>OZ034978.1:9667452-10352452 GCA_964030785.1 Siderastrea siderea | reverse complement strand
CACCACAATCTAATACCGGTGTCACAGCAGATTTGGACCCCCCCGCGGATTTGGACCCCCCCGGTCCAGATCCGCTAGCGGATTTGGTTCCCCCGGTCCAAATCCGGTAGCGGATATGGACCCCCTCTCGCGGATTTGGACCCCCCTGAAAACAAGCGTTCTATTGAGTAAAATTGGTAAAATTGTTTTTTGGAGCTGTTAAAGAGGCAAAATAAAAATATTGAAGCAGTTTTTCTTTTCAAATAATCTTAATACTTAGGGTAAAAGAGAACCTACAACGCTAGTTTGTATCAATAAATTTTAAAAACTAAACTTTGTTGAAGATATCTTACAATATTTTGTACCATAACTGACTTAAAGCGAATTTATAAAGCCGCGCTAAGAAAAACAATAGTATTTGACATCAGCTTGCCGCGGTAATTGGAAGGACGGAGTAGCAAGCGTACTTTAAAAATTAGCTTTTCTTCTCACCTCAAATTAATTTTTTTAGAATAAATATTAACAACGGGAGTAAAAGAAAAAAAATCAGATTTTAAAATCGCACCGTCTGTAAGAAATACCGCAGCGCGTGTTTCAGACACTTTTAGAAGTTTTGTGGCTTTGTGGTAGCACTCCAGTTTACTGAACCTTAAGGACCCTTAAGCATGACTCTGCTATTTTTCATTAAAATGAAGAAGAGAAATCACTTTTCCTAGCGCGTGTACGCAACACGCTTTTTATGAAATTAACTGATCTAATTTTTTCTTCAAAGACGCACCGTCGAAATTTGCTCTTTATTTAGAGGCCTTTTGTAACATCGATGACATAGTTAACATGCGATAACTGAATTTTGAATTTTTGAATTTGTTGCAGCAAAGTCTTGATGTTTTTCTTGGTGTCCTCATGGCTTATACAAATTCAAAACATCATGATTGGAAAAGGTTCTGAAAAAAAACATCCTGTGAAGTTGTGTAATCAAGCAAACCTTTTTTGCAGGGCGCACGGTATTTCTGTAAGAAATACCGCAGCGCGTGCTTTAACTGCAACGTTAAGAGGTCTAGCTATGTGCCTAAAACAAACGGTCAATTTACTTGATCTAAAGTCTGACTCTACCTCTATTATGAATAGGTTTGCAGTATTTTGAAACCCAAACGAAACGTTTCTTCGCCAAGATTGAAAAGTGAAATTATTTCGGTACTTTATATGCGAATAACAGCGTGGGTTTTTACAATTACATAGGGGGTCCAAATCCGCGAAGGGGGTCCAAATCCGCTAGCGGATTGGGTCCCCCAGGGGTCCATATTCGCTAGAGGATTTGGACCGGGGGGTCCAAATCCGCTAGCGAATTTGGACCGGGGGTCCAAATTTAGGGGGGTCCAAATCTGCTAGGACTGTCACAGCGGATTTGGACCCCCCCGCGGATTTGGACCCCTCGGTCCAGATCCGCTAGCGAATTTGGACCGGGGGGTCCAAATTTAGGGGGGTCCAAATCTGCTAGGACTGTCACAGCGGATTTGGACCCCCCCCCCAGCGGAATTGGAACCCCCGGTCCAAATCCGCTAGCGGATATGGACCCCCTCTCGCGGATTTGGACACCCCTGAAAACAAGCGTTCTATTGAGTAAAATTGGTAAAATTGTTTTTTGGAGCTGTTAAAGAGGCAAAATAAAAATATTGAAGCAGTTTTTCTTTTCAAATAATCTTAATACTTAGGGTAAAAGAGAACCTACAACGCTAGTTTGTATCAATAAATTTTAAAAACTAAACTTTGTTGAAGATATCTTACAATATTTTGTACCATAACTGACTTAAAGCGAATTTATAAAGCCGCGCTAAGAAAACATCAGCTTGCCGCGGTAATTGGAAGGACGGAGTAGCAAGCGTACTTTAAAAATTAGCTTTTCTTCTCACCTCAAATTAATTTTTTTAGAATAAATATTAACAACGGGAGTAAAAGAAAAAAAATCAGATTTTAAAATCGCACCGTCTGTAAGAAATACCGCAGCGCGTGTTTCAGACACTTTTAGAAGTTTTGTGGCTTTGTGGTAGCACTCCAGTTTACTGAACCTTAAGGACCCTTAAGCATGACTCTGCTATTTTTCATTAAAATGAAGAAGAGAAATCACTTTTCCTAGCGCGTGCACTTTTCCTAGCGAATTTGGACCGGGGGGTCCAAATTTAGGGGGGTCCAAATCTGCTAGGACACCGGAACTTTAACCTCTCTTAACCTCTGCCATTCGGCAAAAATGCTCACAGCCCACTTGTTTTTATACTTAGTTGAAGCTGGAACGGCGTCATTCGCTGGAACATTTTCTTGAGAAGAAGTTTCAGGAACGCGAAATCGTTCTGATCCGGACTCGACCTCCATCACGTGGCGTAATGCAAAAAAAAAACCCACCCGCATCGCCGCATATTAAATATTCATTTCATTTACCACGAATAAGAAACAAACAATAGCCTATTGAGCACGCCTTCTAATTACCTATTCTTCGGAAATAATTCTACTAAATTTTCACACTAGTTTGAGATGCCAGCTCAAAAACTCGTGCTTCGTTTTTCATCAGGGGTTCCAAACACCTCGAAACAATAAAAGCACTCCGCCTTCGGCGTCGTGCTTTCATCCGTTTCTCGGTGTTTGGAACCCCTGATGAAAAACTCGCACTCGTTTTTGATCTATTACTTCAATATATGAATTTCATATATTAATATTCATTTATTCTCCATCTACGGGATAAATACGAACTCTCAATTGACCAGCTCCCAGTTGGCTTGATAGCTTAGTTGGTTAGAGCGCTGCACCGGTATCGCAGAAGTCATGGGCTCGATTCCCGTTCAAGCCTGAATTTTTTCAGGTTTCTTCTTTTCAACCGCTTAGGTTGAAAAACCTTCACTGCGATGATCTACATATAATTCTATCTTTATCCGCAGTTCAATATATGAATTCCATATATTAATATTCAAACAATACATTGGCGAAACTTCTCGCGTGCTTGAAACCAGAATTAAGGAACATCTTTCAAGGGATTCATCAGCCGTTCACAAACATTGCCAGCTCACGGGACATTCGGTGGATTCCAGCAAAACAAAAGTTCTCGCCACGGAAAGCAACACGTTCAAACGCCGCATAAGGGAAGCAATTGAGATCAGGTTACGAAAGCCCTCTTTGAATAGAGACAATGGCTTCGAATTAGCCAACATCTATAAAACTATTTTAGACCCCTTGAGACCCTTATGAAGTGATATTATAAACCCTTCTTAAAATTCACATTTCTACCGTGGCTGATGAAGTTCGGTTGGTCTGGACGAAATATTCCACTTTAACAGTTTTTAAAAATTTTTATTGCGCTCTGAGTCAGGAAATATTTTATTATTTTTGAAAATCATGTTTCCAGAGCAGGAAAACAATATTTTTGATTGTATTGAGAAACTTGATTGGCTGAGCGGTTTTCAACGCTCTTTATGTAGGACCATGCTTAATCATCAAGAATTCAAACTTTCTCTATTAAAATCAAGATATACTGCCACAGGTCTTAACTACGTCAAAGGCGAGTTTGGGGGCATATCAAAGAATTAAGGAAGTCCTAAAGAAGCACGCATTAAGGAAATTTTAATGATTGACTGTCATAATATCCACATTGCCGAATTTCAAACCATACAATAACAACTGTTGGAGTTTAACATCCGTTAAAAGCTTTAATAAAAGAAAACGGCTTGACAACTGAGGAGGCTTATTCGGTAAATGATTATTTTAATTCCTGGGGAATGATGAATCACAAGCCAGAGATATTACACCTTCGCTATAAATAGAGTACTGTTTGTTGTTAAATGCCAGACGACGTTGTGGGAGAAGCGACAGAGGTGTTAGAGGTCTGCAAAGATGAACACAACGGTGAACGGATCAAGCTGCCCCAGCCCACTGAATTCTACAGCAGCCAAAATTGGAGTAACCTTCGCTTACTGCCTGATCTTTGTTGTTTCGCTGGTCGGGAATTCCTTTATAGGAATAGTTGTTTATAAGACGCAAACATTAAGAAAACCGATCAATTTATTTATTGTCAATATGGCCATGTGCGACCTGTTGTATCCAATATTTGTGGTTCCCTTGGATCTAACAGCCTTGTTCGTGGACTCCTGGCCTAACAGTGGTTTTCTCCGCCCGGCCTTGTGTAAGCTACTCCCCTTCGTAGCAGTCACCTCCGTTTTTGTGTCCGTCCAGAGTCTGCTTCTGATCTCAGTGGATCGATTTGGAGCCGTGGTATTTCCCCTTCGTTCCCCACTCATCAGTTCAAAAAGTTGTCCCTTCTTCGTTCTTGCCACGTGGATCGTCGCGGTGGCTGTCATCTCTCCTTATTTATTCGCCCTCAAACGTGTTGAATACCTAGGATACCTGTCGTGCGAGGGTCAATGGAATGAAGCCTTTGGAGAGGCCTCTTCCCTTGTTAATCAATACGCTCTAGCATTGTATGTTGTGTTTTTTTATGTCCCCATCTTCTTGTTGGTCATACTATACTCCATCATTGTTCTTAAGCTAAAGTCACAGAAGATTCCAGGTGTGAAATCGGACAACGCTGAGCAGCAACGTGCGAAAAGAAACAGAAACGTGCTAAAGATGGCCATTGTTATCGTGGCTGGATTTGTTCTTTCCTGGGTACCCTGGAGTATTTTCAGATTACGATTACTCTTTGCAAGGGAATCAGACGGGACATTGCCTTGTGGTTTCTATCTCTACTATGATATTGCTCTCATTATTTCTTTCTCAAGTTGTGCCATCAACCCTTGCATTTGTTTCACATTCTGTGGAAATTATCGCCAGGGCCTTCAGAGACTCTTTAAGTGTTCTAACCCAGTTCAGGAGTAAATTGAGATTCGCATCATAAGAAGGGAGATAGCGATGAGTCCGAGAGAGTTCGAGAGACGTTCCTCCGCAAAAGTGTTATTATAAAACTCTTAACGATGTTTGATCTTCACATTCAGAGAAAAAAAGATTAGGGAAGTAAAATAGATGATTTTCAAGGAACAGCACCTTTGTACAAACCGGACACTGAGAAACTTAGATGAGCGGTTTTGAACTGATCTTTCTTTAGAACCCTTCTTGTACTTAAACGTTAAGATGTTGAACGGGTTTCCAGCCGTTCTTTGGACTTTGGTTATACAGATCGTTTCTCGCTGGTTATTTTGAAAACTCTACCGTTATTGTCCTTACTTAAGAGGTTTTTAAAACTAAGATTCGTTGTGGAATGAGATCCAAAAAAAAGTTTTAGAAAACATAATTCAAAACAAATTGCGAACCTTCGCGAACCCTGCGAGGTGACGTTTAATTCAGAAAAAAATCTACTTTTTTCATCTCGGTTTATTAATACATTGTAATCGAACGCAAATAAAACGGTTTAATTTTTTTCTCAGGGACGCCTGGTCTAGCGGCTTTATACAGAAACCTCATTCGCCCAATTCATTAGTAAGCAGAACTGCTAGACATTACTTGACAAAGGTAAAAAAAAATGACGTCCTTGTTTTCGAAGTTCAGTGGATTGATATGGTAAAATATTGTATAAAATGAAAGAAAACAAAATAAAATTCGTCGGTTGAGGAGAGCACGTTTAGGCTATTCTGTAGCGTAAGAGGAATGTAGAACATCTTCCAACCTGAGGTGCAGACATTTGTTAATTCTTCGTTTTACACAATTCCACATTTATAAGAAAATATTCGGTTCCTTCCGGTTCACCCGTTCTAGCCGCTTTACTACGTCCGTTGTTAACGCCTTTTAACGATTTTCAAAAGCAACTCTTATTTGACCGTACTCACGTAGTGGCTAACTTATATGCCGTCGTCTTTTACAAGATGTAACAAGTGAACATTTTCTTCGAACCAAACCGCGTTGTTTTTCTTCCCATTATAGAACATGATCATCAACATATTCGGCTTTACTGTTTGTTTATCAGCTGCTGGCTATGGTTGATCGCAGAGTAAAGTCATGCATGGCGGATGGAATCTGTCTTTTCATAATTTTCTATTTCTATCTCGTTTTTTTTTTCAGTCACTTCCTACAGAAAAAAAATCATTTCAGTTTCCCTCACATATAGCGCCTGGCCTCGTTTCAAGTGATTTCCACATACGCTATCAATAATGCAAATCTGATTCGGAAACTGATAGGTCTCATTCTAGAGATACCCTTTTTCAGCAATTCCTGCTTTTTAATTATGAAAACTAAGATGTAAAAAGGAAAAAGTAATCTTTCAGTTAACAGTTGTAACTTGTAACTGTCGCTGTTTAGTTGACGAACGGTGCCTTCGCTTAACTAGTTCCCAAGGATGTTATTGTTGAAAAAATTACTCTGAAACGTTTTGTTGATATAGACAGCGCATCTTCCAGGGACAGTTATTCGTTTGAAGGACAGCTAAAACAGGGGATGTAGATTTTGTTTGGCTACAGCAGTGTACGCGGCAAGCATTCTACCCCAAGTCAGAACCTAATCTTAACCCTTTAAGCCCTAACAGTGACGAAAATGAAATTTCTCTTTACATTATCACTACTCGTTCAAACATTCAAGTGATGAGAATAAAGAAATTGATCACCAAGAATAAGATGTCTTGATATTTAGACAAATTCTCCTTACTAGTTCCATGACAAATGTATGGAGAACAGTAAGGAGAATATGCATTTTTATATCAGGACTTAAAGGGTTAAGAAGGGCGGGCTTTTTGTAACTTTTTTTCTGTTTGTTTTTTTAATCCTCTCGTTTAAGACCGACTTGGATGCTAAACAAATCGATCTTAAATTAGTGATTCTCCCGTAAAACTAATTTTGAATTCGCGTCGTGTTCATTTGGTAGGTTTTACTTTTCCTCAAGGAATTAATTGGCTCAATATCTCCGCTAGTTTTTTGTCCGTGCTTGAGCTAAATTATGAAATGGTATAAAATTGCAAGCTTAGCCTGTGTACAGCAGCCCGCGCTCCTCAAAAAAAAAATCGGTAAGGGGCAGCTGCATACAGGTTTTAGGGGCTGTCTACATGGAGGGAGAAAGATCCTAACGCTAGGAAGATCCTAGAAGGCGGATCATCCTATATAGCAAAATATTTTTTCTGTATTCAGTTTACATGCTAAAAGTTTTACTTGGCCCTAGTGCTAGGATCTTTGTAGCGCTAGGTTCTTACTAGCTGAGAGATAGAAAGATCCTAGCACCATGTAAACTACCTTCGCTTGGAAGATCCTAGCACTATGGACAGAAAAACAAACATAACGGTGACCGGGCGATCATCTGCAGCAGGCCGACAATTTCATTTGATTTCCAGCAACCATGCCGACTGAAATTGTTGCATGTAAACCACACGAAACGTTGTTTTTGCCTTATAGGACTAGGATCCTAGTGCTAGGATTTTCCTTCCTCCATGTAAACAGCCCCTTAAATTAGTTTCACTTCATAGTTAACACACAGAGACACCTAACTGTTAGTAGAACATCTTTGACGGGGTCTGATAACAATGAAAGAAATAGATCTTGATAGTTGAGGTTAATGGTATTGGTATCGTATTAGTTAATGTTTTTTTATTATTTTTGTTCCAAGCTCAAACATTGCCCACCTTTCAGTACGCAGTTGCCAAAGAGAAGCGTGTCTCCATAAAGCAGATTGCGAATTTACTTTCATCATTGTCATCGTCCATCCACTTCAAATAAAATTAGATGTGCAAACGCCACATAGATTTGTAATTTATTCGGTTTTGAACAAAGATTGTTGTCAATGGGCGAGTGCTGGAGCTACTATGATGAATAATGAACTGCATAATTAAAATGGACTCCAGAGTACCTAATTAAACTTGAAGTCCTTTCTGTGCCAATATATTTCAACCTATTAAGGAAAACTTGCTATTCAACAGCTCCGTACCAATTAATTCATCCCTAAAGATTGTGGCGAAGCAAAGCAAAGCAAAACTGTTAAGAAATGCAAGCATTTCAATATTGAAAAATGTCTGTTTAGCAGGTTCGGGTTAGGCATAAATAGGTTGTGCTCGGCAACTTTTGAGCAACTTTTAGCGTTTTCAGCAACTTTTTGTACTGCGAGCAACGGTCAGCAACTGGAACAACTTTTGCCTTCCTTGGCAACTTTTGAGTCAACAAATAGTTAAAAACTGACCAAACCATCAAAAAGGTCTTTATTAAAAGGTTTTTTATTAAAACTGGTCAAAACTAAGGATGTCATACGTTCTTACAAATAATTTATAACGTAACACGTGCGCCCACGAACTGGACAGCAACTATCTAACGGGCGCTTACATCCAGCGGTTATTCGCTCCAACAATAGAGCTTCCCGCCCGCCATCTTGGTGTTTGCTGCAGTGCGAGGCATCACAATTAGAAGCCGAAATGTCTGACGAGGAAAATGAAAATTATACAGATATTGACCCTATTGAGGTTAGCATAGCCGCTGGGGCAACTCTTAGTAGTCCTGCAAGAGTTTCAATTTCTAGGAAACGCAAAATTCACGTCAACGAAGGCAAATACAAACAACGAGGAAGCAGTAGCTCGACCTCGTCCTCAGGGAAAGGAAACACAACATGCGCTTGGGACTATCCAAAACAACATTTTGCAGTGGTGAGTGGAAAAATTTAATATGCGTTGTAATGCTTGCAGTGAGACCCTTTCATTAAAGAAAAGCTCAATCGACAAGCATATAAAGTCAAGCAAACATACAAACGGAGTTGGTCGCATCGCGAAAGACAAGAAACAAAGCCAGTCAATCATGGACTGTCTTAAAAGGCGAGACATGCGTGAACACCCCAGTGGATCGACATTGACTGCGGAAATCCGTTTGTTCCGATTTGAAATAGTCGAGTGTGATATTTCTGGAGGTATACCACTATCAAAAGTGGATATTCTACGCCCTCTGCTGGAGAAATATGGCCATAGATTAACCCACAGCGCCAACCTCCGTGAATCATTCCAGTGGTATTGGAAAAAGAAAGAGAGAAACTATTGAGTGAGCTTGAAAGTGTGAAAGAGGCCAGTGTTATTTTTGATGGAACAGCCAGAATGGGTGAGGCCCTTGCTATTATTGTTGGTTTTGTTCAGGAAGACTTCATACCTACACAGCGCCTTATACGACTTGAAGTACTAGCAAAGGCAGTGAAGGGAGATGAGCTAGCCCAGAGGTTGATGTCTTGCCTTGCTGTGAAGCATAACTTTGGTCCTAACACGATCATTGGTGGAATCAGGGATGGTACTTCAGTGAATGGGGCAGCCTTGCGACAACTCAAGTTTTTCTACTCTAACCTGTTTGACGTTGTGTGTTTTTCGCACACAATAGACAACGTTGGTAACCATTGAGAGTTTCGAATCTTGGATTCATTCATCCAGTATTGGATAAGTCTGTTTGCCCATAGTTTCAATGCTCGGTTGCTTTGGAAGGAGAAAACGGGTCAAGTCATGCGTACACATAGTGATACCAGATGGTGGAGTAAGTGGGAGATTCTTCAACAAGCTTTATGTTACTTTGGAGATATAGAGCCTTTCTTCGAGAAAACGAAGAAATGTCCCCAGCAATGCGTCGACATCTACTGGAGATCTTTGATGATCATCAAGATCCCCAAGATCTACGTCTGGAGCTTGCTGCAGTTGTTGATGCAGGTGTACATTTTGTAAGTGCTACGTACTACCTCGAAGGCGACACACCGTTGATATTTTCCTGCTACGAGCGTCTCTGTTCTGTTGCACATGCGGTGGCTGTTGAGCATTACCCCAATACTACAGCAGTTGCTCGTGAAATTGCCGGTGGAAATGCTGTCACATACAACCAGCTTATGACACAAGCTAAAGCTTGTATCCAACCAGGGCTTAATTTCTATCAGCAGAAATTTAGCGTTCAATTTCGTACTACAGTCCGTGCTTTTAAGGTTGCAAGGCTGTGTTGTCCTATGCAAGTACAAAATCTCAACCCAACGGCTGCCTCCGTGGAAGAATTCAGAAACTTTCCATTTCTTGACAATGACAATATTGAAATTATGAATATATGAGAATTCATATATTTGAACTGCGGAATGAAGAAATAAATGTAAAGAAGATCCTCGCAGTTATTAACGCAACTTATGCAGTTGCGAAAAGAAAGCCTGAAAAAATCAGGCTTGCCGGGATTCGAACCCTGACCTCTGCGATACCGGTGCAGCGCTCTAACCAATTGAGCTAACAAGCCAACTGGGAGCTGGTCATTAAATTGGTTCGTAATATTCCCGGGAAAGATGAAGATGAAATTATGAATATATGAGAATTCATATATTTGAACTGCGGAATGAAGAAATAAATGTAAAGAAGATCCTCGCAGTTATTAACGCAACTTATGCAGTTGCGAAAAGAAAAGCTAATATTATTGCCAACTTGGCCCGAGAGCTACCTGACTATCTTGCTGCAGCTGATGGTGTTGTCATGGCAAATGAAGAAGAAAAGCTGGCATGGTGGGCAGCCCACAGTGACACACCTCCACATTGGGCAGGTGTAGTAAAGAAGTTGTTGGTCATCCAGCCAAGTTCAGCATCTGCTGAGAGAGTCTTCAGCCTTCTGAAGAATGCGTTTTACGATCAACAAGACAATGCCCTAGAGGACTACCTTGAGGCTTCAGTCATGATAAGATACAACAATGCAAAGAGGCTGTAATTATTCAACAAAACCTTTTCTCACTAAGGGCCCGTTAACCGAAAGAGGGGATAGGGGATAGGGGGACCCTACCTAATGAAAAGTTCGAACATGGTAGGGGCACCTTCCCTAGCAGGGTCAAGATATAGCGTCATTTTACACGAGCCGAATTGTCCCTACCTCGGAGCTAAACAAGCCTGCGCCGCAGTCCCTAGCTGAGGGTTAGATTACGTCTGCGACGCAGGCTAGGGCTAAACTAAAAGCAATTTTTCTTCGCCTTGTTGTTGCTTTTACTTTGGCTTGTCGCTGCTTTTCGTTTCTAAAGTCTTGGTTCCGAAACATTTTACGACAGTAATTGTTTCTTTTTGTTTTCACTCTTGTTGTCCTTATTTTTGTTACTTTGTCGTGACAGTTGCCGAGATAGCTCAGTTGGGAGAGCGTCAGTCTAAAGATCTGAAGGTCCCTAGTTCAAATTCGGAGAGCTCATTTGAGCTCTATATAATCCTGGGTCTCGGCAATTTGTTTTCTTTCTTTTTTTTCCTTTCTGCCTTTTTTCTTTTTTTTACCAATTTCTTGCGGACGTGCTTCATCTTTCGCGCCGCCAATATTCTGCAGACTATAAAGGTACAGTGAAACCTCGATTTAACGAACCTCGATACAACGAAGTCCTCGGTATCACGAAAGTTATTTTTCACACTGTTTTCAACCCAGTAATAGTGTGATGTATGGAAAAGAACCTTGATAAGACGAACCCTCGATATAACGAAAAATTTCCCCAGTCCCTGGGCAGTTCGTTAAATCGAGGTTCCACTGTATTCCGTTCTCTTATGGGCCGATCAATTCCAAAGTTCAACATCCCCCCCCCTGGGCAACCCCCCCCCGGCATTTGAACTTTTGAAGATTGGCTTGTTCAAATTCCCTCCCCTCGGGGCAAAAAGCCGTTCAAATGCCCCAAAAATTACTACTGAACTACCTCTACTCAAAGGCAAATTTTGTCTTCAATCAAACACTGTTCACACTTTTCAGAGAGAGATATACCGTAATGACACCTTCAAACTTCTTTTGAAGACCCTTTTGAAAGAGTTATTGACTAACAAAGGCGAAATCGTATCTTGTAAATCCGTCAAACCCTGCAAAAACCGAAAAAACGCATGGGCGTATTACGTCAGAACTGAAGAGATAAGTCCGGTTCAAATTCTCCGCCCTTCCAACGCAACGTTCAAATTCCCCCCTCCCTGGGCATGATGCACAGTCAAATGCCCGGGGTATGCCCGGGAGGGGGATGTTGAAGTTTCAAATTGATCGGCGCATTATACGCTTCGACTTAAATATAATACCCACCGGGCTGCCTACACTGTACACTGAAACACGTGGTATGCTACGAGGAAGAAAATTTCCAGCGAATCAATGTGCGCATTGAAAATGTTGTCACTTTTACACTTTGAATCTTGAAAAAATTATCTTGTTTCTATAGTAATGATAACAAAAATGATAGAATAACAGTAATGATGGTGTAGAGAAGACGATGATGCCGGTGATGATGATATAAACGTTAATAATAGTGAAATTCTTAAGCGTCGTTTAACAATCCCACTAGTTCAAAATTATACATGTAAGCTACCGAGGGTAAGAATGATTACAAAAAAAGAAATGCTTTAAGTTTCATTTTTAAAAATTGGATCAAACCCCAGACTGTTTTATAGACACGGATACAGTGTTCCAAAGTTTGGTGGCGTAAATTTACAAAGGAGCTCGTCGACCATAGGTGGCTGTTGAAACGCGGGTACTGCCGTGTAAGAGAGAAGAAAACGACTAGTTGATTGGTGTTTATGGCAGAAGAAAGGTATTTTTACGATTTTCCGTTGAGAATTTTATACGAAAAAAGTAAAATCTTAAAAACGATACCAGTTTCTATTTTAAAAGTGATAGGATCAAGGAACGGTACATACTAGCTTAAAGGACACTGCATACTTACAGGATTATTCTAGCTGTTCTTTTACAAAGATCTTGAAAGTCACAAAGTGAAACAATGTATGGGCTAAACCGAAATAGATATTATTTTTCATTCATTCATTCATTCATTCATTCATTCATTCATTTGTTCTTTCGTTCGTTCAATTCGTTCGTTTGTTTGTTGCTTTTTGAGCGGGATGCTCATTCGAATCGATGTACTTCGATTTATAGAAAAAAATATTGGAATCCTTATTGATGGACAATGAATGCCGGAGAATCTTAATGTTATTTTAAAGGCTTAAATAAATTCTGGAAGAATATTTAAAATTTTACAACAGACTAAAAAGTAGTGCCGAGACCCGGGATTATTCAGAGCTCATGTGAGCTCTCCGGATTTGAACCAGGGACCTTCAGGTCTTCAGTCTGACGCTCTCCCAACTGAGCTATCTCCGCAACTGCATGACAGACTAGTTTTGAAAACCGATCGAGCTAAGTAATCACGAATGAGCCCGGGGCAATGAATGAGTAGTCTACTGGTCCCATTGAAATTCTGTTGCGCCGCTATTGGAGAAAATTAGGTGTCGTTTTAATATCCAAAAAAAAAACTTTAATTTCAAACTTTTACAATTTTTAGTCACTACACAACTGCATCATTCTCTGCCATCACAATATTATGTTCTTAGTACTACCTTGGGACGTCACCGGCTTTACAGATAACTGAGTTACGTGTACTTATTGTGTGAAAACTATAAATTTTGATTAAGACCAGTAGACTACTCATTCATTGCCCCGGGCTCATTAGTGATTATCTAGCTCGATCGGTATTATTTATGTAATAGACTACTGAAACATAGCCCCAGTTGAGAACGCGGAGTGTACGTACCTATCGTAGAAGAAGTAGAACGGTTTTTAAAACTAGTCTGTCATGCAGTCGCCGAGATAGCTCAGTTGGGAGAGCGTCAGACTGAAGATCTGAAGGTCCCTGGTTCAAATCCGGAGAGCTCACATGAGCTCTGAAGAATCCCGGGTTTCGGCAATGTTTTTTCTTGACGTTTTTCAAATAACAATTTTGAACTAAGTAGACCAAAAATATAAAATTAAATTTCCCAAAAGAATTAAGGCCTTAAATATAAACATTGAAGTCTGTTTCTCTTATTATTAAAACTGAATTCTTAATCTCAAGTTATTCTGACTTGAAACGTTTTCCTCTGGCATTCAAAGTTCTTGTATGCTGTCGTATTACACGGCCTTGAAGAACAATGTTAGTTTGAGCGATGTTTTAGAGGTTTCCTGGCAGCACTGTCTTAGCTACTTTATAATGGCAAATATATGTTGATGTAATTGCTCTCAAAACATAAGAAGCTGGAAAAAAAATCAATGGTGAGAATTTAGTGTAGACAGAAGTATACATTGCGTGTCCAATTTTTCAAAGGTCTCGCGCTAAGCACAGCAGAGCAATTTATAATTGCTAACTTCAGATGTTAACAGGGTGACTTTACCTGGAGTGAACCTCTGACGTTAGAAGGTACCCTGGAAGTTAAGTTTCATGCAACTCGTCCAAGGCTGCTTAGTGAGGAATATGGTGCAAGAAAAAAGGTTGATTAGAGCAAGCTAAACACAGACCGGGATGGGGATAATGGTGGTCATCCCCAGCGGCTCCCTCAACTTGCCAATTACTTCGCACTCTGTTATCCTCTAAGGGCCTGTTCACAAGCTGTGAAGACAGTGCTGAAAAATGCAATGCGCATGTTATATGTCACTTCAATAACTCGTCACTGGGGACTTGGCACTTAAGTTCAAAGACTCTTTTCCGTGTTCCTTCAAAAAAGAAAATTTTTCCCAACTACATTGTAAAAAAAGTAAATGCGCAGCTGCCTGAAAACACAAAAAAATGTCTCAACCATTCAATGCCAAGCTTAACCATGAACCTAGAAGATGCATTAGCACAGGCCTCTTTTTTGAAAAGCTCGCATTTTGTACCACTGACACTATTTATGGTGAGCATTTTTCAGCACTGTCCGAGTTGACTTTAACTTAAGTTGATGCTGACAGTGACACTAATCCTATCTGAACAGTACTCAGTTGCCATTCAAAAGCGTGTTTTTTTTTTACCAATTTCTTGCGGACGCGCTTCATATTTCGCGCCGCCAATATTCTGCAGACTATAAAGGTACAGTGAAACCTCGATTTAACGAACCTCGATACAACAACGAAGTCCTCGGTATAACGAAAGTTATTTTTCACACTGTTTTCAGCCCAGTAATAGTGTGATGTATGGAAAAGAACCTTGATAAAACGAACCCTCGATATAACGAAAAATATCCCAGTCCCTTGGCAGTTCGTTAAATCGAGGTTCCACTGTATTCCTTTCTCGTATACGCTTCGACTTAAATGTAATACCCACCGGGCTGAGTACACTATACAGTGAAACACGTGGTACGCCACGTGGAAGAAAAATGCTAGCGAATCAATGTGCGCACTGAAAATGTTGTCACTTTAACTTTTTGAATCCTGAAAAAAATATCTTGTTTCTATAATAATGATAACAAAAATGATAGAATAACAGTAATGATGGTCTAGAGAAGACGCTGATGTCGGTGATGATGATAACGTTAATAATAGTGAAATTCTTAAGCGTCGTTTAACGATCCCACTAGTTCAAAATTATACCTGTAAGCTACCGAGTGTAAGAATGATTACAAAAAAAGAAATGCTTGAAGTTTCTTTTTTAAAAATTGGATCAAATCCCAGACTGTTTTATAGACACGGATACAGTGTTCCAAAGTTTGGTGGCGTAAATTTAAAAAGGAGCTCGTCGACCATAGGTGGTTGTTGAAACGTGGGTACTTCAGTGTAAGAGAAAAGAAAACGACTAGTTGATTGGTGTTTATGGCAGAAGATAGGTATGTTTACGATTTTCCGTTGAGAATTTTATACGAAAAAAGTAAAATCTTAAAAACGATACCTGTTTCTATTTTAAAAGTGATAGGATCAAGGAACGGTACATACTAGCTTAAAGGACACTGCATACTTACAGGATTATTCTAGCTGTTCTTTTACAAAGATCTTGAAAGTCACAAAGTGAAACAATGTATGGGCTAACCGAAATAGATATTATTTTTCATTCATTCATTCATTCATTCATTCATTCATTCATTCATTCATTCATTCATTCATTCATTCATTCATTCATTCATTCATTCATTCATTCATTCATTCATTCATTCATTCATTCATTTGTTCTTTCGTTCGTTCTTTCGTAAGCCGTTCAATTCGTTCGTTCCTTTGTTCCTTTTTGAGCGGAATGCTCATTCGAATCGATGTACTTCGATTTATAGAAAAAATATTGGAATCCTTACTTATGGACAATGAATGCCGGAGAATCTCAATGTTATTTTAAAGGCTTAAATAAATTCTGGAAGAATATTTAAAATTTTACAACAGACTAAAAAGTAGTGCCGAGACCCGGGATTATTCAGAGCTCATGTGAGCTCTCCGGATTTGAACCAGGGACCTTCAGATCTTCAGTCTGACGCTCTCCCAACTGAGCTATCTCGGCAACTGCATGTTAAGTAAGTTTTAAAAACCGTGGTACTTGTGCTATGATAGGTACACTCCGCGTTCCCAACTGGAGCTATGTTTCCGTAGTCTTTTCCATAAATATTACCGATCGAGCTAGGTAATCACTAATGAGCCCGGGGCAATGAATGAGTAGTCTACTGGTCCCCTTGAAATTCTGTTGCGTCGCTATGGGAGAAACTTAGATGTCGTTTTAATATGCAAAAAATTTTAATTCAAAATGTTTACAATTTTTAGTCACTACATAACTGCATCATTCTCTGCCATCACAATATTATGTTCTTAGTACTACCTTTTGATGTCACCTGCTTTTAAGATAACTGAGATACGTGTACTTATTGTGTGAAAACATAAATTTTGATTAAGATCAGTAGACTACTCATTCATTGCCCCGGGCTCATTAGTGATTATCTAGCTCTATCGGAATTATTTATGTAATAGACTACTGAAACATAGCCCCAGTTGGGAACGCAGAGTGTACGTACCTATCATAGCAGAAGTACGACGGTTTCTAAAACTTGTTTAACATTCAGTTGCCGAGATAGCTCAGTTGGGAGAGCGTCAGACTGAAGATCTGAATGTCCCTGGTTCAATTCCGGAGAGTACGCATGAACTCTGAATAATCCCGGGTCTCGGCAATGTTTTTTCTTGACGTTTTTCAAATAACAATTTTGAACTAAGTAAACCAAAAAATTAAATTAAATTTCCCAAAAGAATGAAGGCCTTAAAAATAAACATTGAACATTTCTTATTATTAAAACTGAATTCTTAATCTCAAGTGATTCTGACTGAAAACTTTTTTCTCTGGCATTCAAAGTTCTTGTATGCTGTCGTATTACACGGAATTGAAGAAACAATTTAAGTTTGAACGATTTTTTAGAGGTTTCCTGGCAGCACTGTCTTAGCGACTCTATAATGGCAAATATATGTTGATTTAATTAATCTCAAAACATAGGAAGCTGAAAAAAAATCAATGGTAAGAATTTAGTGTAGACAGAAGTATGCATTGCGTGTCCAATTTTTCCAAGGTCTCCCGCTAAGCAGAACAGAGCAACTTATTAATATCTTTGAAGGTGACACAAGTAATACTTTCAGCCTCACAATTTGAGCTGGCGACACAGCCTGTGAACAGGGGTGAGTTGCATAAAACCTAAAGCCGGGCGTAAGTGCTAACTTCAGATGTTAACATGGTGACTTTACCTGTGAACCTCTGATGTTAGAAGGTACCCTGGAAGTTAAGTTTCAGGCAACTCGTCCAAGGCTGCTTAGTGAGGAATATGGTGCAAGAAAAAAGGTTCATTAGAGCAAGCTAAACACAGACCGGGATGGGGATAATGGTGGTCATCCCCAGCGGCTCCCTCAACCTGCCAATTACTTCGCACTCTATCATCCTCTAAGGGCCTGTTCACAAGCTGTGAGGGCAGTGCTGAAAAATGCAATGCGCATGTTATATGTCACTTCAATAACTCGTCACTGGGGACTTAGTTTTCCGTGTTCCTTCAAAAAAGAAAATTTTTCCCAACTACATTGTAAAAAAAGTAAATGCGCAGCTGCCTGAAAACACAAAAGATGTCTCAACCATCCAATGCCAAGCTTAACCATGAACCTAGAAGATCCATTAGCACAGGCCTCTTTTTTACGAGACGCTACGGGGTCTAACTGGAAGTACATTAAGGAATGCGGGGTTGTGGACCCCGCATTCCTTTCATATTTGAATTTTGATCAAGGCGCCGCGAAAGCAATAGGTGTTAAAATCCGCCGCTTTCGCTGTCAACAAAGCTTTTCTGTTACCGGAAACACACTGTTGTTGAATAAATATCACAGACCTTTTTGCAAGTTGATCGCAACGGCAAATTTATTCTTGTGGCTGTTAACAAACAATAAGATAATAGGCTATGAATAGCCTCTTATTTCTCTAGAGGATCGTAGCGCTCGCGAGCGGTTTTACCGCCTCTCCTTTCTCCGGAGAGGTCATTTGTTGGTATGTGATCGGACGTTCTGAGAGAAATACTTGAAGAGAATCTATAAATACAACATGGTCTTTCTCCCGTTTTTAACAAAATCGCGAATATATCGAGAATTATTCACAGAAACTCGATACGCTTTCTCTACGAAAGAAAGAAACAGTAACAGTAACAAAAAAGATAAAACTTTCGTTCACATAATCGTGCTCGCTCGCGCTCGCTATTTGCGCTTCGTTCTGCACGGATTTTAGAGCAAAAGAGAGACTGCTCGCAGTCTAATAATCTGTCCTCTGAACAGGCCATTCGCTTTGCCGTCTGAATTTGCACTAAGACTAAGCAAACTATTGCTTCCTACGCTTGCGGTCGTTTAGTCTCCCAGACGTCTGCGCCCAGGCTAGCGGTCGTTTCGCCTACGAGTCTTTTCGCCCAAGGCCAGTTGGTTAACCTTTGACGCGCTTAGAGAACGAGAAATTAAATATATTGCGTTTTCTTTTCCTAGGGTAACACGCTTTAAGAACGAAAAATAGTATATAATTCATTTACTTTCGGCATTTAAGACGTTAGCAGACAAAAACAAAAACAAAATATATCGTAGGCGAAACGACCGGTTTCCCCTTGCTGACATCGTGATTTCATCCTCAGCGTTCTAATTGTTGGCCATGCTACTGGTTGCAAGTTTCACTTCACAGCACTTAATTCGATTGCCCAAGAAAAGCAGTGGTTTCCGGGCGCTTAACAGGAACATCTAAAAGTCGCCTAAGAATAACGTCCCAACGAAGAAATGTTACTTTACGGGCTTGCCTTTGGCATTTGTCCAATTCGGGAGTTTGACGGTTCCGAGTTTCCTTCACCATCACTCTGGCCTCGTGCATGATGCCGAAGTCACAGTATTAAAACTGGTATTAAATCTGCAGCATTTCAACCTTGTTCTACCACAATGTTGAACTCAAATATTATAGTATATGGCAATTTAAAATTGTACCGAATGGACTAAACTGCAGTTTAACGAAACTGTTATTGTTATCACTGTTATGGAAAAACATCCAGGGACTTCTAATAATTGTGACACATGGGAAAGTGACGTGCCCCCCCACCAACCCCCACCCCGCAAAAAAAAAAAATAATAAAACAAAATGTAACATAACATAACAAAAATGCAGACCTTAAAATACCTGCTACAGTTAGTAACAATTTATTTTTAATCTTTCCTCACTCAACTGTACATATCATTGTTTGCCCCAATTCTCTAGACCTACACTAGCATAAGTACAGATCCAGGAATAGGATTTATAGAAACAGGTCATGAAATTACATCATTGTGACACCATCAAAGGCTTTTTTAACTAGCATGTTCTTTGTAAATAGTGATCTAAGGAATGCTAAGCCTAAAAACTATGTTTAGAACAAATAAACTTTATTATCATTTGCCAATAAATTATTAACATGCTGTGTGCAAATATGAACCGAGTTAATTCCAATCAAAATCAATATTAATCAATGATAGTCAATAACAATCAATAGTCACTCAACTTTTAAGCTTTGAATTGTATTGATTTCCATAATCAGTCAATTAATTGGAATTGATTATTATTGATTATATTGACTATTGGTTTTCATTGTTTGATACTGCCAGGCAGAAGGCAACAGCCACACACTGTGATGACAGATTTGAATGCTACTGCTCCCCTCATTAGTAGCTAACTTTTAATTGAAAGGGATTGTTAAAGGTAACAGTCACACACACCGACGATACCTCTGAATGCTACTGTTCCCCTCATTAGTAACTGAGACTTAAAATAGAAAGGAATTGTTAAAGGTAACAGCTGCACACTCCGACGATACATCTGGATGCTATTGTTCCCCTCATTAGTAACTGAGACTTAAAATAGAAGGGGATTGTTAAAGGTAACAGCCGCACACTCCGACGATACATCTGGATGCTACTGTTCCCGTCATTAGCAACTGAGACTTAAAATAGAGAGGAATTGTTAAAGGTAACAGTCGCACACTCCGACGATACATCTGGATGCTACTGTTTCCCTCATTAGTACCCTAACTGAGACTTAAAATAGAAAGGAATCGTTAAAGGCAACAGTCGCACACTCTGACAATACATCTGGATGCTACTGTTCCACTCATTAGGAACTGAGACTTAAATGGAAAGGGATTGTTAAAGGCAACAGTCGCACACTCCGACGATACATCTGGATGCCACTGTTCCCCTCATTAGTAAATAGGACTTCAAATAGAAAGGGATTGTTAAAGGCAACAGTCGCACACTCCGACGATACATCTGGATACTACTGCTCCCCTCATTAGCAACTGAGACTTCAAATACAAAGGAATTGTTAAAGGTAACAGTCGCACACTCCGACGATACATCTGGATGCTACTGTTTCCCTCATTAGTACCCTAACTGAGACTTAAAATAGAAAGGAATCGTTAAAGGCAACAGTCGCACACTCTGACAATACATCTGGATGCTACTGTTCCACTCATTAGGAACTGAGACTTAAATGGAAAGGGATTGTTAAAGGCAACAGTCACACACTCCGACGATATATCTGGATGCTACTGTTCCCCTCATTAGTAACTGAGACTTAAAATAGAAAGGAATTGTTAAAGGTAACAGTTGCACACTCCGACGATACATCTGGATGCTACTTTTCCCCTCATTAGGAACTGAGACTTGAAATAGAAAGGGATTGTTAAAGGTAACAGTCGCACACTCCGACGATACATCTGGGTGCTACTGTTCCCCTCATTAGCAACTGAGACTTAAAAATAGAAAGGAATTGTTAAAGGCAACAGTCGCACACTCCGATGAGACATCTGGATGCTACTGTTCCCCTCATTAGCAACTGAGACTTAAAATGGAAAGGAATTGTTAAAGGCAACAGTCGCACACTCCAACGATACATCTGGACGCCACTGTTCCCCTCATTAGTAACTGAGACTTAAAATAGAAAGGGATTGTTAAAGGTAACAGTCGCACACTCCGACGATACATCTGGATGCTACTGTTCCCCTCATTAGGAACTGAGACTTAAAATAGAAAGGGATTGTTAAAGGTAACAGTCACACACTCCGACGATACATCTGGATTCTACTGTTTCCCTCATGTTAAAGGTAACAGTCGCACACTCTGACGATACATCTGGATGCTACTGTTCCCCTCATTAGTAACTGAGACTTAAAATAGAAAAGAATTGTTAAAGGTAACAGTCGTACACTCCGACGATACATCTGGATGTTACTGTTCCCCTCATTATAGTAACTGAGACTTAAAATAGAAAGGAATTGTTAAAGGTAACAGTCTCACACTCCGACGATACATTTGGATGCTACTGTTCCCCTCATTAGCAACTGAGACTTAAAATAGAAAAGAATTGTTAAAGGTAACAGTTGCACACTCCGGCAATACATCTGGATGCTACTGTTCCCTTCATTAGTAACTGAGACTTAAAATAAAAAAGAATTGTTAAGGTAACAGTTGCACACTCTGACGATACATCTGGATGCTACTGTTCCCCTCATTAGTAACTGAGACTTAAAATAGAAAGGAATTGTTAAAGGTAACAGTCGTACACTCCGACGATACATCTGGATGTTACTGTTCCCCTCATTATAGTAACTGAGACTTAAAATAGAAAGGAATTGTTAAAGGTAACAGTCGCACACTCCGACGATACATCTGGATGTTACTGTTCCTCTTATTAGTAACTGAGACTTAAAATAGTTTAAGGGATTGTTAAAGGTAACAGTTGTCGACAGGTGACCTATCTCAGATACACTAATGTTAACTTTGTTACTAACTGTAGTTTTCAAGTTGGAAGGGACTGTTAAAATAAGGCAAAATGCAGTACACTCTGGCATTAGATCAACACCACTAAGGCAAAATGTAGTGTGTGAGTCCTATTCTTGGCAGGATTCAAATCTCAGTAGGCATTCTTCATATATTTAATTGGTAGAGCATGTTCCATGGTATCTTTTTAATTTCCTAAGGTCTCTTTCCATGGGACCTGAAAAATGACAGTGCATGCATTAAGCAATGATATATATTAAGTTACTATCAGTGATAAAGTATCACCATAATGGAAGGTATGAATTACATGCAGAACATTTTGACTTGATATTTCTTAATTGGTCTAAAATGGTGACACTGAAAACCACAATTCAGTGATGGGATTTTAGCAAACTTTGTCTATGATGGTAAACTCATTTGGCTGCCAACTTCACCAACAATGTGCCTTAGACCTTAAATCTACTCTTGCAGGCTTAAGCTTATGTCCCAAAAATGGTACAGACAATAAAACAAATCCTGAAAAGGCAGTGTCATGTTAATTATTTGTAAAAAAAAAAAAAGAAAAAAAAAACATGATCATGTTTTACACACCTGACATTGAGTTCACACAGATACTGTGTTTTGCATCTGCTGTTTGATGTCCTTCCCTCTTTTGCACAGTTAGACTGACGCCAAGGTTAACTGGGCCTTAACTTCTTTGTGCACAATGCACAAAGTTGGATACTATTAAGTTCCTCATTGAGTAAAAACTCCAAATGATCTTAAATTCCAGTTGACCTAGAGGAAAAAAGTAACATTTTTATTTTAACAGTTCTTAATAAACCTCTCTTACAGCTGTAATCAAACTCTCAGGTGAGGTCTAATATGAACACCAATGTTAACTTTTCAGGGTATAGTTCTTTGCTGTTTCTTGTGTTACTATAGCTAGATGTTATGTAAGTCAAATGATCAATTAGCTATAAACCTAAACAGGAGGAAAATGTTATATTCAGCGGGATAAAAAACATGATAATGAGAAGAAAGAATAAAAATTGCTTGAAAAAAAGTCATGTTCAAGAATCCCATTACGACCAAAAAGACCAATTATATCTAAAAGAATTCATGACTACAGCAACCAAAACTGCAGATGTAGGTATGCATGTCAACTCTACATGTATGTATCTGGGAGACCCCTTGATAAAAATAAGTGAATTGGAAATTCTACAACTTTTCGATATCATCTTGATATCATTTTCAAGGAAGAAAAATCATCATATGTTAATATATACCCGAAACAGTGTCAAATAGTTCTACACTGATTAGACTCCTGGATACCCAAAAATTTAAAAATTAAATCACCCAGTCTATTGTTTCGGTCACAAAATCTCCTAGACAACAGCAATCTTGGATCTTTCTTCCAATAAATAAATAAATGAAATAAAATAAGATTACATAAATCGTTTCCACACAGCAAATATATCGTTTCTTTCTAAATGGGAAAGAAATTGGAAACGCCCAGGAGTACTCAGGAAAGGTTGTAATTGAGAATTGAGGTTGAACTTTCAGGCTCCCAATTTCAGCACGGTCAGAATAAGCTGGACATATTTCTACGTCTTCGCCATTCAATTACCTTTCATTGAGGTCTGTCTCGGCCTTTAAATAGCGGAAATTTAACGCCAAAATGAAATCTCCCAGTAGTAATTTTCTTGTTTTGGGCAATGTACGCCATTTTGAATTCTCATTGGAAAACCGCTGTTCAAAGTGTTTCCGTTCTCACAAAGCCTACTGTGTGACAATGGCGCGAAAGCGCGGGTCGATGAACAACTCATTATTTTTTATTCCTTGCAACGCAAGGATCGTATCAAAGAACAATTTTGCTACAGAAGACGCGTCCTAATAAAACGATCGCAAATCACTTTCAAAAACACAACATCTAGAATTTTTTTTCCAAATTCCTTTCATTTTGTGTTGTGATTACATAAGACAGCAAGTCAGAATTGATTGTAGTGAACTCAACACTGACTCAAAGCTAGGGCTTACCTTTTTTGAGGAGCTGCTTGGTGAGATCGGCAAGAAAATACAATAGAAGATGGCAGTGGCGTCACCAAACGACAATTGCAGGGATCGAACTCACGGCCATGTGAGTGCAAGCCGACAGCTTCACCCGCCAAGGCTGAAAACCTTCCAAACTTCTCTTCCTGAAATAACCGCAAATTCGGCGCATGGCGAAAAAATATCGCAAACAAACCAAACGAAGAAGGCACGATTTCGTACTTTCCTTGGTACGGGGCACTTCGCGCGCTTCACTTTGCTTCCCATGTGCGAATATCGAAATAAATTGTTGTTGTTGTTATAATATCATCCGGAAAGCGGGCGGGGAACTTCTTTCTGTTTGTTACAATCTAGCAATTCCTGGCTTTTATCCGAGAAGTGGACGAACAGCACTTTCCTCGGAGCCATCGACCGGCAGTTCTATTTTAACCTCGAAGAGACCGTATTCTCAAATGACCTAAACATGTGACTCATGAAATTCGTCACTCGTCAAGCCTTAATTTGAGCCTGACATGTATCCAATTTGATCCCCATTTACCTCGCTTTGTTGACAGAAATTTAATTACCGAGTAAACCGCAACTTAATTAATTTGGAAATCGGGTACTTCCAGTTCAAACCCACTTGCGTCTTGTCATGGAGTTTGAAAAGCTCGCATTTTGTACCACTGACACTATTTATGGTAAGCATTTTTCAGCAATGTCCGAGTTGACTTTAACTTAAGTTGATGCTGACAGTGACACTAATCCTATCTGACCAGTACTCAGTCGCCATTCAAAAGCGTGCCTATCCCTAAATTCTGTACTACTGAATACTAAAAACAGTAGTTATTTAGTCGTACATTGAACCCCAACTCCAGTAAACTTGAGCTCAAACTGAAATTCATAAATTCCCTGTTCCTCAGTTATGCAGGGTAATCAAGACTTGCAGTTAATCGTCTGACTGTTAATTAAATGCAAAGTGCTAAGGCCATTCAACGAGCCTAGATTTTTTTGTTCCTAGTACTGACATTTATCCTGACCGTGGAAAGAAAACTTTGGCCTCAATTGTTTCTAGAGATTTCAGCTGTCCTGCAGAAATAGATAAAAGAAATCGCTTCATCCGATTTCCAGTTTGAGGAACGCGAAAAGACTTATTACTTTATGATTCGTTTGTTAGCAGCAGCTAAAAACTTCAATCAATTATTTCTCGAAAACGCTTTCATAAAAAAATGTTTAAAACATGTTCGACTGAAGACAATTATATGAACAACAAGTCCAATAAATAGCTTTAAAAATCTCTTACAAGTTAAGGAAAAGTAAAAGTAGCAATGACGTCACCGTGTTGCTATGGCTATGTCGATCTCGAAAAACCCGCACTTTTTTAAACTTTAATCTGTACCCAACAAATAGGTATAACTCGATTTCCTGTTTCGTTGAACTATTCAACAAAACCTTAAGTTTTCTCACTAAGGGCCCGTTAACCGAAAGAGGGGATAGGGGAAAGGGGCACCCTACCTAATGAAAAGTTCGAACATGGTAGGGGCACCTTCCCTAGCAGGGTCAAGAGATAGTGTCATTTTACACAAGCTGAATTGTCCCTACCTCAGGGGCTAAACTAGCCTGCGCCGCAGTCCCTAGCCGAGGGTGAGATTACGTCTCCGACGCAGGCTAGGGCTAAACTAAAAGCAATTTTTTTTTTCTTCGCCTTGTTATTGCTTTTACTTTGGCTTGTCGCTGCTTTTCGTTTCCAAAGTATTGGTTCCGAAACAGTTCACGATAGCAATTGTTTCTTTTTGTTTTCACTGTTGTTCTCCTTATTTTTGTTGCTCTGTCGTGACAGTTGCCGAGATAGCTCAGTTGAGAGAGCGTCAGGCTGAAGTTCTGAAGGTCCCTGGTTCAATTCCGGAGAGTTCATTTGAGCTCTGAATAATCCCGGGTCTCGTCAATTTGTTTTCCTCTTTTTTCCCTTTTTTTTTACCAATTTCTTGCAGACGCGCTTCATCTTTCGCGCCGCCAATATTCTGCAGACTATAAAGGTACAGTGAAACCTCGATTTAACGAACCTCTGTACAACGAAGTCCTCGGTATAACGAAAGTTATTTTTCACACTGTTTTCAGCCCAGTAATAGTGTGATGTATGGAAAAGAACCTTGATAAAACGAACCCTCGATATAACGAAAAATTTCCCCAGTCCCTTGGCAGTTCGTTAATCGAGGTTCCACTGTATTCCTTTCTCTTATACGCTTCGACTTAAATGTAACATGCACCGGGCTGAGTACACTGTACACTGAAAGACGTGGTAGGCCACGTGGAAGAAAAATTCCAGCGAATCAATGTGCGCACTGAAAATGTTGTCACTTTTACACTTTGAATCTTGAAAAAAATATCTTGTTTCTACAATAATGACAACAAAAATGATAGAATAACAGTAATGATGGTGTAGAGAAGACGATGATGTCGGTGATGATGATAACGTTAACAATAGTGAAATTCTTAAGCTTCATTTAACGATCCCACTAGTTCAAAATTATACCTGTAAGCTACCGCGTGTAAGAATGATTACACAAAAAGATATGCTTTAAGTTTCTTTTTTAAAAATTGGATCAAATCCCAGACTGTTTTATAGACACGGATACAGTGTTCCAAAGATTGGTGGCGTAAATTTAAAAAGGAGCTCGTCGACCATAGGTGGTTGTTGAAACGAGGTTACTTCCGTATAAGAGAGAAGAAAACGACTAGTTGATCGGTGTTTATGGCATAAGATAGGTATGTTTACGATTTTCCGTTGAGAATTTTATACGAAAAAAGTAAAATCTTAAAAACGATACCTGTTTCTATTTTAAAAGTGATAGGATCAAGGAACGGTACAAACTAGCTTAAAGAACACTGCATACTTACAGGATTATTCTAGCTGTTCTTTTACAAAGATCTTGAAAGTCACAAAGTTAAACAATGTATGGGCTAAACCGAAATAGATATTATTTTTCATTCATTCATTCATTCATTCATTCATTCATTCATTCATTCATTCATTCATTCATTCATTCATTCATTCATTCATTCATTCATTCATTCATTCATTTGTTCTTTCGTTCGTTCTTTCGTAAGTCGTTCAATTCGTTCGTTCGTTTGTTCCTTTTTGAGCGGAATGCTCATTCGAATCGATGTACTTCGATTTATGGACAATGAATGCCGGAGAATCTCAATGTTATTTTAAAGGCTTAAATAAATTCTGGAAGAATATTTAAAATTTTACAACAGACTAAAAAGTAGTGCCGAGACCCGGGATTATTCAGAGCTCATGTGAGCTCTCCGGATTTGAACCAGGGACCTTCAGATCTTCAGTCTGACGCTCTCCCAACTGAGCTATCTCGGCAACTGCATGTTAAGTAAGTTTTAAAAACCGTGGTACTTGTGCTATGATAGGTACACTCCGCGTTCCCAACTGGAGCTATGTTTCGGTAGTCTATTACATAAATATTACCGATCGAGCTAGGTAATCACTAATGAGCCCGGGGCAATGAATGAGTAGTCTACTGGTCCCATTGAAATTCTGTTGCGTCGCTATGGGAGAAACTTAGATGTCGTTTTAATATGCAAAAAATTTTAATTCAAAATGTTTACAATTTTTAGTCACTACATAACTGCATCATTCTCTGCCATCACAATATTATGTTCTTAGTACTACCTTTTGATGTCACCTACTTTTAAGATAACTGAGTTACGTGTACTTATTGTGTGAAAACATAAATTTTGATTAAGATCAGTAGACTACTCATTCATTGCCCCGGGCTCATTAGTGATTATCTAGCTCTATCGGAATTATTTATGTAATAGACTACTGAAACATAGCCCCAGTTGGGAACGCGGAGTGTACGTACCTATCATAGCAGAACTACGACGGTTTTTAAAACTTGTTTAACAGGCAGTTGCCGAGATAGCTCAGTTGGGAGAGCGTCAGACTGAAGATCTGAAGGTCCCTGGTTCAATTCCGGAGGTTCCGCATGAAGTCTGAATAATCCCGGGTCTCGGCAATGTTTTTTCTTGACGTTTTTCAAATAACAATTTTGAACTAAGTAAACCGAAAAATTAAATTAAATTTCCCAAAAGAATTAAGGCCTTAAAAATAAACATTGAACATTTCTTATTATTAAAACTGAATTCTTAATCTCAAGTGATTCTGACTGGAAACTTTCTTCTCTGGCATTCACAGTTGTTGTATGCTGTCGTATTACACGGACTTGAAGAAACAATTTAAGTTTGAACGATTTTTTAGAGGTTTCCTGGCAGCACTGTCTTAGCGACTCTATAATGGCAAATATATATTGATTTAATTAATCTCAAAACATAGGAAGCTGAAAAAAAATCAATGGTAAAAATTTAGTGTAGACAGAAGTATGCATTGCGTGTCCAATTTTTCCAAGGTCTCCCGCTAAGCAGAACAGAGACACTTATTAATATCTTTGAAGGTGACACAAGTAATACTTTCAGCCTCACAATTTGAGCTGGCGACACAGCCTGTGAACAGGGGTGAGTTGCATAAAACCTAAAGCCGGGCGTAAGTGCTCACTTCAGATGTTAACATGGTGACTTTACCTGTGAACCTCTGATGTTAGAAGGTACCCTGGAAGTTAAGTTTCATGTAACTCGTCCAAGGCTGCTTAGTGAGGAATATGGTGCAAGAAAAAAGGTTCATTAGAGCAAGCTAAACACAGACCGGGATGGGGATAATGGTGGTCATCCCCAGCGGCTCCCTCAACCTGCCAATTACTTCGCACTCTATCATCCTCTAAGGGCCTGTTCACAAGCTGTGAGGGCAGTGCTGAAAAATGCAATGCGCATGTTATATGTCACTTCAATAACTCGTTACTGGGGACTTGGCACTTAAGTTCAGAGACTCTTTTCCGTGTTCCTTCAAAAAAGAAAATTTTTCCCAACTACCTTGTAAAAAAAGTAAATGCGCAGCTGCCTGAAAACACAAAAAATGTCTCAACCATCCAATGCCAAGCTTAACCATGAACCTAGAAGATCCATTAGCACAGGCCTCTTTTTCGAAAAGCTCGCATTTTGTACCACTGACACTATTTATGGTAAGCATTTTTCAGCAATGTCCGAGTTGACTTTAACTTAAGTTGATGCTGACAGTGACGCTAATCCTATCTGAACAGTACTCAGTCGCCATTCAAAAGCGTGCCTATCCCTAAATTCTGTACTACTGAATACTAAAAACAGTAGTTATTTAGTCGTACATTGAACCCCAACTCCAGTAAACTTGAGCTCAAACTGAAATTCATAAATTCCCTGTTCCTCAGTTATGCAGGGTAATCAAGACTTGCAGTCAATCGTCTGACTGTTAATTAAATGCAAAGTGCTAAGGCCATTCAGCGAGCCTAGATTTTTTTGTTCCTAGTACTGACATTTATCCTGACCTTGGAAAGAAAACTTTGGCCTCAATTGTTTCTAGAGATTTCAGCTGTCCTGCAGGAATAGATGAAAGAAATCGCTTCATCCGATTTCCAGTTCGCGAAAAGACTTATTACTTTATGATTCGTTTGTTAGCAGCAGCTAAAAACTTCAATCAATTATTTCTCGAAAACGCTTTCATAAAAAAAAATGTTTAAAATATGTTCGACTGAAGACAATTATATGAACAACAAGTGCAATAAATCGCTTTAAAAATCTCTTACTAGTTAAGGAAAAGTAAAAGTAGCAATGACGTCACCGTGTTGTTATGGCTATGTCGATGTCGAAAAACCCGCCCTTTTTTAAACTTTAATCTGTACCCAACAAATAGGTATAACTCGATTTCCTGTTTCGTTTGAGGCATCTATATATTTCATATCCAAAGAGAGAAGGTATGGTTAGTGAAAAACCAGGTCTAGCCACCTTAATTATTCAACAAAACCTTAAGTTTTCTCACTAAGGGCCCGTTAACCGAAAGAGGGGATAGGAGATAGGGGGACCCTACCTAATGAAAAGTTCGAACATGGTAGGGGCACCTTCCCTAGCAGGGTCAAGAGATAGTGTCATTTTACACGAGCTGAATTGTCCCTACCTCAAGGGCTAAACTAGCCTGCGCCACAGTCCCTAGCCGAGGGTGAGATTACGTCTCCGACGCAGGTTAGGGCTAAACTAAAAGCAATTTTTTTTTTCTTCGCCTTGTTATTGCTTTTACTTTGGCTTGTCGCTGCTTTTCGTTTCCAAAGTCTTGGTTCCGAAACAGTTTACGATAGCAATTGTTTCTTTTTGTTTTCACTGTTGTTCCCCTTATTTTTGTTGCTCTGTCGTGACAGTTGCCGAGATAGCTCAGTTGAGAGAGCGTCAGGCTGAAGTTCTGAAGGTCCTTGGTTCAATTCCGGAGAAATCATTTGAGCTCTGAATAATCCCGGGTCTCGTCAATTTGTTTTCCTCTTTTTTCCCTTTTTTTTTACCAATTTCTTACGGATGCGCTTCATATTTCGCGCCGCCAATATTCTGCAGACTATAAAGGTACAGTGAAACCTCGATTTAACGAACCTCTATACAACGAAGTCCTCGGTATAACGAAAGTTATTTTTCACACTGTTTTCAGCCCAGTAATAGTGTGATGTATGGAAAAGAACCTTGATAAAACGAACCCTCGATATAACGAAAAATTTCCCCAGTCCCTTGGCAGTTCGTTAAATCGAGGTTCCACTGTATTCCTTTCTCTTACACGCTTCGACTTAAATATAATACCAACCGGGCAGCAGAGTACACTGTACACTGAAACACCTGGTACAGCACGTGGAAGAAAAATTCCAGCGAATCAATGTGCGCACTGAAAATGTTGTCACTTTTACACTTTGAATCTTGAAAAAAATATCTTGTTTCTATAATAATGATAACAAAAATGATAGAATAACAGTAATGATGGTGTAGAGAAGACGATGATGTCGGTGATGATGATAACGTTAATAAATAGTGAAATTCTTGAGCGTCGTTTAACGATCCCACTAGTTCAAAATTATACCTGTAAGCTACCGAGTGTAAGAATGATTACAAAAAAAGAAATGCTTTAAGTTTCTTTTTTAAAAATTGGATCAAATCCCAGACTGTTTTATAGACACGGATACAGTGTTCCAAAGATTGGTGGCGTAAATTTAAAAAGGAGCTCGTCGACCATAAGTGGTTGTTGAAACGCGGGTACTTCCGTGTAAGAGAGAAGAAAACGACTAGTTGATTGGTGTTTATGGCAGAAGATAGGTATGTTTACGATTTTCCGTTGAGAATTTTATACGAAAAAAGTAAAATCTTAAAAACGATACCTGTTTCTATTTTAAAAGTGATAGGATCAAGGAACGGTACATACTAGCTTAAAGGACACTGCATACTTACAGGATTATTCTAGCTGTTCTTTTACAAAGATCTTGAAAGTCACAAAGTGAAACAATGTATGGGCTAAACCGAAATAGATATTATTTTTCATTCATTCATTCATTCATTCATTTGTTCTTTCGTTCGTTCTTTCGTAAGTCGTTCAATTCATTCGTTCGTTTGTTCCTTTTTGAGCGGAATGCTCATTCGAATCGATATACTTCGATTTATAGAAAAAAGTATTGGAATCCTTACTTATGGACAATGAATGCCGGAGAATCTCAATGTTATTTTAAAGGCTTAAATAAATTCTGGAAGAATATTTAAAATTTTACAACAGACTAAAAAGTAGTGCCGAGACCCGGGATTATTCAGAGCTCATGTGAGCACTCCAGATTTGAACCAGGGACCTTCAGATCTTCAGTCTGACGCTCTCCCAACTGAGCTATCTCGGCAACTGCATGTTAAGTAAGTTTTAAAAACCGTGGTACTTGTGCTATGATAGGTACACTCCGCGTTCCCAACTGGAGCTATGTTTCAGTAGTCTTTTCCATAAATATTACCGATCGAGCTACAACTATGGCCATAATTCTTGGGACACTTTGCTCAAATGGCGTCCCGTTAACGTCATTTGAAAAATACTCTTGCCTCGCCCCCCTCCCCCCTGTACAATGTTGAAGTTAGGTTTTGAAACTGGTGACTGATCTTCAACATTGTTTGGGGAGGTCGGGGGAGGGCAGAGATAGTCATAAAACTTGTAAATGACTTCTAACTAAAGTGGAGATTACATTTTCTTACTTCTCATTGAAATATTACCAAGTGTCCCAAGGTCTAATGGCCATTATTGTCTATAGAGCAGTTTGAAAGAGAGAGCGTTTGTCGCTTAGAATATAAGCCTTGACTAGTAGAAATAGACAGTCTCGTTTCGGAAATAGCTCGAACAAGCCATAGTCCTGGGTAGTTAGTATATTTTATTATCACATGCGGCATTACTTTGCAGACTATTAATTGAAGATACAGGAAGTGGTATTTATGACATCTTTTCATATTTTCTTTCCGGGATAAAATATGCGTTTATAGGGTTCTGTTTCCTTACTGATATAAAAAAGCGTTGTTCAATGAAAGGCAATATTGCTATTTTCACAAACAGTCTGATTTAACAGAGGAACGCTATATGAGCGTTGAAACATACACGTTTATGTTATCACTGCGTTAACAGTACTCAGCTAAAAAAGCAACAGTACTCACGCAAATTGTCAGGCGTAACAACACAGGTTATTCAGGTTTACTTTTGTTTTCTATGGCAATATGTTAGCAATAGTTTCTTCAACTTACTGAGATTGAAAAGTCTCGAATGATCCCTAGCTATCGAATTTTATCAACAGTACTCACCTATAAACAAGAAGTAAATATTCCCTCTCTTGTTTATTTTAGTGCAAATATGCCGAGTACTGTGTTAAAGTCGACCAAAACGAGCATCATTGATATGGAAAACCTGATCAAACTATTATTCTAATAGGAGTGATACATTTGAACCACTTTTACTGGGATTCTTTGTATTCTAGAACGAGAAAAAGCAGAAAATGTTGCTGAGTACTGTTGCCGAGTACTGTTGGCGTTACTCACTAACCATGACGTATTATACGCGTGACTTAAATTCCAGTTCGAAGTGTCTGGTGAGGAACTGCGATTTATTAGCATTCAACGGAAAGAAAATATTTTCAAATGCAGAGTGAATTGTGTCACTTGGGTAAGGGGGCACCCTATAGCCTCATTGATTTCCTGTTGGGACAACAAAAATCCGTTTTCAAGCTTGCTCAGTCAATGCTATTACTTCGTAAAATAAGCCTTACATTTGTTGCAAGTACGTTCTCTCTCTTTTAACAGTAATTAGGGTATCGTTTTGCTGTGATAACTTCGTCTTTCAATGAGAAAAGTCACTCGAATGTATTATATCTTACACACCAAGAACCGTTCCACCAACATTTTACTGGAATGACACTTACCCACCCCTCCCCCAACTATTCTTGTGTCACATGTGCTATTTGCAATGCAAAACGCCCGCAACAACAGTTTACCACTGAAACTGTACATAAGTCACAGAGTTTGGTTGGTTTGCAGTTACACTGGGCAATTTCATCATCGATCTCATTCGGACAACTATGGCCATAATTCTTGGGACACTTTGCTCAAATGGCGTCCCGTTAACGTCATTTGAAAAATACTCTTGCCTCGCCCCCCTCCCCCCTGTACAATGTTGAAGTTAGGTTTTGAAACTGGTGACTGATCTTCAACATTGTTTGGGGAGGTCGGGGGGGGCAGAGATAGTCATAAAACTTGTAAATGACTTCTAACTAAAGTGGAGATTACATTTTCTTACTTCTCATTGAAATATTACCAAGTGTCCCAAGGTCTAATGGCCATTATTGTAGGTAATCACTAAGAGCCCGGGGCAATGAATGAGTAGTCTACTGGTCCCCTTGAAATTCTGTTGCGTCGCTATGGGAGAAACTTAGATGTCGTTTTAATATGCAAAAAATTTTAATTCAAAATGTTTACAATTTTTAATCACTACATCACTGCATCATTCTTTGCCATCACAATATTATGTTCTTAGTACTACCTTTTGACGTCACCCGCTTTAGAGACAACTGAGTTACGTGTACTTATTGTGTGAAAACTATAAATTTTGATTAAGACCAGTGGACTACTCATTCATTGCCCCGGGCTCGTTAGTGATTATCTAGCTCGATCGGTATTATTTATGTAATAGGCTACTGAAACATAGCCCCAGTTGGGAACGCGGAGTGTATGTACCTATCATAGAAGACGTACGACGGTTTTTAAAACTTGTTTAACACGCAGTTGCCGAGATAGCTCAGTTGGGAGAGCGTCAGACTGAAGATCTGAAGGTCCCTGGTTCAATTCCGGAGAGCTCACATGAGCTCTGAATAATCCCGGGTCTCGGCAATATTTTTTCTTGACATTTTTCAAATAACAATTTTGAACTAAAAAAAATTAAATTAAATTTCCCAAAAGAATGAAGGGCTTAAAAATAAACATTGACATTTCTTATTATTAAAACTGAATTCTTAATCTCAAGTGATTCTGATTGGAAACTTTTTTCTCTGGCATTCAAAGTTCTTGTATGCTGTCGTATTACACGGACTTGAAGAAGCAATTTAAGTTTGAACGAATTTTAGAGGTTTCCTGGCAGCACTGTCTTAGCGACTCTATAATGGCAAATATATGTTGATTTAATAATCTCAAAACATAAGAAGCTGAAAAAAAAATCAATGGTGAGAATTTAGTCTAGACAGAAGTATGCATTGCGTGTCCAATTTTTCCAAGGTCTCGCGCTAAGCAGAACAGAGCAACTTATTAATATCTTTGAAAGTGACACAAGTAATACTTTCAGCCTCACAATTTGAGCTGGCGACACAGCCGGTGAACATGGGTGAGTTCCATAAAACCTAAAGCCGGGCGTAAGTGCTCACTTCAGATGTTAACATGGTGACTTTACCTGTGAACCTCTTATGTTAGAAGGTACCCTGGAAGTTAAGTTTCATGTAACTCGTCCAAGGCTGCTTAGTGAGGAATATGGTGCAAGGAAAAAGGTTCATTAGAGCAAGCTAAACACAGACCGGGATGGGGGTAATGGTGGTCATCCCCAGCGGCTCCCTCAACGTGCCAATTACTTCGCACTCTATCATCCTCTAAGGGCCTGTTCACAAGCTGTGAGGACAGTGCTGAAAAATGCAATGCGCATGTTATATGTCACTTCAATAACTGCTTACTGGGGACTTGGCACTTAAGTTCAGAGACTCTTTTCCGTGTTCCTTCAAAAAAGAAAATTTTTCCCAACTACATTATAAAAAAAGTAAATGCGCAGCTGCCTGAAAACACAAAAAATGTCTCAACCATCCAATGCCAAGCTTAACCATGAACCTAGAAGATCCATTAGCACAGGCCTCTTTTTTGAAAAGCTCGCATTTTGTACCACTGACACTATTTATGGTAAGCATTTTTCAGCACTGTCCGAGTTGACTTTAACTTAAGTTGATGCTGACAGTGACACTAATCCTATCTGAACAGTGCTCAGTTGCCATTCAAAAGCTGTTTTTTTTACCAATTTCTTGCGGATGCGCTTCATATTTCGCGCCGCCAATATTCTGCAGACTACAAAAGGTACGGTGAAACCTCGATTTAACGAATCTCTATACAACGAAGTCCTCGGTATAACGAAAGTTGTTTTTCACACTGTTTTCAGCCCAGTAATAGTGTGATGTATGGAAAAGAACCTTGATAAAACGAACCCTCGATATAACGAAAAATTTCACCAGTCCCTTGTCCCCTTGTCCCTACACTGTTTGTAGTCTGGTACGCCACGTGGAAGAAAAATTCCAGCGACTCAATGTGCGCATTGAAAATGTTGTCACTTTTACACCTTGAATCTTGAAAAAAATATCTCGTTTCTATAATAATGATAACAAAAATGATAGAATAACAGTAATGATGGTGTAGAGAAGACGATGATGCCGGTGATGATGATATAAACGTTAATAATAGTGAAATTCTTAAGCGTCGTTTAACAATCCCACTAGTTCAAAATTATACATGTAAGCTACCGAGGTTAACAATGAATGCCGGAGAATCTCAATGCTATTTTAAAGGCTTAAATACATTTTGGAAGAACAAAATGCTAAAAAGTAGTGCCAAGACCCGGGATTATTCAGAGCTCATGTGAACACTCCGGAATTGAACCAGGGACCTTCAGATCTTCAGTCTGACGCTCTCCCAACTGAGCTATCTCGGCAACTGCATGATAGGCAAGTTTTGTAAACCGTCGTAATTCTGCTATGATAGTTACGTACACTCCGCGTACCCAATTGGGGCTATGTTTCAGTAGTCTATTACATAAATATTACTGATCGAGCTAAATAATCACTAATGAGCCCGGGGCAATGAATGAGTAGTCTACTGGTCCCATTGAAATTCTGTTGCGCCGCTATAGGAGAAAATTAGGTGTAGTTTTCATATGCAAAAAAAAATTAATTTCAAACGTTTACAATTTTTAGTCACTACACAACTGCATCATTCTCTGCCATCACAATATTATGTTCTTAGTACTACCTTTTGACGTCACCTGCTTTAGCGATAACTGACTTACGTGTGCTTATTGTGTGAAAACTATACATTTTGATTAAGATCAGTAGACTACTCATTCATTGCCCCGGGCTCATTCGTGATTATTTAGCTCGATCGGTATTATTTATGTAATAGACTACTGAAACATAGCCCCAGTTGGGAACGCGGAGTGTACGTACCTATCATAGCAGAACTACGACGGTTTTTAAAACTTGTTTAACACGCAGTTGCCGAGATAGCTCAGTTGGGAGAGCGTCAGACTGAAGATCTGAAGGTCCCTGGTTCAATTCCGGAGAGTTCGCATGAACACTGAATAATCCCGGGTCTCGGCAAAGTTTTTTCTTGACGTTTTTCAAATAACAATTTTGAATTAAGTAAACCAAAAATATAAAATTAAATTTCCCAAAAGAATTAAGACCTTAAAAATAAACATTGAAGTCTGTTTTTCTTGTTATTTAAAACTGAATTCTTAATCTCAAGTGATTCTGCGGAAACGTTTTTCTCTGGCATTCAAAGTTCTTGTATGCTGTCGTATTACACGGCCTTGAAGAAACAATTTTAGTTTGAACGATTTTTTAGAGGTCTCCTGGCAGCACTGTCTTAGCGACTCTATAATGGCAAAGATATGTTGATGTAATTAATCTCAAAACATAAGAAGCTGCAAAAAAAAAATCAATGGTAAGAATTTAGTGTAGACAGAAGTATGCATTGCGTGTTCAATTTTTCAAAGGTCTCGCGCTAAGCACAACAGAGCAACTCATTAATATCTTTAAAGGTTACACAAGTAATACTTTCAGCCTTACAATTTAAGCTGGCGACACAGCCCGCTGTGAACAGGGGTGAGTTGCGTAAAACCTAAAGCCGGGTGTAAGTGCTAACTTCAGATGTTAACATGGTGACTTTACCTGTGAAGCTCTGGTGTTAGAAGGTACCCTGGAAGTTAAGTTTCATGCAACTCGTCCAAGGCTGCTTAGTGAGGAATATGGTGCAAGAAAAAAGGTTGATTAGAGCAAGCTAAACACAGGCCGGGATGGGGATAATGGTGGTCATTCCCAGCGGCTCCCTCAACCTGTTAATTGCTTTGTACTCTATTATCCTCTAAGGACCTGTTCACAGGTCCAGCGCTGAAAAGGACAGGAAGAGGACAGCGCTGAAAAATGCAATGCGCATGTTATATGTTACTTCAATAACTCGTTACTGGGGACTTGGCACTTAAGTTCAAAGACTCTTTTCCCTGTTCCTTCAAAAAAGAAAATTTTTCCCAACTACACTATAAAAAAAGTAAATGCGCAGCTGCCTGAAAACACAAAAAATGTCTCAACCATCCAATGCCAAGCTTAACCATGAACCTAGAAGATCCATTAGCACAGGCCTCTTTTTTGAAAAGTGCATATTTAGCACTGTCCGAGTTGACTTTAACTTAAGTTGATGCTGACAGTGACACTAATTAATCCTATCTGAAAAGTACTCAATTGCCATTCGAAAGCGTGTCTATCCCTAAATTCTGTACTACTGAATAGTAAAATCAGTAGTTGTTTTGTCGTACATTGAATAACCCCAACCGGCCAGTAAACTTGAACTGAAATTCATAAATTCCCTGTTCCTCAGTTATGCAGGGTAATCAAGACTTGCAATTGACTGTCTGACTGTTAATTAACTGCAAAGTGCTATAGTCATTCAGCGAGCCTAGTTTTTTGTTCCTCAAACTGACATTTATCCTGACCGTGGAAAGAAAACGTTGGCCTCAATTGTTTCTAGAGATTTCAGCTGTCCTGCAGGAATAGATGAAAGAAATCGCTTCATCTGATTTCCAGTTTGAGGAATGCGAAAAGAATTATTACTTTATGATTCGTTTGTTAGCCACAGCTAAAATCTTCAATCAATTATTTCTTAAAAATGCTTTCATAAAAAAAATGTTTAAAATAGGTTTGAATGAAGACAATTATATGAACTACAAGTCCAATAAATAGCTTTAAAAATCTCTTACAAATTAAGCAAAAGTAAAAGTAGCAATGACGTCACCGTGTTGCTATGGCTACGTCGATCTCGAAAAACCCGTACTTTTTTAAACTTTAATCTATACCCAACAAATAGGTATAACTCGATGTCCTGTTTTGTTTGAGGCATCTATGTATTTCATATCCAAAGAGAGAAGGTATGGTTAGTGAAAAACCGGGTCTAGCCACCTTAATTATTCAACAAAACCTTAAGTTTTCTCACTAAGGGCCCGTTAACCGAAAGAGGGGATAGGGGATAGGGGGACCCTACCTAATGAAAAGTTCGAACATGGTAGGGGCGCCTTCCCTAGGGGAGGGGGGGGCTAAACTAAGATCAATTTTTTTTCTTCGCCTTGTTGTTGCTTTTACTTTGGCTTTCGTCGCTGCTTTTCGTTTCCAAAGTCTTGGTTCCCAAACAGTTAACGATAGCAATTGTTTCTTTTTGTTTTCACTCTTGTTCTCCTTACTTTTGTTACACTGTAGAGACAGTCTCCGAGATAGCTCAGGTGAGAGAGCGTCAGACTGAAGATCTGAAGGTTCAATTCCGGAGAGTTCATTTGAGCTCTAAATAATCCCGGGTCTCGTCAATTTGTTTTCCTCTTTTTTCCTTTTTTTTTTTTTACCAATTTCTTGCGGACGCGCTTCATATTTCGCGCCGCCAATATTCTGCAGACTATAAAGGTACAGTGAAACCTCGATTTAACGAACCTCGATACAACAACGAAGTCCTCGGTATAACGAAAGTTATTTTTCACACTGTTTTCAGCCCAGTAATAGTGTGATGTATGGAAAAGAACCTTGACAAAACGAACCCTCGATATAACGAAAAATTTCCCCAGTTCCTTGGCAGTTCGTTAAATCGAGGCTCCACTGTATTCCGTTCTCTTTATATACGCTTCGACTTAAATGTAATACCCTCCGGGCTGCCTACACTGTACACTGAAACACCTGGTACGCCACGTGGAAGAAAAATTCCAGCGAATCAATGTGCGCATTGAAAATGTTGTCACTTTTACACTTTGAATCCTGAAAAAAATATCTTGTTTCTATAATATTGATAACAAAAATGATGGAATAACAGTAATCCTGATAGAGAAGATCGTGATCGTGTAGTGACAGTGATTGTGTAGAGAAGACGATGATGCCGGTGATGATGATAACGTCAATAATGGTGAAATTCTTAAGCGTCGTTTAACGATCCCACTAGTTCAAAATTATACATGTAAGCTACCGAGGGTAAGAATGAATGCCGGAGAATGTCAATGTTATTTTAAACGCTTAAATACACTTTGGTAGAACAACATACTAAAAAGTAGTGCCGAGACCCGGGATTATTCAGAGCTCATGTGAGCTCTCGGATTTGAACCAGGGACCTTCAGATCTTCAGTCTGACGCTCTCCCAACTGAGCTATCTCGGCAACTGCATGACAGACAAGTTTTAAAAACCGTCGTAGTTCTGCTACGATAGGTACATACACTCTCCGTTCCCAACTGGGGCTATGTTTCAGTAGTCTATTACATAAATAATACCGATCGAGCTAGATAATCACTAATGACCCTGGGGTAATGAATAAGTAGTCTACTGATCTTAATCAAAATTTATAGTTTTCACACAATAAGTACACGTAACCCAGTTATCTCTAAAGCGGGCGACGTCAAAAGGTAGTACTAAGAACATAACATTGTGATGGCAGAGAATGATGCAGTTATGTAGTGACTAAAAATTGTAAACGTTTGAAATTAAATTTTTTTTTGCATAAGAAAACGACAGCTAATTTTCTCCTATAGCGGCGGCTATAGCGGCGCAACAGAATTTCAGTGGGACCAGTAGACTACTCATTTATTGTTCCGGGCTTATTCGTGATTATTTAGCTAGATCGGTAGTATTTATGTAATAGACTACTGAAACATAGCCCCAATTTGGAACGCGGAGTGTACGTAACTATCATAGCAGAAGTACGACGATTTTTAAAATTGTCTGTCATGCAGTTGCCGAGATAGCTCAGTTGGGAGAGCGTCAGACTGAAGATCTGAAGGTCCCTGGTTCAAATCCGGAGAGCTCACATGAGCTCTGAATAATCCCGGGTCTCGGCAATGTTTTTTCTCGACGTTTTTCAAATAACAATTTTGAACTTAGTAAACCAAAAATATAAAATTAAATTTCCCAAAAGAATTAAGGCCTTAAATATAAACATTGACGTCTGTTTCTCTTATTATTAAAACCGAATTCTTAATCTCAAGTGATTCTGACTTGAAACGTTTTTCTCTGGCATTCAAAGTTCTTGTATGCTGTCGTATTACACGGCCTTGAAGAAACAATTTTAGTTTGAGCGATGTTTTAGAGGTTTCCTGGCAGCACTGTCTTAGCTACTCTATAATGGCAAATATATGTTGATGTAATTACTCTCAAAACATAAGAAGCTGGAAAAAAATCAATGGTGAGAATTTAGTGTAAACAGAAGTATGCATTGCGTGTCCAATTTTGTCAAAGGTCTCGCGCTAAGCACAACAGAGCAACTCATTAGTATATTAATATCTTTAAAGGTTAGACAAGTAATACTTTCAGCCTCACAATTTGAGCTGGCGACACAGCCCGCTGTGAACAGGGGTGAGTTGCGTAAAACCAAATGCCGGGCATAATTGCTAACTTCAGATGTTAACAGAGTGACTTTACCTGGAGTTAACCTCTGATGTTAGAAGGTACCCTGGAAGTTAAGTTTCATGCAACTCGTCCAAGGCTGCTTAGTGAGGAATATGGTGCAAGAAAAACGGTTGATTAGAGCAAGCTAAACACAGACCGGGATGGGGATAATGGTGGTCATCCCCAGCGGCTCCCTCAACTTGCCAATTACTTCGCACTCTATCATCCTCTAAGGGCCTGTTCACAAGCTGTGAAGACAGTGTTGAAAAATGCAATGCGCATGTTATATGTCACTTCAATAACTCGTTACTGGGGACTTGAGTAGTAATCCGGGCCCACATAGAGAAAATACTGGCTTCTGATTGGTCGAGAGCTTTTGGCTTCTGATTGGTTGTTGGGTTGTCATAGGAACGGGAAACCACTGACCAGTAGGATCGTGGGCTCAAGCGGAAGTCACATGACCGGAAGTGACGTCACCGGAAGTGTTGTAAACCGGAAGTCACGTGTTTTAGGATGGGAAACCGCTGACGAGTCTAAAAAATCGATCGTGGGCTCAAGGTGGGTTAAAACCGCTGAGAAAACGCGGGCTCCAAGTCCAAAGTCCAATTTGTGGAACGGGGGTAACCCTTGGAGTGAAAACAACACAAAATGAATAAATCACGTAGGTATAAAAAGGCAACCAGAGGGGTTAGGGAGTAATCACGATGAGTTTTTACATTACCCTGATCAGTGATCAAGCACAAGGCACGGGACAAAAATTTACGGCTCGACTTCCTCGTTCCTATTATTTGGTAGAAGATGATTGGGAAGCAGCCCTAGTTCATATCTCCCACCCGGGGTTTAATCAACAATGGGGAGATCAAACCAAACAGAATTGGACGCAAGAAGATAGTCAAAAACATTGGATGAAAACCGATGTGAGATACATACCAAAACGTGCGGAGGGAACGGCTCCGATTCAAGTGACGAAACAAATCCATTTACCCCCAGGGTATTACACCAATTTGAAAGAAGCATGGATTGCCATTGCGTACGAAATAGAAAAACAACACATGGACGTCATGATGGATATAATTAAAATGGACGTGGACGATCAGGCGAAACGACAACAACTCGCGGCTCTCAACCTGGCTCAACCCTACGTGAAAATCACCAATACAAGCATCGCCCCCGAATTAGATTCGTTGTATGTACTGATTCCATCCAACATGCAATTTGAAATGGAATGGAAATTCGCTGGACTGATGGGACTGGTGAAAGATGGCACACCAAGTGAACGCGTGGTCCAAGAAAAAAATTATCTGGTCAAAAATATCGTGGATTACAACGATCGACACAAATGGACAGTAACCACCGGTCCTGCCAACAAATATCCACCTTTTGGTCATGTGTCCGTCAGTTTTACCAACCCCGATTTCAATTATTATTTGTTCTTGGGTCCGAATCTCAGTCGACAAGTATTTCCCAGTACGCAAACGGTCAAACCGCAACAAGGGCAACAACAATTGATGATTTACACGGATCTGGTGTCCCAGAGCATTGTGGGAAATCAAGAGAAAGGATTTTTACGTACCTTGGATGCCGGCAATACCGATCATCAATTTGATACGACGCAACGGATGTATTTTCCTCTTGGCAAAACCATCTTTGACAGTATTGAGATGGACATTCAAACAGCGGATGGACAGCCGGCTCCTTTCAAACAAGGCAGAACCATCATTACCCTTGAACTCTCCAGAAAAAGTCAACGAACATGATTATGTAGAGAATCAATAAAGATCACAACATCTTTTATTGATCTTTCGTATGTGGTTTTTTTATAGAGAAACAAAAGGGTCACGTGGGAGGGAATGGGCCAATGAGAGAAAGGCCCATCATGCTTTGGGAGGGGAAGAGGTGGGGGGACCCCCCTCCCCCTCCTTAGATAGACCATGAGGCATTGCGCGGATCGGGGTATATAAGTCAAGGGAGGCCCCAGGACGTCACTCCTAGCTTTGAGTTCGTGCTGAGTGAAGTTTTGTCTGTTGAGGGAAAAAAATGTCCGAAACGAGAAGGCCCTTGGGCTCCCTAGCCAGCGACGTCAATGTGAGTGGAGAAGACCATTTGAGAAACAGAGTGGGAGCAGAGGTAACGCCAGTGGAACGCCACACCAGGGCCATGTACGCCAGGAGGGAGGAAGCGTGGCGCCCCCTGAATCGGCAACGCGTTGAGGCCTTCCTCCGTTTATTCTTATTATGTTTTTGCGAGCCGGAGAATGGCCGACCTCTTCAACCAGTGACTTACCGTCGGTTAAAGAGAGCGCTGGTGAATCGTATCATCCCTTGGATTGAGCGATGGGTAGGAGTGACCAGGGAGGAGCGATATTGGCCCATTAGTATGAGGATGTTTGAGGAACTGGATTTTTATATGGCGGCGCATTTGTCGGAACTATACTGTGGTAATTCCTGGTTGACCATCAGTCATTTTTATCGAGAAGTGAAGAAAGCGGAAGAACGGGAAAGACGGGAACGAGCCAGCCGTGTACGACGTGTTTTGTTTGTTTGAAAGGGACAATGAACATTTTTTATTCCTGTTGCGTTTTGTATTGTGAGTCAAGGCTACTGTGAGTCAAGAGACATTTATTTATGATCCACGTGCAAACTCAGTGTTGTCAGTTTTTATTTTTTAATTAAAAAAGAGTTGATGTTACAATGGGTGGTCTGTGTTCTTTGCCACGCGGGTGGGGCGAGTCTATTTACAATTGGAAAAGCTATCTACAATTTGAAAAAATAAAAATTGAAAAAAATAAAAAAGTAAAAGAATTGAAAAGAAAGCTATGTACAGATTGAAAAATAAAAATCTAAAAAATGACTATGTACAATTACAAATGAAAGTCTTCCAGTTCCATACGTAATTGATCAATGTTCTCGGGTAGACAGAAGGTGCGGTTGAACAAGGCTTGAATTTCGGCTCGGGTTTTCTCGTCCACATCCCGGGATCCCACGATAGCACTGCTTTGATGAAGGGTGGGCTTTTTAGGTCCCCAAGGAACAAATTGACTGCCAGTGACCAGGGTGGCGGCATTCTCATTGACTTGGTAGTAATGGTCCGAGCGGTACCATGATTGACTGGGTATGTCAAACAGGTAGACGGGTTTGCCTAGATCCATAGCCAATTGCACAGTCCAACCAGTGCCTCCTTTCACGCGTTTATGATCCGGTTCCAAGATGGGTTCCAAGATGGGTTCGTATGGGCTTTTTTGGCAATTTGATAATTGCGTTGCAGCAATTGCAGGGTGTAAAAATGACTGGGCATTTGTTTGCCTAGTTTCTCAGCCGCCTGGTGAAGATGGGGGTTGGCCAGCATCAGGACTTCCACCGTAGAAGGGGTGATGAAAGTGGCTCGAGGATGGTTCGGGGGGACGAGGACTTCTAGTTGCATCCCAAAGTGTTTGGCATGTTCTTCCACGAGGGCATCCGTACCTTTGGCTCCCCCTGTGTAGACCACATGGCCATGACCCACTTGCAGTTCCAAGGCACCGAGATCTTGTTCTCCGATCATGTCAATGTCTGGGGGCATGGCTTTTGAGAATGAAGATCTAGAGACCAAGGGACCGTCTTAAATAGGGACAACGGACCAATGGGAAGACAAGAGGTGCTTAGTTGGAGAGGGAAAAGCTGACCAATGGGAAGACAAGAGGTCCTTATATGGATTGAATAAGCTGACCAATGGGACGATGAGATGTCCTTATATGGGTAGGATAAGCTGACCAATGACAGTCAAGGGTCCAACGTATAAAAAGGCATGTTCGGTAGGGGTGAAACCAACCTTGAGCACGATGTCTGTGGATCGGAAGAGAAAATCAACCCATCCCCCAGAGGGGAAAAAGAAGAAGAAGAGCATTCAACATATGACGCCCGTGGACTGTGATCCTGTGGTGTGCGACGTGGTGGAAGACACCCGAGCTGCCGTGGAAGATATGATGAAAGAATTGAATGATATGGTGTCCCCACAGACATCCCCATCTGAATACATGGTGACGTATGTCGAAGATCCTCCTCCCAGTTCGGTGGACACTATGGTATGCCCTTGCCATGAGGTGCGTTTGGAGGCCCGAGAATCTCAAAAAGGATGGAAGTATGTGAAATGTCCCATGCAACCGTGTTTGCTGTTTTGTGGACAAGATCAAGTTCTGGAGTATATGAAAGCCGTGTATAGTCAACCTCATGTAGAAGTGTTGGACATGTGGGGTGGTTTGCAATGCTTTTGCCGTGAACCCGCCACGCTACAACAGAGTCATTCGACCCAGAACCCCGATCGCTTGTTTCTGACTTGTTCCAAGAAAACGTGTGGCTTCTTCCGGTGGGCCGATCAACCCTTGGGTCCCAAGTACTGGAGTTGGTTTCATGACAACCCTCCCAAAAAAGCCGATCAACAAGCTGAACCACCCACCCGTGATGTTCAAGGATATCCCAAACGTGGAGTAGACATCCCTGGTCCTCCAGTCAGAAGGAAAGAGGACGTGGAACGAGAACGGCCCCTGACAGAGTATGAGAAACAATTGTTACGAGAAATTCAAGAGCTCAAGAACCGTCACGAAATGATGGTGGCCCCAGCTCCACCACCCCCTAAGTACAGTGACAGTGTTGAGAACTGGCAGAAAGGTCTAGAGACCATCAGCTGTGGCCGTCTAGGTCTCTTTTAAATGAGAGAACGAATAAAATGTTTTTTATTTAGTCCATGGAGTCTGTATGTGATGCGTGGGAGTCTGTCTTGTCCCTGGGGCAATGGCAATGTCATCAAACCCTTTGTCAAGTCTTATATGATCACCAACCCGGGTCCCAAATCCCCATACCCCCTTGTCCCGAGGACACGCATCCTCTCCACCTCTTTGAAGAAACCCATGTGGACCGCAACCTATATCGATGGGTGGTGTTTGTCTTATGGTTAAAAGCCCATCCTTACGCCTGGCGATGGTATCGAATCATTCAAAAGGCGCATCCCCACACGGTCCCCACCATATCGACCTTATGGGGTGAATGCCAAAAAGTATGGCCCCTCGAAAGAGAACCCAACGCTGGAGTTCGTCGTCATCATGGTTGAAGAAAACCAAGGTCTCGTCAACGAAGAAGAAGGCCAATGTCTCGCAACAATGGTTAAACCGTTACCATGATCCTCGTGCCCCGGGGAGTTTAGGTGGGGTGCAACGATTTGCTAAAGCCCAGGGTCTCCCTTTGAAAAAAGCCCAACGGGTGTTGGAACAGGATGTGGGTTACACCTTGCATAAACCCCGACGTCGTCGTTTTGCTACCTTACCCGTGATCGTAGGGGGCTTGGATGATCAATGGGCCGCGGATTTAGTGGAAGTGCAACGTTTGGCCAAACATAATCGGGGTATACGCTACTTGTTGACCGTCGTGGATGTCTTGTCCAAGTACGCGTGGGTCGAACCGTTGAAAACCAAAACTGGCGTGGCCCTCGTGAAAGCCTTTGAGAAGATTGTGAGACAAGGAGGACGTCACCCGAATCGATTGCAAACGGATCGAGGGAAAGAATTTTAAAATCGGACCTTTCAACGATGGGTCGACGAGCAAGACATTCAACATTTTTCGACCGAAGGGGATGCCAAAGCCAGTGTGGTGGAACGATTTAACCGCACCTTGAAAGAACGGTTGTACCGTTATTTGACCACTGCCAACACGTTGAAATTTGACGATGTCTTACCCGAGTTGGTGCAAGGGTATAATGCCACCCGTCATCGAAGTATTGGTATGCCCCCCGAAAACGTGACGTGGGACAACGAAGAAGCCGTGTGGAAACGATTGTATGCCAAACGATTGAAAGGCTACAAAAAACCCCAATTGAAGGTGGGGGATCATGTCCGTCTCAATACGATTCATCGTACCTTTGAAAAAGGGTATTTACCCGGTTGGACCGAAGAAGTGTTTGTGGTGCATCGTGTGGTCCCTGGCCCTGTACCCACGTATAAGATTCGCGAATGGGATGAGACCCCCGTCCAAGGTACGTTTTATGAAGAGGATTTACAAAAAGTCCATGTGTCCGAGGTGTTTCGGATCGAGAAGGTACTTAAGCGACAAAAAGGTCGTTGGTTGGTCAAGTGGAAAGGGTGGCCCGACAAGTACAATAGTTGGATTGCTCGTGGAGACGTGACATCCCTTCGACCCCGCAAACGACGACGACGCCGCTAAAACAATGACATTGGTGCCCAACTCTTCGTTTTACGTGACGTTGATGAGTCATGCGAGTACCAAAGAGTTTCCTGGGAACAAGAGTCTCATTTCAGAAACCGATTGCCTAAACCCATCCGATTTGTGGGACGAGGATGGATGGTGGGTATGGTGAGTTTATCCTTACCCACCATTCCAGTGATAACGGAAGAAGGAGGCGTGGGTGATTCCCATCCTCTGTTGTATGTACGATGGCACGAACGGGTGTATGCCCAAGACGATCAAGGCAACGATCGATGGTGGCATCAACGTCGCGAATTCACTGTCTACGGGCGAGATATGAGAAAGGAGATGGCCTCGTCGACGGGATCGCACTTTTTTCATCAACTGGTGTACCGTTACGAGCAAAGCCGTGCGAAACAAACCGAACCCAAAAACAAATGGGCCGAGGACAATGGCGTCAAATTATACCCGACCTTTGAATGGACCTCCGAAGGGGATTTGTTATTGAATACCACCAATGTGGATTACAAACGACAAGTAGCGCACGTGTCATGGGGCAGATCCTTGGCCCTGAGAATGGGATGGATTGAACAAGTGTCCCCCGGCCAGTATCGATTGGGTCCGAATCTCTTGCAAGAATTTCAAGGCATTTCCACCATTCCCACCCCGACGGATATCCGCGATGCCGCTAACAAGCCCATCTTTTGGAAAGTCGAGGGGGATTATCTGAAATTGAGTCTATCGTGCCCTTGGCGGTTTGTGAATTTGAACCAGACCTTTCGTCCCTCGTTGGAATTTCCCTCCACGCGTCCTTTGCACGTGTATTGTGATGTAGGGACCAGCAGTATGGTAGGGGGTCGCATTACGGATCTCTTACGAGAAATCAAGTACCAGCCTCAAAACACCACCCACTTTGAACCTCGGCATATTCAATATGTCCCAGTACGCAATGAAGTGGTGGAAATCGTCGAAACCCAGATGGCCGAAACCAATGGGGATCTGGTGAAATTTGGTGAAGGCCATGCCCTCCTGACCCTCCACTTTAAAAGGGAAGTGGTGGTGTGAAGAAGACAAAATGTCGTTCTACGTGACGTTACCCAGTCATGCCAACCGACGTGAATTTCCCAACAACCAGCCCAATTCCTTCAAGATTCGTTTACCTCAACCGTTACAGCTCACGGGAGGTGGTTGGCAAGTGGGGTTGAGTGCCATTTCCTTACCGGATGCTCGCGTCAATTTGTATGAGTTGGTGAAGAAAAATGGCTACGTCATGGGGGTGTCCTGGGGCCAAACCTATCCCAAACCGGGTGGAAAAGACGGGGAAATGACCTCGCGAGTAGACACCGCGCGAAGCATCATCAATGACGTGAAAGATTTGGATTGGGTGGTGGATGGCGTGAGTTTCATGAAAGCCATCATTGCTCACTTGGAACAACAACGTATGGAAACGGCCGTTCAAGGTGGTCGGTTTACCAATGATCAAGGCAAACACACCTACGTCAAGTTCAAGTGGGAAGGCGAGGATCTGCTCATCGACAACACCAATATCTGTCATTGTGGCACCGACACGCCCGCCCTGACTATCTACACCAAGTTAGCGCTCAAGATGGGATGGTTACGTAAAATTGACAGTGGGTTGATTTTGGGACCCAACTTACAACAAGAATTCATGGGGGATCAAATCCCCAACATGACAAAACCCGCTGACAATGATTGGAACGATGTCACCGACGGTCAGGGGAACGCGGTCTTTTGGACGGTGCGTTCTATTTTACCGGATTATTTACAATTGAGTATGAGTTGTGGGTGGCGTTTCACCAACTTGAATGTGGCGTTTCGTTCCGTGGTGGGTGAACCCACACGATCGTTGCACGTGTACTCCGACGTGGCAGGCAGCACGGTGGTGGGCAATCGCGTGACTGATTTGTTACGTGAAATCCAGTACAAGCGAGAAGCACGCGGCAACCTGTATTTTGAACCGTTGCACATTCAATACATGTCTCTTCGTAACGAGGTGGTGGAAATGATTCACGTTCAAGTGGCTGAAACGATTGGTAGAGGAGGAGACTTGGTCAAGTTTGGTGAAGGTCATACCATTGTCACGTTACACTTCAAAAAGACATAAAAAGGGGGTGGCCAAGGGAGTGTCCCAATCACAAGATGCCCAAGACAAGAGTGCGTCGAATGAGACGAAGAAGAAGAAGGCAACGAGGGGGTTTATTCCCCCTGGCGGCCCTCATTCCAGCCTTGATCGCTGGAGGAAAAGCCGTGGCGTTGGGTGCCGTGGGGGGTGCCGCGAGTTACGGGGCTAAAAAAGGGTTGGAAGCCGCTTTTCGGAAAAAACGACGATGATGACGGTATAAAAAGGGGGTCACGTGAAGCACAGACAAAACGTTTATCCCTGGTGAAGAAGACACCATGCGTGGGGGAAGTTTGACACGATTTCGAACCGACGAGTGGTATGATCAACAAGGCAAAGGAGTGATGACGGATCTGATGCGTGGGGGGTTGCAAGGTCTTATAAGGACGCGAAATCCTTTAAAATTGCCTAGTAATATCAAGAGAGGATTGGAAACGGGTTTGACACGAGGTATCAAACGCAAAGCCGAAGACGTCCTTAAAAAGGAAATCACCAAACAAGCCAAGAAAGCGTTGAGTCATAAGAACGTGAAAGACGCCGTGCGTGTGGCCACTGCCTTATTTCCCAAACAAACCAAACGTGCACGTGATATTTTGGGAGTGTGAACATGGAACCCGTGCATTCACGACCTCGACGAATTCGTAGTAATCGAGGGTTGTCTCAATGGGGTGGACTGTATCCGTTTTGGAAACTCATGCGACGACGACAACGTGGTGGCTGGTTAAGTCCCGAGGTGATGAGAGTCCCCGGGTTTGATTTGAGACAACGTTTAGCACGACGACGACGACGCTATAAAAACCCCTCACGACGACGACGGGGTACCACTCGACGACGTTAAACATGCCTGACGTGAGTACACAAACCGCCCCGGCTCACGAGCGTTCCGAAGGGACCGTCAACCCTGCCTTACGGATTTTCAAGGTGCCACCGACCGACATTAGCATCAATGCCTATCGCATGGTCACCATCCAACCCACCACCACGGGTATCAATCCCATGGAATTCATCATACCGGGGTTGGACGATTTTGTGGATTTGGGACGCAGTTACTTTACCATGGAATTGAGTTTGAAAAAGGATGATAACGGGAACTTGGTGGCCGCGGAGAAATTGTGGCCCGTCAATAATTTGGCCCATTCCATCATCAAACAAATTGACTTGCAGTTGAATGGCACGTTGATCAGTCCACAATCCGACACGTATCATTACAAAGCTTACCTAGAAACCTTGCTGAATTATGACCGAGAAGATGGCAAGACCGTGTTAGGACCCCAAGGATGGTACAATCAAGTGGATTCCCCACCCCAATGGACGGACAACAATACCAACAGTGCAGCACCACATAATGACTACCGGGATCTCCCCGCCAATCACAAAGGAGCCTTGGCCGCCATGGTAGCCGAAACCGCCAAGTATGCTGCAGGTGTCACCCACAGTCTGGTGTTTACCCCGCACTTGGAAGTCTTTCACACTGGCAAACTGTTGGTGCCTGGTATCGAAATCAAGATGAAATTTCATTTCAACAGCCCCAGGCTGTTTTTGAATGGAGTGGCTCTAGCTGGCCGATTGATGGAAGGGGATGTGAAACTACGGTTTCATCTCTGTCAACTGCGTTTGAATGACGCCATCTACCAGAGTATATCTAGCAAAAGACACAATGAAGGAGAAGTGGCGGCTTACCCGACCGTCCGCAGTGAAATCCGGACTTTCAGCATGCAAAACAACCTGGTCCGCTTTGATATCCCGAACCTGTTTCAAAACAGAATACCTGACCGATTGATTGTGGGGTTACTGGACAGCCGTGCCTTCAATGGAGATGTGACCCGAGATCCTTTCTGTTTCCAGAAATTTGGTCTGACCTCCATTCGACAGATTGTGAAAGGAGAAGAGTACCCTTATGAAACCCTCCAGTTAGTGCACAACAATGGCACCCGAGATAATCTAGGCTACTTCCGTTTTCTGCAAGCCAGTGGTGCCTGGTGTAAAAAGAAAGGCAATATGGTAGAACTGCTGGATTGGGGCCACAGGAAAAATTGTACCTTGTACATGTTTGACAATGTCGCCAATGGATGTGCTGACAGTCAAAACCTCAACCCCAAGCAAACGGGTGATTTACAACTGGTGTTGGAATTTGGAGCCGCCCCCGGTGTCAATATAACCGTACTCGTGTATGGAGAATTTGAGAATTTGCTGGAGATTGACAGGAACGGAGCCGTGTTGTATAACATTTACCAGCACTGAAGAAATGGAACATGTGGCCTTGAATAATGTGCAATTGGATTATTTAGCCCGAGACGACCCCCAATTGAACCCTGTCTTTTACGGGACGGTGGCCTGTGATCGTTTACCCAAGACTCCTGTCAAGACCCAACCCCAAGGGTACATTGTGAATACCGACCCACACGATCAACCGGGACAACATTGGTTAGCGGTGTGGACCGATCGAAACGTGTGTGAAGTCCTGGACAGTTATGCTTTGCCCATGGACACGTACGTGCAAGCTACCCCGTTACGAGATTGGATCGTGCAACATTGGAAGTATGTGGTGACCAATGGCAAGTCCCTCCAAGCCATTTCAAGCAAGAGTTGTGGTGATTACGCCTTGTTGTATTTGAAAGCCAAAGCCCGTGGACGAACCTTGCAAGCGTTTTTAAATGAGTTTTCGGATCATGATTATGTTAGTAATGACCATCAAGCGGGTCAACGCCTTCAACAATTGATTGTAGGTCAAGAAGCCAGATGGTATCAACTGTGTTGTCAACCGTATCATCAATGTAATCATTAAATAAAAAAGTTCGTTGGAAAAGTGTGTCGGAGTCGTAGCTCAGTCGGTAGAGCCTTTGGATCCCCTCGAAAAAATAGGGAGGTCGTGCGTGGGTTCGAGTCCCACCGATTCCAATAAAAAGGTGCCTTTTTTTTTAACTGGGTAGTTCGTCATCATCATGCAAACGGGGAAACCGTTTCGTTTTCATACTCCTTCCTCCATCTTGGTGGTGGGTCCTTCGGGATGTGGTAAAACTGTGTTTACGGAAAAACTCTTGGTAGACAACCCCCACTTGTTTGAAACCCCACCGACCCAATTGCATTATTGTTATGGGGCCTGGCAAGATCGATTTCAAGGCATGCAAGATCAAGGGGTGGTGTTTCACGAAGGGATTCCCGATCATGAGGCGTTGGTCCAATGGTTTCCTGAAGGACAGGGGGTCCTGGTCTTGGATGATTTAATGGATGAAGGGAGTCACGATAAACGCGTGTTGGATTTATTCACCAAACATTCGCATCATCAAGGGGTGACCGTCCTATACTTGTGCCAAGACATGTTTCCCGTGGGTCGCTATGCCAAAAGTATATCCCGCAATGCCCATTACATTGTAGCGTTCAAGAACCCTCGAGATCAATTAGGGGTACGCAATGTCATGCTTCAATCGTTTCCTACCACTTGGAAAGACACGTTGGAGACGTTTCATCAAGCCACCACACGACCGTATGGGTATTTGGTCTTGGATTTACATCCCGCCTCCTCCGATCAACAACGGTTGTTGAGTCACCTGTTAAAAGACGAAGGATGGACTCGCACCTATCAAAAACGACTATAAAGGCACCCCCTTGGAACAGGTAAAAAGAGAAAGCAACCATGGCCGATGATGATGACCGTCAACCTCCGCAATCGTACGATACCGTGTCCCCGGCGGGGGTGGGGGCATCCAGCGGCAATCAAATGTCCCCAGAGACCATGCAACAACTGTATTTCACGGGAGACGAAGGCCTTGTGGACGTGGCCATGGAGGAAATGCACCCCGAGGTCCTCCGTGAGTTTTTGAGAAGTCTCCCCTCCCCCAGGACAGTCGCCACCTGGCCCGATCTGGATGGTGCACCCCCTGTACAGGCCTCTTCCCCAGCCGGGGTAGGAAGTCGAGCATCCCATTCACCCCCATTCCAAAGCCCCCAGACCACCCCGGAGTCCCCGAGAAGTCCACCTGGTTGGCGAACAGCCCCAAGTGGTCGGACAGCAACGGGTGCAGGGGGTAATGGACGTGGTGCTGGTGGTGGGCGTGGTGGTGGGCGTGGTGGTGCTGGTGGTGGGCGTGGTGGTGGTGCTGGTGCTGGTGGTGGGCGTGGTGGTGGTGCTGGTGCTGGTGGTGGGCGTGGTGGTGGTGCTGGTGGTGGTGGAGGTGGTGCTGGTGGTGGTGGAGGTGGTGCTGGTGGTGGTGGTGCTGGTGGTGGTGATGCTGGTGGTGGTGGTGCTGGTGGTGGAGGAGGTGGTGGAGGAGGTGGTGGAGGTGGTGGTGGTGGTGGTGGTGGTGGTGGTGGCCGTCGTGGTGGACGACGTGGTGGACGACGTGGGCGACGACGACGACTTTTCCCCGGTTCACCTTTGACACCTGCCTCTAATCCAGCCACCCCTCGAGGATCTTGGACGTCTGGGAGTCCACCCCCTCGTACCTTGCGTCAAGCGGATTTACAACGACGTTTACGTATGCTGTTACAAGATCAAGAACAGTTGGCCCAAGGACGTGAAATTGCTAATGTCACCATGACCAATAGCATTGTAACCAGTTATAAACAAGGAGGAGCACCGAGCGTACAAACCTCGTCGTCCCGTGTTTCGCCGTGAGGATGAAAACCGTCGTGTCGTTATTGAATGGATCAAAACAACATGGTCTTCCCTTCCCCCCAGAATTATTACAACGGATGGATTCCTTGTATGCTTTTTATCATCAACAATGGTGGTGTTATCGAAAAATGTTGAATCATTACAGGTGTGTCAATGCCTTGTTCAATGGCATGGCCTTACTCCTGATGGCTGCAGGCATGATTGCGGGTCCCCTTTTGGAAAACAGTACGTTGGTAGCGTGTTTGGCGGCCGTGGGCACCGTGGTCAAAGGATGGAATGATTTTAAACAATACCGATTTAAAGTGACCATGAGTCGGTTTGCGTTTACCACCTATGCCAAAGCCTTGACCGAATTGAAAACCCATGTGCGGGGTATTCCCTTGGAGGATCTGGAACGATTTTTAATCAAGATGCAAACCTTGGATGATACCATTGTGGATTTCACCCCTCCATTACCCAAACGATGTCTCCAAGATTACCATGGTCATTTTGTGTACCAACCCTTGGAAGCCCTATGCTATGTAGACGGATGTCCTCGTCCCTTGAAACCCAAAGACTATTGGATCCATAAAAAGCCGCTCCCTCCTAGTCCCACACTCTTAGAACCATGGCCGTCCAACGACGACGACGACGCAGAAAAAGGAAACAAAGAGGAGGAGCTTTAATGCGTCGCAAACCCCATTTGGTGGATAAAATTGCCCATGGTATGAGTATGTTTCTATCAGGCCCCGTCCCTGGGTTTGGACTGGCTTTAGGCAAATTAGGCGGCCAAGCCTTGAAAGGCATTACCGATAACGTACAACATTACCGACGACAACGAGGTGGGGGTTGGTGGCAAGATTTCAAACGCAATACCCGTCAAGGCTATAAAGAGTCGCGAGACGTGATCAAACAAGACAAAGCCCTTCAACGTCTATTGACGGGTCGACCATGGTGAGGAGGAGAAGACGACGTCGCCGTCGTCAACGAGGCGGTTTTTTAAATCTATTGGTGCCCGCTATGGCAGGATTGGGGAAAGCCGTGGCCTTGGAAACGGATAAACGTATAAAACGCACGATCCAAAAAGCCAATCAACGGTATCGTCGTCGTCACCGATAAAGGATGCAACGTCTTCGACGTCAATTACCGTTTTTACGGTCCATGTTACAAGAAGCCAATGGTACCAAACGTCAAGAGTTGTTACAACATGCCAATGCCGATCAAATCAATGCTGTGAGTGAATTGGTCTTGAACTTCTTAAAAAACAAGATTCCCGTCACCCCACCCATGCTGGCTAAACTTCAACCCTATAAAAAGGTACTACGTGATTTGGGACGTCGTCGACATTCCGTCAAAAAACGTCGTCAGTGGTTAATCCGACAAAAAGGACAAGGGTTGTTTCAAGGACTTCACGAGGTGTTATGTCAATGTGTTCGTTAACGTATCAAGACATGGAAGCATAAATATCACCTGTTGTGACAGCTGTCGTGCATTGGAAGGCCTTTTGCCCCGACCATGGACGAGGTCTACATGATTCCCCAAAAGGACTTGGAACAACTCATTCAATATTACAAAGGAGAACTCACCGAAAATGCCTTGTTGAACAAAGCCGCAACGCTCGCCGCCCAAAAACATGTGTTATTAGCCAACCCCCAATTACCTCCAGCCCTGGTCAATGCTCAAACCAAACCGTTGAGTCAAGAATTAATCAAGTTAACCAAACGCATTCGTCAATTTCCCGGAGGCGTGGGGGTTGGTGCCCCGGGTGGTCCACCAGGTGAAGAAGAAGAAGAAGCCGGGGATTTGGTGACGGGACCTGTGGAACAATGGTTGAAGCGCATGATAAAAGGCAGCCCGTCGACTCCCAAACCACCCATTACCCCTGCAACCAAGAAAGGCAAAGGAGCAGCCACTACCAGTAAGATTGTCAAGAAAGGGAGCCCATCCACCAGTCGAGGGGATCTACAATCGCGTTTAGAAGCCATTCGAGAACAGCGCAAGACCTTGGAAAAAAAGTTAGCCGAGAGTCGCAAAGGCAAAGGACCCGCTCGTGAAGTGGAACGATTGAAACCTTTACCCGGTTGGGAAGATTGGGCTCGTGGCAAAAAGTTACGACGTCGATTGGATTACGACAGTGACTAAAACATGCCCACCAAGAGAAAAAGGGGACGGAAACGCCCCCAACGAGGAGGAGCCTTGGATGTGCAAAAATGGATTGCGAAAACCGGCAAAGAATTTCATTGGCCTGGTTATCAGTACATGGGCCCTGGCACCCATTTGGCTAAACGTCTGAAACGGGGGGATCCCGGGATCAATCGCTTGGACCAGATTGCTAAACAACACGACATTGATTACAGTCGTGCCAAGAATTTGCAAGATAAATGGAAAGCCGATACCAAGATGATCCAAGCCATTGATCGATTACCCGGCAAGAAAAACAAGACGGAACGGGTCGTCAAGAAAATCATGCAAGCCAAGAAACGTTTAAAGTTGTAAACATTTAATGACATGTTGAGTAAAAATAAACAATGAAAAATGTCTCATTGGTTCGTTGTACTGTCTCAAACAAAGATGTGGTATCAACCACATTTGGAGACAGACAGAACCCATTGTGATGTAGACAAAATAATCCTGATAAAATAAAAACAATGTCACTGTCTCATTGGTTCATGAGTTGTCATACGAATGTTCTGCCAAAATACTGAGACGAGGGTTAAGACACCAAATCATAGATCAAATCCACGCCCTCGTCGGGTGACATGTCATGAACGAGGTCTTCGGGGGGCACCAATGCCTCCAAATCAAAGGAACAAGAGTCCTCCACATCCTTCAGTAACTCGGTCCACTCGTCAGGCGTTATGTTCTGCAACAAAGACGAAAAGTCCTCCAAGTCAGGGGGCTCTATGACTTGCACACCCCCCGAATCCATATCCGTGAGAGTATAAGAATCTAGAAATGATTCACAAAAAGAAAAGTTCTCAGACATTTTAGGCGTCGATTTCTTAAAGTCTTCCAAGGGAATGGTCAGTTTCAAGGGTCCTAATGCTTTGATTTTCTCTTCCGTTTTCTGCCTCTCTACAGAAGGTAAGGAGGCACAAAAGTCATTCAAATACGTTTCCAGAGAAGGTTGCGTCCTACAATTAGTCAATACCACCCGCAGTGTTTTTGGCGTTTTGGGGCGAGGCACGTGCTTCCTTTTGTTGTAGTAGTACCTTTTAGCGAGCTCCAAGAACCTCTCGCGGTTCGCCCAGTAGTACTCTCTTCTTTGCGCATGCAGTTTCTCATGGTTCGCAGCACGATATGCCCGACGAGCCGCCCGTGCTTTGGCCCTTTTATTGTACATCCTTTTGTACGCCAATATTCGTACACGATTCTTTTGACGATATTCACGCGCTTGGGCTCTCAAACGTTCCCGATGTTTCTCTCTATACTTCCGGTCGTATTCGGCACAACGTGCTCCGTTCTTTTGGACCCATTTTTTTTTGCTGGCATTCCGTTGCTCCTTATGCGTCTCCTCATAACGCCTTTTGGACTCCCGCACTCGATCCGGATATTGTTCTCGGTATCGTTTTTTGGCAGCACGCACTTTCTCAGGATACTTACTTCGGTAGTTGGCTTTTTTCACAATATTCCTCGCTCGGGCTTTCTCTGGGTAGCGGGCATTGTACCTAGCTTTTTTGATTGCGTTCCGTCTCCGTCGTCGTTCGTCTTTCGTCAGTAACTCTGTCGTTTCGTCGTCGTCGTCGTCGTCATCGTTCGGGTCATAGTCATTGTCGGGATCATAGTCCTCGTCCTTCTTGTCGTCAACGTCATCGTTTGAGTCGTAGTCGTTAAGGTCGTCGTCGTTGTTTGGTCGGTACGTCGTGCGTCGTCGTCGGTTGCTGCGGCGGAGGCCCTCTCTTTCTGTGGACATTGGGCGATGGTGGCGGTGCTGGCGGAGGTGTCCGTGGACGTTTAAACTGGTACCTCCAGTAATCGCAACAATAGTCGAGCCCCTCCACGAACCACTCACAGGTTAATTGAGGGTAGCACAGTGGGTGAAAAGGAGCCGCCTGTTCTCTTCGACGTCTCTGGGCTTCGACTTTTTCGGGTTCCAGTTCCTTTAAACGTTCCGCAAACTCAGCCAACTGATCGTCCTTCAACAGCACCTCCCTCTTGACTTTCTCTAAGACCTCCTCCACTTCTAAATCTATTTCGAACTCTTCAAAGGCCTCTAACAAATTCTCATGGCGAGAGTCCATGTTGAGATGTTCCAGCCCGAGGATCGATCTGTTTTATAGTCTCTCATTCGTTCCCGTGATGCACCAGGGGTCCTAACTAGAGAGGGGGGGAGGGGGGTCCCCCCACCCCGTCCCTCCCCTCCCTAGGACACCCTGTGTCCGGGTAAGGTGATTGGCTCCTTCCCCTCCCACGTGACATTTTGGTTCTCTATAAAAACAGAGCCCCGATCTCCAGCGAGTTCATCTGATCATGTCCACTCAAGAAGAAGACGATGTGGCGGGACCCAGTGGCCTTTCCCGCCACGAGTCCCTTCAACTGCTAGGACTGACCATGTCAGACGATGATGAAGACTATCATGATTTGATGGACCAATTGGAACGACAACATGCGTTTCAAACTCACCTCCTTCAACAAAGTGGCGGAGGTTTGGATACCACCGCCATTGGAGTATTCGAATTTGACATTGATGCCTTTGTCGACCGTCGGAGCACGCGTATGGGAGTACGTGAACGTCATTTCAATACCCAGTTACGTCAAAGGGGGAACTTGATTCCAGGTCAAAACATTACCGAAGCTCTCCAAGATGCTTTAGGTCGAGCCGTGAATCAAGTGTTAGCCACCACGCCTGACCTCCACGATCAAGATCGCCTCTACTTCACTATTGCCTCCAACAGACTCCACAATAATTTCCAGGGTTGGGGTTTACGTGCGGGTGAATGGCGACAAGACAGAGAGCGTGTGGAGGCTCTGTTCCAACGTTTAGCCCAAGCCCTCAACAGCAACGAACAATTTGAAATGGATGACTCCTTTCAAGTGTCCATTACTCAAGTCCAACATGCTCCTCAAGGCACCGGCAAACCCCGTCGGGGAAAACCTGGGCACCCCACCCACCAAGCCTTAACCAAAACATCGAAATCGATCATCCGCATCCAGAATGATGATGACCTCTGCTGTGCCAGAGCCCTCGTCACAGCCAAAGCTCGCGTGGACCAACACCCGAAATGGCATTCGATTCGCAAAGGAAGTCAAATCCAGCGAACCTTAGCTTGGGACCTCCATAATGAAGCCAAGGTGCCCTTGGGTCCCTGCAGTTACGACGCCTTGACAGCCTTCAGTAAAGCCCCGTCTCTCACCGATTACCAGATCATCCTGGTGGATGGCCATCGATCTTATCACATCACCACCTATGGAGACCCCAAAGATAAACAACTCATCCTGTTGCATCACCAAGGCCATTACGACGTCATCACTCGTCTACCCGGATTTTTCGGATCCAGTTACGTCTGTGCCCATTGTTGGAAACCCTATAACACCGAGGGAGAGCATCGCTGCACCAAGAAAAAACAATGCCGAGCCTGTTGCCAAAAAGAGTGCCCTGATTTCCAGGCAGCCTACCCTCGAAACCAGAAAGCCACACAACGTTGCGACAGTTGTCATCGGGACTTTTTTGGAGACACCTGTTTCCAAATGCATCTCGTCAAGGACCACACGGGCAAACCTGCAGCCAACCTAGAGTCCTCCGTCTGCGTTCGTCGCCGTCGCTGTCGTACTTGTTTTAAACTGGACGTGGGATTAGACAAGATTGCCAAACACCAATGCTACCACGTAGACTGCCCGTCTTGCCATGAGTACGTCGACGCCGACAAACACCGTTGTTTCATACAAAAAGCCCCCAAACCTCAAAACGAAAAGAAGAGAAAGAGGAAACACCAGGGAGGGCCTCGCGCCAAACGAGGGGCAGCCGCCGCGGCGGAACCTGATAGCAACCCCGAGGAGGACGACCTGCCTCCCCTTCATGTCTTCTTTGATATTGAAGCCATGCAACCCCACCAAAAACACATTGCCAATCTCGTCGTGGCCGAAACCGAAAACAACGATCCACCCAAGTCTTTCCCGGGTCCCTCCTGTATCCGTGACTTTCTCGAATGGTTGGATACCTTGACACTCAACGATACCCGACAAGTCAATGTCATCGCTCATAATTTCCAAGGGTACGATGGCTACTTTGTCGCAACGGATGTAAACTCTTGGAAGTCAAACACGATCGGATCCGATTTATCGATTCGATGAGTTTCCTCCCGATGCCTTTGTCCGCCTTTCCTGCAACCTTTGGATTAACGGAATTGAAAAAAGGGTACTTCCCTCACCTGTTCAACGTACCCGGTGATAAGCATCAAAACTACGTGGGACCCATCCCCTCTCTCGATTACTACATGCCCGAAACCAAGTCCCCCGAAGACAAGCAAGCCCTGGAAACGTGGCATCAAGAACAACGTGCCAATAACATGGTGTTTGATTTCCAACAAGAGTTGTTGGACTATTGCAAATCCGATGTGCGGCTCTTGAAACAAGGATGTCTGACTTTCAAACGATTGTTTGAAGCTCAAGCGGGGTTCAATCCCTTTGACCACATCACCATTGCTTCTGCCTGCAACATGGATTTACGTATGAACCGGATGATCCCTAACAGTATTGCCAGTGAACCCACCCTTACTTGGAAGAAGAATAACGTCAATCAGTCCAACGAAGCCATCGAATGGTTAACCTGGTGCCAACAACACCAAGCCCCCCATCTTCAACATGCGAAAAATGTCGGCGAGTATCGCATCCCTGGTACCAAGCTCCATGTGGACGGTTTCGATGCCAGTACCCACACCATCTATGAATACCATGGTTGTTTCTTCCATGGATGTCCTCGCTGTTATCCCAACCGTTACGAAACACATCGACGCCACTGTGATCGGTCCATGCAGGATGCCTACGAGGACACGCAAAAAAGGACCCGACATTTAAGAGAACAAGGGTACACCGTGGTAGAAATGTGGGGATGCGATTGGGCCCGTCTCAAAGACACCTCACCTGACATTGGTACATTTGTAACTAACCTTGAAATGACAGAACCCCTCAATCCCCGCGACGCTTTCTGTGGAGGACGTACCAATGCCGTGAAACTCTACCATCATATCACCCCCGGCCAAAAAATTCACTACATCGATGTCACCTCCTTGTACCCCTGGGTGAACAAAACGAGCATCTACCCTAAAGGACATCCAACCTTTTTTACACATCCCGGTCATACGAACATCCACCAGTACTTTGGCTTGATCCAATGCAAAATCCAGCCTCCCCGTGAATTGTACCATCCCGTGCTGCCTTACCGCCATGACGACAAACTACTCTTTCCTCTCTGTGGACGTTGTGTGGAAGAAGAAATGGACAAACCCCTTTTGGACAGATCCTATCATTGCCCTCACCCCGACGAGGAACGCGCCCTGACAAGTACTTGGTGCAGTCCCGAATTAAACAAAGCCGTCGAGCTCGGGTACCAAGTCCTGTACATTTATGAAGTCTGGCATTTTGACGAGACCTGTGAGGGGTTGTTCAGAGACTACGTCAACACTTGGTTGAAAGTCAAACAGGAAGCCAGTGGATGGCCCAAAGATGTCAACACCGAAGAAGCTAAAAGGAAGTACATCCAGGATTACTATGAGAAGGAGGGCATCCAGTTAGAGTACGACCAAATCAAAAAGAACCCAGGGTTGCGTACCCTCGCTAAGCTGATGTTGAACTCCATGTGGGGGAAGTTTGGTCAACGCCTCAACAAAACCCGAGTCAAAGAATTTGATGACCCCCAAACCTTCCACCAGTTTTTAAACACAGATACAATCGACGTGCGTCAAGTCTCCATCATCAATGATCAAATGGTAGAGGTACAATATCAGTACGAAAAGGAAGACATCCCCGTGTCACCCAACCTCAACATCTTTGTAGCCTGTTTCACCACCTGTCATGCCCGGCTCAAACTCTATGCCGCCCTCGAGCAGCTGCAAGAACGTGTCCTCTACTACGACACCGACTCTGTCATCTTCCTGCAAGACGAGGGGCAACCTAACCCAGACTTGGGGAATTACCTCGGCGACTTTACGAGTGAATTGGACGACAAGGATCACATTGTAGAGTTTATATCGGGCGGCCCCAAAAATTATGGGTACCAAACCAAACTTGGTCTCGTGGAATGCAAGGTGCGGGGGTTCCGTCTCAACAGCGAAGGCAAATCACAATTGAATTACAACGTCATGAAAGCCAATGTCATCGATGAAATCCAGAAGCCCCTCCCCAAGCCCCGACAAACACAAGTCATCAACTCACACCACATTGTCCGGGATCCTAACACCTATGAACTGTTCACGTTTCCACAACAGAAACAATACCAGTTGGTATACAACAAACGAGTCATCGATCCCCACACCTTCAAGACCTACCCCTATGGCTACCAGTAACTGAACACTCATATCAAAGAGGAACTCAAAGGAAATACTCATCATGGAACACTCCTACTATTTTCTCAGTTATTGTAAACAACGTATAACAATAAACGTGATTTATTAATTTTGTGTTGTTTTCACTCCAAGGACCACCCCCGTTCCAAAAATTGGACTTTGGACTTTGAGCCCGCGTTTTCTCAGTGGTTTTACTTCACCTTGAGCCCACGATCGATTTTTTAGACTCGTCAGCGGTTTCCCATCCTACAACACGTGTTGTTTTCACTCCAAGGACCACCCCCGTTCCAAAAATTGGACTTTGGACTTTGAGCCCGCGTTTTCTCAGTGGTTTTACTTCACCTTGAGCCCACGATCGATTTTTTTAGACTCGTCAGCGGTTTCCCATCCTAAAACACGTGACTTCCGGTTTACAACACTTCCAGTGACGTCACTTCCGGTCATGTGACTTCCACTTGAGCCCACGATCCTACTGGTCAGTGGTTTCCCGTTCCTATGACAACCCAACAACCAATCAGAAGCCAAAAGCTCTCGACCAATCAGAAGCCAGTATTTTCTCTATGTGGGCCCGGATTACTACTGACTTGGCACTTAAGTTCAAAGCCTCTTTTCCCTGTTCCTTCAAAAAAGAAAATTTTTCCCAACTACATTGTAAAAAAAGTAAATGCGCAGCTGCCTGAAAACACAAGAATTGTTTCAACCATCCAATGCCAAGCTTAACCATGAACCTAGAAGATCCATTAGCACAGGCCTCTTTTTTGAAAAGCTCGCTTGCGGGCGCGCTTCATATTTCGCGCCGCCAATATTCTGCAGACTATAAAGGTACATTGAAACCTCGATTTAACGAACCACTATACAACAACGAAGTTCTCGGTATAACGAAAGTTATTTTTCACACTGTTTTCAGCCCAGTAGTAGTGTGATGTATGAAAAAGGAACTTGATAAAACGAACCCTGGATATAACGAAAAATTTCCCAGTCCCTTGGCAGTTCGTTAAATCGAGGTTCCACTGTATTCCTTTCTCTTATACGCTTCGACTTAAATGTAATACCCACCGGGCTGAGTACACTGTACACTGAAACACCTGGTACGCCACGTGGAAGAAAAATGCCAGCGAATCAATGTGTGCATTGAAAATGTTGTCACTTTTACACTTTGAATCTTGAAAAAAATATCTTGTTTCTATAACAATGATAACAAAAATGATAGAATAACAGTAATGATGGTGTAGAGAAGACGATGATGCCGGTGATGATGATATAAACGTTAATAATAGTGAAATTCTTAAGCGTCGTTTAACAATCCGACTAGTTCAAAATTATACATGTATGTTACCGAGGGTAAGAATGATTATAAAAAAAGAAATGTGATAGTATCAAGGAACGGTACATACTAGCTTAAAGGACACTGCATACTTACAGGATTATTCTAGCTGTTCTTTTACAAAGATCTTGAAAGTCACAAAGTTAAACAATGTATGGGCCAAACCGAAATAGATATTATTTTTCGTTCGTTCGTTCGTTCGTTTGTTCTTTCGTTCGTTCTTTCGTAAGTCGTTCAATTCGTTCGTTCGTTTGTACCTTTTTGAGCGGAATGCTCATTCGAATCGATGTACTTCGATTTATAGAAAAAAATATTGGAATCCTTAGTTATGGACAATGAATGCCGGAGAATCTCAATGTTATTTTAAAGGCTGAAATAAATTCGGGAAGAATATTTAAAATTTTACCGATCGTGCTAGGTAATCACTAATGAGCCCGGGGCAATGAATGAGTAGTCTACTGGTCCCATTGAAATTCTGTTGCGTCGCTATGGGAGAAATTAGGTGTTGTTTTAATATGCAAAAAATTTTAATTCAAAATGTTTACAATTTTTAGTCACTACATAACTGCATCATTCTCTGCCATCACAATATTATGTTCTTAGTACTACCTTTTGATGTCACCTACTTTTAAGATAACTGAGTTAGGTGTACTTATGTTGATGCTGACAATCCTATCTGAACAGTACTCAGTCGCCATTCAAAAGCGTGTTTTTTTTTACCAATTTCTTGCGGACGCGCTTCATATTTCGCGCCGCCAATGTTTTTCAGACTATAAAGGTACATTGAAACCTCGATTTAACGAACCACTATACAACAACGAAGTTCTCGGTATAACGAAAATTATTTTTCACACTGTTTTCAGCCCAGTAATAGTGTGATGTATGGAAAAGAACCTTGATAAAACGAACCCTGGATATAACGAAAAATTTCCCAGTCCCTTGGCAGTTCGTTAAATCGAGGTTCCACTGTATTCCTTTCTCTTATGCGCTTCGACTTAAATGTAATACCCACCGGGCTGAGTACACTGTACACTGAAACACGTGGTACGCCACGTGGAAGAAAAATTCCAGCGAATCAATGTGCGCATTGAAAATGTTGTCACTTTTACACTTTGAATCTTGAAAAAAATATCTTGTTTCTATAATAATGATAACAAAAATGATAGAATAACAGTAATGATGGTGTAGAGAAGACGATGATGCCGGTGATGATGATATAAAGGTTAATAATAGTGAAATTCTTAAGCGTCGTTTAACAACCCCACTAGTTCAATATTATACTTGTAAGCTACCGAGGTTAAGAATGAATGCCGGAGAATCTCAATGTTATTTTAAAGGCTTAAATACAATTTGGAAGAACAAAATATTAAAAAGTAGTGCCGAGACCCGGGATTATTCAGAGCTCATGTAAGCTCTCCGGATTTGAACCAGGGACCTTCAGATCTTCAGTCTGACGCTCTCCCAACTGAGCTATCTCGGCAACTGCATGACAGACGAGTTTAAAAACCATTGTAATTCTGCTATGATAGTTACGCAGACTCCGCTACCCAATTGGGGCTATGTTTCAGTAGTCTATTAAATAAATATTACCAATCGAGCTAAATAATCACTAATGAGCCCGGGGCAATGAATGAGTAGTCTACTGGTTCCATTGAAATTCTGTTGCGTCGGTGTCGTTTTAATATGCAAAAAAAAAAATTAATTTCAAACATTTACAATTTTTAGTCACTAAACAACTGCATCATTCTCTGCCATCACAATATTATGTTCTTAGTACTACCTTTTGACGTCACCCGCTTTAGAGACAACTGAGTTACGTGTACTTATTGTGTGAAAACATAAATTTTGATTAAGACCAGTGGACTACTCATTCATTGCCCCGGGCTCGTTAGTGATTATCTAGCTCGATCGGTATTATTTATGTAATAGGCTACTGAAACATAGCCCCAGTTGGGAACGCGGAGTGTATGTACCTATCATAGAAGACGTACGACGGTTTTTAAAACTTGTTTAACACGCAGTTGCCGAGATAGCTCAGTTGGGAGAGCGTCAGACTGAAGATCTGAAGGTCCCTGGTTCAATTCCGGAGAGCTCACATGAGCTCTGAATAATCCCGGGTCTCGGCAATATTTTTTCTTGACATTTTTCAAATAACAATTTTGAACTAAAAAAAATTAAATTAAATTTCCCAAAAGAATGAAGGGCTTAAAAATAAACATTGACATTTCTTATTATTAAAACTGAATTCTTAATCTCAAGTGATTCTGATTGGAAACTTTTTTCTCTGGCATTCAAAGTTCTTGTATGCTGTCGTATTACACGGACTTGAAGAAGCAATTTAAGTTTGAACGAATTTTAGAGGTTTCCTGGCAGCACTGTCTTAGCGACTCTATAATGGCAAATATATGTTGATTTAATAATCTCAAAACATAAGAAGCTGAAAAAAAAATCAATGGTGAGAATTTAGTCTAGACAGAAGTATGCATTGCGTGTCCAATTTTTCCAAGGTCTCGCGCTAAGCAGAACAGAGCAACTTATTAATATCTTTGAAGGTGACACAAGTAATACTTTCAGCCTCACAATTTGAGCTGGCGACACAGCCGGTGAACATGGGTGAGTTCCATAAAACCTAAAGCCGGGCGTAAGTGCTCACTTCAGATGTTAACATGGTGACTTTACCTGTGAACCTCTTATGTTAGAAGGTACCCTGGAAGTTAAGTTTCATGTAACTCGTCCAAGGCTGCTTAGTGAGGAATATGGTGCAAGGAAAAAGGTTCATTAGAGCAAGCTAAACACAGACCGGGATGGGGGTAATGGTGGTCATCCCCAGCGGCTCCCTCAACGTGCCAATTACTTCGCACTCTATCATCCTCTAAGGGCCTGTTCACAAGCTGTGAGGACAGTGCTGAAAAATGCAATGCGCATGTTATATGTCACTTCAATAACTGCTTACTGGGGACTTGGCACTTAAGTTCAGAGACTCTTTTCCGTGTTCCTTCAAAAAAGAAACTTTTCCCAACTACATTATAAAAAAAGTAAATGCGCAGCTGCCTGAAAACACAAAAAATGTCTCAACCATCCAATGCCAAGCTTAACCATGAACCTAGAAGATCCATTAGCACAGGCCTCTTTTTTGAAAAGCTCGCATTTTGTACCACTGACACTATTTATGGTAAGCATTTTTCAGCACTGTCCGAGTTGACTTTAACTTAAGTTGATGCTGACAGTGACACTAATCCTATCTGAACAGTGCTCAGTTGCCATTCAAAAGCTGTTTTTTTTACCAATTTCTTGCGGATGCGCTTCATATTTCGCGCCGCCAATATTCTGCAGACTACAAAAGGTACGGTGAAACCTCGATTTAACGAATCTCTATACAACGAAGTCCTCGGTATAACGAAAGTTGTTTTTCACACTGTTTTCAGCCCAGTAATAGTGTGATGTATGGAAAAGAACCTTGATAAAACGAACCCTCGATATAACGAAAAATTTCACCAGTCCCTTGTCCCCTTGTCCCTACACTGTTTGTAGTCTGGTACGCCACGTGGAAGAAAAATTCCAGCGACTCAATGTGCGCATTGAAAATGTTGTCACTTTTACACCTTGAATCTTGAAAAAAATATCTCGTTTCTATAATAATGATAACAAAAATGATAGAATAACAGTAATGATGGTGTAGAGAAGACGATGATGCCGGTGATGATGATATAAACGTTAATAATAGTGAAATTCTTAAGCGTCGTTTAACAATCCCACTAGTTCAAAATTATACATGTAAGCTACCGAGGTTAACAATGAATGCCGGAGAATCTCAATGCTATTTTAAAGGCTTAAATACATTTTGGAAGAACAAAATGCTAAAAAGTAGTGCCAAGACCCGGGATTATTCAGAGCTCATGTGAACACTCCGGAATTGAACCAGGGACCTTCAGATCTTCAGTCTGACGCTCTCCCAACTGAGCTATCTCGGCAACTGCATGATAGGCAAGTTTTGTAAACCGTCGTAATTCTGCTATGATAGTTACGTACACTCCGCGTACCCAATTGGGGCTATGTTTCAGTAGTCTATTACATAAATATTACTGATCGAGCTAAATAATCACTAATGAGCCCGGGGCAATGAATGAGTAGTCTACTGGTCCCATTGAAATTCTGTTGCGCCGCTATAGGAGAAAATTAGGTGTAGTTTTCATATGCAAAAAAAAATTAATTTCAAACGTTTACAATTTTTAGTCACTACACAACTGCATCATTCTCTGCCATCACAATATTATGTTCTTAGTACTACCTTTTGACGTCACCTGCTTTAGCGATAACTGAGTTACGTGTGCTTATTGTGTGAAAACTATACATTTTGATTAAGATCAGTAGACTACTCATTCATTGCCCCGGGCTCATTCGTGATTATTTAGCTCGATCGGTATTATTTATGTAATAGACTACTGAAACATAGCCCCAGTTGGGAACGCGGAGTGTACGTACCTATCATAGCAGAACTACGACGGTTTTTAAAACTTGTTTAACACGCAGTTGCCGAGATAGCTCAGTTGGGAGAGCGTCAGACTGAAGATCTGAAGGTCCCTGGTTCAATTCCGGAGAGTTCGCATGAACACTGAATAATCCCGGGTCTCGGCAAAGTTTTTTCTTGACGTTTTTCAAATAACAATTTTGAATTAAGTAAACCAAAAATATAAAATTAAATTTCTCAAAAGAATTAAGACCTTAAAAATAAACATTGAAGTCTGTTTTTCTTGTTATTTAAAACTGAATTCTTAATCTCAAGTGATTCTGCGGAAACGTTTTTCTCTGGCATTCAAAGTTCTTGTATGCTGTCGTATTACACGGCCTTGAAGAAACAATTTTAGTTTGAACGATTTTTTAGAGGTCTCCTGGCGGCACTGTCTTAGCGACTCTATAATGGCAAAGATATGTTGATGTAATTAATCTCAAAACATAAGAAGCTGCAAAAAAAAAATCAATGGTAAGAATTTAGTGTAGACAGAAGTATGCATTGCGTGTTCAATTTTTCAAAGGTCTCGCGCTAAGCACAACAGAGCAACTCATTAATATCTTTAAAGGTGACACAAGTAATACTTTCAGCCTTACAATTTAAGCTGGCGACACAGCCCGCTGTGAACAGGGGTGAGTTGCGTAAAACCTAAAGCCGGGTGTAAGTGCTAACTTCAGATGTTAACATGGTGACTTTACCTGTGAAGCTCTGGTGTTAGAAGGTACCCTGGAAGTTAAGTTTCATGCAACTCGTCCAAGGCTGCTTAGTGAGGAATATGGTGCAAGAAAAAAGGTTGATTAGAGCAAGCTAAACACAGGCCGGGATGGGGATAATGGTGGTCATTCCCAGCGGCTCCCTCAACCTGTTAATTGCTTTGTACTCTATTATCCTCTAAGGACCTGTTCACAGGTCCAGCGCTGAAAAGGACAGGAAGAGGACAGCGCTGAAAAATGCAATGCGCATGTTATATGTTACTTCAATAACTCGTTACTGGGGACTTGGCACTTAAGTTCAAAGACTCTTTTCCCTGTTCCTTCAAAAAAGAAAATTTTTCCCAACTACACTATAAAAAAAGTAAATGCGCAGCTGCCTGAAAACACAAAAAATGTCTCAACCATCCAATGCCAAGCTTAACCATGAACCTAGAAGATCCATTAGCACAGGCCTCTTTTTTGAAAAGTGCATATTTAGCACTGTCCGAGTTGACTTTAACTTAAGTTGATGCTGACAGTGACACTAATTAATCCTATCTGAAAAGTACTCAATTGCCATTCGAAAGCGTGTCTATCCCTAAATTCTGTACTACTGAATAGTAAAATCAGTAGTTGTTTTGTCGTACATTGAATAACCCCAACCGGCCAGTAAACTTGAACTGAAATTCATAAATTCCCTGTTCCTCAGTTATGCAGGGTAATCAAGACTTGCAATTGACTGTCTGACTGTTAATTAACTGCAAAGTGCTATAGTCATTCAGCGAGCCTAGTTTTTTGTTCCTCAAACTGACATTTATCCTGACCGTGGAAAGAAAACGTTGGCCTCAATTGTTTCTAGAGATTTCAGCTGTCCTGCAGGAATAGATGAAAGAAATCGCTTCATCTGATTTCCAGTTTGAGGAATGCGAAAAGAATTATTACTTTATGATTCGTTTGTTAGCCACAGCTAAAATCTTCAATCAATTATTTCTTAAAAATGCTTTCATAAAAAAAATGTTTAAAATAGGTTTGAATGAAGACAATTATATGAACTACAAGTCCAATAAATAGCTTTAAAAATCTCTTACAAATTAAGCAAAAGTAAAAGTAGCAATGACGTCACCGTGTTGCTATGGCTACGTCGATCTCGAAAAACCCGTACTTTTTTAAACTTTAATCTATACCCAACAAATAGGTATAACTCGATGTCCTGTTTTGTTTGAGGCATCTATGTATTTCATATCCAAAGAGAGAAGGTATGGTTAGTGAAAAACCGGGTCTAGCCACCTTAATTATTCAACAAAACCTTAAGTTTTCTCACTAAGGGCCCGTTAACCGAAAGAGGGGATAGGGGATAGGGGGACCCTACCTAATGAAAAGTTCGAACATGGTAGGGGCGCCTTCCCTAGGGGGGGGGGGGGGGCTAAACTAAGATCAATTTTTTTTTCTTCGCCTTGTTGTTGCTTTTACTTTGGCTTTCGTCGCTGCTTTTCGTTTCCAAAGTCTTGGTTCCCAAACAGTTAACGATAGCAATTGTTTCTTTTTGTTTTCACTCTTGTTCTCCTTACTTTTGTTACACTGTAGAGACAGTCTCCGAGATAGCTCAGGTGGGAGAGCGTCAGACTGAAGATCTGAAGGTTCAATTCCGGAGAGTTCATTTGAGCTCTAAATAATCCCGGGTCTCGTCAATTTGTTTTCCTCTTTTTTCCTTTTTTTTTTTTACCAATTTCTTGCGGACGCGCTTCATATTTCGCGCCGCCAATATTCTGCAGACTATAAAGGTACAGTGAAACCTCGATTTAACGAACCTCGATACAACAACGAAGTCCTCGGTATAACGAAAGTTATTTTTCACACTGTTTTCAGCCCAGTAATAGTGTGATGTATGGAAAAGAACCTTGACAAAACGAACCCTCGATATAACGAAAAATTTCCCCAGTTCCTTGGCAGTTCGTTAAATCGAGGCTCCACTGTATTCCGTTCTCTTTATATACGCTTCGACTTAAATGTAATACCCTCCGGGCTGCCTACACTGTACACTGAAACACCTGGTACGCCACGTGGAAGAAAAATTCCAGCGAATCAATGTGCGCATTGAAAATGTTGTCACTTTTACACTTTGAATCCTGAAAAAAATATCTTGTTTCTATAATATTGATAACAAAAATGATGGAATAACAGTAATCCTGATAGAGAAGATCGTGATCGTGTAGTGACAGTGATTGTGTAGAGAAGACGATGATGCCGGTGATGATGATAACGTCAATAATGGTGAAATTCTTAAGCGTCGTTTAACGATCCCACTAGTTCAAAATTATACATGTAAGCTACCGAGGGTAAGAATGAATGCCGGAGAATGTCAATGTTATTTTAAACGCTTAAATACACTTTGGTAGAACAACATACTAAAAAGTAGTGCCGAGACCCGGGATTATTCAGAGCTCATGTGAGCTCTCGGATTTGAACCAGGGACCTTCAGATCTTCAGTCTGACGCTCTCCCAACTGAGCTATCTCGGCAACTGCATGACAGACAAGTTTTAAAAACCGTCGTAGTTCTGCTACGATAGGTACATACACTCTCCGTTCCCAACTGGGGCTATGTTTCAGTAGTCTATTACATAAATAATACCGATCGAGCTAGATAATCACTAATGACCCTGGGGTAATGAATAAGTAGTCTACTGATCTTAATCAAAATTTATAGTTTTCACACAATAAGTACACGTAACCCAGTTATCTCTAAAGCGGGCGACGTCAAAAGGTAGTACTAAGAACATAACATTGTGATGGCAGAGAATGATGCAGTTATGTAGTGACTAAAAATTGTAAACGTTTGAAATTAAATTTTTTTTTGCATAAGAAAACGACAGCTAATTTTCTCCTATAGCGGCGGCTATAGCGGCGCAACAGAATTTCAGTGGGACCAGTAGACTACTCATTTATTGTTCCGGGCTTATTCGTGATTATTTAGCTAGATCGGTAGTATTTATGTAATAGACTACTGAAACATAGCCCCAATTTGGAACGCGGAGTGTACGTAACTATCATAGCAGAAGTACGACGATTTTTAAAATTGTCTGTCATGCAGTTGCCGAGATAGCTCAGTTGGGAGAGCGTCAGACTGAAGATCTGAAGGTCCCTGGTTCAAATCCGGAGAGCTCACATGAGCTCTGAATAATCCCGGGTCTCGGCAATGTTTTTTCTCGACGTTTTTCAAATAACAATTTTGAACTTAGTAAACCAAAAATATAAAATTAAATTTCCCAAAAGAATTAAGGCCTTAAATATAAACATTGACGTCTGTTTCTCTTATTATTAAAACCGAATTCTTAATCTCAAGTGATTCTGACTTGAAACGTTTTTCTCTGGCATTCAAAGTTCTTGTATGCTGTCGTATTACACGGCCTTGAAGAAACAATTTTAGTTTGAGCGATGTTTTAGAGGTTTCCTGGCAGCACTGTCTTAGCTACTCTATAATGGCAAATATATGTTGATGTAATTGCTCTCAAAACATAAGAAGCTGGAAAAAAAATCAATGGTGAGAATTTAGTGTAAACAGAAGTATGCATTGCGTGTCCAATTTTGTCAAAGGTCTCGCGCTAAGCACAACAGAGCAACTTATTAATATATTAATATCTTTAAAGGTTAGACAAGTAATACTTTCAGCCTTACAATTTGAGCTGGCGACACAGCCCGCTGTGAACAGGGGTGAGTTGCGTAAAACCAAATGCCGGGCATAATTGCTAACTTCAGATGTTAACATGGTGACTTTACCTGGAGTGAACCTCTGATGTTAGAAGGTACTTGGGAAGTTAAGTTTCATGCAACTCGTCCAAGGCTGCCTAGTGAGGAATATGGTGCAAGAAAAAAGGTTGATTAGAGCAAGCTAAACACAGACCGGGATGGGGATAATGGTGCTCATCGCCAGCGGCTCCCTCAACCTGCCAATTACTTCGCACTCTATTATCCTCCAAGGACCTGTTCACAAGCTGTGAAGACAGTGCTGAAAAATGCAATGCGCATGTTATATGTCACTTCAATAACTCGTTACTGGGGACTTGGCACTTAAGTTCAAAGCCTCTTTTCCCTTAACCTGCGATCAGGCTCTATTTTCGTTTCGCTCGGTGAAACATTCCGGCGGGAAGGGCGAAACGAAAAATAGAGCCTGATACAATTCTTCTACGGAACGTCTGCCGCCCACTTTTTTGATTGATTGAATTCAACAAAACGGCCAATCAAAATTTGTTTTGCTTGCACGCTCCTCGGTATGCAAATTTCCCATATGTGTATGTAATAGCATTCGCAAAAAGTCCTCAAATGTCGGCAAAAATAAGAAAATCACGGGCTACGATAAATCTTGGCACTAGCGTTCAAATTTACAACTTGAAGGTACGCGCTCCGGTATTGTACATAGTTGCTCTGTCTGAGCTGAAACTGAATGAAAATTCAGAACACGACGAGGTTGTCATGTACCAAAATATGCTGCATGTTTGAATCCTTTCTCATTTCAGGTGGGATCCGGAAATATTCATTTGTCACCGATTTTCTGCGTAAAATACCTTGGGAAATTAAGAGAAATACCTTCAGTTTCACTCTTTAGAAAAAAGATATCAATAAAACCGTTTATAAACAAACGAGTGTTTTGTAATTTAATTTAGTTCCAGAAGTGATATAAAATATTTGAGATTACCAGCGAATTTCATCTCTAAACAGCAGCGAATTTTAAAACGAAGAACATTTATTATAAACCTAGTCAGATCCTTTGATACCAATGTCAGAGATCATTAAAACGACATTATTAACACTGAATGAATAAACTGAAAGTCTTTATTACTAAGGTAAAAATAAATACAGCATCTCGCTGAGTGCGGCTCTCACTAAAATTATAAACATCAGCTTATCGTTAAGTTTACGGAATTATCGGTTGACTTGCTGATCACTCTTGGCGAAAGATACTTGCTGTTCGTTTTGTTTCGTAAAACGCGGATACAACCACTACTCTGCTTATATTTTCAATACTAGCTGAAAGCCTTCAAATGAAAATTTGGAGACACGATGCGATAACTGACGGGATACATACTTCACTGTTGCTGTACTTCTTTGCTCCGAGTGAGAGACAGTTTGCGTCAAACCGGACGCCATTCTCAGGAGAGAAAGAAATGATGACAATTCTCCTAGAACGACGAGAATATCTTTGCGCGACACGTTTACCTCGGCAGACTTGTTCCTTGGCCATGGCGGTCGGATTGAAAATTGTGAGCAAGTCTCGTAGACAATTTACTTCCGTTGACAGCTCTATTGTTAAAGGGCCAATCAGATTGCGAGATTCCCGCGGCCAAAATTTGGCCGCCGACACGAACTCCTGTGAGAGATTGTATCAGGCCCTATTTTAGCGAGCGACCCACGTAAGAGAATATGAGAGCGATGCTAAAATTCGGCCAGATCCCAGGTTACTTTTCCCTGTTCCTTCAAAAAAGAAAATTTTTCCCAACTACATTGTAAAAAAAGTAAATGCGCAGCTGCCTGAAAACTCAAGAATTGTTTCAACCATCCAATGCCAAGCTTAACCATGAACCTAGAAGATCCATTAGCACAGGCCTCTTTTTTGAAAAGTTCGCATTTTGTACCACTGACACTATTTATGGTAAGCATTTTTCAGCACTGTCCGAGTTGACTTCAACCTAAGTTGATGCTGACAGTGACACTAATCCTATCTGAACAGTACTCAGTTGCCATTCAAAAGCGTGTTTTTTTTTACCAATTTCTTGCGGGCGCGCTTCATATTTCGCGCCGCCAATATTATGCAGACTATAAAGGTACATTGAAACCTCGATTTAACGAACCACTATACAACAACGAAGTTCTCGGTATAACGAAAGTTATTTTTCACACTGTTTTCAGCCCAGTAATAGTGTGATGTATGAAAAAGAAACTTGATAAAACGAACCCTATATATAACGAAAAATTTCCCAGTCCCTTGGCAGTTCGTTAAATCGAGGTTCCACTGTATTCCTTTCTCTTATACGCTTCGACTTAAATGTAATACCCACCGGGCTGAGTACGCTGTACACTGAAACACGTGGTACGCCACATGGAAGAAAAATGCCAGCGAATCAATGTGTGCATTGAAAATGTTGTCACTTTTACTTTTTGAATCCTGAAAAAAATATCTTGTTTCTATAATAATGATAACAAAAATGATAGAATAACAGTAGTGATGGTGTAGAGAAGACGATGATGACGGTGATGATGATAACGATAATAATAGTGAAATTCTTAAGTGTTGTTTAACAATACCACTAGTTCAAAATTATACAGGTAAGCTACCGAGGGTAAGAATGAATGCCAGAGAATCTCAATGTTATTTTAAACGCTTAAATACATTTTGGTAGAACAACGTACTAAAAAGTAGTGCCGAGACCCGGGATTATTCAGAGCTCAACTCCGGATTTGAACCTGGGACCTTCAGATCTTCAGTCTGACGCTCTCAAAACTGAGCTATCTCGGCAACTGCATGACAGACAAGTTTTGAAAACCGTCGTAATTCTGCTATGATAGTTACGTACACTCCGCGTTCCCAACTGGGGCTATGTTTCAGTAGTCTATTACATAAATATTACCGATCGAGCTAAATAATCACGAATGAGCCCGGGGCAATGAATGAGTAGTCTACTGGTCCCATTGAAATTCTGTTGCGCCGCTATTGGAGAAAATTAGGTGTCGTTTTAATATCCAAAAAAAAAATTAATTTCAAACTTTTACAATTTTTAGTCACTACACAACTGCATCATTCTCTGCCATCACAATATTATGTTCTTAGTACTACCTTTTGACGTCACCCGCTTTACAGATAACTGAGTTACGTGTACTTATTGTGTGAAAACTATAAATTTTGATTAAGACCAGTAGACTACTCATTCATTGCCCCGGGCTCATTAGTGATTATCTAGCTCGATCGGTATTATTTATGTAATAGACTACTGAAACAAAAAAAAGAAACAAAAAAGACAATTTTTCCCAACTACATTGTAAAAAAAGTAAATGCGTAGCTGCCTGAAAACACAAAAAATATCTCAACCATTCAATGCCAAGCTTAATCATGAACCTAGAAGATGCATTAGCACAGGCCTCTTTTTTGAAAAGCTCGCATTTTGTACCACTGACACCATTTATGGTAAGCATTTTTCAGCACTGTCCGAGTTGACTTTAACTTAAGTTGATGCTGACAGTGACACTAATCCTATCTGAACAGTACTCAGTTGCCATTCAAAAGCGTGTTTTTTTTTACCAATTTCTTACGGACGTGCTTCATATTTCGCGCCGCCAATATTCTGCAGACTATAAAGGTACATTGAAACCTCGATTTAACGAACCTCGATACAACAACGAAGTCCTCGGTATAACGAAAGTTATTTTTCACACTGTTTTCAGCCCAGTAATAGTGTGATGTATGGAAAAGAACCTTGATAAAACGAACCCTCGATATAACGAAAAATTTCCCAGTCCCTTGGAAGTTCGTTAAATCGAGGTTCCACTGTATTCCTTTCTCTTATACGCTTCGACTTAAATGTAATACCCACCGGGCTGAGTACACTATACACTGAAACACGTGGTACGCCACGTGGAAGAAAAATGCCAGCGAATCAATGTGCGCACTGAAAATGTTGTCACTTTAACTTTTTGAATCCTGAAAAAAATATCTTGTTTCTATAATAATGATAACAAAAATGATGGAATAACAGTAATGATGGTGTAGATAAGACGATGATGTCGGTGATGATGATAACGTTAATAATAGTGAAATTCTTAAGCGTCGTTTAACGATCCCACTAGTTCAAAATTATACCTATAAGCTACCGAGTGTAAGAATGATTACAAAAAAAGATATGCTTTAAGTTTCTTTTTTAAAAATTGGATCAAATCCCAGACTGTTTTATAGACACGGATACACTGTTCCAAAGTGTGGTGGCGTAAATTTAAAAAGGAGCTCGTCGACCATAGGTGGTTGTTGAAACGCGGGTACTTACGTGTAAGAGAGAAGAAAACGACTAGTTTATTGGTGTTTATGGCAGAAGATAGGTATGTTTACGATTTTCCGTCGAGAATTTTATACGAAAAAAGTAAAATCTTAAAAACGATACCTGTTTCTATTTTAAAAGTGATAGGATCAAGGAACGGTACATACTAGCTTAAAGGACACTGCATACTTACAGTATTATTCTAGCTGTTCTTTTACAAAGATCTTGAAAGTCGCAAAGTGAAACAATGTATGGGCTAAACCGAAATAGATATTATTTTTCATTCATTCATTCATTCATTCATTCATTCATTCATTCATTCATTCATTCATTCATTCATTCATTCATTCATTCATTCATTCATTCATTCATTCATTTGTTCTTTCGTTCGTTCTTTCGTAAGTCGTTCAATTCGTTCGTTCGTTTGTTCCTTTTTGAGCGGAATGCTCATTCGAATCGATGTCCTTCGATTTATAGAAAAAAATATTGGAATCCTTACTTATGGACAATGAATGCCGGAGAATCTCAATGTTATTTTAAAGGCTTAAATAAATTCTGGAAGAATATTTAAAATTTTACAACAGACTAAAAAGTAGTGCCGAGACCCGGGATTATTCAGAGCTCATGTGAGCTCTCCGGATTTGAACCAGGGACCTTCAGATCTTCAGTATGACGCTCTCCCAACTGAGCTATCTCGGCAACTGCATGTTAAGTAAGTTTTAAAAAACCGTGGTACTTGTGCTATGATAGGTACACTCCGCGTTCCCAACTGGGGCTATGTTTCAGTAGTCTATTACATAAATATTACCGATCGAGCTAGGTAATCACTAATGAGCCCGGGGCAATGAATGAGTAGTCTACTGGTCCCATTGAAATTCTGTTGCGTCGCTATGGGAGAAACTTAGATGTCGTTTTAATATGCAAAAAATTTTAATTCAAAACGTTTACAATTTTTAGTCACTACACAACTGCATCATTCTCTGCCATCACAATATTATGTTCTTAGTACTACCTTTTGATGTCACCTACTTTTAAGATAACTGAGTTACGTGTACTTATTGTGTGAAAACATAAATTTTGATTAAGACCAGTAGACTACTCATTCATTGCCCCGGGCTCATTAGTGATTATCTAGCTCGATCGGTATTATTTATGTAAGAGACTACTGAAACATAGCCCCAGTTGGGAACGCGGAGTGTACGTACCTATGATAGCAGAACTAGGACGGTTTTTAAAACTTGTTTAACATGCAGTTGCCGAGATAGCTCAGTTGGGAGAGCGTCAGACTGAAGATCTGAAGGTCCCTGGTTCAATTCCGGAGAGTTCGCATGAACTCCGAATAATCCCGGGTCTCGGCAAAGTTTTTTCTTGACGCTTTTCAAATAACAATTTTGAACTAAGTAAACCAAAAAAGTTAAATTAAATTTCCCAAAAGAATTAAGGCCTTAAAAATAAACATTGACATTTCTTATTATTAAAACTGAATTCTTAATTTCAATTGATTCTGACTGGAAACTTTTTTCTCTGGCATTCAAAGTTCTTGTATGCTGTCGTATTACACGGACTTGAAGAAACAATTTAAGTTTGAGCGATTTTTTAGAGGTTTCCAGGCAGCACTGTCTTAGCGACTCTATAATGGCAAATATATGTTGATTTAATTAATCTCAAAACATAGGAAGCTGAAAAAAAATCAATGGTGACAATTTAGTGTAGACAGAAGTATGCATTGCGTGTCCAATTTTTCAAAGGTCTCGCGCTAAGCACAACAGAGACACTTATTAATATTTTTGAAGGTGACACAAGTAATACTTTCAGCCTCACAATTTGAGCTGGCGACACAGCCTGTGAACAGGGGTGAGTTGCATAAAACCTAAAGCCTGGCGTAAGTGCTCACTTCAGATGTTAACATGGTGACTTTACCTGTGACCCTCTGATGTTAGAAGGTACCCTGGAAGTTAAGTTTCAGGCAACTCGTCCAAGGCTGCTTAGTGAGGAATATGGTGCAAGAAAAAAGGTTGATTAGAGCAAGCTAAACACAGACCGGGATGGGGATAATGGTGGTCATCCCCAGCGGCTCCCTCAACTTGCCAATTACTTCGCACTCTATTATCCTCCAAGGGCCTGTTCACAAGCTGTGAAGACAGTGCTGAAAAATGCAATGCGCATGTTATATGTCACTTCAATAACTCGTCACTGGGGACTTGGCAATTAAGTTCAAAGACTCTTTTCCGTGTTCCTTCAAAAAAGAAAATTTTTCCCAACTACATTGTAAAAAAAGTAAATGCGTAGCTGCCTGAAAACACAAAAAATGTCTCAACCATTCAATGCCAAGCTTAATCATGAACCTAGAAGATGCATTAGCACAGGCCTCTTTTTTGAAAAGCTCGCATTTTGTACCACTGACACTATTTATGGTAAGCATTTTTCAGCACTGTCCGAGTTGACTTTAACTTAAGTTGATGCTGACAGTGACACTAATCTTATCTGAACAGTACTCAGTCGCCATTCAAAAGCGTGCCTATCCCTAAATTCTGTACTACTGAATACTAAAAACAGTAGTTATTTTGTCGTACATTGAACCCCAACTCCAGTAAACTTGAGTTCAAACTGAAATTCATAAATTCCCTGTTCCTCAGTTACGCAGGGTAATCAACACTTGCAGTTAATCGTCTGACTGTTAATTAGATGCAAAGTGCTATGGCCATTCAGTGAGCCTAGTTTTTTTTGCTGCTCAAACTGACATTTATCCTGACCGTGGAAAGAAAACTTTGGCCTCAATTGTTTCTAGAGATTTTAGCTGTCCTGCAGGAATAGATAAAAGAAATCGCTTCATCCGATTTCCAGTTTGAGGAAGGCGAAAAGGCTTATTACTTTATGATTCGTTTGTTAACAGCAGCTAAAAACTTCAATCAATTTTTTCTCGAAAACGCTTTCATAAAAAATTGTTTAAAATAGGTTCGACTGAAGACAATTATATGAACAACAAGTCCAATAAACAGCTTTAAAAATCTCTTACGAGATAAGTAGAAGTAAAAGTAGCAATGACGTCACCGTGTTGCTATGGCTCGAAAACCCTCAAAAAACCCGCACTTTTTCAAACATTAATCTATACCCAACAAATAGGTATAACTCGATTTCCTGTTTCGTTTAATTATTCAACAAAACCTTAAGTTTTCTCACTAAGGGCCCGTTAACCGAAAGAGGGGATAGGGGATAGGGGCACCCTACCTAACGGAAAGTTCGAACATGGTAGGGGCACCTTCCCTAGCAGGGTCAAGAGATAGCGTCATTTTACACGAGCTGAATTGTCCCTACTTCGGAGGCTAAACTAATCTGCGCTGCAGTCCCTAGCCGTGGGTTAGATTACGTCTGCGACGCAGGCTAGGGCTAAACTAAAAGCAATTCTTTTTTCTTCGCCTTGTTGTTGCTTTTACTTTGGCTTGTCGCTGCTTTTCGTTTCCAAAGTCTTGGTTCCGAAACAGTTAACGATAGCAATTGTTTCTTCTTGTTTTCACTGTTGTTCTCCTTGTTTTTGTTGCTCTATCGTAACAGTTGCCGAGTTAGCTCAGTTGGGAGAACGTTAGACTGAAGATCTGAAGGTCCTTGGTTCAATTCCGGAGAGTTCATTTGAGCTCTGAATAATCCCGGGTCTCGTCAATTTGTTTTCCTCTTTTTTCCTTTTTTTTAAACCAATTTCTTGCGCACGCGCTTCATATTTCGCGCCGCCAATATTCTGCAGACTATAAAGGTACATTGAAACCTCGATTTAACGAACCACTATACAACAACGAAGTTCTCGGTATAACGAAAGTTATTTTTCACACTGTTTTCAGCCCAGTAATAGTGTGATGTATGGAAAAGAAACTTGATAAAACGAACCCTGGATATAACGAAAAATTTCCCAGTCCCTTGGCAGTTCGTTAAATCGAGGTTCCACTGTATTCCTTTCTCTTATACGCTTCGACTTAAATGTAATACCCACCGGGCTGCCTACACTGTACACTGAAACACGTGGTACGCCACGTGGAAGAAAAATTCCAGCGAATCAATGTGCGCATTGAAAATATTGTCACTTTTACTTTTTGAATCCTGAAAAAAATATCTTGTTTCTATAATAATGATAACAAAAATGATAGAATAACAGTAATGATGGTGTAGAGAAGACGATGATGCCGGTGATGATGATAACGATAATAATAGTGAAATTCTTAAGTGTTGTTTAACGATCCCACTAGTTCAAAATTATACATGTAAGCTACCGAGGGTAAGAATGAATGCCGGAGAATGTCAATGTTATTTTATACGCTTAAATACACTTTGGTAGAACAACATACTAAAAAGTAGTGCCGAGACCCGGGATTATTCAGAGCTCATGTGAGCTCTACGGATTTGAACCAGGGACCTTCAGATCTTCAGTCTGACGCTCTCCCAACTGGGCTATCTCGGCAACTGCATGACAGAAAAGTTTCAAAAACCGTCGTAGTTCTGCTACGATACGTACGTACACTCCGCGTTCCCAACTGGGGCTATGTTTCAGTAGTTTATTACATAAATAATACCGATCGAGCTAGATAATCACTAATGACCCGGGGCAATGAATGAGTAGTCTACTGATCTTAATCAAAATTTATAGTTTTCAAACAATAAGTACACGTAACTCAGTTATCTCTAAGGCGGGTGACGTCAAAAGGTAGTACTAAGAACATAATATTGTGATGGCAGAGAATGATGCAGTTGTGTAGTGACTATAAATTGTAAACGTTTGAAATTAAATTTTTTTTGCATATGAAAACGACACCTAATTTTCTCCTTTAGCGGCGCCTATAGCGGCGCAACAGAATTTCAGTGGGACCAGTAGACTACTCATTTATTGTTTCGGGCTCATTCGTGATTATTTAGCTCGATCGGTAATATTTATGTAATAGACTACTGAAACATAGCCCCAATTTGGAACCTGGAGTGTACGTAACTATCATAGCAGAAGTACGACGATTTTTAAAATGGTTTGTCATGCAGTTGCCGAGATAGCTCAGTTGGGAGAGCGTCAGACTGAAGATCTGAAGGTCCCTGGTTCAAATCCGGAGAGCTCACATGAGCTCTGAATAATCCCGGGTCTCGGCAATGTTTTTTCTTGACGTTTTTCAAATAACAATTTTGAAATAAGTAAAGCAAAAATATAAAATTAAATTTCCCAAAAGAATTAAGGCCTTAAATATAAACATTGAAGTCTGTTTCTCTTATTATTAAAACTGAATTCTTAATCTTAATCAGTGCAGCGGTGGTATTAAATCAAACAACCCAAACGGCGGCGACGAGTTGAAGTTGTTCACGGTCTTCAGAGAAAATGGATTGGGAATTAGCCTGTCATGAATTATTAAATTCTCTGCATCATTGGTTTGATCTTTTTCGAAGTTTGGATCCACCGGCAAAACCATTCTTTCGACTGCAGAGGCGATTGCCATTAGCGAAGTTTTCAAATATCCGCTTTCTGAAACTCGACGTTCCTGCATTATTCAGCCATATTCATGGCGTTGAAGTCGCTCTTATTCTTCTGCTTTGACATTTTGAATTATATAGTAACGGGAACTTGAAATAGCGACTCGTAATTTGTAGACGTGTGGTTGTTTAGGAACCGAATGTCCGAACTTTCGCGGTTTGTTAGACTTTTGTTTACATCAAAAGTCGCGTGACAATACACGTGAAAATCCAACGCCGAAATGGTGAAATCTGATCAATTGTCTGATAACTCGTGGATTCTTGTGGCTTGCCTGTTTGTTATATTTCTCAGTTAAATTCGACCTCTGAACGTTTGTTAAGAGACTTAATGTGGTTTTTACGCCGCTTTTGGCATATTAGGTGCTTTAAATTTGTTTCGTTTAGGAACTTGATAGGTTTTTTTCAGCCTCTCATGTTTATATTTGTGACAATAAAGGATCTGCAATATTATCTTTCCCTGCTGATGTCTGTAACGTCGGGCCCGGCTTATATAAAATTCTTTTGCAGGATGTTGTGTTTCGTATCATGGAGTGTGATCTATAGTCCCTCTTCCTCATGAAATTGAAGTTGTAGCTTCTTTATAGCTATGCAACGTGTAATAGATGGCTGAACCCCGCTTCAGTCAAACGTGTGAAAGCAAAGTTATGAGAACAGCTAAAACACGAGCGTAGGAGTCGTGCAGGCCTGTCATCCCCATTTTACACAGTTGATCTACGAGTTTTCTGAACTAGAAATAGAACACAAAATAAACGGTTTCAGACGTCTGTACTGACCAATTTATTGCAACATTGAAAAAAAAATTCTTACCGCGTGTCTCCTTTTTCTCGTCCATGATCTAACACGAAAACTTTGTCCCAGTCTTCCGCTCCGTTAAGAAAATGTTAGGGGAGGGGGGTAGGGGGGGTGGTCAAAGTCGAAAGTCGAAAGTGAGAAGTGAGAATTCGCAACCCGATTTTCGCACTTCAGAAATCGACATTCGATTTCGACTTTTCAAGGTGAAAATTGATTTTTTAAAGCGACTTCTTAATAGTTCAGGTAAATCGACTTTTGATTTTTGAGTTTGACTTTTCGCTTTGCAGATCGACTTTTGATTTTGTGTTTTTGACTTTTGATGGCCACTGTCGGCCGCCGTAGCCCGGGGCAATGAATGAGTAGTCTACTGATCTTAATCAAAATTTATAGTTTTCACACAATAAGTACACGTAACTCAGTTATCTCTAAAGCGGGTGACGTCAAAAGGTAGTACTAAGAACATAATATTGTGATGGCAGAGAATGATGCAGTTGTGTAGTGACTAAAAATTGTAAACGTTTGAAATTAAATTTTTTTCTGCATATGAAAACGACACCTAATTTTCTCCTTTAGCGGTCCCTATAGCGGCGCAACAGAATTTCAGTGGGACCAGTAGACTACTCATTTATTGTTTCGGGCTCATTCGTGATTATTTAGCTCGATCGGTAATATTTATGTAATAGGCTACTGAAACATAGCCCCAATTTGGAACCTGGAGTGTACGTAACTATCATAGCAGAAGTACGACGATTTTTAAAATGGTTTGTCATGCAGTTGCCGAGATAGCTCAGTTGGGAGAGCGTCAGAATGAAGATCTGAAGGTCCCTGGTTCAAATCCGGAGAGCTCACATGAGCTCTGAATAATCCCGGGTCTCGGCAAAGTTTTTTCTTGACGTTTTTCAAATAACAATTTTGAACTAAGTAAAGCAAAAATATAAAATTAAATTTCCCAAAAGAATTAAGGCCTTAAATATAAACATTGAAGTCTGTTTCTCTTATTATTAAAACTGAATTCTTAATCTCAAGTGATTCTGACTTGAAACGTTTTTCTCTGGCATTCAAAGTTCTTGTATGCTGTCGTATTACACGGACTTGAAGAAACAATTTTAGTTTGAGCGATGTTTTAGAGGTTTCCTGGCAGCACTGTCTTAGCTACTCTATAATGGCAAATATCAGTTGATGTAATTACTCTCAAAACATAAGAAGCTGGAAAAAAATCAATGGTGAGAATTTAGTGTAGACAGAAGTATGCATTGCGTGTCCAATTTTTCAGAGGTCTCGCGCTAAGCACAACAGAGCAACTTATTAATATCTTTAAAGGTTAGACAAGTAATACTTTCAGCCTTACAATTTGAGCTGGCGACACAGCCCGCTGTGAACAGGGGTGAGTTGCGTAAAACCAAATGCCGGGCATAATTGCTAACTTCAGATGTTAACATGGTGACTTTACCTGGAGTGAACCTCTGATGTTAGAAGGTACTTGGGAAGTTAAGTTTCATGCAACTCGTCCAAGGCTGCCTAGTGAGGAATATGGTGCAAGAAAAAAGGTTGATTAGAGCAAGCTAAACACAGACCGGGATGGGGATAATGGTGGTCATCGCCATCGGCTCCATCAACCTGCCAATTACTTCGCACTCTATTATCCTCTAAGGACCTGTTCACAAGCTGTGAAGACAGTGCTGAAAAATGCAATGCGCATGTTATATGTCACTTCAATAACTCGTTACTGGGGACTTGGCACTTAAGTTCAAAGCCTCTTTGCCCTGTTCCTTCAAAAAAGAAAATTTTTCCCAACTACATTGTAAAAAAAGTAAATGCGCAGCTGCCTGAAAACACAAGAATTGTTTCAACCATCCAATGCCAAGCTTAACCATGAACCTAGAAGATCCATTAGCACAGGCCTCTTTTTTGAAAAGTTCGCATTTTGTACCACTGACACTATTTATGGTAAGCATTTTTCAGCACTGTCCGAGTTGACTTCAACCTAAGTTGATGCTGACAGTGACACTAATCCTATCTGAACAGTACTCAGTTGCCATTCAAGAGCGTGTTTTTTTTTTTACCAATTTCTTTCGGGCGCCCTTCATATTTCGCGCCGCCAATATTATGCAGACTATAAAGGTACATTGAAACCTCGATTTAACGAACCACTATACAACAACGAAAGTTCTCGGTATAACGAAAGTTATTTTTCACACTGTTTTCAGCCCAGTAATAGTGTGATGTATGAAAAAGAAACTTGATAAAACGAACCCTCGATATAACGAAAAATTTCCCAGTCCCTTGGCAGTTCGTTAAATCGAGGTTCCACTGGATTCCTTTCTCTTATACGCTTCGACTTAAATGTAATACCCACCGGGCTGAGTACACTGTACACTGAAACACGTGGTACGCCACGTGGAAGAAAAATTCCAGCGAATCAATGTGCGCATTGAAAATGTTGTCACTTTTACACTTTGAATGCTGGAAAAAATATCTTGTTTCTATAATAATGATAACAAAAATGATAGAATAACAGTAATGATGGTGTAGAGAAGACGATGATGACGGTGATGATGATAACGATAATAATAGTGAAATTCTTAAGTGTTGTTTAACAATCCCACTAGTTCAAAATTATACAGGTAAGCTACCGAGGGTAAGAATGAACGCCAGAGAATCTCAATGTTATTTTAAACGCTTAAATACATTTTGGTAGAACAACGTACTAAAAAGTAGTGCCGAGACTCGGAATTATTCAGAGCTCATGTGAGCTCTCCGGATTTGAACCAGGGACCTTCAGATCTTCAGTCTGACGCTCTTCCAACTGTACACTGAAACACCTGGTACGCCACGTGGAAGAAAAATTCCAGCGAATCAATGTGCGCATTGAAAATGTTGTCCCTTTTACACTTTGAATGCTGGAAAAAATATCTTGTTTCAATAACAACGATAACAAAAATGATAGAATAACAGTAATGATGGTGTAGAGAAGACGATGATGCCGGTGATGATGATATAAACGTTAATAATAGTGAAATTCTTAAGCGTCGTTTAACAATCCGACTAGTTCAAAATTATACATGTATGCTACCGAGGGTAAGAATGATTATAAAAAAAGAAATGTGATAGTATCAAGGAACGGTACATACTAGCTTAAAGGACACTGCATACTTACAGGATTATTCTAGCTGTTCTTTTACAAAGATCTTGAAAGTCACAAAGTTAAACAATGTATGGGCCAAACCGAAATAGCTATTATTTTTCGTTCGTTCGTTCGTTCGTTCGTTCGTTCGTTCGTTTGTTCTTTCGTTCGTTCTTTCGTAAGTCGTTCAATTCCTTCGTTCGTTTGTACCTTTTTGAGCGGAATGCTCATTCGAATCGATGTACTTCGATTTATAGAAAAAAATATTGGAATCCTTAGTTATGGACAATGACTGCCGGAGAATCTCAATGTTATTTTAAAGGCTTAAATAAATTCGGGAAGAATATTTAAAATTTTACCGATCGTGCTAGGTAATCACTAATGAGCCCGGGGCAATGGATGAGTAGTCTACTGGTCCCATTGAAATTCTGTTGCGTCGCTATGGGAGAAATTAGGTGTTGTTTTAATATGCAAAAAATTTTAATTCAAAATGTTTACAATTTTTAGTCACTACCTAACTGCATCATTCTCTGCCATCACAATATTATGTTCTTAGTACTACCTTTTGATGTCACCTGCTTTTAAGATAACTGAGTTACGTGTACTTATGTTGATGCTGACAGTGACACTAATCCTATCTGAACAGTACTCAGTCGCCATTCAAAAGCGTGTTTTTTTTTTACCAATTTCTTGCGGACGCGCTTCATATTTCGCGCCGCCAATATTCTGCAGACTATAAAGGTACATTGAAACCTCGATTTAACGAACCACTATACAACAACGAAGTTCTCGGTATAACGAAAGTTATTTTTCACACTGTTTTCAGCCCAGTAATAGTGTGATGTATGGAAAAGAACCTTGATAAAACGAACCCTGGATATAACGAAAAATTTCCCAGTCCCTTGGCAGTTCGTTAAATCGAGGTTCCACTGGATTCCTTTCTCTTATACGCTTCGACTTAAATGTAATACCCACCGGGCTGAGTACACTGTACACTGAAACACGTGGTACGCCACGTGGAAGAAAAATGCCAGCGAATCAATGTGCGCATTGAAAATGTTGTCACTTTTACACTTTGAATCTTGAAAAAAATATCTTGTTTCTATAATAATGATAACAAAAATGATAGAATAACAGTAATGATGGTGTAGAGAAGACGATGATGCCGGTGATGATGATATAAAGGTTAATAATAGTGAAATTCTTAAGCGTCGTTTAACAGTCCCACTAGTTCAAAATTATACTTATAAGCTACCGAGGTTAAGAATGAATGCCGGAGAATCTCAATGTTATTTTAAAGGCTTAAATACATTTTGGAAGAACAAAATACTAAAAAGTAGTGCCGAGACCCGGGATTATTCAGAGCTCATGTGAGCTCTCCGGATTTGAACCAGGGACCTTCAGATCTTCAGTCTGACGCTCTCCCAACTGAGCTATCTCGGCAACTGCATGACAGACAAGTTTTAAAAACCATAGTAATTCTGCTATGATAGTTACACAGACTCCGCTACCCAATTGGGGCTATGTTTCAGTAGTCTATTAAATAAATATTACCGATCGAGCTAAATAATCACTAATGAGCCCTTGGCAATGAGTAGTCTACTGGTTCCATTGAAATTCTGTTGCGCCGGTGTCGTTTTAATATGCAAAAAAAAATTTAATTTCAAACATTTACAATTTTTAGTCACTAAACAACTACATCATTCTCTGCCATCACAATATTATGTTCTTAGTACTACCTTTTGACGTCACCCGCTTTAGAGATAACTGAGTTAAAATATTACCGATCGAGCTAAATAATCACTAATGAGCCCTTGGCAATGAGTAGTCTACTGGTTCCATTGAAATTCTGTTGCGCCGGTGTCGTTTTAATATGCAAAAAAAAATTTAATTTCAAACATTTACAATTTTTAGTCACTAAACAACTGCATCATTCTCTGCCATCACAATATTATGTTCTTAGTACTACCTTTTGACGTCACCCGCTTTAGAGATAACTGAGTTACGTGTACTTATTGTGTGAAAACTATAAATTTTGATTAAGACCAGTAGACTACTCATTCATTGCCCCGGGCTCATTAGTGATTATCTAGCTCGATCGGTATTATTTATGTAATAGGCTACTGAAACATAGCCCCAGTTGGGAACGCGGAGTGTACGTACCTATCATAGCAGACCTACGACGGTTTTTAAAACTTGTTTAACACGCAGTTGCCGAGATAGCTCAGTTGGGAGAGCGTCAGACTGAAGATCTGAAGGTCCCTGGTTCAATTCCGGAGAGTTCGCATGAACTCTGAAGAATTCCGGGTCTCGGCAAGAACAATTTTTACTAAGTAAACCAAAAATATAAAATTAAAGTTCCCAAAAGAATTAAGGCCTTAAAAATAAACATTGAACATTTCTTATTATTAAAACTGAATTCTTAATCTCAAGTGATTCTGACTTGAAACGTTTTTCTGTGGCATTCAAAGTTCTTGTATGCTGTCGTATTACACGGACTTGAAGAAACAATTTTAGTTTGAACGATTTTTTAGAGGTCTCCTGGCAGCACTGTCTTAGCGACTCTATAATGGCAAAGATATGTTGATGTAATTAATTTCAAATCATAAGAAGCTGGAAAAAAAATCAATGGTAAGAATTTAGTGTAGACAGAAGTATGCATTACGTGTCCACTTTTTCAAAGGTCTCGCGCTAAGCACAACAGAGCAACTTATTAATATCTTTGAAGGTTACACAAGTAATACTTTCAGCCTCACAATTTGAGCTGGCGACACAGCCTGTGAACAGGGGTGAGTTGCGTAAAACCCAAAGCCGGGCGTAAGTGCTAACTTCAAATGTTAACATGGTGACTTTACCTGTGAAGCTCTGAGGTTAGAAGTACCCTGGAAGTTAAGTTTCATGCAATTCGTCCCAGGCTGCTTAATGAAGGATATGGTGCAAGAAAAAAGGGTGAGTGGAGCGAGCTGAACACAGACCGGGATAGGGGAAATGGTGGTCATCCCCAGCGGCTCCCTCGACTTGCCAATTACTTTGCACTTTATTATCCTCTAAGGGCCTGTACACAGGCTATGCCGGAGGACAGTGCTGAAAAATGCAACGCCCATGTTATATGTCACTTCAATAACTCGTTACTGGGGACTTGGCACTTAAGTTCAAAGACTCTTTTCCGTGTTCCTTCGCAAAAGAAAATTTTTCCCAACTACATTGTAAAAAAAGTAAATGCGCAGCTGCCTCAAAACACCGAAAATGTCTCAACCATCCAATGCCAAGCTTAACCATGAACCTAGAAGATGCTATTACTTATATTTCTAAGCAAAGTAGAACTGTTACTTATCAAAGCTCATTTTTCATACGCACGTGCCGCACATGGAATGTTCTGCCCGATGAGTTACGCACAAATCACATTTCTCTAGCTTCTTTTAAATGCTTACTACTCCAATACTACAATAGGGCTATAGATCTGTACGACGCCGACGACATCAGAACCTGGAGAACAATCTGTCCCAAGCGCAACACAGCGAAGACTCTCCTGCGTCCGCCGTCTTGTTACTTTTAGCAATTTGAACCTCCGTCTTTTTTTTTCTTACCTATTAGTAGCTTTAGTCATTAGTTATATATTTTATTTAACGTGGGATCCACTGTAATTGGCTAGGCTGTAGTGGTCTCCCTACCTAATAATTTTATGTTTATGTGTTGTTTTCTTGTTAGGCGAAGTTGAATAAATAAAAAACAAAAAAAATGAAAATTTTTAAAACAATTTTTTTCAAAGTTTAAATCTGAGATACCAATACTGTGCGAACTTAAGTTGTAAAACTTGTTTATTAAAAAAAATTGTTTTAAAAATTAACCAAACTTCCACTTTCTCCATTGAACAAGAAAACTTCTTCGTCTTTTTGTTGTTTTTACTTTGGCTATTTCGCGCTCGCTCTGTGGGTGTATTGGTCGGTTTCTTCGACCCCGTGAAAGCGCTTTCCTTGATCAGATCTTCCTACATTGCATCCCTCGTTGTTTCTAAACCTTCAGGTTTACTAGTACTTTCAGTCATTATTTGGAGTTAAAATCTCCGAAAATATTCTCCAGGTTTGTAGCTTGAGCTTAAAGAGTTCCATACATGGTCGACTTGGCACCTTTTACGCGTGGCCAGCTGGTAATCTGAGAACAACAAAACATAGCCCTACCCCATAGGGCTAGCCCTACTTTTTGTTTTTACATGGGCTTATGTAAACAAAACTTGTCCCTACCTCGCATGTAAAACGAACTACATAATATAAAGGAGAATGGAAACTCTACTACCTAGGGTAGCTCTTGCTACTTAGGGTAGCCCTTGCTACCTAGGGGCATCCTCTCTCATGTAAGCAGCACCTAAGTGATTCTATGTCTATCTATCTCTACATTGCGTAAATGCAAGGTGTCAAGGTCGGTTCCCAAAGTTGTGGTTCCCAAACAGTTAACGACAGTAATTATTTCTTTTTGTTTTCACTCTCGTGACAGTTGCAATAATCTGAATAATCCCGGGTCTCGGCAATATTTTCCTGTTCTTTTTTCTTTCTCTTTTTTTTTACCAATTTCTTGCGGACGCCCTTCAGATCGCGCGTCGCCAATATTCTGCAGACCCATAAAGATACTCCTTTCACACACACGCTCTGTACATTGAAGCACGTGGTACGGCACGTGGAAGAAAAATCAATTCAATGTGTGCCGTGAATTTTTTAAGTTAATTTTTTATGGGTCCAAATCTTGTGACTTTTACACTTTGGATCCTGAAAAGATATCTTGTTTCTATAATGATAACAAAAATTATAGAATAACAATAATAACGGTATAGAGAAAACAGTGATGATGATCATAATGATAATAGTAATGATATTCTTAACCGTCGTTTAACGATCCCACTGATGAGCTTTAAACGATACCAAAATGATTCATACATGTTTTAATATGCAAAAAAAAAGTAATAATAATAATTGAAGATGTTTACAATTTTCAGTCACTACAAAACTGGATTAGTCTCTGCCATCACAGTATAATGTTCTTTGCAAACCGCTTCTACCTTTTTATGTCACCTGCCGTCAAGATAACTCATGTTGTTTTAAGATGGGGTCTTTTCAGATGTCGATCGTCTACTTGCCGAGATAGCTCAGTTGGGAGAGCGGCAGACTGAAGATCTGAAGGTCCCTGGTTCAATTCCGGAGAGTTCGGACGAGCTCTGAATGATCCCGGGTCTCGGCAATATTTTTTTCTGACGTTTTTAAAATAACAAATTTAAAATATGAAACCAAAAATATAAAAATAAATTTCCCAAAATAAACAAGGCCTTAAAAATAACATTGAAGACTGTTTCTTATCAGTTAAAACCGAATTCTTAATCTCAATTGATCCTGACTTGTGACTTGTTTCTCCGGTACTCATGTTGTATTACAAGGACTTGCAGAAACTATTTTATGACGATTTTTGAGAGGTTTCCTAGCAACGTTGTCTTCGTTGTCTTGGCGATCTGTAATGTCAAATATATGTGATTAATCTCAAAACATTAGAAGCTGAAAAAAAAAAATTCAATGGGATGAATATAGCGTAGACAAGAGTATGCATTGCGGGTCTACTTATTCAAAGGTCTCGCGCTAAGCACAACAGAGCAACTAATTAACATTTTTGAAGGCAGAATCAAACTGAACATAAAAGGAGAAATTTAATAATGCAAGGAACGATTCTTATTCTCTAACATCAGTGTTTCATTAGGCTAACATTTCGATAACATTACAATGATTTATAGATTCTTTTGTCGCTCTTTATTTCTACTCCTCTTTATTTCTGGCGTAGAAAAAAAAAACGCCTTTTGCTCTGAAATCTGGGACACCTAAGGTCTCTCAGAACACGTGGGTTAAAATCCAGACTTTTGTAAACGGCTAAGGCCATCTCTAATGCGTTGTCCTGTGCTCAGGCTTACCTTATTGGTACTTAATTTCGCAGGTACTTAATTTCGCGGGGTTTTATTTTCGCGATTTCAATAGGCTAATATAAAAAAAAAGGGCATTAAATCGTGATTCAAGCGTTCTCAGGTTCATTTTATTTTTCAAAAAGTCTGAACTTTTTGAAATTTATAGATAAACTTGAACAAGCAAAATGCATAATTTTATTTAAAAATTATCTTTTAAGGTAAACTGGAACAAGCAAAACGCATGTTTGAAAATTAACTTTTAAGTGTATTACAACGTGGATACGCATTGTCTCAGTACGAAGTAAGTCAGTTAATAATTTGTGACATATCCTGTATGTTGTTGTTATTCATGTTAATCATTTTTTTTCTGTGATTTGAATTTTCTATATGGGTATTAATTTTCGCGTGTTTAAATTTCGCGAGGATTTTTATTTGCGGGTCTTTAATTTCAGGATTTTTTTTACAATCGCGAAAAACGCGAAATTAAAGACCCGCGAAATTAAGTACCAGCAGAAACTCATAAGGACTTGAAACGAACTCCTTCTGAGTTTCTGGTACCAGTAAGCTGAGTTGCAGTTGGTAGACCTGCGCCAGAACCTACGATTTGTTTGGTCAGCGGTGGTTACACGGGACTATTTAAAAATGGCGCGTAGCGGGGGACGACAGTCGCCGGGGAGTGAATTACTGAAACGGGGAAATTTACTTAAATTCTCGTCATTCAGTTTATGGTGTGGATGCGAAAACCTTTCCATTGACTCTGCTGGGTCATAAACAAATGGAGTGATGTGTAGTTGGAAAGAGTTGCTGAGTGATTAGGCAAGTGTTCCAATTCCACAAACAGGACAGCGCTGGAGAAACTACTCGAGGAATATAACGACGAGTAGGCGTAAGTGAAAGATTTAAATAGCAGATATAAGCTGTAGTCATACGACCCACATTCACCACTGATGAGACTTTCTGCAAAGATTGATTTGAGAGTCAAGCTTTCAATTCAGTGGGCAGATTACATTATTTTGTATTTCATCATAGTCTCCCCACCCCTATCAGTCCAATGAAAAAGGTGATTATCCATTTTTTTCCTCCGTCTGGGTACTATGAATAAAAAATGGACAAGCAGAATTCACTTCATTTGTTTCTGGTCTGGCGACCACACTGTCGTCTCCAGCTAATCATATCTATAACAAAATACTCGATTGTGATTGGTTCTCTGCACGCCTATTTGATACATAATTGGAGAGTGATCACATGGGTGTCCAATTATAGCTGTCCAATTTAAACTTTTTCTAATTGGATAGCTGTAATCGGACAACTACGCTGTGCACGTGTCAGTCAGGTACACTGAAATGGGTTCTCTTTGTAGCTGTTTCTCCTCTGCTTGCAAAACTGATAATTAAAAATATATCCCCGAAGAGCACATAGATTTTCTGATCTCGCATTTTGTCATAGGTACAATTAATTGGTAACTGGACTTCATGTCGTACAATTCAGGGGTAATTGTGCTCGTAATTTCAAATCGTGCTCGCACTACGTGCTCAGCCAATCTGAAATTATTCGCCCGATTACTCCCTGAATTGTACTCCACTCAGTCCAATTACCAAGTTACATATGAATAACAAGTTCTGTGTTAGCTCTGTAAGAGAGATTTTGTAGACAGGAAAGAAGTTTCATTTGTGTTTTGTGCACAGTCTGGTTCTACTTGTCTACACACTGGAACTGTAATCCATGCAGAATACACTCTCTTCAGAATCGTCCAGAGCAGACACCTGTATTGTTTTTAGAGACAAATTACTTTAACATTGTGTAAATTCCAGAACTTTCCGCAAGGAAATTGCCAATTAGCATCTATTGGACTGCTACCTCAAGCTTTGAATTTGCCCTTTCTACCACTTTGGTAGCCTAAGAAAACAGCCTATGTTTCGCGAGGTTGCCACTTGAACCCTCACAAAATGACATCTGAGTAACAAGTGCAGAAATTCCATACTGATGACACATCACTACCCAGATCTAGTTAGTGCTTCTGATTGGTTGAAATGCAAGGGAATTTCATTTCAACCAATCAGAAGCACTACCTAGATCTGGATAGTGATGCGCCATCAGTCATCAGTATGGGATTTTTTTGCGGTCGTTACTCAGACGTCGTTTTACGAGGGTTCAAGTGGCACGCTCGCGAAACATTGGCTGTTTTCTCAGACTACCACTTTGGGGTAACTGTCCAGCTCAGTGGAATTCTGTTGTTCACTTGATATAGTCAGGCTCCAGATGATAAAATTTCAAGTCATTTTCTTCTGTTTCCTCCTGTTTCTGATTATCTCATATGACAACTTTATTTGGTTCCTCCTTTTCTTGTGATTATGGGGGCATGGTGGAATATTGGTTAACACATTGAACTTCAGATCTGAAGGTTGGTGGTTCAAGGCCCAGTCCCTGCAGGGCTTGAAATAATTTTCCAGCTGGCGCTGGTCAAGTTGTCCGGTCAAATCTGTTTTTGCTTGGACACAACCCATTTTTGGCCAGACAAATATCCATTACGTCAATTCTCTATAAAATCCCCCCCCCCTCCCCGCATAATGTTTACATATCAAACAAGTACATTTTCTATGCCTTTATTGTACATGCAGCCTCGAACTCAATGCAGGAAAACTGGAACACATGGTACATCCACAAAGTTCAGCAAAATCAATGTTACATTTGTGGATACAACTATCGCTTCAGTTCTATGTCTTCCATATGGTTAAATTTTAATACCTACTGAAGTTATGAAGTTGATGGAATATTTGAATTTTCTGTTAAAATGGTTTGTTTCCCTTGAAAATAGAATGTTTAGTTAATCTCGGAATTTATATCTTAAGTGATTCACACAAAAATGTTGACAAGTGGACAAATAAATATTTTTATGTAAACTTGCTTTCTTGTTGTTGTTATTTTTACACTTTTTGAATTTTTATTTAAGACAAAGAGTGGCCAGACCTTTGTATCGACACTGACAGGCACTGTTATGCTTCGCCACGTTTACAAAATCCAAGCGGACTGCATGTAAAAATATAGAAATTCACACCGCTACACATGCTACTCCAGAAGACCCGCTAATTTGCGGTGACGGCTTGATGAATGTTGCAACCACCGGAAATTTCACAACCACTATTATGAATCATTTATTAAAAGTTCTTGGTCTGGTAGTATCTCATTCTGTCTTTTCCCTTTTTTATTCATGAACGCCAATAATGTTGAACCTTTAAAAATTTAAAACCTGAATCTCTGCATTAAATTTTTCTTTACAAGGGTAAACGACTGGACAAATTGTCTGGCCATCCAAAGATTTCACCGGACAAAACCTATTTTTGGCCGAACATTGTCCATTGACCGGCCGTTATTTCAAGCCCTGCCCTGCCATCGTGTTTCCTTAGACTAGAAGCTTTATCCCACATTGTCTCTCTTCACCCAGGTGTATAAATGGGTACCGGCAACACACTGCTGGGGGTAAACCTGCGATGGACTAGCATCCCATCCAGGGTTTCCCTCTTGCAACCTGGATTTCTGCCTGCTCACTGCCTCCCCCTTCTCCCTTCTCTGCCACCCCCCCCCCCTGGAATTCAGGTGGTTCGGAAGGATGTGATATGTAAACAGAGAAAACAAACTGACAGCCTTACTCATAAGTATATTTCACTGTTACCATTTGTTAAGGATAATGTTTTTTTTCATTTTTTTTTTAAATTAACAAATTGCAAATGCAAAAAAGTGCACAATAGTGTTTACTTATGATTAGTTACAATTATAGAGGTTACTTATTAAAAAAGTTAAACAAACAAATACAAAAAGAGAACAATAATGCTACTTACGGAAGTAAAAACAAAAAAAGCAAAAAACAAAACAAAACTGATAATAATAATAATAATAAAGATGATTTAAACTTGTTTTAATTAAGCAATACATTTTGTTCATTCAAAATAACGTAACAGCCAGCCATTGAATGCCAGTCAGTCAGTTTTTCGTCTTTGTCATAAGTCAGTCACCTGGAGGTAACAACATAAAGGTATGTGATATATCTGTTGATGTCTTTGAAAGTTGTGATGTTGAAGTCACAAATGTTAACATTCAATAGAGGATATTAATGGCCATGAATGTATGGATATAAAGTGCCTCTTGAAATAAAGAAAAAACTCAATAACATACCTTGATAAGAGCCTGCTGTATCCAGTAAGTCAGGGACTTCTTTCACTGAAAGGTGGCAGCTTGCAACCTCCACATCCTCCGTGTCCACGAATATATAATTATATATGGTTAGAGCCACTGATAGCCGGCCCAATCATGCCAACACCACTTGTACATGTGGAGCACTGAGATGGCAATTAGCTGACCCAAATATTTGAGGTAGTCACTCTGGTGAAACTCTCAAGCTTTCTCAGCTTTAAGGAAAAGGTGTTAGAGTTTTACCAAAATAATCGTGAATTGGCCAAGCTGCACATGTGCAGCACCCATTTGTAAACATAGTGACATTCGAGGTGGCCTCTCCCAGAAGACTGGTAGTTTCTTGAGGTCTCCTTACCAAAAAACAATTCTGTAAATTTCTTGTAAATATTTCAATAAGGCGATTAAATGATGATGAGTGATCGGTGACTAGTACCAGGTGATCACTTTGTCCTTCAAAAATCACAACAGCAACAACAACAACAAAAACCAGTACCAATGGTCAGTGCATCCATGACTAGGGTGAAGAACTCTTTAGTCAGCCTTTCAGCCTTGACACCTTCTCCAATGAAAGTAATGTCAGGTACTTTTTTGTTATCTAGTAATGACCTCGCTTCAACATTTTGAACAGATCCCGTAATATAATGCCAGATTTCTGGTTGATGTAGATACCTTGGTTACTTGTATTTGAAACCACTCTTGACTTATGAGCCTTAATTGCATCATATGGATTGAGTCTGGCCATGGTGAGAGAATAACTTTCTGTAGCACTTACTGTATAGGACAGGTCTCACTGCAGGTGCCTGCAGTGATGAAGAACACAAATGAATTTTGCCTGGTAAAGACTCCAGATTGGCAGAAAGAACATGTTAACCCTTTGACCGAGCTTCAATAGTGATGCAAAATCAAATTTCCCCAGGTAAAATCTCAGGCGGGATGTAGGCGGGATCCCACCATTCCCACCTGGGATCCCGGGTGGGAATGGCGGGATCCCGCCTTGGTTGGTGGGATCCTGCCATTCCCACCCGGGACTCAAATGTAATCCCACCTGGGATCCCACCTAAAATGCGGGATTTACATGTCCCACCTGGGATCTTAGGCGGGATCCACACATCCCACGCGGGATCCTAGGCGGGATGTACACACTGCACCCGGGTTCCTAGGCAAGATCCAACTATCCCACCTGGGATTATAGTTCCCACCCGGGATCTTAGGTGGAATCTACACATCCCACCCGGGATCCTAGGCGGGATCCAACATTCCGACCTGGGATGATACTTCCCACCCACGGTTCCAACTGAAATCTTTCAGTACTTAAAAAATGTAATTGTTGACACCAAACAAATACACACCATTTAGACAGACTACTGTCGATACCTTTACTTATAAAAATCTGCATTAATTGTTTTCAAAATAAGGCAATTCATGGGATGTTTGTTAACTTATTGAAAGTAAGATAATATAATATACAAAATGTATCATTGCAATACACTATCCAGGGGGTAGCTCTTTTCAACCAATTAATATAAAGTACTGACAGTTTGTATATAATGAAGTGAATCATGTTCCACCAAATTTGGAAATGTACTTATCATAAGCATGTCTTCTCCACAAGTACTTAAATCACTATACATAATCTTTTTATGTTACTGCATAAGTGGTACACGAAACGAACTCTTCGACCTTTTGGTCACAGCCATATGGTGGACTAAAGCACCTGAGTTGCTTAAGTTGTTTAAAAGATCTGAGGAAGATGAGATCCCTGAAGTTAGAGATCCTTTCTGACGAGCATATAGTTTCAATTTCTTCTTGGAATGTTATGCTTAGTCTGTGCAAGAATTAACCATAAAACAGGAAAAATCATTTGTCAAAGAATAATCAGTTTTACTTTACCTTGTTAATCTTACATGATCATATCTGTTGAGCATTGGTTGCATATTTGTCTTAACATCAAATATTCACGCAGTCACTCAGCAATTTAACAATTAAAATCCGTAGTTTTCAAACTTTTGCAGGGGTAAATTTGTTCTAAGCCTCCACAGGTCCCAAAAAACGATTCAGTGACGACTTCTTCGCAGAATACAATCCTGAAAGTGAGCAAGCAAAACGGAGCCAGGAGCAGCCGCCATTTTGGAATCATGAATATGTTGGGAGAGATTGGTAATGAATGAGCTGCTTTGGTCAGCAGCCTTGTCATTGCGGGCTCAGAGAAAACGGTTGAATTTTTCGGCGCCATAAATTTCAAGTGTGTTTCAAACGTTCAACGCATGTTTCCCTGGATTTCTATTCTTTCAAGCTTAAAGGATATATATATATGCCTCAAAGGAACAAAATTTGGATATCTACTCTTGAGAAGGAGGTAAGATAAAAGGAAAATGATTTGTAATGAAAGATTTGGCTTCAAAATTAACGATTCAAAGAAGATCATGTTCTCTCCTGTCTTCTTGAATTTGAAGCTAAGCTTACATGTAACTAGTTATATTTGAGCCAGGCTGAATTTGCGAGTTTATTTAACTGAAGAAGCAGTTATAGCATAATTGTGCAAATTATAGAAAAGTTAAAATGAAACATGAAATAAAATGTTCTCCAGTGCCTTTCCACTGCAGAGTGTTTCCATCGCTGTAGTTTGTAAAAGGACACAAGATAATTAACTGATGTCTTAAGTTTAAAATGTCTTGATTTGAAAGCAATAATAGAGATCATTTTCTAGAGAATTGAAAGAACAGAACTATTAACTGAATACAACAATAACTCAGAACTGATTTTAATCGCACAATTTGTTCTGTTTGCTCTACTAGGTATATACAGCTGCTGTTAGAACAGATGTGACACTCGTGGCCACAGCACTGCAGAGTGTCAAGTCAAGAGTAGCCTGCTCGTGTATTAAAGCTAAGTCACTTTTAATAATAGCTCAAACTACCAGGACACAATGCTGAAAAAAGAAAAATCAAGACAATGTCGCCTGATTCACTTTGTAAATACTGATGAAGCTTTATTTCAAAGAAGTTCTAGGTGTAGCAATTCAGAATTAAATAATTGTAATTTTCCCAGTGTTGACTTAAATTTTCTTCCAGTCACTGACTGTGTTTACAATTCTTAAAAATGTCTTCACTGATGTGAATTTCAGAGGACAACACATACATGTAGGCCATGTACATACGTCCGAAAAACATAGTATTCAATATGTCGATCATATGAAGACTCTTGTGAACTTTGCGGAGATGTTATTTTAATCACAGCTTCACTGCATCAGTAAAAGATGGCTAGTTTCCAGAGTGCTGAAACTGTGGTGAATTAATGCTCTAAAATAATATATTCACAAGAAAAGGTTTTAAGGTATTTTTTATTATTGATAAGCAATTTCTGTAAGAATATGTTTTTCAAGGCTATACATATGACTTGTATGTTGCAACTCATTTAGTAAATTAGTTTACAGACCAAGCTAGCTGTGTTTTATTTGTTATTTATATGGATATTTTGAAATTAAAGTGATGGCTTGAATTCAAAACAGGCTAGCAGTAGGTGTTTCTTTATATACAGGTGTAATATTAATTTATCAATGTAACCTGAATGGAATGGTGGGATCCCAGAATACCTGGTCCATGGGATTTCAGCTACACTGTTAGCATTCGATCAGAGCAGTGATTGAGACTATAGTAGTACAAATGATCCTGGGATCCCACTTACAATTTCTGGTGAAATTGGCAAGATCCTTTGTGGGCTGGATATGTGGGATTCTGCACCTGGTATATGATAACCGGTGGGATTGAAGGGATTTCAATTCCCACCTGGGATCTAAGGCAGGATATCCCACCAATGATTTCTGGCAGGATCCCACCTGGGATGGATGCAGGATAGTACCAATGATTTCTGGCGGGATTGGTGGGATCCCACCTGGGATTTAAGGCGGGATCCCACCTGGGATGGATGTGGGATCCCGCTAATGATTTCAGGCGGGATTGGTGGGATCCCACCTGGGATTTAGGGCGGGATCCCACCTGGGATGTTTCATAATCCCGGGCGGGATCCCAGGTGGGATCCCGCCTTCTTCAGGCGGGATCCCACCTGGGACAGACCTGGGATCCCAGGTGGGATTGGCGGGATCCCGCCTCACAATTTTACCTGGGTCATCTTGTAATGTCAAAGTATGATTAAACATTCAGGCAATGAGAACAAAGGAAATTACCACCAATGATGAATTGTCTCGTAATCTTTAAACAACTTCTCTGCACTGGTACCGGCAATGAGAAATGTATGTTAAAGAAACATTCTAAAATGTTGATGTTGGGGCTTAAAAGGTTACAAATAAGTGTTAACTCACTGACACCACTATGTTAGTGTACAAGTAGACACTTATTTTTCTCAAGGATAGCAAAGCAGGCAAAGCATGCGAGTGTGTGCAAAAGTCCCCTCTTGTGAGGAGAGGCAATGCAAGGGGAATTCTCTTTCCCTAGCTTGCGTTGCATACATGTTGTACCTTAAAGAGCATAATAATCAGAGACAGCTACCTGCTGACAGATGAGTGAAAATTGTTAAACGTCTTTTAAATTAAATTAACTCATAGACAAACTAATTAATGTTTTTCCAGTGTGTAATTACTTGCTAAAATCCACATTAATTAAGCTACATGTACCCCTACCTTGCAGAGAAGTAGAAGAAGCATTAGTGACATCTGCTTGAATGATGATCTGGAAATTGATACATTTTCTTAATTAAATGAAATCAAACTACTTTACTTGAGTAATAATGTAATTTACTGGATAATTATAAAAACATCCATATCAAATTACCCTACCTGGCTGAACAGAAGAAGTTTCAATGTCATCTATTGGATGATCTGGAAAGTGTTACATTTCATTAAATAAATGAACTCAGGTGAAGCTCAAGGGGGGCTCCTGACTCAAGCTAATATTATTTTTATATACATTAATAATAGCACTATGTAATTTACTGGCTTATAAACATCCAGATTTTCATCTCTCCTACCTTACAGAGAAATAGAAGAAGTATCAGTGATATCTACTTGATGATCTGGAAATTGGTACAATCCCATGGTCAAATGAAGTCAAACTCTAACTTGTCTGGTACATAATAATATTATAGGTAAGAATTATAAACCAGTGCCAGTTACCGATAAGATAACTCATAAGACAATAAATACACAAACAAACACCTTGACTCCTTTTGTGACCTAAGACAAAAGAGTGTTTTGCCTCTGTATTAGACAGTAAGAAATTGGTTGATTTTCCAGGGTGCATTGTTGGGGCATAGAGTAAGTGGCAAATGGTGCCCCTGTGGGAATGAAGGAGGTGAAAGGAATAAACCAACAGAAGAATATTAATACAAGACAAAGAAAACTGCAAAATGAGTTTGAACCTTACCAAACACAAAAGAAAGGGTGTTTAGTGCTCCAGGGCTCCAGGCTGTGAAATGTATGTCTCTCTGCAGTTGGGGCTCTAGGGCTGTAGAAAAGGCTTATGATGGCTCTGGCCAGGGGCTCCACAGTGTAGTTTTCAGGGCTCCAAGGACTCCCCCCCCCTCCAAATCTTTGAGGCCCTGAGAAAAGTAGTCGAGAAAACAAGGAGATGGTCTTATAACTGAGAGGGGCCATTTTCACTAATTAAAAATCTCATGAAACCAAAATGCTACCTAATAAGCAGCATAAGATACAATTCCGGTTTGTAATAGGCTTAAATAATTTTTTCTTAAAGTAAATCTTACTGTTATAAGATATAAGCCACTTTTTAGCACCTTGAATTTAATTTTTTTTGTGGTTGAATGCAGTTTAAGTGAATAAGACAGTTGTAGGTCAGCGGTCATTGTCTGAAGAGATGTGCAAGCTAAGGTGCCTCAAGTAGCTTCTCAGGGCCTGCACAACCTTTCACTTGCCCTCACTATTTTGCTTGCATTTGCTGTTCATTGCACATTGCTCCTACATTGTATCTTGTTCTCGGCAGAAGTTTGCAAATCTTGTCCCTCCCAGGTGAAAATAGTATGTTCAGATGTCATATGACTGTGTTTCCACTGATTCTATCTGAGTGTATTAGTGCATTGGTGGTGGGCTGTGTCAGGGTTGCCATGGATACCTCCATACACTGGTAGATGCTTTTTGGCTGCTTACCCCCCCCACCACCATTTGGCACCTAATCCCAAGCTCATTCTTTTGCAATCAGTTAAATATCTTGTTGTTTGTCCATTATTTTTGTCCAGACATGGTATAATTCGCTGATTTGGAAATGAAAACCAGAGGAAACGACGAGACACATTAAGGACAAGTAGAACTAGGAGAGAACACTTCTTTAAAGGTGAGGAATTTGAAATTATTAAAACGCAATATTATAACTTAGTTCAGTATATAGTCACTAGCGATTACTTGGCCAAACAAACAATCAAATTGTGTGGTAAAAGATTAAGGTTTAAATTACAAACTTTTCTCACGCTCATTTGTCTGGGCTCCAAGTAGAAAAACGCCTTTGGCTTCGGGCACCATGGTGTAAATTTTAGGGCACCAGGGCTTCAAGGACCCCCACCCCCCCCCCCCCCCTCTTCTTTGAGATGCAGCAAAAATTGGTCAAGAAAACAAGGAGGTGGTCCTACAAGTATAACTGAGGGAGGAGGGGGGGGGGGGTAATTTGCCAAATGAAAATCTCCTGAAACCAATAGTCCACCTCAGCAGCATAACAATACAAGTTCACTTTGTAAAGGTTTTTAAAACTAGTTTTGCTATAAAGGTCAAACTTAATGGAGTAAGATGCAAGGCACTTTTTAGCACCTTGAATTGAAAACTAGTTTTCTTCTAAAGGTGAAACTTAATGCAGTAAGATTCAAGGCACTTTTTAGCAACTTGAATTAAATTTTTAATGTTTCTTCTTTCTTTTTGTCCAGGCATGGAATAATTTGATGAATTGGCGGTGAAAAGCAGAGGAAAGGAGGAGACAAGAAGGACAAGAAGAATTAGGAGAAAACACGTCTTTAAAGGTGAGGACTTTGAAGTTATTATAGTCAAAATACTCTGCGCGTTCCGCTTATTATTTAGGAGTGACTTTCATTAATCGGGAACGGATTGCGTTATTGGAATCCAAATTCCACCTTCAAATTGAATGTTGTGATGTTACAACGGTAGCCTTGTGGCTATCTCTAAAAATAATAGGGAACGGGGAATAGGGGAATGGGGAACGGGGAACGGGGAATCTCTAAAATGGGGAATCTCTAAAATGGGGAATCTCTAAAACGGGGAATCTCTCAAATAGGGAATCTCTAAAATGGGGAATCTCTAAAATGGGGAATCTCTAAAATAAGGAATCTCTAAAATAGGGAATCTCTAAAATAGGGAATCTCTAAAATAGGGAATCTCTAAAATGGGGAAATCTCTAAAACGGGAATCTCTAAAACGGGGAATCTCTAAAATAGGGAATCTCTAAAAGAGGGAATCTCTAAAACGGGGAATCTCTAAAATAGGGAATCTCTAAAATGGGGAATCTCTAAAACGGGGAATCTCCAAAATAAGGAAGCTCTTAATCCACAAGCCCGAACTAAAATCTCATGTCTGTTTTTCTCTCTACCATAATTTGGAAAGGATAGATAACCCAAGGGACCCTATAAACGCGTTGCGTGACCAACTCGTCACACATCCCTTTAATAAGGCACCGTAATCGCAGATTGAAGAGGGGTATCTTTTTCGGTGTAATAAAATTGAGTGAACTGAAATAAATCACATCCTGCTGATTGTGATACAATTTATTTTTGTGTGTTGACTGCCGATACTACTTGCAACGCTCCAGTTTCTCATTACTGTCACCTGTATTTTGATTGAACTGGTTAGCATTTGTATTACAATAAGAAGATACTGCACAGCTAAGTCGCGGAAACGCACACAGGAACGTTGTTGGCCAGATTCCATCCCCACTTTCCTGTTTACATTTCAAATAAAGAGTTTATGTTTGCTACACGTAAAAGAGAGTCAGAACACCTCGACTTCTCATTCTGAACAGTGCGTAAGATATTTGATGCAAACTGACGGACCCGTGAGGAAACCGAAACTAAATAGGATCCAAACCCACCAATGGCAGTTCACGTTTGTAATGAGAATTCTTTGGATAATTTTTTCATGGCCAATCAAAGAAAACGTAATGATAACTTTGTACAAGTGGCATCGGAACGGCGCGCAGCACTGTAACAGAAAAGCGCTGCTTCGGTTGCGAATTGCCGAGTCGACCAAGCCGTGTTCCACCGTGGAAAGGTAAGCAAACATCACCACCCGTGATACCCTGCTAACAGAGACTTTTCGTTTTGTATTCACGATAAACAAAACAACTAAGCGAAATACGAGAGACGCGCACATCATCGTACATGCTAAGAAAACTTTCCAGAAAGAAACGCTCTGCTAGCAGGGTATACCCTATAAACTGTAAACTGTTAAGCACGTTTTCGAATTCTCAAATGAGCGGTAACAATACCTATGTTATATTATTTTACTGTAAGCAAAAGAAAAAATGTACAACAGCCTCATTTTACCAATAACTAATAAAGGAGCCATTTACGTTGGCTTTGCGCCTCGAGCAAACAATATGTGACTGTGATGTCGTGACCTTTTACGTCTCCACTGTGATGGCGTGACTTTTGGTATATTGAGCCAAAAACATGTTGCGTTTTGAGAGGTGACTGTTATTGTCTAGACTTGTTCCAGATATACCTTATTTTTACTTATTTTCTCGCTTCTTAATTTTAGCGAATTGAAAAAAAATTGAGAAATTAAAGGCCAGCACAAAAAATCCTCTCAAAATTTACACACGCAGAATGTAATACACTCGTGAGAAATTTACATAATCAAACATATGAATCAATAAATATAAGAGCGATTTTCGTTTGACCTTGAAGTAACTACGTGCGAACAAACAACAAAGGAATTTAATTGGTTTAGGGAACAGACACAAACGCACACGGCTTTTGGCTGGTTTAGCGAACATCAAGCATTTTCCACCTAGTAAAGAGCTTTCATGTACCTCTGTATTCAGCAATACAATTGCACAATGGAACAATGCTTTACCCATATTAGGGTTCTCTTCAGCGGGAAAGGAACGAGGTCTTTTTTCACATTTTTAACTAGTGGCTGATGAAACAAATAACGAACACTTACGGAAACACTTTTTCAAGGTCAAACGAAAATCGCTCTATTACCAAGTTCTTACCTACATACCCACTATCGTCTTGATCTGCAAACTACTGAATGACGGACTGTTCATTACCTCTGCAGAGGTTTAGAAAAGTAACATTTTATGGACACTTTTTTCACGAAATGGAATGCTCTTCACCAGTTTGTCTTCTTGAAATCGCGAAATCAAAGCCTCGTAAATATTGGCTTGCCAAAATGGCGAAATTAAGTACGAATAAGGTGTGTTGATTTTTCAATGGTTTTAGTTAAGGGTTTTAGTAGATTGCCAGCACTCCTTTCCTCAGTTGGGCGAGACAACACGAAAGACGACAGCTGCCGCTTCGCCGTTAGAAACGTGACGCGCGTGAGGTACGCGTATCACATGCGCCTCACGTTGCCGCGCGGCAGTCGACTTTTGCGCGCGTTCCCATGATCTTTTTCATTAGTCTATCCGGCTTTTGAGATTTGCCATTTCTAAATTCAAGGTGATTCCATCGAAATGGGATTTTTGACATTTTCTCAAACTTGGTCTAGCTGTTTAAATATAAATGAACTTGGTTAAGAATAAAACACAAACTGCGGTGATAAACATTGTGAATAAACGCATTTTGATAAACTTGACGTTTCGTACGCTAGTCAACATACATTTTCAATGACAAACCAGTGAGGAGTGATGCACCTTCTGTAGACCTGGATCAGTAAAAATCTTGAATACTAAAGTTCACAACAGCAGAGTGATGCTTACGGCAAGAAGACTGAGAAAAGGAGGAATAAACGAAATAAAAATGCTAAATGTATTTGCCCGATATTTCAGTTTGCCAAACAAACCGAATATGGGGCTAAAATAGAAAAATGAATACAAATACAAGTTGGCCGTTACATATGCGAGTTTTGAAACACAGTTTAGGTGGTGTAGGATGGATTGGCAATGTTCACCAAAGCTAAAATAAGTTTTAAGATTTACAACTAACGGGGTTCGGTGATATGTCGTTTATCTTTGGTAGCGAAGAAAGTGTATTTGAGCTGGCCTTTGGTGAACATCGCCGATCTATCCTCAATCACAGTCAGCTTATCAACCCACTCCTGTTTCAGAACATTTTAACCAACCTGCCCATTCCATCAACGACGACCTCTTGTTCCTCTGGAATTTTAATATGTACAACAACTGTAACTCTGTCACAAAAACAAGCGAAGCTCACCTTATTGATAGAGCCATGATACTAGAGCCTCGTGGTAGAAATAGACGCCATGAACTTTTAAATTAGTTTTTTTTTTTAAATTTTTCCTAGCCTTTCATTTCCTGTTATGCTGTGTTTCAAAACTCGTATATGTAACGGTCATCTTCTGTTTGTATTCGTTTATCTTTTTTAGCCCCCCTAGAAGGATTGTTTTGCAAACTGGAGCATCGGGCAAATACCTTTTAGTATTTTTATTTCGTTTCTGCCTCAATTTCTCAGTCTTGTTGCCGTAAGCATCAGTTTATGTTTTTAACTCCAGTTGGTAATTACGTATTGGACATTTCAAATATGCAATTAAAAATAGGCCTCACCCCGCTCGTTTTCGCACAAGATGGATAGCTGATCGACAGCAACTACACCACCCGCATGTGCAATAAAGTATCGTCATCATTATTTTCTTATTTGGCATAGAATGACGCTGAAAAATTACGTCTTAGTGCGGAGGTTCATTCATTCATTCATTCATTCATTCATTCATTCATTCATTCATTCATTCATTCATTCATTCATTCATTCATTCATTCATTCATTCATTCATTCATTCATTCATTCATTCATTCATTCATTCATTCATTCATTCATTCATTCATTCATTCATTCATTCATTCATTCATTCATTCATTCATTCATTCATTCATTCATTCATTCATTCATTCATTCATTCATTCATTCATTCATTCACTCATTCATTTGATTTTTTGTAGCCTGACCCATGGTCATGCATGAAGAATGTCGCTATTCAAAGTTCCGAAGCTAAGGAAGAAGAATTGTTCATGTGAATCAACTTTCAAGAATACTGGGCAAGAAGATACATGTGAAACCTTTGATTTCCGTGAAATCAGTAATTTAGTAGAAATCGGTAGAGGAAGTTTTCCAGCTGTGTTCGCGGCACGGTACACAACAGCTAAAAGTTCAGCATCTAAACAAGTGGTTGTCAAAAAGTTATTTGACCTTGATGTCTGTGAAAAGGGCCTTTTTCTGAAAGAAGTGAGACTATTACACACTTTAAAGCATGCAAACATCGTCTCGTTCCACGGAATGTGCACTACGCCTCCATCGATAGTGATGGAATACATGTGCTTTGATTTTAGTCCATTTGAAAGGGAACAGAAGGTTCACTCGTTGAAAGAGCTACTGAGTGAACTAGCCGACGGAGATCCCAGCGATTTTATACACGTAATGCCTATTATCGCCTCCGATGTAACCAAAGGCCTGAGGTACCTACACGACAACGGAGTGGTACATCGCGACCTCAAACCAGCCAATGTCCTTGTTTCAAACCAGCATTATTGCAATCTTGCAGACCTTACGGAGGTCGAAAGGTCTTGGTCAACGGTACCAGTGATTTGCAAACTGTCTGATTTTGGAGAAGCTCGTTCGCAGCTTTTGATGACCCGCAACTTAAACTTAACAACAACAAAGGACGTTAACAGAGGAACACTAGCATTTAGGGCGCCAGAAGTCTTGCTTCCCGGACATGAGCAACCTATGGGTCTCCGCCAGCTCAAGAGTATAGACATATGGGCACTTGGACCTCTGTTTTTTTGCGTTGTCAACCCAGGCCTCTCAACACCATACAGTTACGAATTCAAGACGGGTGAAATTCAGCCACAAAATTATATGAGCCACATGAAGTCCATGCTGGCAAAGAATCAACTGCCCTTCCCGTTACCAGAGTTTGCCTTACTTCAAAATACGAGCTAGAAAAATATATATGACGCATTTCAAAGATGTGCCACATTTGAAAATGAAAAGCGTCCTACAGCGAGTGAGGTACTGGAGATCTTGACAAGTGCGCGTAACATTAACCAGGACCAAACAGGAGGGCAACTGACCCAGGATAACGACAAAAGGAAGGTATGTGTGCTTGTAATGGAAGGTTTGGTAAAGTAGACTTCGGAAACATGGTACCCTGGGAGTGGACGTGCTAAAGGAATTCCCGAAGCAGGAGGAAAATGCCAGGAAATGGAATATCATAAAATTACTCCTGACTGTTTGTGGAATGCTTCTAGATACAACTGCCCGTCAAGCAAATGAGTACGAGCACAAGTAGTCTGTCCTACCGCTCAGGGATAGTCGAGCAAAAAGAACATACAAGCGAGGGCGAAAATCACCTGCCGCGTGGAGCCCACGACACGCGCGTTCCCGTCACATTTCCAAGACGGGTTTTTATGCTTGACTGTTATTGAGCGCGAAAGAGAGACTGCTCATAGTCTGCAACTATTGCTGAACTTCTAAACACCGTCCAATCCTGTAACTAAAATGCAGCTGTTAATTTTCCTGAATTTGCAAAAAGTTTTCGACACCAAGCACAACCATCTATGGCGGAAATTTCTTGCTTGTCTTGTCATAACGTTAAACAACGGGCGAACCTGACTTCGCTTGTTGAGTTTGCAGTGATTTCACAGCAAATTAAGTAACATCAACTCAGTTAAAAGTTTTGTTAATTACGATAGAAAACAGACTAACAATGAATGATCGGCCCAGGTAATTGAGAAAGGAAATTGGTTCAGATCGTTGAACACCAAATGATGTATGCTGCAGAAATGGTCGCCAGTCTCCGTTAGTAGTTTAGTAAATATTTTTAGTAGCTTTTACTTCAGTCTTTTTATCTAAGTAAAATCGTTAAAAGTATTATCTTTTTTTTTTACCTTAATGAAATCATTAGCCCCCATTTCAAGGTCTGTCCTTTATCTTTGCAGATAGCCAACGGCGCAAAAGAAGAGAACATCGTCAGGGTAGAAGTCTTGATCGAACCCAGTGCGGTGGAAAGATCTCCATTGGACGTTGATGAACGTGGCAGCAGCATAAACAAATCCTCAGGACGTGATGAGGTAAACTATAATATATAGGTGAAGCCAAGCCTAAAAGGGGAGCTCCACATTGTTTTCCGCTGCTACTTATGACTTTCAAAGAAAGAAAGAAACTAAGACAAAATTTATCTTCCCCTCTGAGAATCGAGTCCCGGACTACAAAATTCACTGGTATGTGCGGTGACCATTAGGCTACGCTTAATACTTATCCCGCTGTTCATCGTTCGCAACTCCATCGAGATAAACATGCGGGAGTTTGCAGCAGAACACAACAAACATGAAGTCCTTGAAGGCAAATTTGGTAACCAGCTTGAACGTTTCGTCTCCCACCAAAAGACAACTGAGTATTCTTTTGAGTATTTTTTTCTAGATATTAGATATGTTATTCTCAAGTTGAAAACTTGGACACTGTCGAACAATCTTTTGCTAAATGATTGTAAGCTTTTTTCTCAAAAGCGACAATGGACATGCAATTGTCAGCCAAGAAAAACGCTGGTTGCCTAAGAGCACCGCGCGATTTCCTGCCAAGGCTGAGGATAGCAGTCTCCTGTCCCGTTGGATTGCCTTGGAACTCTCCCCCCCCCCCCCCCCCCCTCCCACCCTCTATGCAGAGTGTACGGGCGGACGGGCGGACGCTGACGTCAAAATCAAAATTTCTCTCAGATTTGCTTACCCATGGTGCACCGATGGCGCATTTCGCGCGCTGGTCTCCGCTATGATGAAAGCAATTTTATTTATTTTATTTGACGGTATATATGTCACTTGAGGGTGTTAGAATCATTATTGAGATGTGCTATGAAACTGTTTTATTAGTAATAAAGTACGCTTTCATGCTCGTGAGTTTATGCTACCGATTAGTCCTCGCCATTGTCATCTCTAATTTCACGAACCTCCTTTACAGAGGGCCAACAGAGCAAAAGAATCGAGCATCACAGGGGTAGGAGCTTTTTTTGAACCTAGTGCCGTGGAAAGATCTTCAGTGAATGTTGATGAACGTGATAGAAACACAGTTAAACGCCCAAGAAATGAGGTAAATGGTTAGACTAACGTAATCATTGCGCGTTGAGACTGTGGTTCAACTCTTCAAGCTATACGTACGTAAAATCACCCTTCAGATGTGCTATGAAACTGTTTTAATGAAGTACGCTTCCAGGCTCGTAAAAGTTTATGCCGACAAATTAACTTCGCCGTTTCGAAGACTAATTTCAGGAAACTTCTTTACGAAAGGTCAATGCTGCAAAAGAAGAGAACGTAACAAGGGAAGAAGTCTTGATTGAATCCAGCGTGGTGGAAAGATCTCCAGTGGACGATGGTGAACGTGAAAGAAACGCAGTTAAACGCCCAAGACATCACGAGGTAAATGGCTATAGTCACGGTACCATTCTATTTTGAGGCTATTTACGTGGTTCAACCTACTGAAGTGCTAAAATCACCCTTCCGATGTGCCATGTTATTATGTATAGTTTAATAAATCGGCAGGAGTGTTTTATCAAGTTTATAACACGAGGCGTAGGCAAGTGTTCATGAACTGCGAGTTTATCGAACAGCTTCAAAGACTTTCATTGTACATCTGTTTCTTTTTTCAATAATCGTTGGATTTTTCATCGAGGAAATTGGAACTTAAAACTCAGCTGTGTTTTAGCAGATTAAAAAACATTCATTAAAATTTAATTCATTTGTATTTTCGTCATGAAGTATTAATGCTTTTTTTAATGTTTTCATAAAGTACGCTTCCAGGCTCGTAAACGTTTATGCCATTTCAATGTCTAATTTCAGGAACCTCCCTTACAGAAGGATGACAGCGCAAAAGAAGTGAGCATCAAAAGGGTAGAAGCCTTTTTTGAACCCAATGCGGTGGAAAGATCTTCAGTGAATGTTGATGAACGTGAAAGAAACGCAATTAAACGCCCAAGAAATAAGGTAAATAGTTAGACTAACGTAATCATCCCACGTTGAGACTATTTACGTGGTTCAACCTTACAATCACCCTTCAGATGTGCGACGGCACCGTTTTCATAAAGTACGCTTTCAGGCTCGTAAAAGGTTCAGTCGGTGCTGACAAATTAATCTCGTCATTTTCATGTATAATATCAGGAACCTCATTTGCAGATGGCCAACAGCGCAAAAGAAGAGAACATCATAAGGGTAGAAGCCTTTGCTGAACCCAGTGCGGTGGAAAGATCTCCAGTGGACGATGGTGAACGCGAAAGAAACGCAGTTAAACGCCCAAGACATCATGAGGTAAATGGCTATAGTCACGTTACCATTCTATTTTGAGGCTATTTACGTGGTTCAACCTTTCAAGAGTTCAAATCACCCTTCAGATGTGCTATGGTATTGTTGTAACAAAGTACACTTCCAGGCTAGTAAAAATATATGCTCACAAATTAAACTCGAAATTACAGTGTTTAATTTTCAGGAAACTCCTTTGCAGAAGGCCAGCAGCGCAAAAGAAGTGAGCAGCACAAGGGTAGAACCCTTTGTTGAAACCAGTGCGTTGGAAAATGCTCTCGTGGTTAGTTCATAAATTCAGTTTCTGTATCCAAAATACTTTAATACCTTTGATTTTCTTGCAGTTTAAAATTTGCGATATCACGCCAAATTGCCCTGATTTTTTTACTAGTTAAATTTTCTCGATATCTGTTGGTTGCATAGAAAACTGGAAAACTGAACTTCTAGTATATACAAGATCTGGAAAAAGAATGTAATCGTCAAAACACATGTACAACCCTAAAATTACCTTGTGTTCTGCCCCACCGCAATTTGGTATCCGTTTGTGATAAAAGATGCCCCCATTCAGGGGTAATCTATAGTACTTGACCTCATCCGTATTTTGAGAGACTAAGAGTTTTTATTTTGTATCGAACGTCGTAATAGCATTATATTATTTCCAGAATGAGCACAGAAGTTCATCAGACTGCAGCAGCCCTGACACACAAGAGATTGAGGACATTGATGTTGAAAACATGGTTGTCGTCAAACTGCCGTGGGAAGAAGAAGATGAAGATTCAGTCAGTAACGGAATCGATGTAAGTCTTCTTCCATTGTTATGCATATGCTTTCTAAAAACACTTGGCTATACAATTCTATCACAGTACTCCGGTATTCGCTACTCTGTCTGGTCTGTTATCTGGAATTCTTAGCAATCTGATTTTATCCTTATTCGCCTATAAGCTGTGTGACATCCGGTGTCACATGTAAAAATCAGGTTTCAGGACTTACGTTGCGATCAGAATAGCGAGGGAAGTACGTCCAATTTTTTCGACCAGAACAATTCGTCAGCCCAACCTGAAAAAACGGACAGGTACATATCTATTTCAAAGTACATACATATAAAATGTCACGTGTGAACTGCATATGAACATTTCACACATACGGACTGTCGCAATCGTATGAGTGTGCAACTTAGGCAGCTGCCAAACAATTCAGGCTTGAACGGTATTCCAATCCATAACTCTGTGATTAACGGGTTGGAGCCCATGACCCTGCCATTACAGGAGCAATGCTCTTAACCACTAGGCTCTAAGGTCAACTGGGAGCCTACCATTGTCCTAGTTTAGTTTCTAAGACGAATTAATTTAATAGCCAACGAATCTTTCATTTTACATACTGGTATAATGTTTACGTGAAACGACCGAGTCTTGAGTAAAGTCCTTCTTTCACTAGTGTGTTACTAAATAACACAATATAAACATTGTCCCTTTGTGTGTCTCCTATTTGCGACGTGTTCCACGGACTAGTCAAAACATTAAATAAACATTACAACTTTCCTTATCACACTTTCTGCTTTGTTGGTTAGTTCTATAATATCAAACTCATTCAAATCTGTAAGTGGGTATGAATTACTGCCACCATTGTAGTTTTAGCTGTGGAACCAAACTTCTCTCCTCCCTTTTCACAGCGACATCGACTTAGAGGACGAGAAAGAGGAGGAAGAGACATTGAAACCTGTTGGCGTCCCTTACAAACAAGATGTATGTACACCTGTATTCTCTTGGACTCGTAAGGCCTATACATGCCAAGGACTTGTCAAATTACTGTTGCAAGAATACGAACCAGAGGTCGTGTGCATTTCACAGCCTGTTAATGTCGCCCATAACGTGTGTTTCGTGGTTGACAACACCATGCTGAAAAGCAGGGATGATTTAAAATGCAACGACATGGGAGCATGGAAGCACACTGGATCACCTACTAAATGGTTTTACGTCAAAAGAAACGAGGATAATGCTATTGAAGAAATAGTACCATTGCAAGGAAAGCCAGGACCAAAAGACCATGACGTGTATCAGCTGCGGAGGGTGTACTATGTTAACGCTTCTGACGGAGATGTCCGAAAAATAATATCCACTCTGCAAGGTAAATTGCCTCTACATGATTTTCTTGAGCGAAGTCCTCATGGCTCTCCCCTAAAGGATAATTACATTGTAATTTCATTTTAAGTTTTAACTTAACATTTATTCATGCAGTTTATAGCAGGGGGTGGAAACTGTTATGTTGTATAGAATTATCATGAGAAAGATTAGAGAAACGTGTACGTCTAAATAAAACTTTACTGCCCCATTTAATTTAGAGGCGTCGCTACTTGTGGGATATGATACATGATACTCTAACATAAAGGGGCTGTATATATATATATATATATAATATATATATCCTAAAAGTGTTGTGTGTTTCCGAGGAGAATTAATGGTCCACATGACACGCCAATTTGCGTCGCGATGGCAACATTGTCATAACGTAAATTTCTCTTTAGTGCTCCTTTTAAGGACGGTGCCTCCAAATACAGGGGTATTTTTGCAAAGGTTATTACTATTGGGAAGGGCAGTTCTTAGCAAGGGCTATTGGAATCATAAAAGGAAAATGTGGGTTATTTTTATCACGCATTTTCCAGAGGTAATTAAGCAACCATAATGTTATGAAAAGCTGTAAAATACAAATAATGTACCGTATTTTTTTTTCCAAATTTAACCTCAATTATCTCTCAAAATGTGTGGTTACCCCAATTATTTTTATTGTGATAGCGTTTGCTCAGTGCTGCGTTTTTCCACATAGTCACAAACCGTGCTAAAATACCTTCGTATAAGTGGGCAAATTGCTAAAGAAACCCGAATATATTGGACCAGACCCAAGATGCGTAGAAGGCATATGCGCAGTAACTAAAGGAGGCACCGTCGTTAAGCATTTGAAAATGTATTTCAGGTCAAAGCCCTGGACTTCAGTTTCTGCCTTGTTTTCATAAGTTTATATATCGCTATTTTTGTTTGTATCCTCTTTAGAAAACAAGACTCGTACGATGCGTTACACGTTCATCCAGTATCTTTTCAAGTCCGAAGAGCATGAAATTCGCAACATGCCACATGGGAACTCCAAGAAGAACTACTCTTATACGCGGCTACTTCCTAGTACCCAGGAACGATTAAAAAAGTCACTGGAAAACAAAAAGGCCACCGCAAAAGAAGCTCTTGATGCTGTCTATTGTTCCGTTGGCGATGTTACTAATGCCCGTTCTTTAGGAGAACTTCCCAGGGGGCCACAAGTTATATGCAACGCCCGATACGTGGCGAAAAAAATGGACTCCTAAGCAGAGGACAACCCAGAAGCATGCAAGAAGGCCAAAGACTCCCTTTGTCTGGACAGTATTTGGACACTCCATGAGCGTGCAAAGCGAGAGGAGGAAAGATCAAGAGAATCCATCTTCATCCGAGAATACACAATACATCCAGACTTATTTTATTTGTTGTTTTGGCCAACGATCGTCAACTGGAAGAAATTGGGCCAGTTTTGCACCAATCCAAGTGAATTCAGTGCACTTGGGATTGACCCAACTTTTAACATTTTTGACCGAAATATAAGTCTAACAGTCACCACCTACAGAAACCTAAAGCTGGAAAACAAGCAAACAAACAAGCCGCTTGTGTTCAGTGGACCCTTATTAATGCACCAACATAAGGACTGGAAAACGTATTCAAAATTCGCCCACGCACTTACTGCAAAAAGTCCAGTTTTGGAGGGCGTTTTGGCTTGTGGAACTGACGGAGAAAAGGGGCTTATCGATGGCTTCAAGAGAAATTTTCGCTTTTCCACATTTCTGAGATGCTTTATTCATTTTAAAGACAATATTAAAGGAGAGCTCGGTGAAAGAGGCTTTCAGGCTGGTGAGAAGCAAACGTTTATCGACGAGAACTTCGGTAGGCAAGACGGAACGGTGAAGTACTTCGGATTGGTAGATTGCGAGTCCGAAGAAGAATTTGACGCCAAACTAGGAAGCTTAAAGGATAGCTGGCTTGAAAGAGAGAGCACGATAGCCTGCAGCAAACAGATGAGTTTCTTCGAGTGGTTTAAGAAGGAAAAGGTTAGTAACCCTAACATTTCTTTTCATGATGAAAACATGCGAATGAAACTTGTTTGGGCTCAAAGTCCAAAAAAAACTTATGAATGATACATCAAGCTTCATAATCGTTTTCCAGAAAATCCTGGTCATCTGCCTTAGTTTAAAATCCAAAAATGGCAATATTGGTTTGCTCCACAGAATTGCTGGTGTAACTCAGGACATTATACGTAACGTTCTCCGAAGTGCGCGAGGCTTTTTTTCACATTCCCATTTGAACAGAACTGCCCTCAGAGTGCTCAATAGTAAACTAGAGCGTGATTGTAACAGATGATGAACAGATCATCATTTGGCAATTTTATCTGATGAGTGCTGCACACAAGTTGTGTAGTACGAAACTAAATAGTTGTGGTTTGAGATTGCAGTTACATTTAAAGGTTGACAATAGGTAGTTTTTTATTAATTTTTTTTCTCCATCACCCCTTTCCCTCCCGGAAAGGACCTTTTGACTGTAGTACTTTATACCTCCGCCATCATGTGCAGTTGCTTCCTGTTACGGAAAGCAGATTTGAACGCTAACGCTAACGCTTGTGAGCTCACATTATCTTTGTCCTTTAATCTCTTTGCAAGGTTGATGACATAAAAGATTCCATGTTAAAACCCGTTCGCATCGAGGCTGGGCTGGGCGATCCTCCCTCCGAGTATGTAAATAATGATCCCAAGGCGGCCAATTTCATGATCAAACATGGTTTGCACTTTGATGCAAAGAAGCCGCATCAATTTATCCAAGAGATAAAGAACATCGTTGAGGAACAGCACCGCAACGAGGATCGAGCTGTATTTGGCAAGGGTCCATATAAAGTGAGAAAAGAGTTTGAGCACTTGGCAGTTGACGACGCGACCTGGGGTAGGTTGACCCAGGAACAGCGAATGAGGAGGCTGACGACATTCTTGAAAACAAGTATGGGTGGAAAGAAGGATTTCATAACTGAGGAGCCTGCCAATCTTTTACCAACACCCTCCTCTTTCGCCCTTGACGTCCCCGCGGAAGACAGTGGCATTACTACGATCCCCATAGCTATCCTCGAGGCGATGTTCGACAAGGCAGCAAAGCTCGTATCTACCCTTGGGAGCGTTGTTCCAAAACCTGGAGCATCGGACGACTTGTTTATGGTTGCGGGCGTTTCCAACAAAGTTCACTGTGTAACCCCGGGCAAAGGTGACTCTTTAACCTGTGATCGAACATGCATAAACCATTCAACTAAGATTTGTGAACACACCCTAGCCGTTGCCCAGGTAAAGGGTAAGTTATCAGAGTTTATTGCGTGGTACAAAAGATCCAAAAGAAGTCCAAACATGACTAACATGGCTACAGATGGTGGCCCTAAAAGTGCAGGAAGGAAGCCGAGCAGGAGGAAAAGATCCAATACCAAGACCTAGCCTGTTCACGAGTACATAGATTTATTGCAAGACAGGTCCAGCATGGACTTACCTTCACACGGGCAGAATGATGCTCTCCCAGTAAGCTATCAGTGCTCTTCTGTACCTGTCCCTGCCCACGTCACAGTGCCGTCCGTTTCTCCACCGAGTAATGGCCTCTTAACTGGAGGTCATTATGGCATAAATCATTTTGCCTCAAGTTATCCGCTGGCTCATCAAAACAGTGCGTTTCCGTTTACCTCAGACAACGTCTCTGTACAGCAAGTTGGTATGCCTTTTCCAAATTACCAGCACGCTATCTTAAGTCCTGGTGTAAATTCGTTCGTCCTTAAGTGGCTACCCGGAACTAGAGTCTCCCGATGTTATGGGTGTGGAGGAGAGATCCAGAACCCTCCCTTGAATTTCCCAGACGATCTTATTGTAATGTATCGGGACATACGTCAGTACAGGGACAGAAACACAGGACAGATTCATTCCACCAGTGAGCCGCAGAACGTTCATTTCCATCTCCGTCTGGCATGTGTTCGGGCAAGCTATCCAAATTTTGTAACCAGCTCTCTACACGTCCCACCCGATTTTGTCCAACGTTTCCGCCTGGAGCACTTGGAGAGGCTCATGTTGGAGTTCGCGTGGACCCCCGGAAATTAGTCACTTTACAAAGACATAATGCTTGCATGGTCACAGGGTTCACCTAAACAAAATTAATGAAACAAATTACAGCGAAAACAATGAATTCTAAGTGAAGTCGTTTGAGGCAAACAGCTGTACAGTAGTTGCGTAATTGATACTGCATCCGGTATCAGTCAGCCAATAAATCGTCGCTTTCCCATTGTCTAAAGTCTGTCTGTCTATATATCAGTCACTTGACATAAACATATAATGACCACTTTTAAAGTATTTGTTTCAACGCGCAAATTGTTAAGATCGAACTTGCTACGGCTGTATATCGCGGGTTTGATGGGTATCTTGTCGAGATCAAAAGGGGAAAGAAGAAATCGAAACAGAAAGTTACCGCTTGAAAGGTTATTGGAAAATGGGAATGCAGTCTACAGGACGCGCTTTGCTGATTTGGCAAACATCGAATCCGGCTCGGGTTAATCTTTCCCAGTGCCTTCGATGATGTTTATTTTTTCTCTGGAAGCCCAGTTCGAACAAGTTTAAGTGTCTTGTTATTGACCTTAAAACAGGAATTTTTTTGTTTTGGCCCTTAAATGGCTTGCTTAACTTGTGTCAGTTAGAGGGCCCTAACAAGCAGTACCCAGTCGCACCGGATTGTTGTTGTTGTTGTTGATAACACTGTTAAAAACGTATCCTAATAATTACAACTGTTAACGAACACTGCTGCCAAACGTATCAGAAATGCAGTTTTTTTTCACGAGAGTTTCAGAGAATACAATTTATTCTATGTAAGATAAGGGTGCAAATTAGTAAAAGAGAAGAGTTTTGTTGAAATTACAATTAAAAAGGATCTTAATTCAACCATAGTTAATAAAAGAATCTGGTTTATGAAGCTCATTGAAGTCTTTTGTTTTATTACTTTTGTTAGGTTTTGAATTTTGCATGAGCAACTAACCAATCAAATTGTTACTGTTAAGATATTCAGCCACAGCATATGAACTTTAAACAAAAGAATGTGCACGGTCATGGTACTTTTAAACTTGCAAGGTTTTGTAGCCAGTTTTTAATTTGGCAATTCACACGTTTCCTTTTCGGTAAGGACATGTTATTGTTTGGTATTGTCTAAAGTTTTATCCGTCACAATGACGCATAAATTTCAAAGCAACGTAACTAGGGATAATTACTTACTCATTTCTTCGCCTCTTCGGAATATTTCACCCCATCCAGTCTGAAAGGTGTAGCAGAGAAAACCAGCAGTCGCGATTTCCAGTAACGTTTCCAGTGTGCTCGGAAAAATTGACAGAAAATGGAAAAATTTTTCTGCTTACATTTTCTGATCAGCTACACCCCTTCAACTTCAAGGATTCTAAACCATTTCTGAACTGAAATTTCATTACAATTTTTTGACATCCGTTTCCCTCTTTCTCGCGCAGACGCTGTAATCCGCACCATATTTGGATCAATTGAAAGGCCTATTATTCAGGCTGAGAAAAAATGCATACTGACGAAAGTAGGACCCTATATGTTAGAGATTCCCTATTACAGAGATTCTCTATTTTAGAGATTCCCTGTTTTAGAGATTCCCTATTTTAGAGATTCCCTGTTTTAGAGATTCCCTGTTTTAGAGATTCCCTGTTTTAGAGATTGCCCGTTTTAGAGATTCCCTATTATAGAGATTCCCTATTTTAGAGATTCCCTGTTTTAGAGATTCCCTATTTGAGAGATTCCCTGTTTTAGAGATTCCCTGTTTTAGAGATTCCCTATTTTAGAGATTCCCTGTTTTAGAGATTCCCTGTTTTAGAGATTCCCTATTTTAGAGATTCCCTATTTTAGAGATTCCCCGTTTTAGAGATTCCCTATTTTAGAGATTCCCTGAGAGATTCCCTAGATTCCCTAGAGATTCCCTGTTTTAGAGATTCCCTGTTTTAGAGATTCCCTATTTTAGAGATTCCCTATTTTAGAGATTCCCCATTTTAGAGATTCCCTATTTTAGAGATTCCCCGTTTTAGGGATTCCCTATTTTAGAGATTCCCTATTTTAGAGATTCCCTATTTTAGAGATTCCCCGTTTTAGAGATTTCCCGGATTCCCTATTTTAGAGATTCCCCGTTTTAGAGATTCCCTATTTTAGAGATTCCCTATTTTAGAGATTCCATCCTACTGTAGTTTTCAAGTTAGGTTTTAATCCACAGGAAAGTACTGCTCAGTAACTCTCTTTTGAGGGGTTACAATTCAGGATTTCATCCGCACTCCCAAATCCCAGATCCACACCCACCTTAAAATCGAAGCAGGCCTACTGAAAATCACATTGCGCATTGATTCAAACTGAAGATTGTGTTTGAATGTTGGGCAAAATGTTTGAAGGTGGAATCGTTTTTCCACCGTGAATCTTCTTGCTTTCTGTTGTTTGTTAGACGACTTTTGCATCGTTTACCATCCTCGGCGACCCAGGGGCAGCTAGTCGGGACGATGGGATTTTTCATGGGCGAAAGTTTTCAACAAGAGCGGGATAGCCCCTGGGCACTTACTCTTACCGAACGAGTTCCAGAAGCGTTTGAAATCCCGCCTTCTGATTGGCCAGAAAAAATTTTTTCTGGCCAATCAGCGAAGAGGAACAGCCGGGCGACTCTCGTGTCTTCTTACACGAGGTTGTTTTCCTCATCAATCGCCGTAGTAGCGTGGCCCGTTCAACGGCAACATTTTTGAGGAGAGCTTCAGAAAAAAAAATTAATTAATACTAAATAAATAAACGAAGTCGAAGAAATCGCTAACTATAACATGGCCGGAAGAAAACAAACACTCAGCGGAATGTTTCACGGCGGACTTATCGAAGGTATCGTAAATTTTTAGAGCTAACGACTTCCCCTTTCTCAAGTGTTGCACGAGGCTAATTGCTACTCGAGTAAACGATGTTACTAATTATTTCTCCTTGTTCGTTGAACTACGTCTGAAACTTTCCACGGGAATCTCCGATGCACGGGCCACGCAACTATGTCGCTCGAGCGTGGGAACCACAGTTAACCAAAGCGTAATATGAGTGTTTGTATGGAGCTGAAATTCGATCGAAAATAATCGGCGGTTTTCCGCTGAAAATGCATTAAAATGGAAATGCAGTTTGAAAAACATTACCTGCTGTGTGTTTGCTGTGTTTTTATTGCTTTTCCGAGCTTCTGGAGGCCGATCTGGGCGATTTTCTGCTTAACGGTCGATGCCACGTCATGTCACGTACTAGAGAGGATCAATCAATCAATCAATCAATCAATCAATCAATCAATCAATCAATCCTCTTTATTAACGTGGTCAGCACACTTAGCTAAAAAGCTAGTTTACAGGTGCGCCACGAAATAAAAATACAAAATAGAAAAATAAAAACTTCTTGGAAGTGTATTAATTAAGTTAAGCTATAATTAAGAATGACTACGTGTTATAATATTTTGTCTAGCTAGGAATAAGATGTAGAAATTAAAAAAAAAATGATAAAGATTGACACACTTCTCGGTCATAGTCCCGTAAGGTTCCAGTGATCCATCTACCTGCGCGTCCCGCGTCTAAGACGCATAAATTTGTCAAAAGACGCAAAAATTACTTTCCAGATGCATCCCTCTAGACGCAGAATCCTCTTTCCCATAAAATGCAATCATTTCTGATGCCACTTTTCTTCTGTAGACACTGAAATACTATTATTTTAAACCACTTACCAACCGTAAGTCATCCAAATGAGCGCTCGAACTTAACAACAAAATATATACATGTAAGCTTAACTTTTTGAAATCAAACGATTTCATGAATATCTCAGGTGAATTAAGGCCTGGGTCTAAAATACTGGCGAATTTTCAGTCCATTTTCTAGAAATCACACTTTGAAAGGCATTTAAGAATCAAAGAGCGGTGAACTGACAAAGAGTATCAAAAGAAATTAAAATATTTTGTAATTACCTAGTCACGTGATTGACCACGCCCTTTATCATTGCAAAACCTAAACTAACGATTCCCACTATTTGCTGAAGATGTAGGTGAAGCTTCTTTTCATAAAAAACATTTACCTCGAGTAGTAATTCAGAAACCAGGCTGGAATGGTTTGAGTTGTTGCACTGGGTCAATACTATTTGCTGTTTTTGACTAGTGCCAGTCCTTCTCCAAAGTTGCAATGTCTTAATGTGTTATCCAAGTGATAGGTTTTAATGTATTTATTTTAGACCCCCCCCCCCCCCCCTTGAAATCGCCTCAGACCCAGGCCTTAATTTACCTGAGATGGATTGTCTTAAACTATCCTTTGTTTCATCAAAAAGATCGCCAAAAACGTGTGCAAATGCCGCCGCACTCTTACCACGTTGTGTAGTCACTGTTCCAGCACATGCGTCTCAGTAAAAGAACATATTTCGTCCTAAATCAGCTTCTCACACTTCAGCATACATTTGATGAAAGAATCATGAAAGAATGACGATGTTGCTCTCACGTCGCGGAATAAATGCCAAATTTTTCTCTTACAGATAGCCTTCTTTTGTGGTTGTTGTTGAAGATGCGAAAAAGAAAATGCTGCTAGTTTTCTTTTGCATTTTTGGGTGACTTCTTCTACGAGTTGTTGCGACCATTTTGGTCTCAGACAAACTACCACTTTTCATATATGGAATGCTAGAAAATGTAGGCCTGCAATAGTGTACTCAGTTGGTTTCTCAGCACCCCAGTGTAGAGGTCAATTTTGCCTTTGTTGTTTCTCTTGAAAATAGTTTTTTTCACTGAAAGCTGTAAAGTAAAATTGAAGATAGAGGGCTGAAAAAGGTGAAGGCTTGAACTTGGCTGTCTTTGAACTTGCTCAGGTTTTATTTTAAACATTTCTGCTTATTTTAATCAAATTTTTGGCTCTGGGACTCACAATGGTAGGTCTGGGACTCATGCTTAACTGGCCGAGTGAGTCCCAGGACTCAGTACTTTCAATTTCTAGATGGATCACTGAGGTTCAATGTTCTTATATTGTTCTTAAAAACCGTATATGTTTTGATCTTTCTTGTTTCGTCTGGTATAGAGTTCCACATTTTCGATGCAGTATATCTCCACGATCTTAAGCCATAAGTTGTTGATTTTACTTTTGGAAGGTCCACAATTGTGTTGCCCCTGAGGTTATAAGTGGAGCGCCTTACTGTAGAGGATCGTGTCTAAAAGTACACACGAGTGACCACGAATGACCACGAGTGACCACGAGTAGACCACGAGTGACCACGAGTGACTACGAGTGACCACGAGTGTGATTGCATCAAAATATTTTGCTGATGTCTTGATGACGTCATCATTACATCATTTTATCAAATAATCACTATTTCATCGCAAACTGACCGTTTCTTGAGACCTTAATACCTGGATTCGACATTTCTGCCATTTCTTCCTGAATCGGGGAGGGGCTAGGGGACGGACAGGGAGGGGGGATGGGGGTACAAACTTCCTGCCACCCGCACCCTTTAATCTCGGTTCCCGCCACTTTTCTTAACTTTTTCTTCCCGCCCTTTTTTCCACCTCCCGTACACCTCCCTCCCTCTTTTCTACCCAGAGTCCCAAATTCTGTCCACCTCCATCCCTACCCCCTCCTCCCCCCCTCGAAGGCTACCAGTGACCAAGGGCGAAAAAATAAAGAAAGAAAGTGAAAATAGCAAATATAAAAATTAACCAAAAGGTTTTCTCTGAAAGTACGTGATTTAAGGAAATATTTTAACGAGAACTTTTCCACTAAAAACTTAGCCTGGAGAAAAAAGTGCAGAATTGACAGGTATTGAATGATAATTTCAACAATCTTTAATGCTTTATGATTCTTATATGTGAGATTCCAATTTCCCCTGCAATATGACATAATTCTTTTAATTGTTAAACGATTATAGTGGTTTACACAATCAATTTCTCATATCAGCAAAATAATACAATCAAACCACTTTGTTAACTACAACAGTCTAGAAAGAGGAAATCAAAGTAATTATTTATTTATTTTTAATTGTTTATTTATTTATCTTTTTCACAGGCAATAATGTAGCTGTGAGTACGTCCAAATCGTTTGCAAGTCGCGCAAATCCTGCAGGACGCTTAACACATACTGGTAGAATGACAAATGTAAACAACTAGGCCGCCGATGAGATTATCCCGCCTATAGTAAACTGGAAACTAGCAAATTTATTAAAGTGAACTACTTTTAAGAGAATTTGGGACTCCAGGTAGAAAAGAGGGAGGGAAGTTTGTACCCCATCCCCCCTCCCTGTCCGTCCCCTAGCCCCTCCCCCATTCAGGCAGAAATGGTAGAAATGTCGAATCCAGGTATTAAGGTCTCAAGAAACGGTCAGTTTGCCGTGAAATAGTGATTATTTGATAAAATGATGTAATGATGACGTCATCATGACATCAGCAAAGTATTTTGATGCAATCTCACTCGTGGTCACTCGTAGTCACTCGTGGTCACTCGTGGTCACTCGTGGTCTACTCGTGGTCACTCGTGGTCACTCGTGGTCACTCGTGGTCACTCGTGGTCACTCGTGGTCACTCGTGGTCACTCGTGTGTACTTTTAGACACGATCACTAGAGAGAACTAGTTCTGTCTAGTACGTGACATGACACGCTCGATCAACATAGTTGCGTGGCCCGTGCATCAGAGATGCACGGGCCAGTTTCAGACGAAGATCAACGAAGAAGGAGAAATAATTAGTTACATTAGAGAAAGGGGAAGTCGCTGGCTCTAAAAATTTGCGATACCTTCGATAAGTCCGCCGTGAAAAATTCCCTGTGAGTGTTTGTTTTCTTGCGGCCACGTTATAGTTTGCGATTTCCTCGACTTCGTTTATTTATTATTTTTTTTTTTTTCTGAAGCTCTCCTCAAAAATGTTCCCGTTGAACGGGCCACGCTACTACGGAGATTGATGAGGAAAACAACCTCGTGTAAGAAGACACGAGAGTCGCCCGGCAGTTCCTCTTCGCTGATTGGCCAGAAGAAAATTTTTCTGGCCAATCAGAAGGCGGGATTTCAAACGCTTCTGGAACTCGTTCGGTAAGAGTAAGTGCCCAGGGGCTCTCCCGCTCTCGTTGTAAACTTTCGCCCATGAAAATCCCGTCGCCCGACTAGCTGCCCGTGGGTCTCCGAGGATGGGCAAAATGTTTGAAGGTGGAATCGTTTTTCCACCGTGGATCTTCTTGCTTTCTGTTGTTTGTTAGACGACTTTTGCATCGTTTACGTGTGGACGATAGAAATCTAAATAGAAAGTTTGTGCTTTTGGTAATTCGATAATCGTCTTAACTACATTTATTTTTCTGTGCTTCTTACTATAAAACAGATTGAACTGGTAAGCCAAATTTTGTTTAAGCCGTCGCGTTTCAGTTAAAATGCTTCTCAAAAAATAGTAGGCCAAAATCAAGAAAGGAAACTGTTACGCTAAAAAATTTATCTACAAAAAAAAAAAGAAATTGTAGGTGTAAAAGGGAGAGCCAGAAGAGAAAAAGAAAAAAGGACTAAAATGGCTTGGTGGCCGGGGTGAAGCGAACCCCGGTCACCGGCGCACAAACTTAAATTAAACGACGGCAAATAAGCCGTCGTTTAATTTAAGTCGCGCGCCTTAGACCGCTCGACTACACAGGTTCGCGGGAAGAATAGGGGCAGAAATTAGCTAGAAGTTGGTTTTGGGCTCTATTGTTCGCGCAGTGAATTGATTTCTTTTGTAATTACTCATATTTTATTCATAGTCCGTGCTGAAGTTTGCACGCCTTGTAAAATTTGCAAATTTAAAGACCAAAGTTGGAAGCAATGAAAACAGCTGAACTCTTGCTTATTTGTACTACTTAAAAAAGTTCTGAATGGTGTTTATTTGGAGTTCTTTTTCTTTCAGTTGTTCGCCACTCTCAAGTTCAGTGGATCAGCAAACTTGAATCACGAAAGACAAAGTACGAAAGGTACTTAAAACATCAAGGACAAGGAAGGACGTACATTACGGTAAATGTACACGTTTAATTTTAATTGAGATCGCGTAAGTGAGAAGGTCCAAGATGAAAGCTCGGAAATTTCACCGAGTTCCATATTGAAAACTTTCTCAACTTTGAATTTTGCGGATCCAATGCTTTTCAAACAAACATTGAAATTTTCTTGTTTGCAATGTGATTTTTTTGGAACCACGAAGAACTTGTGAAAGTATGGGCATTGCTTTACTGAAAAAGATCAGCTGCGTCCAGGTTTTGGGGCTGCGGATGAAATCCTAAATTGTATCCAATGAAATGAAAGCTACTGAGTAGTACTTTCGTGTGGTGTTACTGGTAGTTTGAGATCATTCAATTTAAAACTAAGAACCAAACTAGATTGAATTGGTAAACCGAATATTTTTTTAGTGCCGTCGCGTTTCACTAAAAATGCTTCTTAAAAAAATATTCAGCCAAAAAAAAACAGCAGGAAAGAAATTTTTACGCTTAAAAATTATTTAATAAAGAGAACGAAATTTTAGATTTAAAAAACAGAGCCAGCAAAGAAGAAAAATAATCGCCAAAGCTGGAAGCAATCAAAACCACTGGACACTCGCATATTCCTAGTACAAGAAAGGTTATGAATCACGTGGTTTATTTTGAGTTCCTTTTCTTTCAGTTGTCCGCCACTCTCAAGTTCGGTGGATCGCCAAACTTAAATTACGAAAGACAAAGTACGAAGGTACTTTAATCAACGAGCACAGGAAAGGACGTGCATCACGGTAAATATACACGTTCAATTTTATTCGAGATCGCGTAAGCAGGAAGGTCCAAGATTAAAGAGCTCAGATATTTCACCGAGTTCCATATTTAAAACTTTCTCAACTTTGAATTTTGCGGATCCAATGTTTCTGAAACACTCAAATCAAAGCACGCATACTTAAAATCACAATGCGCATTGATTCAAACTCACAACTGAAGCTTGTCTTTGAATGTTGGGCAAAATGTTTGAAAGTGGAATCGTTTTTCCACCGTGGATCTTCTTGCTTTCTGTTGTTTGTTAGACGACTTTTGCATTGTTTACGTGTGGACGATGGGAATCTAGATAGAAAGTTTGTGCTTTTGGTAATTCGGTGATCATCTTAACTACATGTATTTTTCTGTTCTTCTTACTATAATGTAGATTGAACTGGTAAGCCAAATTTTGTTTAAGCCGTCGCGTTTCAGTTGAAATGCATCTCAAAAGATAGTCTGCCAAAATAAAGAATGGAAATTGTTACGCTAAAAAATTATCTGCGAAAAAAAAGAAAGAAATTGTACGTTCCAAAAAGAGAGTTAGAAAAGAAAAGGAAAAAAAGGACCAAAATGGCCTGGTGGCCGGGGTGAAGCGAACCCCGGTCACCGGCGCAGAAACTTAAATTGAACGACGGCAAATAAAGCCGTCGTTTAATTTAAGTCGCCCGCCTTAGGCCGCTCGACTACATAGGTTCGCGGGGAAAAGAGGGGCAGAAATTAGCTAGAAGTAAGTTGTGGACTCTATTGTTTGGAATGAATTGATTGACACTGGAATTACTCATATTTTATTCATAGGCCGTGCTGAAGTTTGCACGCTTTGTAAAATTTGCGAATTTAAAGACCAAAGTTGGAAGCAATGAAAACAACTGAACTCTTGCATATTCGTACTGCATAAAAAAGTTCCGAATCATGTTCATTTTGAGATATTTTTCTTTCAGTTGTCCGCCACTCTCAAGTTCAGTGGACCAGCAAACTTGAATCACGAAAGACAAAGTGCGAAAGGTACTTAAAACAGGGAGGACAAGAAAGGACGGACATTACGGTAAATATACACGTTTAATTTTAATTGAGATCGCGTACGCAAGAAGGTCCAAAAACTCAGAAATTTCACCGAGTTCCATATTGAAAACTTTCTCGTCTTTGAATTTTGCGTAGCTAATGTTTTCGAAACACTAAATTCAAAGAAGACATACTGAAAATTGCAGCTGCACTGATTTAAACTGTAGATAGTATTTCAATTTGTTATTTAGGGATGGGTAATTTTTTCCCGCAGCATTTTTTTCTCGAGACTAAAAGCTTTGTATGAATTTTGTTTCATTAGCTTGCAATAAATTTCTTTGCTTTTTGTTTCCTATGATTTGTATTTCTACTGCAAAGGTTCTGAAGGAAAAATAACATGGTCCTTCCCTTACTTAATAGTAGTGAAATCTTCAGTTGTAACCATTAAAATGAAAGTTACTGAGAAGTACCATCGTGTATGTTATGCTGTACCATATTGATAAAAGACGACTGCCGTTACACTCTGCCTCAAGTGAACACGAAAATGGAGAGAGAGGCAACAAAAAAGAAGAAAAACCCTCAAAACTGGTTTCAGTGGTTTCACCGGTTTCAGTGTGGTAGTAATTAAGTGAGACTCTTTCGAGATTATATTTGTTGTTTTTCTAAAACAAGGAAAGACTTGAGGGGGGGGGGGGGTGACCGTTGACTTCATAGAGCATGTTTGTTGAGCATTCACGACAACTGTAAAAATTTTTGGTTTGGACATTGCCATAGGAAAAGTAAATGGCTCTGTTCAGTTTTTGTTTGGTTTTAATTTCATCAGTTTCATTGTGGTAGTAATTAACTCGTTTGAATGGTTACAATTCAGGGTTTCATCCACACCCCCAAATCCTGGAACCACAAACAACTTGTGAACGTATGCGCATTACTTTACTGAAAAAGATCAGCTGCGTCCAGGTTTTGGGGCTGCGGATGAAATCCAAAATTGTATCCAATGAAATAAAAGCTACTGAGGAGTACTTTCCCGTGGTGTTAACTGGTAGTTTGAGATCATTCAATTTAAAACTGAGGACTAAACTAGATTGAATTGGTAAACCGAATATTTTTTAGTATCGTCGAGTTTCACTTAAAATGCTTCTTAAAAAATATTCAGCCCAAAAAAAAAGCAGGAAAAAAATTTTTACGCTTAAAAATTATCTAATAAAGAAAACGAAATTTTAGATTTGAAAAAGAGAGTCAGCAAAAAAGAAGAAAAATCGCCAAAGCTGGAAGCAATCAAAACCACTGGACACTCGCATATTCCTAGTACAAGAAAGGTTATGAATCACGTGGTTTATTTTGAGTTCCTTTTCTTTCAGTTGTCCGCCACTCTCAAGTTCGGTGGATCACCAAACTTAAATCACGAAAGACAAAGCACAAAGGTACTTAAATCATCGAACACAGGAAAGGACGTGCATTACGGTAAATATACCCGTTCAATTTTAATTGAGATTGCGTAAGCAGGAAGGTCCAAGATTAAAGAGCTCAGAAATTTCACCGAGTTCCATATTTAAAAACTTTCTCAACTTTCAATTTTGCAGATCCAATGTTTTTGAAACACTCAAATCGAAGCACTCATACTTAAAATCACAATGCGCATTGATTTGAAGGTGCAATCGTTTTTCTACCGTGGATCTTTTTGCTTTCTCTCGTTTGTTAGACGACTTTTGGATCGTTTACGTGTGGACGATGGAGACCTAGATAGAAAGTTTGGGCTTTTGGTAATTCGATGATCATTTTGACTACATGTATTTTTCTGTGTTTCTTACTACAAAATAGATTGAACTGGTAAGCCCCTATTTTTTCAAGCTGTCGAGTTTCAGTTTAAATGCTTCTCAAGAAATAGTATGCCAAAATAAAGAAAGGAAATAAAAGGAAATTGTTACGCTTCCAAAAAATTATCTACGAAAAAAAAAAGGAAATTATAGGTCCAAGAAAGGGAGCCAGAAAAGAAAAAGAAAAAAAAGGACCAAAATGGCCTGGTGGCCGGGGTGAAGCGAACCCCGGTCACCGGCGCACAAACTTAAATTAAACGACGGCAAATAAGCCGTCGTTTAATTTAAGTCGCGCGCCTTAGACCGCTCGACTACATAGGTTCGCGGGAAGAATAGGGGCAGAAATTAGCTAGAAGTAGGTTGTGGCCTCTATTGTTCACGCCATGAATTGATTACTTTTGTAGTTACTCATATTTTATTCATAGTCCGTGCTAAAGTTTGCACGCTTTGTAAAATTTGCAAATTTAAGACCAAAGTTGGAAGCAATGAAAACAACTAAACTCTTGCATATTCGTACCACATAAAAAAATTCTGAATCATGTTTATTCGGAGATCTTTTTCTTTCAGTTGTCCGCCACTATCAAGTTCAGTTGATCAGCAAAGTTGAATCACGAAAGACAAAGTACGAAGGCTCTTAAATCAGCGAGAACAAGAAAGGACGTACATTACGGTAAATTTACACGTTTAATTTTATGAGATTGCATAAGGAATAAGTTCGAAAATAAAAGATCAGCAATTTCACCGAGTTAAGCTGTTCTCAAGACACTTTCGAAGCAGGCGTACTTTGGACACTTAAGATTGTTTGTTTAATTTTGGGCAAAATGATTGAAAGTGCGATCGTTTTTTATCGTGGAACATCTAGTTAAAACAATGGGATTTTACCAAGTTACAGTAAGGGGCCGATTACATGGCAAATTTCAGGCCGGTTAGCCGGGCTGAGATTTCAGCTCGGCTTCCTGAACAAATCTTTTTAAAAGACGTTTGCGATTACATGAAGAGAGTTTCAGCCCGGGCTGAAATATATATGAATTTGGGCATGTGCACCTCTCAAGTTGTGCACCAGAAAAGCATGGAAAACGCTTTCCTGCAAATTTTCCGCCCAATTTTAGCCCGGGCTGAAATTCGCCATGTAATTCGGCTTCTAAGTTGAGCGTAAAATTTAGTCAACCATTTGATTCTGTCTGAAAATGCGCGTCCTCCATCGTACAGTAGTTTTCACTTTAGGTTTTCATCCACAATATTTTAAGTTCGAACCGAACCGAACTAGATTGAATTGGTAAGCCGAATATTTTTTTAGTACTGTCGCGTTTCACTTAAAATGCTTCTTTAAAATATTCGGCGGAAAAAAATTAAGAAAGAAAACGAAATTTTAGATTTAAAAAAGAGAAACGCTAAAATCGAAGCAGGCGTAGTTAAAATCACAGTGCGCATAGATTCAAACTGAAGATTGTGTTTGAATGTTGGGCAAAATTTTTGAAGTTGCAATCGTTTTTCCTCTGTGGAACTTCTTGCTTTCTATCATTTGTTTGACGGATTTTGAACTGGTAAGCCCAATTTTTTTTAGCCGTCGCGTTTCAATTACAGTGCTTCTAAAAAAGATATTTTGCCAAAATCAAAAAGGGGACGAATCAAAAGAAATTGTTACGCTTCCAAAAATGTATTTAACCAAAAAAAAAAACTAAAAAGAAAAAAAATTGTAGGTTGAAAAAAGAGAACCAGAAAAGAAAAAAAAAAGACCAAAATGGCCTGGTGGCCGGGGTGAAGCGAAGTATTCGGGTATTAGTGAGTGGGTGGAGGGCAGAGCTTATAAGGAAAGATATTGTTTATGTTACCTATTGATATTAATCCAGGGGTAGCACGTCTGTTTACAAAAGCATGGTGTAGAGAACCTCAGGTACTCAGGGTATATAGCTTGTAACTTTTTAATAAATATTACTGATATTATTAATCTGATTGGTGCCATATAAATTCCCCGGGGCGTGTACTCTCATGTAAAAGGTTCATGGGACTTTCTCCCCGGATCAAAAATACATACAAACATCAAACTTCACGCTGAGACAAAACTCACCTTTATCACGGGCTGTAAAAGCTAAGGAAAAATGGAATGAAACGCGTAAGCAAGACGTTCCAGGATAAAAGGTGGGAAATTTCACCGAGTTCGATATTTCCAATTTTGCAGATCCTATGTGTTTTCGAAACACTTACACGGAAGGATGGGTCAGAAATCACAGTGGGCATTGATTTAAACTGAAGATTCTCTGGACCATTGTATTGTGTTTTAGAGAAGGGTTGGGTGGGAATTTTTTTTCGTGACTAAAAGCTTTGTTTCCTTTGGTTTTTTCTACTGGAAGGGCTGTGGAGGAATTTTTTCACTTCCCCGCTTACTAAAAAACCGAACACTTGCATATTTCTAAAACATGTTGTTTATTTTGAGCTCCTTTTCTTTTAGTTGCCAAAGTGCTATAAACAGCCAGAAGAAGAAATGAAGGTCTAGTATAATAGCTGACAAATTCAGTAGTGGAGTAGTTTGTTAGTCAGTTAGTTAGTGTGTAGAACAGCGTTTCGACAGTGTAGTGGAGTAGTTTGTTAGTCAGTTAGTTAGTGTGTAGAACAGCGTTTCGACAGTGTAGTGGAGTAGTTTGTTAGTCAGTTAGTTAGTGTGTAGAACAGCGTTTCGACAGTGTAGTGGAGTAGTTTGTTAGTCAGTTAGTTAGTGTGTAGAACAGCGTTTCGACAGTGTAGTGGAGTAGTTTGTTAGTCAGTTAGTTAGTGTGTAGAACAGCGTTTCGACAGTGTAGTGGAGTAGTTTGTTAGTCAGTTAGTTAGTGTGTAGAACAGCGTTTCGACAGTGTAGTGGAGTAGTTTGTTAGTCAGTTAGTTAGTGTGTAGAACAGCGTTTCGACAGTGTAGTGGAGTAGTTTGTTAGTCAGTTAGTTAGTGTGTAGAACAGCGTTTCGACAGTGTAGTGGAGTAGTTTGTTAGTCAGTTAGTTAGTGTGTAGAACAGCGTTTCGACAGTGTAGTGGAGTAGTTTGTTAGTCAGTTAGTTAGTGTGTAGAACAGCGTTTCGACAGTGTAGTGGAGTAGTTTGTTAGTCAGTTAGTTAGTGTGTAGAACAGCGTTTCGACAGTGTAGTGGAGTAGTTTGTTAGTCAGTTAGTTAGTGTGTAGAACAGCGTTTCGACAGTGTAGTGGAGTAGTTTGTTAGTCAGTTAGTTAGTGTGTAGAACAGCGTTTCGACAGTGTAGTGGAGTAGTTTGTTAGTCAGTTAGTTAGTGTGTAGAACAGCGTTTCGACAGTGTAGTGGAGTAGTTTGTTAGTCAGTTAGTTAGTGTGTAGAACAGCGTTTCGACAGTGTAGTGGAGTAGTTTGTTAGTCAGTTAGTTAGTGTGTAGAACAGCGTTTCGACAGTGTAGTGGAGTAGTTTGTTAGTCAGTTAGTTAGTGTGTAGAACAGCGTTTCGACAGTGTAGTGGAGTAGTTTGTTAGTCAGTTAGTTAGTGTGTAGAACAGCGTTTCGACAGTGTAGTGGAGTAGTTTGTTAGTCAGTTAGTTAGTGTGTAGAACAGCGTTTCGACAGTGTAGTGGAGTAGTTTGTTAGTCAGTTAGTTAGTGTGTAGAACAGCGTTTCGACAGTGTAGTGGAGTAGTTTGTTAGTCAGTTAGTTAGTGTGTAGAACAGCGTTTCGACAGTGTAGTGGAGTAGTTTGTTAGTCAGTTAGTTAGTGTGTAGAACAGCGTTTCGACAGTGTAGTGGAGTAGTTTGTTAGTCAGTTAGTTAGTGTGTAGAACAGCGTTTCGACAGTGTAGTGGAGTAGTTTGTTAGTCAGTTAGTTAGTGTGTAGAACAGCGTTTCGACAGTGTAGTGGAGTAGTTTGTTAGTCAGTTAGTTAGTGTGTAGAACAGCGTTTCGACAGTGTAGTGGAGTAGTTTGTTAGTCAGTTAGTTAGTGTGTAGAACAGCGTTTCGACAGTGTAGTGGAGTAGTTTGTTAGTCAGTTAGTTAGTGTGTAGAACAGCGTTTCGACAGTGTAGTGGAGTAGTTTGTTAGTCAGTTAGTTAGTGTGTAGAACAGCGTTTCGACAGTGTAGTGGAGTAGTTTGTTAGTCAGTTAGTTAGTGTGTAGAACAGCGTTTCGACAGTGTAGTGGAGTAGTTTGTTAGTCAGTTAGTTAGTGTGTAGAACAGCGTTTCGACAGTGTAGTGGAGTAGTTTGTTAGTCAGTTAGTTAGTGTGTAGAACAGCGTTTCGACAGTGTAGTGGAGTAGTTTGTTAGTCAGTTAGTTAGTGTGTAGAACAGCGTTTCGACAGTGTAGTGGAGTAGTTTGTTAGTCAGTTAGTTAGTGTGTAGAACAGCGTTTCGACAGTGTAGTGGAGTAGTTTGTTAGTCAGTTAGTTAGTGTGTAGAACAGCGTTTCGACAGTGTAGTGGAGTAGTTTGTTAGTCAGTTAGTTAGTGTGTAGAACAGCGTTTCGACAGTGTAGTGGAGTAGTTTGTTAGTCAGTTAGTTAGTGTGTAGAACAGCGTTTCGACAGTGTAGTGGAGTAGTTTGTTAGTCAGTTAGTTAGTGTGTAGAACAGCGTTTCGACAGTGTAGTGGAGTAGTTTGTTAGTCAGTTAGTTAGTGTGTAGAACAGCGTTTCGACAGTGTAGTGGAGTAGTTTGTTAGTCAGTTAGTTAGTGTGTAGAACAGCGTTTCGACAGTGTAGTGGAGTAGTTTGTTAGTCAGTTAGTTAGTGTGTAGAACAGCGTTTCGACAGTGTAGTGGAGTAGTTTGTTAGTCAGTTAGTTAGTGTGTAGAACAGCGTTTCGACAGTGTAGTGGAGTAGTTTGTTAGTCAGTTAGTTAGTGTGTAGAACAGCGTTTCGACAGTGTAGTGGAGTAGTTTGTTAGTCAGTTAGTTAGTGTGTAGAACAGCGTTTCGACAGTGTAGTGGAGTAGTTTGTTAGTCAGTTAGTTAGTGTGTAGAACAGCGTTTCGACAGTGTAGTGGAGTAGTTTGTTAGTCAGTTAGTTAGTGTGTAGAACAGCGTTTCGACAGTGTAGTGGAGTAGTTTGTTAGTCAGTTAGTTAGTGTGTAGAACAGCGTTTCGACAGTGTAGTGGAGTAGTTTGTTAGTCAGTTAGTTAGTGTGTAGAACAGCGTTTCGACAGTGTAGTGGAGTAGTTTGTTAGTCAGTTAGTTAGTGTGTAGAACAGCGTTTCGACAGTGTAGTGGAGTAGTTTGTTAGTCAGTTAGTTAGTGTGTAGAACAGCGTTTCGACAGTGTAGTGGAGTAGTTTGTTAGTCAGTTAGTTAGTGTGTAGAACAGCGTTTCGACAGTGTAGTGGAGTAGTTTGTTAGTCAGTTAGTTAGTGTGTAGAACAGCGTTTCGACAGTGTAGTGGAGTAGTTTGTTAGTCAGTTAGTTAGTGTGTAGAACAGCGTTTCGACAGTGTAGTGGAGTAGTTTGTTAGTCAGTTAGTTAGTGTGTAGAACAGCGTTTCGACAGTGTAGTGGAGTAGTTTGTTTGTCAGTTAGTTAGTGTGTAGAACAGCGTTTCGACAGTGTAGTGGAGTAGTTTGTTTGTCAGTTAGTTAGTGTGTAGAACAGCGTTTCGACAGTGTAGTGGAGTAGTTTGTTTGTCAGTTAGTTAGTGTGTAGAACAGCGTTTCGACAGTGTAGTGGAGTAGTTTGTTTGTCAGTTAGTTAGTGTGTAGAACAGCGTTTCGACAGTGTAGTGGAGTAGTTTGTTTGTCAGTTAGTTAGTGTGTAGAACAGCGTTTCGACAGTGTAGTGGAGTAGTTTGTTAGTCAGTTAGTTAGTGTGTAGAACAGCGTTTCGACAGTGTAGTGGAGTAGTTTGTTTGTCAGTTAGTTAGTGTGTAGAACAGCGTTTCGACAGTGTAGTGGAGTAGTTTGTTAGTCAGTTAGTTAGTGTGTAGAACAGCGTTTCGACAGTGTAGTGGAGTAGTTTGTTAGTCAGTTAGTTAGTGTGTAGAACAGCGTTTCGACAGTGTAGTGGAGTAGTTTGTTAGTCAGTTAGTTAGTGTGTAGAACAGCGTTTCGACAGTGTAGTGGAGTAGTTTGTTAGTCAGTTAGTTAGTGTGTAGAACAGCGTTTCGACAGTGTAGTGGAGTAGTTTGTTAGTCAGTTAGTTAGTGTGTAGAACAGCGTTTCGACAGTGTAGTGGAGTAGTTTGTTAGTCAGTTAGTTAGTGTGTAGAACAGCGTTTCGACAGTGTAGTGGAGTAGTTTGTTAGTCAGTTAGTTAGTGTGTAGAACAGCGTTTCGACAGTGTAGTGGAGTAGTTTGTTTGTCAGTTAGTTAGTGTGTAGAACAGCGTTTCGACAGTGTAGTGGAGTAGTTTGTTTGTCAGTTAGTTAGTGTGTAGAACAGCGTTTCGACAGTGTAGTGGAGTAGTTTGTTAGTCAGTTAGTTAGTGTGTAGAACAGCGTTTCGACAGTGTAGTGGAGTAGTTTGTTAGTCAGTTAGTTAGTGTGTAGAACAGCGTTTCGACAGTGTAGTGGAGTAGTTTGTTTGTCAGTTAGTTAGTGTGTAGAACAGCGTTTCGACAGTGTAGTGGAGTAGTTTGTTAGTCAGTTAGTTAGTGTGTAGAACAGCGTTTCGACAGTGTAGTGGAGTAGTTTGTTAGTCAGTTAGTTAGTGTGTAGAACAGCGTTTCGACAGTGTAGTGGAGTAGTTTGTTAGTCAGTTAGTTAGTGTGTAGAACAGCGTTTCGACAGTGTAGTGGAGTAGTTTGTTAGTCAGTTAGTTAGTGTGTAGAACAGCGTTTCGACAGTGTAGTGGAGTAGTTTGTTTGTCAGTTAGTTAGTGTGTAGAACAGCGTTTCGACAGTGTAGTGGAGTAGTTTGTTAGTCAGTTAGTTAGTGTGTAGAACAGCGTTTCGACAGTGTAGTGGAGTAGTTTGTTAGTCAGTTAGTTAGTGTGTAGAACAGCGTTTCGACAGTGTAGTGGAGTAGTTTGTTAGTCAGTTAGTTAGTGTGTAGAACAGCGTTTCGACAGTGTAGTGGAGTAGTTTGTTTGTCAGTTAGTTAGTGTGTAGAACAGCGTTTCGACAGTGTAGTGGAGTAGTTTGTTTGTCAGTTAGTTAGTGTGTAGAACAGCGTTTCGACAGTGTAGTGGAGTAGTTTGTTAGTCAGTTAGTTAGTGTGTAGAACAGCGTTTCGACAGTGTAGTGGAGTAGTTTGTTAGTCAGTTAGTTAGTGTGTAGAACAGCGTTTCGACAGTGTAGTGGAGTAGTTTGTTAGTCAGTTAGTTAGTGTGTAGAACAGCGTTTCGACAGTGTAGTGGAGTAGTTTGTTAGTCAGTTAGTTAGTGTGTAGAACAGCGTTTCGACAGTGTAGTGGAGTAGTTTGTTAGTCAGTTAGTTAGTGTGTAGAACAGCGTTTCGACAGTGTAGTGGAGTAGTTTGTTAGTCAGTTAGTTAGTGTGTAGAACAGCGTTTCGACAGTGTAGTGGAGTAGTTTGTTAGTCAGTTAGTTAGTGTGTAGAACAGCGTTTCGACAGTGTAGTGGAGTAGTTTGTTAGTCAGTTAGTTAGTGTGTAGAACAGCGTTTCGACAGTGTAGTGGAGTAGTTTGTTAGTCAGTTAGTTAGTGTGTAGAACAGCGTTTCGACAGTGTAGTGGAGTAGTTTGTTAGTCAGTTAGTTAGTGTGTAGAACAGCGTTTCGACAGTGTAGTGGAGTAGTTTGTTAGTCAGTTAGTTAGTGTGTAGAACAGCGTTTCGACAGTGTAGTGGAGTAGTTTGTTAGTCAGTTAGTTAGTGTGTAGAACAGCGTTTCGACAGTGTAGTGGAGTAGTTTGTTTGTCAGTTAGTTAGTGTGTAGAACAGCGTTTCGACAGTGTAGTGGAGTAGTTTGTTAGTCAGTTAGTTAGTGTGTAGAACAGCGTTTCGACAGTGTAGTGGAGTAGTTTGTTAGTCAGTTAGTTAGTGTGTAGAACAGCGTTTCGACAGTGTAGTGGAGTAGTTTGTTAGTCAGTTAGTTAGTGTGTAGAACAGCGTTTCGACAGTGTAGTGGAGTAGTTTGTTTGTCAGTTAGTTAGTGTGTAGAACAGCGTTTCGACAGTGTAGTGGAGTAGTTTGTTTGTCAGTTAGTTAGTGTGTAGAACAGCGTTTCGACAGTGTAGTGGAGTAGTTTGTTAGTCAGTTAGTTAGTGTGTAGAACAGCGTTTCGACAGTGTAGTGGAGTAGTTTGTTAGTCAGTTAGTTAGTGTGTAGAACAGCGTTTCGACAGTGTAGTGGAGTAGTTTGTTTGTCAGTTAGTTAGTGTGTAGAACAGCGTTTCGACAGTGTAGTGGAGTCTTCAACATACTTTTACTTTCCTAATAGTCTACTGTACAAACTAGTCTCTTCCGTTCAACATACTACTACTTTCAGCAGTGTTTTCAAGAAAGTAGTCTTTACTATTCAACACAGTACTACTTTCTAAACAGTGTACAACAAACTAGTTCAAATTTCTGGACAAGTTTGTTGTACACTGTTTAGTAAGTAGTGCTTTGTTTAACTGAAGACTAGTTTGTTGAAAACGGTGTACTATTTGCAACTATTCAAAATGTACAAAGTAAAAGACAAGTTTGTTGAAAAGTGGTGTACTTTGTACAATACTTTTGAAGTACAAAGTACAGGACTTTTCAAAGTGCAATACTTTTATTGTTCAAAATAGTGTACGTACCAGTAGATTGGTTTTACTTAACCCGTGAAACAACAACTAACAATTAGTATCTTCTAGTGAAACGTCAACAAAAGAAAACAATGGAATTATTGTGTAATGGTGCCTATTAGTTAAGTGTCTATTTCACGGTTTAAGGAAAATCACTCTACTGTTTAAAACTGTTCAAAATATTGTACAATGTAATACTGTTCAAAATACTATACAAACTATTATTTAAATAAACGAAAAGTAGTCGAAAAGAAAACTATTGTTCGAATACTTTTTCTTGACTATGTTTGTTCCTCTTCAGTAACGTACAGAAAGGTGACACAACCCTGCAAATAATTCTTTCCCTGATCAGGGCATTTGTCAGTCCTGGTTTGCAGAAAGCTATCTTCTAATCCTAACTGCGCATTACTTAAAGAGGGTGCCTCCGTTTGTTACTGTGTATACGTTCTGCGCATCCTGGGATATTCAAGTTTCTTAAGGAATTTGGCCACTAATTTAACAATATTTTTGCACGGTTTATGACTATGTGGAAAAAGCAGACCTTAGCAAGGGCTAATAGAATTGAAAAAGAAAATTGGGGGGAACCACGCATTTTTTCAGAGATAATTGAGCTTAAAGTTGGAAAGAAATTACCATACATTCTTTGTATTTTAGCGCTCTTTTTAGGAATTATGGTTGCTTAAGACGGATTCCGCTCAGCGTTCGAGCAATAAGTGCAAAAAAATATTTACCAAAAATCTACTCATAGCACGGTAACCTTTTAAATGCTATTTGAAACATCTCACTCTAGTTCACTTGCCCAAGTGACCCCGCGATGAAATTCTCAAGCATTGATTCTCAAGAAAATTAATTTCAAATCTCGTAAAAGTATGCTAAAAACGGGCGCCATTTTGTTTTGAACTGACATGAAGCGTCTTTTTAATTGAAATATTGATAACTTCAAATCTAATTTTCTCTCGCGGGGTCAGCTTGGGAGCAAAAGTAACGATAAGTTCTTCTTATCTGTTCTCAAAATGTGACAGTGCTGCAAGTATTTTTTTGGTAACTTAATTTTTGCACTTACTGCTCGAACGTTGAGCGGAAATCGTCTTAATTGTCTCTGAAAAATGTGTGGTTACCCACATTTTTCTTTTTGGATTCCATTAACCCTTGCTAAGATCTACTTTTTCCCTATAGTCATAACCTTTGCAAAAATACATCTGTATTAAGAGGCACCATCCTTTAAAGTTCTCACATTCTTTCTCCCTAATATGTATGGATCTAGCATTCACACATGGAAAAACGATTGCATTTTCAAGTATAACGCGCCAAAATTCAAACACAAACTTCAGTTTGAATCAATGTACGCTGTAATCTTAAGTGTCCTAGGTACGCGCTTGCTTCAAAGGTGTATGGAAAACATTGGATCGGCAAAATTCTCTACAACTTTCAAGTATTGAGCAGCTTAACCCGGTGAAATTTCCGACTTTTATCTTGGAACTTCTTGCTTATGCGATCTAAATAGATTAAATAAGAAAATTAACTACACTGTACGCCCTCTCTTGTCCTCGCTGTTTTAATTAGCTTCGCACTTGATGCCATTTTGCTGCTTGTATATTCCATTTTCTGTTTTGAAGGAATCTGCAGCATTGCACAACCTGAAATTAACGGAGTCTGTTAGCTTTTAGACACCACATGTAACACACTAATGATCACTCATAAAAAATGGTATAAACAGTTAAAATGATCAGCACAACTAATTTGCAAAAGGAAATCAAGGAAGGCAAGACTGGTTTCCTGTTTTGAATGATTTGCTTTCAAGACTTTCCTGTTACATTCGTTTGCTTAACACTTTAAGGGAATGTTTACATGGAGCGAGGAAGATCCTAACACTACGAAGAACCTAGAAGGTGAAACCTTCCACCATATCTGTTTTTCTGTTCCTAGAACTAGGATCTTCCGAGCGAAGGTAGTTTACATGGCTAGGATCTTCCTAACTCTCAGCTAGTAAGTTTCTCGTGCTAGAAAGATCCTAGGGCTAGGGCCAAGTTTTGCATGTAAACTGAATACAGAAAACATATGGCGATAGGATAATCAGCCTTCTAGGATCTTCCTAGTGCTAGGATTTTCCTCCCTCCATGTAAACAGCCCCTAACCATCACATCAACATGTTTGTTCTCCCCACTGTCCTTTATATATTTCTCATGGGACAAGTTGGGAGAATTTGATTAAACATCAAGACAGTTTATCTTTGGTGATCACCTTCTTTATTCTAATGTCCTTAATGCTTGTCACTATTTGGGGCTTAAAAGGTTTAAATTAGTTTTTTGGAAAGGCGAGGATGGTTTAGTTTATAGGAAATGTATTTGTGTATTTGTAAAAAAAACGCATATACCTTGTTACAGAAGATTTTTGCAAGTTTCAGCTTTTTTAAACGGCCATATTACCTTTCACAAACATTTTTTTAATTGTCATTAAAGATGTGTTCATTGTTCATCGTGGTGTAAGATAGGTAAGATGAACGTTTATTCGATTGTCTCACGATGGAATCGCTTAGAGTTGTTGATCGCGACGTTTCGACTGCAATACTGCTAGTCTTCATCAGGCGATGAGGTCGATTGTTTATGTATCGCTATTTGTAGCATGATGGTTCGCTGCTATTGGTGCATTTCGATCCTCATTATTATTCCGACTATTAGATGTTGTTCCCTCACAGGTCCGCTTTGTGGCTGGTCGGTTGTTGTGCTTTCTGATCGTAGGTATCCAAGCTTCAGGAATTTCGATTCCACTATCTCTGTTGATGTTATTAGGCTGAAGTCTTATATGGATAGCCTCTTTGACCCTACGTGTGTACCAGTGAGGGTCACGATCAATGAACTTAACTTCTTTCCAAATGGGAAGATGCCCCGTTTCGTTAGCGTGCTCCGAAACTGCGGAGGTTTGCATACGAGCAAGCCGTATATCTCTGTCGTGTTCTTTTATCCTGTCTTGCATCGCTCTCCCTGTTTCCCCGATGTATACTTTGCTGCACTCACATGGAATTTTGTAGACGACACCGTCTTGTTTAGTTGGTTCAAGAGTGTCAAGTTGGAAATCGAGAAGGATAACACTACCCCCTTTCTCGACACGTCAGTTTCAAGGGATTCAAACGGTCTTCTCACCACCACTGTTCACAGAAAGCCCACCCACACTGACCAGTACCTAGCCCATGATTCACACCATCCTCAGTCAGTGAAACGTGGTATTGCTAAGTGTCTATACGACCGAGCCCAACACCTCACATCAAAACCATCAGCTACCTCTGAAGAAAGAATTATTTATCATTGGTACTTGTTTCGAACGGATATCCTTCTTCATTTGTACGAAAGCTCACAAAGACAACAAGACCAACAGCCAACAAAGAACCTACGCAGGAATTTAAAGCTACTGCGGTTCTACCCTACATAAAAGGTGTCTCAGAGGTTCTTCGCCGCTGCCTACAACAACAAGGCGTACGCACTGTCTTCAAATCAGACACAACTCTTAGGTCTCACTTAGTGCGACCGAAAAACACTCTTGAGCCAACTAAACAAGATGGTGTCGTCTACAAAATCAATGTGAGTGCGGCAAAGTATACATCGGGGAAACGGACAGCGATGCAAGACAGGATAAAAGAACACGACAGAGATATACGGCTTGCTCGTATGCAAACCTCCGCAGTTTCGGAGCACGCTAACGAAACGGGGCATCTTCCTAATTGGAAAGAAGTTACGTTTATTGATCGTGACCCTCACTGGTACACACGTAGGGTCAAAGAGGCTATCCATATAAGACTTCATCCTAATAACATCAATAGAGATAGTGGAATCGAAATTCCTGAAGTTTGGATTCCTATGATCAGAAAGCACAACAACCGACCAGCCACAAAGCGGACCTGTGAGGGAACAACATCTAATAGTCGGAATAATAATGAGGATCGAAATGCACCAATAGCAGCGAACCATCATGCTACAAATAGCGATACATAAACAATCGACCTCATCGCCTGATGAAGACTAGCAGTATTGCAGTCGAAACGTCGCTATCTTATAAACTTGAACAGTCGCAGGTGATTACCTGGGCTTCTCTATTATCTGCATTTTTCTCCTGTTCCAATTTCTATTAATACGAAAACGTTATGATCTTGAAAAATATAAGTTGACTAAACAACCGGAGAAAAGCAGACATTTGCCAAAAACCTGATTTCTGACAGCTGATTTCTGATTGGCTTGTACAATATAGTTGTTTTGTTGCTAAGTGAAATTTGGAACAAACTAATTTTCTTGAATATTTTAGCCTTGAAATGTAAGCCTTAAAATAAAAAACTTAACTAATGACTACAGTTGAATCCCATAATTATAACATGGAAACGTCGTTGTGTGGACGGTGTTGTTGGTCCTGACTCCTTGTTATACAACACTTTTTCTGGTCCTTTGAAATGGTGCGCATAGCAACTTTTTACACAATAATTTTGTCATAATTACCTTGAACACTTGTACATGTATCACTATGGTAGCCCCTGTTTGAAGCTTGCTGTCAATGTTACCACTGTACATCCAGCAACAAGCCCGAAAAAGAAGAAAAAAACATACATCACTCAGGATAAATAAAGTTTAAGACATTGTTATGCATTGCTACAGAGTGCCATTTTACGGAACACTCCAACGGTAAACGAAGTAATCACACCTTCCGTTGCAGTTTCACTGTTTCAACCCAAAACTCGCAGTACAATCCTCGCTCACAGACTTAACTCTCTCCCTGCACGTATTGTTGTCATTATTTGGCAATCCAATCTACCGGTATGTGTGATTATGTTACATAACATTGTGAGAAGACCACAGGGGGAGGGAAAACGCCACAAATCTCATACACCATGGTTACCTCTCATTTTTGTTTGGGTTTTCATTCCACTATTTTCATGCATACAGTGAAGGAATTATCTGTCTAGATTAAAATGCATGTTTGGCACAATTTCAGGCTCAGACTCCACAGTTCCTTTGTCAACAAAAGGTCAGCAGGCAAGACTCTGGGACAATATAAAAATATTTTTTGTTAAGGAGTGCCTGTCTGTACTAACAAACTACAAGCAAAATTTCTAATACTTTTTTAATCATCCTTGCTCTTGCCTGTCAACTATACTTTGATCAAGGACCCATTGGACAAGATCATGTCTAGCAAGTGATTTTTGACATTCCTGTTCCGGAAGGTTTAGCAGTGAATTGAAAACTGTTGACTCCTTGTCGATCAAACCATGCATCTGTGATCGCAGCAAATACCCCCCCCCCCCCCCCCAGGTCACTTACAGTATATGGACATCTCCCACTAGCACCCAAAGTATTTTGGTAAAAGCGAATTTTTTTTTACTTCAAATGTAACAAACACTGGCAACTAATGAACTATCCTCTGATCAAGGACCCACTGGGAGATTGTGTCTAGCAACATTACCAAATTCAAACACAGCTGTAAATACTTTGAATAATAATGCGTCCAGGTGCATGTGTTGCTTCTTGTCAAAAGATGGAGTCATAATAAGCAGCAATACTGAAGAACAGAAACAAACCTGAAAAAGAAGAGATATATCAACTTTGTACTTCAACAATAAGTCAATAAACAACTTTTACATCTACATGGCCTTATAGATATTGTTTTACTTGATATCTTTCAGCAATGTGTAGGCAGTGTCCCAAACATATTTCACTCCAATGCCTTCCATAGACAATGTCACACTTGGTAATGATGTGCAATTTGTGAACTAATTAGTATTGATCACACTTTTGCGGTAATTATGTTCAGAAAAGCTCCCCTCAACCGACTGTCGGCCGACAGTTAACAGACTCTCTTGAGTGATCGGTCACTAACCGCTCAGCCAACTGTTCGTGACCTGTCAATGTGCTTTGAATGCGAGTTTAACTGGCAGAAAGTATCTCCAGATATCCTTCGACAACATGTTAGCTGGTAAACTAAGTTTGCCTATTCTAACCTCGGTGGAGGGGAGCTCTTCTTCACAATCACCACTTTTGCACTTCAATCCTTCAAACTCGAACAACAATATAAGGGCTCCGTGCAAGAACGTCCTAAGTGACGATTTGGGCCGATTTTTTATTTTTGCTCCAAAGTGCTCGAATTTTTGCATGTGGGCTCCTATTTAGTCAAAGAACATCGCTCTGTGTTTTTTTTCGCTGAATTTTGCTTCGTTTTCAAGAAAAAACGGGCAGAAAAACGCGGTCGGCGGCGTTTGTTTTCTTTTGGGCAAAACAGAAACAAAAGAAAACGATTAGGTTCTTTTGTTTCGTGAAAATCAATGAAGCGGTACAAAGCAGAGTCGATATGAATAACAAAGGTATTTATTGTTAAAATTCACCAAATCGTTATATTGAATTGCCCTAGCACAGTGGGTAACTCAAGATTGTGGATTGCAAGCAAAAACGGTGCAACGTCACTTGTATTATCACAACAAAAAATTGAATTTTCAAAAAACAAAACGAAGACTCACAAAACTTCGAAAATCACCTCAAGCCCAATTTCACTTCAGTGTGACACAGCCTGACTTGACAAGATTCACACCGACAACGTCACTAACCATGTTGACACACAACTCCAAAAACCACGAAAAAAGCGACTTACTAAGGGCAAGGTTTGCAACAATTTATTCTGCCTTAGGGAGCGTATTTTCAATCAAAAATTTTGCAGTATAGACATGCCTCGATTTTGTTCCCATCACGACTTGCCAACACATGACCAAAGATTATTTTCATAGGTTTCCAAAAAAACAGGTTGCCATAGCAACAATAAGGCAGAATCCTTCACATTAAATTTCATTTCCCTAAAATCTATTCCTAAACTTACCTATCAGACTTCTCAAATTAAACTATTTGGCTCAATCATTTTTTGGTCAAAAAGTTTAGTTTACAAGCACAAACATCTTATATTCCTCCCAGATATAGTTAATACTTGCCAAACGTCAATAGTATTGTCCAGAAAATTATTGAAAATTATTTTTGCCTAACCTCAAAACATAGCAATACCAATCAGGTGTATGTGACAGGTCTTGGTGTTTGCCAGTTTAAAATAGAACAGTATTCAATTTCATTTTCATTGATGCATGTGGCTTTGGAATTTTTTTTAGTGTAGCATCTTTGCCTTCAGTAGAGACACATATTTATTTGGTCAGCTTAGAGTTTGCAAATTATTTTTTATCTCTCCAATATCTAACAACTGGAGAACATAATCAGTAATTTCTTCACCTTTCAAGAAGCAAATTTTAACCTAAGGACTAAAACCAAGGTAGATTGCAAACCAGTGACAAAATAAACTTGGGTCATATGCTAACAAATTGGAAAGATGTGGACACAACAATCAAAGTCTTCCATCTGTGTAAAAAATTATTTTGGTATCAAAGATGATGCACCCCACAGCAAGCTCGTGAGCTATATATCCGCGCATATTATCTACGAAAACACCCAAAAAGGTGTACAAAATTGAGGTTTTTTTCAAGAACCAACAAAGCTAAAGGCCAAAACTAAAATATATAGTTAAGTTTCTTTTAGACATGTTTTTGAATGGGTTATAAATTACTTTACCAATTACTAAACCAATTTAAATGTCAGTAACTTTGAGGGCCAAACACATAATAGCCTGTAAAACTTCAAATGTTTGATGAAGAAACACCAAATTTGATCACATTTTTGGTCACATGACCACGCTCAGATAAAAATGACAGTTATTTCCCAGCTAAATAGATTTCAAATCTCTCTAAGAAACTACTGTATTTGATTGAATAAGCGCCCTCTCTCAAATAAGCGCTCCCTTTCGATTAAGCGCCTCTCTTAAACACAAAATTTGAAATAAGTGCCTCTCCTCAAATAAAGGCCCCTCCTCATTTAAGTGCCCTCTCCTCCACGCTATAAACAGTAGGAATTTGTAGGCAGGATTTGAATTTTTTTTTAAAGCTTGAATCAGTGAGCAGCACGTCTGCGAACTTCTTGAGTCGTAAAACTATTTTATTTTCCTACGCGTTTCGTGTGACTAATGCACACTTCATCAGGAAGTTTTAAAATACAACTAAGTGTGCGACAAGGAGGAGGGTAACGACAAGGTGAACTTTATCGATAATGGTGAAGATGGAGAGGATGATGTAGATGTGGAATGAACGACCATGTTTTTTTTTTCTTTTTTTGTTTTTCAAATAAAATCTACATCATAGAAACAAACTCTGAGTCCCTTGAATAATCGCCCCTCCTTGATTAGGCACCCCCCTTGAACACAAAATTTGAAATAAGTGCCCGGGGCGATTATTTGACCAAATACAGCAGATTCAAAAAAAGTTTGTAGTTTGCAAATATTCTGCATAAAATTGACTTCAAATTTGAGAGTGGCAGTTGGCATTCTTCTTGAGGCACAGAAAGGACTTTTACATGTAAATGAGGTTTTACACAAGTTTTTGCTACAATTTCTTACGTTTGATCTTGTGTAATTGTGCCAAAGTGCAATGCTCAGCTCTCTAGTGGTAAGTGATGTCTTAAATGCTCTGCTTCAACACGAAGCAGCAATATAAAAGGAGCACTTTGTTGGTTTTCTTTTCCAACAGTCTTGTGAACAATCAAAGCATAAACAGTCTCGAAATGGAAAAGGTTACAAAGTTTTCTTTGTTAAAAGAAATCCAGTTGTTTTTTGGGAATTTTAAACCTCAAATTCAAAAAATAATCTTATGAAGTACCATCTATTGCTGAAAAAAATCATCCAAGCAGCAAAACCTTATAAATGTCACTTTTACCAAGCGGTAAAATGCAGTTAATGGAACTCAACGTCCTAGGGGTGGTGGGATGGGCAGGCTTTGCACAAAACAACCAGCAATTATGGCCTTCATTCATAAATGAATAAGCTACAATAAAAGTCTTTCATGTCTAAAATCGTGACCGATACCTTGTCTTTTGTAGTCTATGAATGTATCGTAGCCTCGTTTGTATTGGTTCTTATTTTGTTAGCTCTATTCATTGCTACCATTCCTTACTACAATAAACATTTTTGTTTGTCCACATGATTACATGTCTGTACTTCGGAACGCACCTTGACACTTCTGTTTTCCTGGCATGATAAGTAAAAATTTGATATATTGGGTTCTACGGTTTGCAGGAAAGTTGCTTGAAGTGAGAAATTGCTTTGCCGATCAAGGTCCATTTTGCTGTGAAATCTACACTAACGTGCCAACTATTTTGAGGATTTGTTTTGGCCACAAAAAAGATGTTATACACGTAGCCAGGCATCGAGAGATGTTAAACATTTTACAAAGCAAGCACCAACCCCATGGGTGCAAGTTTTTACAACTGTTTTAATTTTAACTTGCCCTCACTGATATTTTAGGTTCTACAAGGCGTAAGATGTGCTTTTAACAAGAAAATGCCATGTATAGTTGTTTTCCTTACTCACTGTAACTAGATATTACAGTGAAAACATCTCTTAAACTCCACTGCATTGATCACAAAGGAAGCACTTTGTCTCCCCACTTAAACAGGCTTCTGTATTAGGTAATGATTTTATTCAAGTGGAAGTGTTGATGCCAATTGCCAGGGTTCAACATCTCCACTCACCCGGTCGCCCGAGGCGAGTAGAAACAAGCGGGGCTAGTAGATAAATTATTGTGCGTTCGGTAGTCCGTGGGCAAGTAGAATCTTGCAACTTTTTTTTTAAATATACCACAAAAACTCACTGGAACCACATTGTGAAGCTGTTATTATTCTTGCTGGAAACTGTCCTTAAACTAAACAACCTCAGAACCATGGTGTATTTTTTCCATTTTTTCGCACATCCGTTGCAAGTGTTTCACTGCACATACTTGAATTGGTAACCGCACAACCTCCGGCTTTTAAATACCAGGTTACTAAGTTAGGCAAGAGATAGTGGGTGTCTTGCAACTGTGTTGTCAAGTGAATTGGGATTTAAGTTGGGACAAAAAGCTTCTAAAAGTATCCTTAAAGTTACAAGGTTTGTTATAGTTCAAACATTTCAAAAGCTAAGCTATGAATTTCAGACCTGTTTTACCTAACTCTTGCAAACGTAAGGTAATATTTGTCACTCGGTCGTTGAGATAAAATAAATAAAATATAAAATAATAAATTTGTTCCTTCAACTTGTTTACAACAATGGGCTTAAAGCTTGCAGCAAATGCACAGCTGTTGCTTAGCTATTAACGCTGTTAAGATCCTTCACAGTCTTTAGCCCTACTGCCAGGGTCTAGATGATTTGCGGTAAAGAAAGAGATTGGTAAGGAACCTGGGCGACTGAAATGTGCCGTGGTTGGAAAAATATCTATTGTATGCTAGATGATTGTGAGAAAATCACCGTGACTGGCTATACTTTTCAAAGAGAAATTACCAATACAGATGATGCAGTGTTCGACACTAACTTTCCTGCTAATTTGCCCTTTAGGCAACCAGGTCCCTAGTTTTAGTTGCCCATGTGTTTGTTTTGATTGCCCACCACAAGCATCCCAGTTGTATCCATTGCCCAATAACTCAATCAATACTCACAAAAAATGTTCAATGGCTATTTCGTTAACTCAGTCAGGTTCTAACATACATTTTATTTAGAAAATTTAAAAGAGTATGAATTAAATCTTAGATATTGAATTTTTTTACTGAAACATGAATAAAGAGCATATAAAACCTTTTTGTTTGTGTTAACTCGTCCCTTTCTTTTATAACCAAAACACAACAGACTTTACATCGCATCCTGTTTTACTCCTTCTCAAATTAGAGCCATGGGAAATCTTTCTCCCACTAGGTTTGGTATCTTCGTCGCTTGCTTTCACTTTTTCCAGGCTTTTCCGTTGAAACTTCCTCCAACCTTTTCTCTTTAGCTAGTGGGCCTGCTTCAGCATTGTTTTCCTTGAAACCCGAATTGAAACAGACTTTATTTTCAGAATGAAAGCCACATTTGTGACGAAGCATGTTTGGTTGCGTGTGGAAACTGGGCTTAGAAATTTATCAATCATTCCTTGCGTGCGCTGAAGCATGGAGGCAACGAAGAAGACGATCAAAGGTTTCATTTTATCTTGTTCAGAATGACCCTTTTTCAACCTTTTGCTGTGAAAATGCTCGAAAAGACTGCATCCTTATTAACAAGTAAATACTATTCTCAATAAACTTTTATTGAATTTAATTCTTGTTAGACAAGAACAAAAACAACTTGCCTGATCGGGCAAGTTGTGCCAGAATTTTACTTGCCCTGGGCAAGTGGGCAAGCGTTAGTGTTGAACACTGATGATGAATGGCCACCCTCCCTCTCTGCGATTGCGAAGACCGTAAAAACCAACATTTTGAATTATTTAGAAAAGAACCAAAAATAGTTATCACTAGATCAGAGAGATTAGGTACTCACCTATAATTAATTTGATGAAAACTGTCCCTTCTTCAGGTCCTCGGGACCATTTTTCAGCTACATAGCACTCAGAAAATTTTCCTCCGCCAATCTGCCGAATTAACATCCAGTGCAAGCCTTCTGCAAAGTCTTCCACGTGAGCAACAAAAGTACCTGTAAAAGAAGACAATAGTGAAAAAAATTAACCACACATGGGACTCGAACCTACGCCTCTCATAAAGCACAGGGATAGAGATGCAGCACTCAGCGCCACGGAGTTCAACATGAAAATCAAAGCGACTTAAAAGGACGAGATGCCTTTCTTATTCATATCCACTTTGGTTTGTGCTGCTTCATTGATTTTCACAACAAAAGACGACAGAAGACACCAAACGTGTTTTTTGGCCCATGTTTTCTCGAAAACTAAAGCACAAAACAACAAAGAAAAAACATAGACAATATTTTCTACAAGAAAACAAGCCTGTATGCAAGAAATAAGCAATTTTTGAGCAAATAATAATAATAATAATAACAAACACCCAAAGAGTCACTTAGCAAATACTGTTATCCCAAGCCCTTCAACTGAAAAAGATGACTCTTCTTTCCGAAAACGTATGACAAAAATTATTTTCATTCTGCATTGCTAGAAGACAGTGCCCCACAGGCCCGTCTTAACAAGCAACAAACGAAAAGCAGCTTGTGTGCTGAAACTATGAATAGAAATGTTCGTCATGAAGTCAATGTTTGACCGACCTCAAAAAAATTGTTTTGACACTTAAAGCCCCAATATCAACATGCATAAGGCCCCATTAGGGGGGTTCAGGTATCCCATGTCCCCTTAATTGTGCAGTCTCGTATCCCTAAACTTCGCATTGAATATCCCCATATTTCTTTTTCGAATATCTTGTATCCTTATAAATTTTTTCCTTTGGTATCCTGTATCCCTCTAATTAATTTTTTCCTGCAAACAGCCCATATCCCCTCATGCATGTTCTCCTCGTTGTCCTCCATATTTCTTATGGTACCAGCTGGAAGAAGTTGCTTATAGTCAAAATACTCAGCGCATTCCGCTCATTAAGGAATGATTTTCATTAATCGGGAACGGATTGCATTATTGGAATTTTTAAATTGAAGATTGAAATCTTCCAACGGTAGACTCATTCGAAGTAACAAATGTTGATTGGGTTGTTACTTACATAAACCAAAGGTTCACAAGCGAAATATGAAACCATTGGCGGCTGTTGGTTTCAGTCGGTTTGACATCATGGGGAATTTTTCTCAATTTTCAGAACTTTTCTTGTGCATTTACAGCACACTTGTTTTTATGAAATTATTCTTCACAAATTTATACCAGCAGACTATTTCTTCACGGACAATAGGACTTGGGATTAATATTTTGTTGAGCAAACACAGATCAGGTCAGACATGTCTGGCTGCCAACAGTCTGCTACTTGCACGTGGACATTCGCCAGATGTCAATAATAAACCAATCAGCACTCCTTATTTGGAACAAGGCTACCGTTGGAACAAAGTCATTACAATATTCAACTTGAAAGTGGAATTTTGATTTCAGTAATGCAATCCGTTTCCGATTTATGAAAGTCATTCCCAAATAATAAGCGAAACGCGCTGAGTATTTCGACTATAAACTTCAAGACAGTTTGTCTTCCTTGATCATTTTCTTTATTCCCGTCACCTGTATTTTTGAACAAGCAGTGATGCTGTAAGAAGAAACTAGGTATATATATTACTTGATAGACTGTGAGTAGTCTCTAATTTTGGCGATGGCGATTGCGGCGCAGGCGAAATACACACGCGAGCGCAAAAGTTCGAGGAGATGCGACGCGAAGGGAGCGCCAAAAATTAGAGACTACAGACAAAGCCAGGGATTTTGACCTTTCACGGCCGAGTGATTTTGGGATGTAAATTTCATATCGTCTTACAAGCCAATTAAGCGCAACCAATGGGATTCCTTGAATCTCTTAACAGCGGAAGATGTTATCGCAAATGAAACGGTTCGTATTGTTTATTTGGATTCGACCAGTACTCAACCGGATGGGCCGTGATCAAGAAGAAAAATTACAGCCTCTCATCTTGAAGAAGAAATGAACATTGAGTTTGGAATTTCGGTCGACAGTAAATTTTTAGTCCCAAGAAGTGGCCCTGTCATATCAAAAGCCCGTCAAACACTTTTACGGATTTAGCAGTCACCGAGGTCATTTTCTTCGTCTCCAAAAATCCCATCGAAAAAAAAAATAACGTAGAAGACGTGGCAAATTTTTCTCCTTTCACCGAAAGTCTGAGGTCGATGCGAACGAAAATGAAACTTCCTGCGAGCCAGGAAGTTTTATTTCAACGCAGAGCAAAACGAAGCAGCCAGCGAGCGGCAACTGAGTTTTGTACTCCATCCGTGCAGACAATACTTTGTTCCGTTCGATCGGTCCCGTATTGATGTTAAAATTTAGATGAAATCTCAACTCACAGTAGTGAGTGGATTACGATTTTAACAGCTCTTGGAATGGCTTGGGCAAACAATCTTCAGCTGAACGGAATATAACTTTGAAGAAACCTCGCTATTTGTCCAGACAACCCTGTAATCTGTCTGCCATCTCAGTAAACTGAAACGGAGTCGATGTTATCGTGAGTGTTGACAGTGGCTTGTCTACTATTGCCAGATTGTTGACAGGTATCCAAAAAAGGGTCAATCAGAGTTTTGCGCTTGGAATGTGCGCGCTTAATTCAAACTCCCTGCCTTTGTCTGTAGTCTCTAATTTTCAGCGTTCCCTTCGCGTCGCGTCTCCTCAAAATTTTGCGCGCGCGTGTATTTCGTCACCACCATCACCATCACCATCGCCAAAATTAGAGACTACTCGCAGTCTAATTACTTGAATGAATTATGATCCTTTATATAAAGAAATAGCAAATTTAGGTCAAAAGAGCAAAATAAACATCTGATTTAAGTTCACGTTATTCAGAATCAAACGGAGTGATTTTTGTTAACTTTCACAGACATTCATTGATAGGTTTTATTTCTTTTGTTGGTGTAATTTGTATTCAAACTTTGAAGGTATCAACATTGAGAAATCCAATCCAGCCAAAAATTGCTAGGTGTCTTTGGTTTCTAGACGTTGTAAACATTTTTCAAATCAAAATTTACACATAACCTTATTACCAAAAAATGGATTGATAAACAAATGACTTTCCACACAAACACTGTATTTCGTGTAATGTTAACCCTTGGGTACACCCCTTGGGCGGCAAAACCGCGAAATTCAAAGTTCCCCTTGGCCAAGTAACGATTGCTAATTTAGTGTGGTAACTGAGTTTTACGAGTACTTCTATTAACAAGCTATTTGAATGGAATAGCTTTGCGATGTTTGAAACTTTTCTTTCATACAACAGCCGAGAACGAGTTTGGCGGCCGACTCGCGCGCGAAAATGCCATAATACATGTAAGCTAATAAACTAAAATAAGCTTAACACAGCTTAAAACTTCTTAAATAATAACTCAAAAATTTTTAATGTCTAGTGTCAAAGCTACGAGGAGTTTGACAGGTGCTTTTGGCCCTATTTTTTTTTCAAGTTAACCCATCATTACGTACACAGAAAGTAGTTATTTACTTCAAAAATGACTAAAATACTCATTATTTTCGAAGCTTACCTCAAAACGTGTAGGCCGTTCATCCCAGGTAGGCTCATTTGAGCATAATGTTGCGACGATACAATCTACAAAAACCTACAGAAAAGAACATAACCTTGCCTTTCACATTCCATTCTCAACTCCTCCAACACAAGGTTTATTCAAAAATGTAGGTTAAAAGGAAAAAATTCAAAGGCAAAATCACTCACCTCGACCAGCCATGTTTCTGCATGTTTTGGTAGCAGAGGGAGCAAAGGATTTTGGGTCCAAGCCCACGTGACAGAATTGCTAAGCCCGAGAGGAGAGGGGAAGGTAGGGGGAGGGGGAGGGAAAATTTTTGTACGATACCAAGAGAGGATAACCCTCTCTTGACGATGTTAAACAGGTGTCAACGCGTTTAGTCAACGATTTTGGGAAGAAACATAGTGTAGAACATAGCGTAAATAACATATGGTGATTTGACTTAATCCAGCAGTCTTCACTAGCATTTTTTTGCGACTCGAATTTCAAATCTCGACTCCTGTTTTTTGCGACTCAATATTTGTGTCACGTCGACTCGAATTTCAAATCTCGGCACATGTTTCTTGCCCCGACATCTGATTACAATTATATCGTTTGTCAACTTATATTATGCAAACTTCTACTTATTTTTCTTTTACAAACTTTGACTTGCGTTTTATGCTTTTCAAGGTTTTTTTTTTTTTCCATCGATTTTGTTTTTGTGCGCAACGGAACGCCAAATACGACAGCGACAAAAAAGTACGACTGAGAGGAAAAAACTACGACGCAGAGGGAAAAAAGTACGACAGAGAAGAAAAAACTACAACGCAGAGGAAAAAAAGGTACGACCGAGAGGAGAAAAGAACGACTAAGAGGAAAAACTACGACTCCGAGGAAAAATGTAGAGAAAACGGGTGCTTAGAAAAAGATAAGAAACACTCTCTTAAAATTATGAACACCTTTTTTATTGCCAAGATTCTAGTTCCCAAATAAAAATACAACTTTTCCATTAAATTACTACAGGAGACTAGAGCTCGCATCCCCCAATTCCGCCTCCATTCTAATAAATACATTAATCTTGTCCATTCTGGACAGGTCACGTGACATTAAAACAGGCGAACTGCAACATGTTTATTGCCACGCTGAATTTACTTCGATTCAGTGCTGAATTGTTGAATTACAATTTCTGCCTCGAAAAATCAATTGCAATATCTAATACAATCGGAGAGAACAGTCTTTCCCGTGGTAAAAATCAAAGGTGACGCCAATGACGCCCGGCACTGACGTCACCAGAAGAATCGTCTTGGACATAGTGTTTGGCCCAGCTAAGCCTCCCACTGCACTGTCACTCAATAATGGCCTAGAAGGAGGAGGCTATAGAACCACATGACCTGCTACTTGCCAGGGTTTATTTCGCTGCCATTTTAAGTACCAAGAAGCCATTGGGTAAGGTTCTTCTAATGAAGATACACATACGACTGTAGCCCGCGCTACTTGCGTCAACCAAAGATACACAACTCGTTAATCTAACATTTTGATTGTGGCTGCGACTGTCGTAGAAGTTTAAAACATGTTTCCAAATCTTACAATATTTTGTGTTGTGTACAACTGTCGAAAAAATGTCTTACGCCTGATTTAGACGATTCTCGTTGCAGATATGACGTGAGCAAGTCGCCTACAACAGTTGTAAGCAAAAATCGTACCGTCTAAATCGGTACACCTTAAACATGGACACCGAAAGAACAGGACTTAGGTTCCATACAATGGAGGTATCCGTATTAAAGAAGCGGAGTCTATCTGGGACCAAGTAAACTATCTATATGAGTGAGGTGTCCGTAGTATAGGGATAAGATGAGGTTTGACTGTATAGAATATTACTTCACATGGTCAAGATTTGCATTACTGTTTTCGCAACTATGTGGCTGAGTTATTGAACCAGCAATACCAACATCCAATGTAGGGCTTATTCCAGACTAAGGCATGATGGAATCACCACAATAAAAGATAAACTGAGGCAGATAATTTACACTTAACCCTTCAAGCCCCAATATTAACATCCATATTCTCCTCACTATGCTCCATATATTTCTCATCTTGCTAGTTAGGAGATTTCGATTAAAAATCAAGATTTTCATCTTTGGTGAATATTTCCTTTATTCTCATAATCTGTATGTTTGATCAAGTAGTAATTCTGTAAGGAGAAATTAGATGCTTGTCACTATTGGGGCTTGAAGGGTTAATAGTGCGTCAATCTTGGCAGGGAACAGGTCTAACATTTGAATAATGTCTAAAACGACCATCTTCAAACGTTTGACAGTTTCCCTCTAAAAAGGTCATCTACTATGCAGGCAACTTGTCAAAAGTTCGATTGTCCCAGTTCTTTAGTTGGTGCGTGAGACTATTAAAAATATGTCGGGCCCACTTTTCAATAAAAGCCCTCTAACATCTTCTCAGCCATTTTCAAGGAATGAAACCAGCACCATCCCTAATAATAAAGGAACCATACAAAAATACAGCTGGATAGGTTTCGTTTGAATGGTATTTAAGTATGAAATTCAGTCGGAAAAAATATCAAAAAGAGGTTCCAAAACAGTTGCCAAAAGAGCTCCTGAAATGACTCCACAGCAGGACTGTTGTGTACCTGGAAACCCTGTGCTCAGACTGTTGTGAGAATGGAATCCCTGTGCTTACAGCACATTCAAAATAGACTGATTGTCCAATTAAAAGGAATTGCTGCCTCTCAGAGGCTTCCATTAGCGCAACGTCGCCTGAATAAATTGCTTTACCTTCCATAATCTTGAGTATGAAACGAAAACGTCTGTAGTATAAAATAGACTTTCCCCTTGTTTATAAATTACCATGAGAAAAATACTTGTTAAATAAATTACTATTCCTCCAAAGATACAACTTCAGTTTATCATTGCTTGGTAAAATATATCTAAGCCCCTGTCGTTCACATATTTAACCCTAATGTAACGTTGCAACGTTCAAGTGAACATTAAATATTATCAGAAACCCTGAAAAGGCTCTCCTTTGTCTAGAAGCCTTTTATGCTGTAAAACTACATCAAAGTAAAATATAATAGGCTGACTTGTCTGCTATGCAGCTTTGTATCCTATGCTCCTGAAGTATTCGGTCATGTTTCCTGCAAACAAAACGGTGAAAAAACAACATTAAACTTCCTTTTAACTCATACCAGTCATAATGTCACCTATAGAACAAGTGGTAGCAATACCCTGCAGTCGGTTATGGGGTGTAGTATTACCCTCCCCTTTAATCCTCTGTGGGGGCGCAGGGGTGCAATGGTTAGCGCTTTGGACTTCAGATCTGAAGGTCGGTGGTTCGACGCCCAGTCCCTGCCATCGTGTTGTTTCCTTAGACAAGAAACTTCACTCCAAATTGTCTCTCTCCACCCAGGTGTATAAATGGGTACCGGCGACATACTGCTGGGGGTAACCCTCCGAGGGACTAGCATCCCATCCAGGGGGGAGCAGCAATACTTTCAGTTGTTTCATGCTACAGAAACCAGGATAAGCCCCGGCCGTGTGAGCCTCCTTGGCTCGTGTGCGACTTTACCTTTCCAAAGTCGAAAAGGGGCATTTGGAGTCCTGTAGACCTGCAATTTTTGCCTTGGAACCCGAAGCCTGAAGCCTACCTCTACTTGTAGCCCGGACAAGTATTTCAAGAAAGGAATGAACTGTAAAACCTTGTTGTTTCCATTGCTTTGCACCAAAAATATCCAAACAACAAAGTAAACTGTACAATTAATAAGACTACTGACCGGTTATAAAAGTTTAAGTATCAATTCCTTTCAAAGTTTTGGACGAGGACGGATATCAACATTTTGAAGAAGAAGAAGGCGGGCGCTTTCAAAATAACAATCACCTAAAGAGCCACTGGGGGGAATGAACTTTGACAACGTTTGTGCTCCAATTTAATTTGCTTCGCGTTCGAATACCTGTGAAACTGTAGCGCAAACTGCCAGTAGCTTACATAAGTGATTTGAAATTGCACTTAAATCTTAGGAACGTATATATTTTATGGTACATAATTTAGGAACGTATATATTTTAGTGTTACATTTTTTACATTGCTGATGAAGATCTACGATTTTTGATCGAAACGTCCTGTAATAAACGTCCCTACATAAGTGATTTGAAATTGTACTTAAATCTTAGGAACGTATATATTTTATGGTACATAATTTAGGAACGTATATATTTTAGTGTTACATTTTTTCCATTGCTGATGAAGATCTAAGATTTTTGATTGAAACGTCCTGTAATTTTAACGTTCGTTTTTTAACGTTTTTTAGCCAGTGGCAAACCATTTTTTGCAATTTTTATCATGATTCCTGGCTACAATTTTAGTATTTTTCTACTACAAAAATCGCTGCTAAGTTGTCTGGTAAACGGCATTCTAGAGATGAAAGGCGGTTTACAAGTAGACACGTTTCTAACCTGCATAGGGCGCCCTTTGGTTTCATACGGAAGAAGAAGTGTGGCGACCAAAGCCATCAGACTCATCACAATGTAAACACCAAGAGAGAAGTTAAATGACACCCTGACCAAAACCTATAGGAATTAAGAGACAAACACGTCATTCGAGCACAGTGTTCACAAACAGGACAAGTGGGAAAAGATGCCGGGAGAATTTCCATGCCAAATGCTAGATCTCATCTGTACTAGGAAATGCTTTAAGCCCGGACCAAACGGAGTCGCAAGTTATCGCAAGTTGAAAACTTGTCTTTACTTGCGACTCCGTTTGGTCGTGACTTGCGTGTACTTGCGATGGCTTGTAATGACTTGCGTTCACTTTGATCGAGCTCAAATTTGCACGCAAGTAGACGCGTTTTTCACCGTTTGGCCCGCCGAACGCAAGCAGCCGCAAGTCAACGCAAGTTCGCATTTCCAAACTTGCCACTTGCGACTACCTTGCGACTCCGTTTGGCCCGGGCTTTAGAAGTACTATTTCAATAACTGTGAAAGGTTGCAATGGTGGCCACTATGAAGAAGCATTCTTTGGTTGTTTGGACCAGGACTCTACCTTAATTAATGGGCACACCGGAGGAGTCTGTCATAGTATCAATACCCACCCAGCCCCCGCAAAAAAGGCCAAATATTGGTGAATAATTAGAGAATGGACAACTTCCGGCGGCTGATACATCACAAATGGCGAAGCTTCGAGGGCAACTGTGAAATTTTGAGGACAATCTTTTAGCCAATGGCGTTATTCTCTGGTATACCAGCTAGCCAGGAAGGGTTTATATATATTTTATCACCCTCCGATTAATTTTTACAAGGCACTTCTGTCGTGCTAAAGAAAAAAAAGCTATTGATAGTCATGGCGTGATTGCAGGTGACATAAATAATTGCTAAAACGATTTTCTTTTTCTTCCATGAAAAGATAAAAAGTTTGAACCGAACATTGACTTATTTGTTTGTTCCTCACCTGAGCTATATATGGCGTTAACATTGCTCCTATTCGAGCCATTGTACTGCAACAGCCAAGTCCAATTGAACGCACTATTGTGGGATAAACCTAAAACATAACCACATAAAAGTGATAAATTCTAGAGGAATTAACACTGAAAGTTATGCTGCAACATTCTTTTATTTGTCAACAGATCAAGATAATGAAACCAGGGTCATTTATTTGTATGAATGGTGTGAACCACAAGGGTATATTGAAAAGGTCAAGTTTCCGAGAAAAGAGAGAAGTGCCAGTAGGAACAATTTCATTGCCACTAGTCACTCATTCCTAAATGTAGTAAAATATTTGCAAGGACGAAGAATAGTAGAAAAAAATAATGTAGGGTGAGAAGGGTAAAATAATTTTGCCAAAGGGGAGGTGGTTAGGGTAAAAATGTGAGGTGGAATCTAACACGACAGGAATGATGGGGACCCAATGAAAGGCACGTTTAAATAAGGAAATGGAATTCCTCTGGTTTCAGAGGTATCCACTTCCATCTGTGAGCTTTAGGAATGATAACTAATTAGCACTGATCAATTTTGTGATAATACCACTAATCAATATAGTAAAAAGACGTATCACACAAAATGCTGGTCCCTCCGAGGGCATCACTGGTGTGGTAATTGAGTATGGTGTGTCCCAGTATGACTGATCAGGCCAATCCGAGCATAAAACGTTTGATGACACGTTCGGCAGATATGGTTCATGTGGACACACAAAATGACACCGCCTATATGCAGTTTGATGGTAACACCCCATCAAGCATGAACAAACTATGTCTTACCTCCGGGGCATATACAAAGAAGCCCTGGAACACACCCAAAGAAAGGCCGCGTACCATGAAGATGAAAACCAACATCAGCGTCCTGTCAGAAGCAGATATTGAACATTATATCACTGATGACAACAGTTATTTTGTCACCTGCAAATAACGTCCGCAGGTACATGCATAACTTGCAAAATCAGCAATAAAAACAAAAAATGAAAACAATGACTTAAACAGAATTGTATTACTGAATACAGGGGCAGTGTAGTGCTAACTGTTATGCTTTGGGGCACTTACCTTTTACTTGGAAATTTTGATAAAAGAGTCATACCTTTAGTTAGAAGGTATTATACTTTTTTGGAAACATTTCTGCTGGAATGAACCATTAAATTTGATTTTCCTCTAAAAAGCCTAACTCTCCGGTAAGCAATTTTGATCAATGACTGACTCAACCCACTTTTATCATCCCACCTTCCCACCATGCTCTGTAAAGTGAGGTATTTCCCTATAAACTAGCAGTGATTTTAGTGCGATTTCTGTGCAGTTTGTCGCCGCGATATCGCACATCTTTCGAACACGTTTGTTAGGAGAACACCGACGAATTTCGTTTGCCTGTGCATGTTAAAATCGCAATCACTTCGTCGTATTGACTGGGAGTTCAAGATCGCAGTTGAGTGTTTGTTAAAATTGCATCAAAAATCACCTGTGTAATGGTTCTGAAAATACGATTTTACCAATTTTACAGTAAGTTGGGCGTAAAATTTTGTCAACCAGTTGATTCTGTATCAAAATGTGCGTTTTTCATCCACTTTGTAAAGTATAATAAACAACAGCACAGGAAAGTACTGCCCACTAACTTTCATTTCAGAGGCTACACTTTAGGATTTCAACCACACCCCCAAAACATGGAACCACAGTCAACTTGTGAAAGTATGCGCATTGGTTACAAGTAATGACACTCTTTCACGGTGAACAAAAAAGCACTACTTTTAAGTAATGCGCATACTGTACAAACTGATACTGTTTCATTTTCGGAACAAGTTTGTTGAAAACAGTGTACAAACTAGCATTGTTTGAACATAAAAGACGCGTTTGTTGAATGAACGCTAATATCGCAATTAAGATCAGCGTGGCGCAGTGGACATAGCGATTAACTGCAAAGCGGATGATTCTCAGAGAGAAAAATACATTTTACTTTTGTCTTTTTTTACGCCTTTCACGGCCAAAAATGCAAGAAACGGAAGTGATGGAAAGCAAAGTTTACTTGCAATAAAAAAGTGACAACGAATTAACTTTATTCTCTAAAATTACAAAACCACAAAATTCCAATTAAAATTAATTCTTCAAACGTAGACAAGAATAATTCCTATTGCTATTCCTCAGCCAAGCAGAAACACTATGTAACCTAAAAGCTGCGGCTAACGTTATACCAGCAGTACGCATGGACTCATTCTCGGCAATATTTTTTTCAGTGTGGTCGTAAAAAAGCCTGATGAAGGGCTAAGCCCGAAACGTTTGTATTACCTAATTTTTTGACACTCCAAAGAGTTTTTTCGAACCTTTCTTTACAAATGTTATTTTCCGTAGTGTCACGCATCATATGAGCTTTGTCTTGAGTTTGCGTGCCTCCTCAGTCTTGTGTCTTTCTTGCGGACGTTCGCGCTAATTGTTTCTGCACATCCAGGGGTGTGAACTGCCTTTACGCGAATTACGCAAGTGCGTACCAGAATTTTCCACCCTTTGATATAATTTTTCTTTATTTGACGGTTTATGATGCTGAAGAAAAGGAAAATTCATGTAGATAAAAGGTAAAGAGAAGTGATAAGGCAAAGTTGTTCCATTTCAATATCGGCACTTCTTCAACACTGCCACGGAAAAGTGCGCCTGGGTGTATTGTATTATCTCCCCCAGTCCAAGAAACCTCTCAAAGTGTGACTCATTGTCTTTGAAATATGTCCAAATCATTTGTGAGACTAAGTCTAATTGTCAAGTGCCAATTCAATAGGTACCGATTAGAAAGTCAAACCCCAAAATCTCCACTATTGGGGTAAATATCAACAACCTTTTGTATATCTTTTTTTTCGTATCTACCTAAAAAAAATATTAGTGTTTCTAGAAAAATCTTTAATTAAGTACTGTAGAAAACGCAGTAAAGACTTGTAACAGGAGCTAAATATATGGTAAGGAGGAATTCAGTCTCTGCTTTGAATCTTGGTCATGTGAGGCGAAAATGTAATGCAAAAATGAAATTTGAATTTTCGGTCTAAAATCTTTTATTTCTTCGTCCGTTCCCTTCGCATTCATCCCTTACCTTCATTCTCGACTATTTGATCACGCTTCTTAGCAGAGTCAAGACCTAAATGCGCTCAACCATAACAAGTGAGCAATTCTTTTCTCTGGCGCTTCTGCGTGCTTACAGTCGTTCCGATTCACACCGAAATTGTAGTGACGGAAAATTTACGCTAAGAAGAACAAGAGGCTAGTTTTGAATTGTAACTGACTTCGTAAGTGTAATTGCCTCAGATTAATTTTCAGCAATAGACTATTATAAGCCAAATATCAGTAAATATCGTTATCACAATGCCAACGTCGTCATAGTCATGCGTTCTTGTATCCACGTAACTGGATATTACAGCATGATATCTTTACTCCCATCAGAAACACAGTTTAAACTCTGGAAAGTGCAATTAGCCTAGGTTGATATGCAAGAACGAGAATACAACTGAAATAATGAGTGCATGTCTGGCTGTAACAATATTGTGTAATTGTGTTTGCCGCCCTTCGGCTAGGTATCACATTGGCTTTGTGCGTACTGCGAAGAAACGTCTAGGAACGCCCCTGACGAAGACGAAGTCGGTGACCCCCTACCCCCCCCCCCCAATTTTTTTGCATTTCTGACATAGGCAACTCATTATGTGACTGCAGTAAAAGTATGAAAAAACTTTGTAATTTTTGTGATTCGATGATCATCTGAAACTGTTTTTCTGCTTCTAACTATTTTAATTAAAAAAAAAAGAAACTTACGCTTCAAACAATTAATTAAGTGCGGTTACCTTTCACTTAAAATGCTTCTCAAACAATATCACGGCCAAAAAATAAAAAAATTAAAAACAACAACAACAAGAAAAAATTCTCATGCTTCAAAGAACTTATTTAAGAAAAGCAAGAAGAAATTGTTGATTCAAAAAAGACAGCCAGAAAGAAAAAAGAAAAAAACAGCAAAAGCGCCTGGGGGGCGAACCCCGGTCACAGTCGCAGAAACTTAAATTAAACGACGGCAAATAAAGCCGTCGTTCAATTTAAGTCGTGCGCCTTAGACCGCTCGACTACACAGGTTCGCGAGAAAAACAGGGGCAAAAATTAGCTAGAAGTAGGTGGTGGCCTCTATTGTTCGAAGTGAATTGATTACTTGTGTAATTACTCATATTTTATTCATAGTCCGTGCTGAAGTTTGCACGCTTTGCAACATTTGCAAATTTAAAGACCAAATCTGGAAGCAACGAAAACAACTTTATACTCGCATATTCGTACTAAATAAAAAAAAAGTTCTGAATCATGTTTATTTGTAGGTCTTTTTCTTTCAGTTGTCTGCCACTTTCATATTCAGAGAAACAGCAAACTTGAATAACGAAAGACTAAGTACGAAGCCACTTAAAACAGCGAGGGCAAAGAAGGTCGTATATTGAAGTAAACACACAAGTTTAATTTGAATTTGAATTTTGTCGCGCTCAGGCTGTATCTTTACATCGTGCGTGTAAGCTAGCAGCGATTTCAGTGTGATTTCTGTGCAATTTGTCGCCGCGATATTGACATCTTTCGACAGTGTTTGTTCGAAGAACACCATTAAATTTCGTTTACCTGTGCACGATAGAAACTCGCATTTCACCCAGCATTGACTTAACGTGGAATTTTTTGTTGAAAGTCGCAATCACTTCGTCGTAAGTTGTAACTTAACCACTGGAAGTTCACATCCCAAAGAGAATCATCTTGACTCTCACAAATGCCCCAACTCTGCCCCTCTCTCTGGGGGTGGGAGGAACAACCATAGAGAAGTGACATGGGTGTTCATCAAATATTTCAGAGGAACCCTATTTAACCCTTTATTCCCCAACAGTGACAAGCATCTAATTTCCCCTTACAATATCCCTACTTGTTCAAACATACAGGTCACGAGAATAAAGGAAACGATCAACAACCACAAAACGTCTTGATGTTTGTGCAAATTCTCCCAACTAATACCATAAGAAATATATGGAGAACATTAAGGAGAATATACATATTGATACTGGGGCTAAAATGGTTAAGATAGAGCTCATTTTGTGGGTGTGGCTTTTAGGCTATTAAAAATTCACCTTTACCCCAGAGTGGTGCAAATTCTGATTAGCACACATAGTTAGTGGTACACAAAATTTTGGATTTATCAACTTGATTGATAAGGTAAATTGGCCACCGTAAAGAGATTGAAAGCTGACGTTTCGAGCGTTAGCCCTTCGTCTGACGAAGGGCTAACGCTCGAAACGTCAGCTTTCAATCTCTCAATAGTTAGTGGTATATTTGCAGTCACATTTTTATGGCTTCTAGGTAGTTTTACTAAACTATCAATATGTATGACAAGCAGCCCAACCCCCCCACCCATGCCACATTTCCACCAACAGTGTTCTCCTCACTAAAAATAACAAGACAAGTACATTGTATTCTTACCTATCAGCACAAATGAACATCAATGAAAGACTTGCAGCTACTAACAAGAACTCTCCAGCTAGAGTTCTCTTTCTTCCAAGCCTCTCCATACAACACATTGTTAAGAATATTCCTTAAAAAAAAGAAACTTGCATTTAGACCAAAACAAAGCATGCATCATCCTAGAACACAAGTAGAATCAAACAATTGTGGCACTTAATGCCAGGCCAATGCCAGTTCAAATTCTTTGAGAAGTTGGACTTGTAATCAAGAGAATCTAGGGCCTGTTCTCTAAACTCTTCAGGTAACTTGACAAACCTGATGAATATTAATTTTTTTTCAAATTCATTATTGGTGATAGATAGTAGGACTTTTTCAGGCCTTTTTCAGGACTCAGATTTTTCCAGGGCTCTCAAATGCACAATTGAGGCAATATACCCTTACACTCTTTTCATAAATCGTAACGCTAAGAAGAGATATTCCCGCCTGTTTTATCTGCTGGATCATGGCTTATCCAGTAGATAAAGTTACATTGTGTCTGCTCTATGGACAACTGGGGCCCATTGTATCCACTTCTTCCTTGGTTTCTCTTGCCTCTCTGTCCTTTATCTCTTGCACAATATTATGCATATTGTTGCAATCTTTTCCCTAACTTTTTTCCTTTCTTTTAGACTTTCCACCCCTGTCCCTCCAGCTAAAAGTTTGCACTTTGTATCATACCCGTAGCCATTGTAGTTAAATTGCCATCAGTGGTGACTCAACTGTATTTGAACATTACAGTTCACTTATTTACAAGTGACAAGCATCTAATTTCTCCTTACAGTATCCCTAGTGGATCAAGTATACAGGTCATGAGAATAAAGGAAATGACCACCAGACATGAAATGTGTTGATATTTCATCAAATTCTCCCAAATAGTAACATAAGAAATATGTGGATAACAGTGAGGAGAATATGTATGTGGATATTGGAGCTTAAAGGGTTAACACTCACCAGGAAACTCAGCAAATGTGGTCCACAGAAGACCAACATAGTCATCAGCAGTAAGCAGTTTGCAGCCACACTCAACTGTGGAGGTCGACAAGCTCTCTGATGCAAAGATTGGACAAGAAAACACAACATTAGCATACATGTGCCTTGGATTTTACAATTAGCAAGGTAATAATTTGCAGCCACAGTACAGCTGAAAAGCTACACGTATACATTGCACTTGGTTTAGATAAGTGCATTACATAACCTGCATCTTAACATTGTGACTGACCAGCATAATTACTCCGGTTTTAGTTTTATGCCTCTTAAAGATGTTCGCGCCCAAATCTTCCCACGTTCAGATTTTTTCCAAACTTTTGCTGTAGTTAGATAATGACCAACTCATGTCAGAAAAACAGAATCATTGGGGGGGTCAACGTGCTTGTTTTGGAGATAAAGGGTATTGGAAACGTTGTGTTTTTAGAAGCTTTGGTTATGGAGGAATAAAATAAGTTACGTGGAGGACTCTAATCAATGCTTATTTATTTATTTCATCGCAAATAGGCCTATTTACCTCTTCAGGTAAAATTAGCCCCACTGAAGGATAATTGTAAGTCATATATACCCTTATAATTTGGTAAAAAAAATTTGACCGTATTTCATTAGAGGTAAAATTAAAACTTCTCACGTTCAAAATTTTTTTGTTTTTGGATAAAATGCAGAGAACCAGTAAAGGATGTGATTTATCGAAAAAAAACAATAGAATCACCATACATTTAAGAGAGCTAAGCACCTTAATAAATACAAAAATACCCACCACCACTGTAACTGTCTACATGTCTTACTCAGCGCACACCTTAATGCATGACGTGGTGTGACATTGCAACAAGAATTACGTGCGCAGCAAGGATGCGCACAAACAATGAGCACGAATGTCCTTAAATGAAAATGCTCTTAGTCTATGCTAAATTAAAATAATGTAGTGGTACAAACACCTCTCCTAAGCAACTACCTCCTGTCAGTGACCACTTTTCCAAAATTTTTCTAAGTCATATCACTATAGTTGTAGCCTATCATAGGCAACCACCGTTCGTAAGCGACCATGACAACTTTTTGGGCTCATAACATAAAATTTTCTATTCTTTTCATCCTCCAGTAAGTGACCACTTGACACACAATCACATCTCACCAGGTTCAATCTGAATAGAATGACACCATACAGCCCTAATAATTATGATGACTCACTAACTGGCCATCGCCATGGCGACCACCGGTTTATAAAATGAACACGGTTTTTCGTGAAAGCAAGTTGGCTTAACATACGAAGAAAGTGCTGTAAAGCTTGTGGTACGGGTACTCAAGAGCGGTACTGTCTTATATAAGACGCATGCGCATATTAGTCTTCTGAATGTCACCTTCTTATGTTTTTGTCTTTTAATTTACAGTATTTAAGATATGAACGGCGAAGGGTTGTTAAGTTTGGGGTTTTTTGTATTTGTCTTGTATAACGCATGCGCAATTGAGTAAAGGAGCTAATAGGATTGAATGCGAAATTGGCTGTGTTGTCTGATCTAGTTAGTGGTTATGGTGAAAATTTTTTTAGTGCAGGAGTTTTTTTTTATTGGGATTGACATTTTGAGGGGTGTAAAAATGTGGGAGTCAGAAGGATTTGTGAATGTCAGGAGCATATCACGCTTCTGTGAATGTGATTTGCTTTGAAAGTTGCGTTTTGTATAGGAGCGGTGTAATATTGTGCTGCGTGAGAGGCGGTTTCCCTTGGCGTTTTATGGGGGGGAGGGGGTGGTTTGCGAAGTGGATTGTAAGGTTTCTGATTGGCTAACTTGTATTTCGCAGCGGACAAAAAGGACAGTTGCATTTTGCCGGCGTGGGCTAGGAAGAGAAGGAATTGGTACTAGTATGATGATGCAATATTAGTTGATTGCACCATCAGTACATGATAGTTCTTGTGAACGGAGAGAGATGAGTGTTTATTTGAGGCGAGAAGTTGATACGAAGGAATCGTCATTAATAAGGAGATTAATTAATAAGGCAGGTGTAACGAGTCTTTTTGCATTGAAAGAACAAAAATATCTGAATATTATCGACGGATTTGTGTAGTTTGCATGTGGTGTTCGCTAAAGGCTACGAGCAGTCTCTCTTTCCGTTCAGAGATAGTGAAGGAAAAGAAAAACAAGCGAGTGAGCGTGAAATCGATTGCGGCTCGACAGGCGCTTTAGCTTTCAAAGACGTGGGCGGCTTTCGTCCCCGCTCACTTGTTTACTTTTGCAAGGGGATTCCAGGGTTAGCAAACTGGATTTAAACATCACGTTGGGAGATATGCCTTGACATGCCCCATACTCTGACGATCTGTTCGAGCTTGTGTTTATCAAGCGTTATATTTTGATTCTACTGCTATGTTCACTGTTTGTATTTAAGGTCTAGGCACAACAGTAAATACTTCGTCATCCCAGTGTGAGCATTCTCAGTTGTGGACGAATTTACATCGACATTCAATGTTTGAGTGAATTTACGTTTTCCAGCACAAATAAAAGTGATAAGAAAGATAAGCTGAGTCATCAGAGTTTAAACATTACGTCATCCAGTAACGTTATAGTCAAAATACTGTGTCACACAATCACACTTTTCGTCACGCCGGTTCGTATAAATAGGGGATCGCACTAACATTTGTGAAACCTAGGGGTGGGGAGGGTCAGGATGGCCGGTTAAAATGCCCAATGGGCTTTCTTGTTTGTTAATGTATTGTGTCAGTTGTTCCTGGGCCATATGTTTATTGTACATCTAAGGGGTTTCAGAGCAACATATCTGACAGAACACTAGAAATGACTGGCTGTGGGACTCCTTCCCCACCCCTCCCCTGCAGATTCCCAGGGACCCCAGAGCAGCTCCGACCCTCCCTAGGTTACCAAACCCTCCAGTCTGGTGTGTCAGCTTAGCTAGATAAAGCTCTGTGCACCAAGTCAAGTGATCAAGGTGCCCTAAAGGGCTAGTTCACAAGCCATCCAACCTTCTATTTCATATTTTTTGCACTGCAAAGCTATTTCCAAGCCTCAATGCTCCCCTAAATGGGTTCTTTGACCTAACTTTCACCAGTGGTCGCAAAGCTTGGTCCCTGGGGAGCACGGCACTTTGCTCTGTGATGCCAACCCCCCTCACTCACGCACCCTCACTTTTAGTTGGCAGCAGAAGCCTTTGTCCAGAATTAGGCAAAAAGTTTGCAGTACAGTTTTTTTTTCAAATTTTCTAAGATATAGACAAAATTATCCTCTGAGACTAAATCAAAATTTTACCCACTGCGGTCTGACCTGTCGTATGCAACATACATACAACCACCTCCTGTTAGCAACCACTTAGACTTGACGTTGTGGGTGGTTTCTTACAGAAGGTTCAATGGTATGATCAATTGTGCTGTTTTTAAGAACAACAAAACACCAGTACCTTTACTACATATACTTTCTCCTGAATCTGTTTGCTGAAACACTTGAGTTGTCATTAACACCACACCATAGTACAAGAATCCAGAAGAGAAACTGTTAAGAAAATAGGGTTGTTATAAAAATTAAATTCTTCACAATTCCACAACCACATGTACTCAATGAAACATGTTTACTTTGTGGTTTAAACCTTTCCCTTCAAAGAAGGCAAAATATATTTCAAACATTTCCACTGAACCAGTACATGTACTGCTCGGTATCGTTTCCTACCACCCCAGGTAAAATCTCAGGCGGGATGTAGGCGGGATCCCACCATTCCCACCTGGGATCCCGGGTGGGAATGGCGGGATCCCGCCTTGGTTGGTGGGATCCTGCCATTCCCACCCGGGACTCAAATGTAATCCCACCTGGGATCCCACCTAAAATGCGGGATTTACATGTCCCACCTGGGATCTTAGGCGGGATCCACACATCCCACGCGGGATCCTAGGCGGGATGTACACACTGCACCCGGGTTCCTAGGCAAGATCCAACTATCCCACCTGGGATTATAGTTCCCACCCGGGATCTTAGGTGGAATCTACACATCCCACCCGGGATCCTAGGCGGGATCCAACATTCCGACCTGGGATGATACTTCCCACCCACGGTTCCAACTGAAATCTTTCAGTACTTAAAAAATGTAATTGTTGACACCAAACAAATACACACCATTTAGACAGACTACTGTCGATACCTTTACTTATAAAAATCTGCATTAATTGTTTTCAAAATAAGGCAATTCATGGGATGTTTGTTAACTTATTGAAAGTAAGATAATATAATATACAAAATGTATCATTGCAATACACTATCCAGGGGGTAGCTCTTTTCAACCAATTAATATAAAGTACTGACAGTTTGTATATAATGAAGTGAATCATGTTCCACCAAATTTGGAAATGTACTTATCATAAGCATGTCTTCTCCACAAGTACTTAAATCACTATACATAATCTTTTTATGTTACTGCATAAGTGGTACACGAAACGAACTCTTCGACCTTTTGGTCACAGCCATATGGTGGACTAAAGCACCTGAGTTGCTTAAGTTGTTTAAAAGATCTGAGGAAGATGAGATCCCTGAAGTTAGAGATCCTTTCTGACGAGCATATAGTTTCAATTTCTTCTTGGAATGTTATGCTTAGTCTGTGCAAGAATTAACCATAAAACAGGAAAAATCATTTGTCAAAGAATAATCAGTTTTACTTTACCTTGTTAATCTTACATGATCATATCTGTTGAGCATTGGTTGCATATTTGTCTTAACATCAAATATTCACGCAGTCACTCAGCAATTTAACAATTAAAATCCGTAGTTTTCAAACTTTTGCAGGGGTAAATTTGTTCTAAGCCTCCACAGGTCCCAAAAAACGATTCAGTGACGACTTCTTCGCAGAATACAATCCTGAAAGTGAGCAAGCAAAACGGAGCCAGGAGCAGCCGCCATTTTGGAATCATGAATATGTTGGGAGAGATTGGTAATGAATGAGCTGCTTTGGTCAGCAGCCTTGTCATTGCGGGCTCAGAGAAAACGGTTGAATTTTTCGGCGCCATAAATTTCAAGTGTGTTTCAAACGTTCAACGCATGTTTCCCTGGATTTCTATTCTTTCAAGCTTAAAGGATATATATATATGCCTCAAAGGAACAAAATTTGGATATCTACTCTTGAGAAGGAGGTAAGATAAAAGGAAAATGATTTGTAATGAAAGATTTGGCTTCAAAATTAACGATTCAAAGAAGATCATGTTCTCTCCTGTCTTCTTGAATTTGAAGCTAAGCTTACATGTAACTAGTTATATTTGAGCCAGGCTGAATTTGCGAGTTTATTTAACTGAAGAAGCAGTTATAGCATAATTGTGCAAATTATAGAAAAGTTAAAATGAAACATGAAATAAAATGTTCTCCAGTGCCTTTCCACTGCAGAGTGTTTCCATCGCTGTAGTTTGTAAAAGGACACAAGATAATTAACTGATGTCTTAAGTTTAAAATGTCTTGATTTGAAAGCAATAATAGAGATCATTTTCTAGAGAATTGAAAGAACAGAACTATTAACTGAATACAACAATAACTCAGAACTGATTTTAATCGCACAATTTGTTCTGTTTGCTCTACTAGGTATATACAGCTGCTGTTAGAACAGATGTGACACTCGTGGCCACAGCACTGCAGAGTGTCAAGTCAAGAGTAGCCTGCTCGTGTATTAAAGCTAAGTCACTTTTAATAATAGCTCAAACTACCAGGACACAATGCTGAAAAAAGAAAAATCAAGACAATGTCGCCTGATTCACTTTGTAAATACTGATGAAGCTTTATTTCAAAGAAGTTCTAGGTGTAGCAATTCAGAATTAAATAATTGTAATTTTCCCAGTGTTGACTTAAATTTTCTTCCAGTCACTGACTGTGTTTACAATTCTTAAAAATGTCTTCACTGATGTGAATTTCAGAGGACAACACATACATGTAGGCCATGTACATACGTCCGAAAAACATAGTATTCAATATGTCGATCATATGAAGACTCTTGTGAACTTTGCGGAGATGTTATTTTAATCACAGCTTCACTGCATCAGTAAAAGATGGCTAGTTTCCAGAGTGCTGAAACTGTGGTGAATTAATGCTCTAAAATAATATATTCACAAGAAAAGGTTTTAAGGTATTTTTTATTATTGATAAGCAATTTCTGTAAGAATATGTTTTTCAAGGCTATACATATGACTTGTATGTTGCAACTCATTTAGTTAATTAGTTTACAGACCAAGCTAGCTGTGTTTTATTTGTTATTTATATGGATATTTTGAAATTAAAGTGATGGCTTGAATTCAAAACAGGCTAGCAGTAGGTGTTTCTTTATATACAGGTGTAATATTAATTTATCAATGTAACCTGAATGGAATGGTGGGATCCCAGAATACCTGGTCCATGGGATTTCAGCTACACTGTTAGCATTCGATCAGAGCAGTGATTGAGACTATAGTAGTACAAATGATCCTGGGATCCCACTTACAATTTCTGGTGAAATTGGCAAGATCCTTTGTGGGCTGGATATGTGGGATTCTGCACCTGGTATATGATAACCGGTGGGATTGAAGGGATTTCAATTCCCACCTGGGATCTAAGGCAGGATATCCCACCAATGATTTCTGGCAGGATCCCACCTGGGATGGATGCAGGATAGTACCAATGATTTCTGGCGGGATTGGTGGGATCCCACCTGGGATTTAAGGCGGGATCCCACCTGGGATGGATGTGGGATCCCGCTAATGATTTCAGGCGGGATTGGTGGGATCCCACCTGGGATTTAGGGCGGGATCCCACCTGGGATGTTTCATAATCCCGGGCGGGATCCCAGGTGGGATCCCGCCTTCTTCAGGCGGGATCCCACCTGGGACAGACCTGGGATCCCAGGTGGGATTGGCGGGATCCCGCCTCACAATTTTACCTGGGACTGACCCATAAGGGTTTCATCCACAAACTCAAAGTTAGAGCCACATTGTGCAACATAATAAACAACACCACAGGAAAGAACTGCTCAGTAGCTTTCATTATTTTGAATGGTCACACTTTAGGGTTTCATCCACAGAATCAAAAGTAAGAACCACTGTGCACATCATAACAAGCAGACAACACAGACAAGTACTGCTCAGTAGCTTTCAGCTCACACCACTTTCTCAACCAATCAGATGTAAAACCAAAACCAATCCCGACTTAAATTGCTTGCATGCATTTTTGTGCACCTGACGCTTATTTTGTACAATTGCTTTGAGTTGTGATTGGTTCATTGTGTTGTTTTTATCTGTTGTGATTGGCCAGAGTGATCAACTGGTTTTGGTTTTATGACACTCTCTGAAAACTGCTCAAAGGTCACAGCATCAAAACCACTTACAAAGTTAACCACAGAAGTAGAGTGGTAAGCCTGTATTCTGCATTGAAAAGAACAAGAAAGTTTCCATGTTCAACATTCTGAAAAGAAATGGAATGGAAAAAAATGATGAGCTCAACAACAAATTATTCCAAAGAGAACATTCTTTAGTGTTGAAAAAGGTAAATGTACTGTACCTCAGCCTCATTAATGAGAGTCCCTGTAGGAAGTTTAGCTTTATTCATTTTTGCCATACGTTGAAGCACTTCCATGCCTTTCTCCTTTTCACCAGCAGCCATGAGGTACCGCGGAGACTCTGGCAACCACTGAAAAAGGAAACAGCACGGTGTTAAATAAACTTAACATTTATGATAAAGGAAGGAAGGAAGAAAGGAAGGAAGGAAGAAAGGAAGGAAGGAGGTTATTAGGAAAGAGTGAAGCAGGGAACAAACGAATGACGGACTAAGATTCACACAAAAGAATGATGGTCCAAAGGTCCAAAGGATCGAATGAAAAAATGAACAAATGCATGCATGTATTCATGAACGAACGGACGGACGGACGGACAGACGGACGGACGGACGGACGCACGCACGAACGAATGAACGAACGAATGAGTGTTGAAATGTTAGAATGGATCAATGGATGGAGAAATCAAATTTTCTGAAATTATAAATCAGTCAGATTTATAAAAGCACTTACCCTGCATAAAATGATAAATATAATAACTGGAAGTGTAGAAAGTGCAGTCAACCACCTCCATCCAAGGGTTGGCATTACAAGAAGCGCTATACAGACCAGAAATGTTGATCCAAGTGCCCAGAAGAACTGAAAACAAGTGCACGCATTCATAAGATTTTACTGAATAGGGGGTAATTGGGGGGAGGGGAGATGGGGTTAAAATAGAGGAAGGACACATAGTACATTGAATTTTAAGCTACAAGGTAGAGCTGTTCTGAGTGCTCAGAAGAACTGAAAAACGCATATCAACTGGTCACCACATTTGTGCGGATTAGAGGGTCTTTTTAAGATTGGTGAGATAGCCTGATGAAGGATGTTTCATGCTTTGAATTTTAAGGGTGTGTTGATCTGAGTACACAGGAGAACTGAAAGGGGGGAGGCGGTCACAAGACCATACTAATTAGAGGGTCCAACATACAAGCTTGCAGAATGTCAGATAGGGCATAAAATTGAGACAGGATATGGGAAACTATGATTATTTAAGGTTGTGAGTAAGCTTGAAGAGGATGGCCCCACAAGAAAAGACTGGTACATTTTGGTAGTCTTGAACTAAATAAAATCTAGCATGCCTATTGTCTTTCAGTCACTTCTCACACCTGAGTTGAAAGTTATTACATAGTTGCTAACGACACCCACGTTAAGAGAAGAAAAATCTACTACCAGGAAAATGAGTAAGCTTGAAGAGGATGGCCCCACAAGAAAAGACTAGTACATTTTGGTAGTCTTGAACTAAATAAAATCTAGCCCACCTATTGTCTTTCAGTCACTTCTCACACCTGAGTTGAAAGTTATTACATAGTTGCTAACGACACCCACGTTAAGAGAAGAAAAATCTACTACCAGGAAAAAAGATGTACCCTCTCTTGTAAGTAAGATATGGGGAAGTATTACTCCACAGAAAGTATCACTAGAAAGAAAGTACCAGTATTACTAGACAGCTGTAAGTATTACTAGTTAGTAAAACTAGACAGCTGACCTCAAAAACATACATGTAATACTCACAGCAAGACACAAGATGATGTATGACCTCACATGGATGGGAAGAAATTCAATTAGGAGGGTATACCTGTGCAAAGACGGACAAGACAGATATTATTGCACTGTCACATAGATTATAACTCTCTTTATCATTTGCCACAATGAAGTGGCTTCACCCATTCTGTCCTTGAAGTCTTACTTCGTTGTCCTGTGGCAAATGACAATTAACAAGTACAGTCATTTACACATACCCAACCACATCTTTCATGATTTGTCTAATTATGGCTACAAACAATAAATCATTAAACACTGCCCAGAGGGAGGGGGGTTGACTTGCAGATAAAAGTCTCTGGGCACTTAGACTATGAGCAGTCTCTCTTTCCGCTCAGGGGTAGTCAAGCAAAAAGAAAACGTGAGTGGGTGTGAAAATCGCACACATGATATCCGCTAATGTACTGAGCCGGCTCACTACACACATGCATCACGTTTCCATGTGGCAATAGATTTTTGTGCTTGTTCACGTGTTCATTTTGGAAAGAGAGACTGCTCGTAGTCTATGGGGCACTGGTCACACCTAGCCTTTAGGTGTGGAAGTTTATGATAATAAAGCTAAGTACTTAGTTAGAATTATCTGCTCCAAGTACCTTTTAGTAGATAGAACAACCCATTTCTGTACACTACTAGTACCACAAACAAGGCATCAGTAAAGCCCTGTTGTTGAGACTTACATGGTTGGTATACCACCAATTCCAACACCCACTAAGCAGCGCAGTCCTATGATCCACACGTAGTGAGGTGAAAATGAACTGAGGAAGCCAAAATAGCCCAGCCAGCTGGCACTTATAATAATCATCTATAAAACAATCGGACAAATGCTCTGTTAGACATCTCTTAAAACACAGAGTTTGCTGTGAATCAGAACACTGTTTGTAAACACCCATATTTGACTTTAAAATATCTATAGACAAAAATAATAATTCATTTGCAAATCTAGCCAAGTGGCCTGTTGCTGTCCATTTGTTTGAATATGTTTCCTGCAGTTTGAGGTGTCATTTGTGCCGTAGCTATACACAAAATAATGAATATGTCAAAATCAAATAAAACTGTTATTGCTGTTTTAATTCACATGTAGTCATTCTTTCAATCTCAATATGAAATCTTGTCAATTTGAACTAACAATTCAGCATGTGGATGACATCTTACTAAGAAGGTGAAACACTGTCTTGAAGAACCAAAGGTAGCAAAGTTTGAATCTCATGATAATAATAAGTTGAAGAACAGAACTAGTGGCCACATTCTGACTATTGAGCTATGAGTACAATTCTAAACTGTGGGGAAAATGCAACCTACTGAGCAGTACATTTTTTGGTGCTGTTTACTGTACTGGTACTATGTGAAGTGCTTAAATTACACTTGAGAATTGTGAACAGAAATTATGTTGGAGGGATTAGAGCAAACAGAAAAGGAAAAAATTCAACTTACACTTTTTCTTCCTAAATTGTCAGAAAGCCAGCCCCACATAGGACTACCAATGGCCATACCAACAAAGACAATCTATTGATCACAGGATAAAAAATAATGTAACAAGTATGTAACAGTATGCTTAAAACTGTTATCTTATACACTCAAAGGTGATCAAATTCACAAATGAAAATCCAGTCTGGCAAACACTTAAGGTCTAGCTAATAAAGATCCACAGCATCAAGTGTTCTCTATTGGAAGTACTGCATATATGCTGTATCTCTCTCTATCTCTTGACCAGTCGTATCAAGGCTCTTGTGGTAATTGCAGTTCTGGAATGCAGTGACTGCTATTTTGCACCAGCTGTCTCTATGCAGTGTGAATTAATGCATGCAATAATGTGGGATGATGTTGGATTAAGATGTTGCATTCATTGGGCCCCAATACAACATGTGAATATTCACCCAGGGTGAGGGGGTACTCCCATATATATATGGGTATGTGCTGCTGTGAAGGGTATGGTTTTCAAGAAGTTTAGTCTGGGGAAGGGTGTAAATTTCATTTATCAGAGAACTGACCAGTGGTACCAACTGAACCTGACCCTCGGTGGGTCTGGGATAGGGCAGTGATCCATCTACCTGCGCATCCCACATCTAGGACGCATAAATTTGTCAAAAGATGCAAAATTCACTTTCCAGATGCATCCCTCTGGATGCAAAAGCCTTTTTCCCATCAAATGCAATCATTTCTGCTGCTACTTTTGTTCTGTAGACACTGAAATACTCTTATTTTAAACCAATCACCAATCGTAAATCATCCGAATGCATGCTCAAATTTAACAACAAAATACATAAATGTAAGCTTAACTTTGAAATCAAACAATTTCATGAAGATGGATTGTCTTAGATTATCCTTTATTCACCCAAAAGATTGACAAAAAAACTTGTGCAAATGCTGCCGAACTCTTACAACGTGGTGTAGTCACTGTTTCAGTGAATCCGTCTCACACAAAAGCAAATACACTGTATTTTATCCTAAATCAGCTTCTCACAGCAGCATACATTGGATGAAAGAATCATGACGATGTTGCTCTCACGTTGCGGAATAAATGCCAAATTTTTCTCTTACAGATAGCCTTCTTTTGTGGTTGTTGTTGAAAATGCGAAAAAGAGAATGTTGCCAGTTTTCTTTTGCATTTTTGGGTGCCTTCTTTTACGAGTGGTTGCGACCATTTTAATTTCAGACAAACTACTACTTTCCATATATGGAATGTTAGAAAATGTAGATCTGCGATAGTGTACTCAGTTGGCTCCTCAGTACCCCAGTGTATGATACCTTTGTTGTTTCTCTTGAAAATAAGATTTTTTCCCCACTGAAACTTGTAATTAGTAAAATTGAAAATAGAGGGCTGAAAAAGGTAATAAGGCTAGAACTTAGCTGTCTGTTTTATTTTGAACATTTCTGCTTATTTTAATCAAATTTTTGGGGCTGGGACTAACAGTGGTAGGTCTTGGACTCATGTTTTAACGGCCCAGTGAGTCCCAGGACTCAGTATGTTCAATTTCTAGAGAGATCACCGATAGGGCAGGGAGTTCAAGTGCCAAGTCTAGAACAGGGTCGAAAAATGCAGCTAAATGGTAAGGTTCCAGAGTCCCAGTGGCACACCCCACCCAAAATTTCAATGAGTACCCCCTCCCCCCAAGATACTCACTGTAGTAATAAACGCCTCTTCCCAGGATGACAAATGCCACAAACAGTGAATTGTTGGTGCCAAGACAGCAAGCAGCAAGAGCTCCAGTGAATCACACATCTGAAAGGTAATGACATCAAACAAATAATATTTTTCAGTGGCATTTTATAAAGTGAATAAAAATTACAGTTGACTCGCAATAAAATGAACATGAGTGAGAGCTGAGTTCAGACCGTCCATCAGACTGTCCCTGTGACCAGTCCCTTGGTATAAACTACAGGGGATTTGTCCTTACAACTAGTCAGAGAGCTAACTTTTGGGTCTGGTCTTCCGCAGAACTAGAGGCTGAAACTGCACCAGTTCCATGAGCACTGGTCACTTGTATCTAAACTTTATTTGAGCTTATCTAGTTGTTTGTTTGCTTGAAGATGTTTGTCATTGTGCATACTAGTCTTTGTTTGCTTTGTGTTACAAGGTCCTTTTTGCACCACCTAAAGTTATTGTTTCAGTCTTTGACGGTTTCTTTGTTTCTGTAAACAATAGAATGAATGCAAGGAAGCGGCAAGAAAGCTGCTTTTGGTTTGATTATCTAACTGAATCACTGCTCTTTCCATAAAGTTTGATTGTTGAGCAGCTCAGTTTTCCTCTCAGATAAGCACTTTCCTGTCCCAATAGATATAAAAGGCGGGAGATACAGCAGTGCCACATGCCGCGCGACGTAAACTTCATGTTGCAGCAAAGTGGCTAAAAACTAACTCTTCGCTTCAGATTTTGCAACATGAAATTTAGTAGTTTCATCTACTCTTCAACTAAACACTATTCTGATTAAAATGTTTAGAACTCAATACCTACATTAACAAAGCCAGCCATAAGAATCAGTAGAATCTGGAACTTTCCCATTCCGATCGCCTCCACTGCTTCAGTCAATGTAAATGTTCCTTCTTCAGTTTCTGGGAAATAAAATTCCTATCATTTTACCACACCCCTTAAGTCAAACTATATTTGCAGCATAACTAGGATGGTTAATAATGGCCAGGGTCATGAGGGATTTTCTGCAGCTACTACAATAATTATTTTCAGCTCAAGCAACTACATACTATAAACATGCAGGACATTACACTTATATGGCTATATTTTTTTCCTTGGCTAATTTTTCAATTGCTTCAACTAATACATCATACTGGTATCGGGTAAATATAGCATGACTCTTCCTTCACAACCCTTTCTGTTCCAACCATTTTTTTAGTACAAAACTCATACCGCCATAAAAACAGGTTTATGTACTGGAAGGAAAAACATACTAGTATCATTTATAAAATAACTAAGATACTACGCGCACTCTGATTGGCTGAGAGGTGTGTTTGCATGAGAGTATGTTAACACAGTTGTGACGTCACCATCTTTGAGAGGACTTAAAGTTATTTTATAAAAACAATCGAAATCTTTTTCCTGTGTTTGCATAGCCTGATATAAACAATCGAGGGGTTGGGAGAATTCTTGAAAGTTATCAAACCCTAGACTTCATCTTGGGATATGAAAAGTTGCCAGTTCATATCGCCCTACGTATAGCTCACGTTGTGACTTACTTGGCTCACATAGCTCAAACTGTGACTTGCTTGGCTCGCTGGCTTGCATTAGTAGCACACCCAACTTTAGGGTCTGGCTAAATATTTAGGAAACATTGCTGCAGATGCAAAATGTTTCCCAGTTTAGCCGCACGAGAAACATGTTGCAGAAGCAAATTTTGCGTCTTGGAAGCAAGGAAATGTTTCTGAATCAAGTCAAAAACATTTTTGCTTCACAAACGCAAATTTTGCTTCGGAAACGCATGTTTACCAGTTAAGCCACCCAAGGAAGCATGTCTGGAAACAACGTTTCCGCAACAATGTTCCTAGTTTAGCCAGGCCCTTACCAAGGGGCCGCCTTTGACAAACCACAGGTTTTCTTGTTAACCGGCCGTCGCTATGGCAACCGCCGGTTTATAAAATGGGCACGGTTTTGTCGTGATAGTCAGTTGGCTTAACATACGAACAAAGTGCTGTAAAGCTTGTGGTACGGATACTCAAGAGCGGTACTGTCTTATATAAGACGCATGCGCATACAGTACAGCCCAAAAATAATGCACGCGCAAGAACTTCTTTTTGTGTCCGCAAGCCGGGAACTTCTTGCGGCTACTTGCGGGACGCTTGCGCTTGAATACTGCAAGCCGCAAGAACTTCTTTGCGCTTACAAGTTAAAACCGCAAGAACTTCTTTGTGGTAAGATGTCCGGACCGCAAGTAAGCACAAGAACTTCTTTGCGCTAACATCTTAAAAATCCGGAACCCGGAGAAGGTAAAAAAGAGACCACTTTGTAGTGCAACGCACGTTCGAAATCGGCTGCCTTTGTAGCTTGCAATCAGTTGTTTATTTGGTCGCTTGTACGTTTTTTTCTTCGGTTTAGAATTTTTTATCTGATAAAGAGTTCACTAGGTTCTGAATTTGACGCTGGCCGCCTTCAATGTTATTTTTTAACGGCTAGGGAGAAACGAGACTCAAACGAAGCACGCGTATGTTATTGTTTATTATGTGTCCCGGAGTCCCAGACATGTGGTACGCTTAGCGGCGCAAAAGATTTCGCTCGATTTATTTCACATAAATAAGGAACAACGGCAAAGCACAGTCCATCAGTCACATTATAAATGAACTGACATTCACCTGTTCAAAAGTCTTAATTGGAAAAACACATTGTTTGTAAAAATAGTTCCATTCATTACGCTGAAGTCGATATCACATTTTAAAACTTCGAAGTAAACCAAAGAAGTCTGAAGGAAACTAAAACTCCGTGATCTGAAAGAAATTCGACACATCAATTCCAACCCGAGTAAACACAAATCTGCCGTATGCAAATTTAGTACGATTTGCATGAATGACATTTTGTAACACAATGCATGAGCAGTTCTCTAAGCCGTCAAAACAGCAAGCCCCGGGCAGCAAGCTGTGTCGAAAGGCGAATGTGTAGTTGAAATCATATGTCTATGCTATTTCTTCGAGTATTCCTTTTTTGCTGGGAAATTAAAGTGGTAAAGATGCAGGGATTCTTGACGAGTTCACCCACGAGATGGCATGACTTTGTGCACGTGTAAGTCTTGTCTTGTCTTGCCTGTCAAAGAAGAGTTTGCGCAGTTTGCCACAATTATAGATTTTGGACTTTTTTGTTTCTATTTCTTTGATGGAATAAAAAACTGAATTGAGTCAGTTCTGAGTTGAACCTGCATTACTGTATCAGACACGCTTAAAAAAAATTGTTCATGTTTTGTCATGTGCCGGAGATCATGTTTACCGGTTGTTTTATCTTGCAGTCGGAAAGCTGGCGGATATTCCATTTCGTGACATGAATTTTCTTCGATACTTTGGTTGTTCGAACATTTGCTTCCTTGAGTTTTTGATTAGCCTTGCGAACTGGCTTGACTGGCAAATTGTCGCGCCAACGCGGCGAAAAATCGCTCGAAAGCTCGGCGATATTTCAAAGAGAATAGAGCGCGTCATTCGCTCTCATTACTTTTGCAAATTACCTCACACTAACACGAGCACTAAAAGTTTCTTCGGCTTCGGCAGGTAAACCGCAAAAACATAGCACTTTCACTTCTTCCGCCGGCTTGCGTGTTCTTGCGGCGCAAGAACTTCTTGCGCCACTTCTTGCGCGTGCATTATTTTTGGGTTGTACTGTATTAGTCTGCTGAATGTTACCTTCGTGTGTTCTTTTCTTTTAATTTACAGTATTTAAGATATCAACGACGAAGGGTTGTTAAGTTTGGGGTTTTTTGTATTTGTCTTGTAAAACGCATGCGCAATTGAGTAAAGCAGCTAATAGGATGGAATGCGAAACTGGCTGTGTTGTCTGATCTAGTTAGTGGTTATGGTGAAAAAATTTTTAGCGCAGGCCGGAGTTTTTTATTGGGATTGACATTCTGAGGGTGTAAAAATGTGGGAGTCAGAAGGATTTGTGAATGTCAGGAGCATATCACGCTTCTGTGAATGTGATTTGCTTTGAAAGTTGCGTTTTGTAGAGGAGCGGTGTAACATTGTGCTGCGTTTTATGGGGGGGGGGGGGTTTGCGAAGTGGATTGTAAGGTTTCTGATTGGCTAACTTGTATTTCGCAGCGGACAAAAAGGACAGTTGCGTTTTGCCGGCGTGGGCTAGGAAGAGAAGGAATTGGTACTAGTATGATGATGCAATATTAGTGGATTGCACCATCATGAAGGAATCGTCATTAATAAGGAGATCAGTTAATAGGGTAGGTGTTACGAGTCGTTTTGCATTGAAAGAACGAAAATATCTGAATATTATCGACGGATTTGTGTGGTTTGCGTGTGGTGTACGCTAAAGGCTACGAGCAGTCTCTCTTTCCATTCAGAGATAGTGAAGGAAAAGAAAAACAAGCGAGTGGGCGCGAAATCGATTGCGGCTCGACAGGCACGTTAGCTTTCAAAGACGTGGGCGACTTTCGTCTCCGCTCGCTTGTTTACTTTTGCAAGGGGATTCCCGGGTTAGCAAACCAGATTTAAACATCACGTCATGAGATATGCCTTGACGTGCCCCATACTCTGACGATCTGCTCGAGCTCGTGTTTATCAAGCATTATGTTTTGATTCTACTGCTATGTTCACTGTTTGTATTTAAGGTCTAGGCACAACAGTAAATACTTCGTCGTCCCGATGTGAGCATTCTCAATTGTGGACAAATTTATATCGACATTCAACGTTTGAGTGAATTTGCGTTTTTCAGCACAAATAAAAGCGATAAGAAAGATAAGCTGAGTCATCAGAGTTTAAACATTACATCATCCAGTAACGTTATAGTCAAAATATTGTGTCACACAATCACACTTTTCGTCATGCCGGTTCGTATAAATAGAGGATCGCGCTAACATTTGTGAAACCTAGGGGTGGGGAGGGTCAGAATGGCCGGTTAAAATGCCCAATGGGCTTTCTTGTTTACATGTAAGCTTAACAGGACAAACAGTTGTGTGTACATAAGATTATACTTTCAGAGCTTAGTTTCTATTGTTAAGAGTAAGCTTATATGTACGCTTAAACTCTGCAAAAACTGAACGATTTTTTAAGTCTTTATAGGACAATATACCTACCATTGTTAGCATTGAGTTCTTTCAAAGAGTCGTAATTTGCCCGCTGTTTACTCGGGGAACTTAGCCTTTCAGGTTCAATACCTGCAGAATCTTTCAATTCCATTTCAACGCCGTTCTTAGCCATGTTTCCCTTGAAATCGTACTTTTTTAATACATCAAATCAGCGGTATAGCTGCCTTCTAAATCAGCTGTCTAAATGAACAGTTCTCCCGTGGGCCATTTGTTGACAAAATGACGAACCACAAAAATTCACCTTCCGCGTTCTCTGTTGCAGCCTATTGGAGCTTAAGTGCCTCACAATCTAAGGAAAAGGCCTTGAAACTTTTCAGCGGCTGTAGGAAGGCATCTTGCAGCAGTTTTACAAGCCACATTTATGAGGAATCCTCGACAATTTCGCGACCAGTTTAGCTGCAAGCAAAAGGACAACAGGGTTGGAAATACGTCATCAAATCCGCGCACAGCCTGGAACGGGACATGCAAATTTTTGCGGGAAAAACAATGTAACATGATGTAAGTTTCGATAATCTACGTCGAATCAAGGACCCACTTTTATGAAGCGCTTTTAAACCGTTTTAAACATGTCATGTACAATTTCATCTAAGTGATTGGCTCAGATACAGACATTTCCTGTCACAAAATGTTTGCTTTAATATGTTTCCTTTCCAGACATTTTTAATAGCATTACCAGTACTTACAGGTCATTCATTGTCATTTACAAGCTCATGTCCCTCCCTCCCCCCCAGCGCATCATTTATTCAGGGAATACAAGCAACGCGGATCCCTCACAGCTATTGCCGGCCTTGCGAAACAATTACACTAAACGGAATTGTCAGGGATCCCTGTGCACAAGCTAGGCTGATGAACGATACTATCAGAGTATCTGGAGTATCGTCGTGGGAGTTCTTGTATTCTGAGGGATGCATTTCTCAAAAGCCCCAAAACTTTTCGCGGCGATTTCGGGGACAATAGTTTACACTGTAGCTTGAAAACAAAGAAGTTTATAATTTACTCAATTCAATTACACAGATGATCAGTGATCAGAAGTACAGTTTTAAAACCCTTCGCTTCGTTCTCTTCGCTGTAATTACACCCTTACCCTTTCATATACTAATCTTTACCGAAATGGTACCCCTTTTATATACCTAGAGGAAAATTGCGCCCGTTTCTTATACCTCAAGGATAAGCCAAAACTATAGAATTTCCTATAATCGCCACGTTTTTCCCGGGTTTTCAGTCGTTCTGATTCAGTTGCGTAGTCATTTCTGTCAAAATGTGGCACCCTTTGACATACTTCGCTTCAGCCACCATTTCTTCCACTTTGCAGCTGATTTTGTAACCCTTTCGTACACTAAAATGGCAATTTTCCCTACCCTTTGATATACTGCAAACTTACAAAAGGGCACCCCTTTCGGGCGGACCCTCCCCGTATAGCCCACTATAGGGAGTACCCCCCCCCCCGGAGGATCTGAGCGGTGCAACAAGGTGAAATCTCCACAGCTCCTTTCTCAGTTTTTTTTCACTCACAGATGTAAACTAACAGGCTCTGCCGTGAGGAAAAAGTGCGAAAATAAATCAGCCAGCGGAGCAATCCCGGCGAGCGGAGCGAGCTGAGCGTCTCCCCGTCTCTTCGCTCGTTTTCGCCCTTTTTTTCCTTTTCTTCGCTCTTTAGGCTACTCACTCATCCTCTTCGTGCCGAGTGGCACATAAGGCCTCTATTAAGTTCTCCTAGTGAGGTTTAAGTAACACGGGTTTTTTTACAAGGCAGGGTTGTTAGCCCCAACCTGGGGGGCCAGGGCGCACACATAACTGATTTTCAGGGCGCACACATAACTGATTTTCCCGCTATCTGCTACAGATAAACCATTTTTGCGCACATTTAATAGTTCTATTTCAGTTGCAGGTCTTCTCTCTCTTTTTTGTTTTTCTGGTTGCTCATTTTTCGGAAGTTATAAATATTTCCTCTGTGAACGCAATACCATCTTTATTACGGAGACATAAACAATAATAAAGAACCAGAAGCTCTGCTCATTTCCGTCACCATTGTTTGTTTTTTATTTATTTATTTATTTATTTGTTTGTTTATTTATTTTTTGAAAGGGCCTTACAATAACACCTTTATTACTAATAGACTCCCTTTTTCGCACGCGCATCTCTTTTTAATATAGCGGTAGACTAGGGCTGTCACGGAATCGGGATTTCTTATCACGGACCACGTGAAGCCACAGATCTCGTGTCAACCCAAGGGCCTTCTTCAAGCTTGTATCACTGGTCAAATATTGTTTTTTTTTTTTCACACTGGTATAAGAAATATCACTCAAAACACCCTAGCAGACCCGACAGACCTTCACGGATCCGTAGTAAGTTGTCATCCACTAGCAGACCGTCACGTGATCACGGATCCGTAGTAAGTCGTCACGGATGTAATAAATATCACTGGAAACCAAGGAAAACCCCCTAGCAGGGCGGTCACGGACCCGTAGCAAAGTCGTCAAAGAGTATAAGAAATAACACTCGAAAGTCGTCACGGATATAAGAAATATCACTCGAAATCCAGTAGCAGACCGTCACGGATCCGTAATAAGTCGTCACAGATCTAAGAAATATCACTCAGAATCCGTAGTATAAAAATCACCACGAATATAAGAAACATCACGCAAACTCCACTGCAATCCGTCACGGATCCGCAGTAACTGCAGTAACTCGTCACAGATATAAGAAATAATGTACCGGTCAAATTGAAGCTTCAACATCCCCCTCGGGCATAGCCCGGGCATCGTGCCCGGGGAGGGGGGAATTTGAACGTTGCCTTGAAAGGGTGGGGAATTTGAACCAGATTTATCTCTTGTTCTAGCGTATAAATATGCCAGTGAGTTTTTTCGGTTTTGCAGGGTTTGACGGATTTCCAAGATAGAATTTCGCCTTTGTAGCGAATAACTCTCTCTAAAGGTGTTATTACAGCATATCTCTCTCTGAAAAGCGTGAACAGTGTTTGATTGAAGACGAAATTTCTTTGAGGAGAGGTATTTCAGTACTAATTGGTGGGGCATTTGAACTGCTTTTTTGCCCCGAGGGGAGTGAATTTGAACTATCCAATCTTTAAAAGTTCAAATGCCCGGGGGGTTGCTCAGGGGAGGGGATGTTAAAGCCTCAATTTGACTGGTACATAAAAATCGCCCTATGCAAGTCATGACATATCAAACTGTCACGTAGCCGTCACGTATGGATGTGACCATCATGTGCCTTACAAATTTTAACCGTCATAATATTCTACATTTAAGACTGATCAAAATATTTCTCTTCAATTAGAATTAATTAAAAACGTATTTCACAGACAATCAGTTTCCGAAGTTAAGATCGGGCAATCATGACTTAAGAATTGAAACTGGCAGACATTGTGTCCCGAAAATACCTGAAAACCTAAGAATTTGCCAAAATTGTTCGTCTAGTGAGGTAGAAAATGAAATTCACTTTTTTACGTTAGTGACGTCATATGGCTACTGTCAGAGCCTAAAAATCAACGATAGACGTCTGAGACGTTATACGTACGTACGTGCGATGTCTGTCTTACGATTTGTGAGGCTGGAGGGATATTCTGTGAGACGATGGGTGGGGGTGTGCACCGGGACACTGAAAGTCTTACCTTATCAGCGGCACAAACCCATACAGCTAATGTTATGGGAGTAAGACCCCCGGGCTTTGAAGTGTTTTGCATTCGCAAGTGTGGATCTGTTTTGTGTACGTGAGGTCTGGCAGGATTTTATTCGCGTTGTAGTCCTGTGTTTACTTAGCTGAAGTACATTTTTCCACAGCAGCAAATACAAGACGGACTTGCCAATTTGAGATGTTGTATGAACAGAACGTGGAAATTAACGTTACATCGATCCCTAATTAACAGTGAAAGAAACAATATTTAAAGCCCAAGTTTATAACGATAGTGAAAAGAGTAGAGTAAAACAGCAGAAAATTTTTCGGCATTATCTCTCGGTAACAGCGAATCTAAAATTTGCAGTGTCATTTTTGTGTGCGTGTTATAAAACATGAACCGGTCAATACAAAATGCAGACTGCAGACCGGGTACAAAATGCAGACAAGGTACAAAATGCAGACTGCAGACTGCAGACTGGGTACAAAATGCAGACTGACATTTGAAACTGTGTTTTTTTATATTATTACCGGTTGTCACGCAATCCCTTTTCCGATGTCATATTCCACGAAAACTCGCATTACCGGGGAATGATCTTGCTCCATTACTCGAAACGAAAACGCTGAGTCATGATTTCATTTTGTGTAGCAATTGTGTGGTCATTCATGATCCCATGCGATAAAACCACAACAAATGTAAACAAACGGTCAGTCACGGAATCTTGTCCTCGAAAAATTCCCCCGATTTGACTTTTGTTATCTTCCTGGTTTATTAATTAATAAGTACAGATAAAACACATTGCAAATGTAGGAAACTTAAACTTTCTTTAATTTTCTCCAACACGACATCTATGCTCCTACTTCACATGCAAGATCTAAATTCTCTCACGAGGTATAAGTATTTTTATATTAACACACATCGATTTAAGGAAGGTGATTTAACTGCTACTTACCGCATTAACCGACCTCCGAAAGGCTGCCATGAAGAACCGGCGAAGAGGCAAAGAAAGCGACCACGTGCACGGAAGGTCATGTGTCTGCTGGTTTCTCGGTATTATGTTGCAACGAGTGCTGTTATTTTATGTTATGCGATCTCGCGCTTGAAGTAGGAAGACTGAGAAGGCTTAAATCATGTTTAAGAACGAATTGATCTTCGAGACCTCGTTTAAAAAGGATATTTCGAGTAATGGAGAAAGATCATTCCCCGATAATGCGAGTTTTCGTGGAATATGACATCGGAAAAGGGATTGCGTGACAGCCGGTAAGTTATAAAATGAAATAATATTAAAAAAAAACCGTTTCAAATGTCAGTCTGCATTTTGTACCCAGTCTGCAGTCTGCAGTCTGCATTTTGTACCTAGTCTGCATTTTGTACCCGGTCTGCAGTCTGCAGTCTGCAGTCTGCAGTCTGCATTTTGTACTGACCGAAACATGAACCCAATTAAAACTAAATCGGAAATTGCGCGGCTTGTTGCTAGCTATTCTTAAAACTGAAAAACTTGAATGAAACTAGTATTAAAATCCAAGTCACAGTGGTGATCAAGGAATTAGAGGATGGATGTAGTAAAATCTTAACAAGATACTAAACGTTATTTCGGGGTTATTCATAGCTCAAAGTGTAAAGCGTATGTTGAGAAATTTCCATAGTTGACAGCTGTAATTTCAGCCTTATTAGGAATGTAACGCAATACTTGAAACATCTCGAACCGACCGAAACATAGCCTGCGTTGCAGCCGGCCCACGCGTTGTCGAAACTCGAAACCGTCGATATTCTTGGTTTTCACTGTCACGCCATAAAATATTAAAATCGAAAGCAGTTGATGAAAGAAGCCAAGAATTTGTAATGTTATAAAGGATACACAATTAAACAACTTCACTAAGACTCAGATCTGTATGGTATTCCGTTGTTGAGTTATTTGCCGAAACGTTCGACTGAGATTTGCAGAGCTCAGTATGGAAACGCCATGTTGGTGTCCCTCGGAGGGGCACAAACATGGCCGCCGGAAATCAATGAAAACATCTGGAATTCACTTCTGCTCTTCCAGCGATTACTTTTCTCTCGTGAACTACTATACAGCCACATTAATTTCTCTCCTAATGCTTTAACTGTCCAAACTGCTAAAAATCACAAGGAGAGTCCTTTTTTTCACAGGAGAAAGCTTTGTCACGGACGCTGTGTTGGGGTCACGTAGGGTGAAAAGCCAGAAATTTAATATTCTGTACTTTCAAAACGAAAGACGCTACCGAGCTGAAAACTTGTGAAAAGATGTATTTTAAAGTTATCTTCAACCTGGTGGGGATTTTAAAATCTGAAGACTTCGCGATTTATGATTTTAGAATTTTATGACGTCACGTGAAAACCAGCAATAGTCCGTCTGCGAATTAGTGCACAAAAGCTCGTTCCGACATCCAGCAGAGTCGCACAGATATATGTAAGCGATTCTGATAGGCGGGTTTCTTACGCGCCTCACGATTGGTCCAATTCTTGCTTGTGCGTGACGGTACATCATTCCTCGCTCGACATAACGAAATTTACAGAGGGAAGTTGGCAAAGAGCTTTTACAGCAGTGAAGGAGCAGTTCGAACTTGAAAGCCTTCTTCCTGAACAGGAAAATGCTCTGAGAGGATTCCTTGAAGGCCGGAATGTGTTTGTGAATTTGCCGAATGGTTACGGAAAATCCTTGATTTTCCCGTGTCTTCCAACCCGGCATAGCAAATCGAACGTTCGAAAATCGAACTCACTCGAACTCAATCGAACTCAATCCGATTGAGTTCGGCAATCGAACGAAATCGAACACCGGACTTTCAGTGAGTTTTTTAACAGTTTATTCAATAACAGAAACCCCTGTCCGCATTTAAGAGAACAGAACAGAACAGAACAAAAATATCGTAATTCGTATAAGTTTTGGTTTCCTCGTTTTTCAAATTGATCATATTCCCGGTTTATTTCGGTGGTATCTGTTCCCGGTTCTTTTGAATCTCGCAAAAACATCTTCACTTACCAAGTTATCGAAGCATTTACAGGCCACAGGGAAGAAACTAGTTCACGTTGAAGGTGACCTAATTGTCCGCGCTCGTTTACAATTCGGAATGCACGGCCTTTCTCACCGACTTTCTTTAAAACATTGAAAACTTCGCCATCCTTGACGTCAAAGCGGCATTCCTGGTAGCCTTTCACTACGCATTTGAAGCTTACAACCCACAGCGTAGCCTCCCACGCAGTCGTTTTTAGGGGACTCATATTACCCTCCTCCCCACAAACGCCTGCTTACCGGAGTTCAACATTCCTTTCCCTTTGTTTTACTTGCGAGGCAATCTAACCAATCACCATTGAGGCATTGTCTGACGATGACCAATCAAATAAATCGTTCAAATGTACGCTTCTGTATTTCCGTGATTGTTTTTTTTTTCAGAGATGCTGGTGCCGTGAAGTTTGAATATTTTTTTTACTTCTAGAATGGCGAATAATGGCTGAAACATCGGTAAAAATATATTGCTCGTAATTAAAAGTATTTACTGTGCGATGGTTTTATCCTTCATCTACCGAAAGACGGTTCGAATTTTCTGACAAAGCGTTGCTGATCTTGCTTGCCTGATCGCTGCTGATCGAGGGGACGGTCGGTGAAGACTTCGGCGCTTCCAAAAACTGCCCGAGCCAATGCAATGGGAAGGGATATAAGAGATTTCTACGACTTGAAAAGACAAAGAGTATTAAAGACGACAAAGGACCTAGCGAGATGATAAATCGATAAATGGGATGAAAATATCACACATGCCACAACAACCAAGTGCGTTTCCGGCAGCGAAATCTCTCATACTCAGGTTTTGCTGGCATATCCGTTAACGTTTCTGCTACCTGTTCGTGGAAGGGCGAAGGAGGCTTTTTCAACGCGCGTTCACGTACTCTTTGCTAGATACCGTTTGACACCTAAATAAAGTGATTTATTTTTATTTTTATTTTTTTAACATTCCCTATTAAAACAGAAGGGACTGCTAGTCCTAGTTTGCAATGCATGGTCTAGTTTACAATCACCATTTGTGATGACAAAGAGCTTATCTCTTGCGGTGAATTTATCTGTTTTAAAACTTAAAAACTCTCGACGGATTTCTAAGTTAAATGTTGCATTTGAAAGCTTATAGAATACAGATATTCCTGCACTTCTAAGTTAAATGGACAATTTGAAAGCTCAGAGAATGTAATTATAATTATCCCTGCATTTAATGCTTTTGGAAAAATTTAGTACCGCGTGGGATTGCAACGCGATATCATAGATTTTATGCCCAAACAGAGTTTACCGCGCACATAAATAAATTTATTTCACCAAAATCTTAGCACAGATTTTGAAGTTTAACGTGCAATTCGAAAGCTTACGCAATTTTGTTCAAGAACAATTTTGAGATGACGTTTTACTTTATATTTTAAAATTTATACCGGGCGTCATGTTTATCTGCATGTGTTCCCGCGAAAGCGTCCTGCGGCAAGGTCAACCTACCAGACATAAGTAGGTACCATGTGATTGGCTAAACGGCGGAAAGGAATGTTGAACTCGGGTAAGCAGGCGTTTGTGGGGAGGAGGGTACTACGACTCCCCTAAAAAAGACTGCGTGGGAGGCTACCCACAGCGCATCTGAAGCCATTTCTGCGGAATTTCTCCGTTTAAGAAAACCACTTGCTAAACTCCAAGTAACTCGATCTTCTAAGATCTGGTTATAGATTTTCAATGCCGGTTTTACAAAAATCAAGAGTTCGAAAATCGAACGTTCGATTGAGTTCGATTGAATATTTTCCTTTTCGGTGAGTTCGATTTGGTTCGATTGCCGAACTCAATCGAACTCAATCCATGAATTGAGTTCGATTGAGTTCGATTGAGTTCGATTGAAATTTAGTTCGATTGGGTTCGATTTGCTATGCCGGGTTCCAATCGCTGCAGATGCTCTGCTTGATAAACCTCGGGGCTCTAGTCTTGTGGTCGTGATTTCGCCTTTACGATCTTTAATGGAAGACCAAGTTCTTTTTCTCAACAACAATGGAGTGCCAGCGATCGCTATTACTGACGAAGAGGACCCAGATATCGTCCAACAAGTAATTGATGGCAATTACATTGTCGTAGAGGAAAACTCTCAGGTTCCACAGTTCTTGCCCTTTTTGCTGCCGATGCATCCACATCGTTCTCCAATGACTCTCCTGCTCTCTTTGCTTTCTCGCAGATATTTTTTAACTCGGATTCTACTTGTCCTTTTTGGATGAGAAGTCCGCAACACACTGTCTGCATATATACTTGCTGTCGAGGGACGAGAGTTCGAGGCTTTCGATTTCGGCGAGAATGTCGAAGTCCTTGCTACATCTTTCTAAGATTAGTCATTGGTAACTCTTTTCAATGTCACGCAAACATAAACAACAGTTAACTGGCGAATCAGACAGAAGGTATTCAGGTATTCATATGCAAACACAATGTACAATTTCTGAATATATTTGTATTTCTCTTGTTGTCACAAAATCTCGCGTGATGATCTTACGTGATCATTGGACCAATCATAAACTGCGTAAGAAACAAGCCAATCAAAAATGCCTACATATGTCCGTGCGACTCTGCGGGATTCGAACACGATATTGTGCACTAATTCGCAGACAGTCTATACAGGCGGTGTAGAGTGTCTGCGACGCAGGCTAACCGAAACAGTACCGAAAGGGAGGACTTACCGGAGATGTAAAGTCCCATAGGTTGTCAGGATAAATTTCACCATATTGTGAAAAAAAACGTCATTGGCTCTGCGCGCATTGCGTGCCTATGTTTCTTTATGCAATACCAATATATGGGAATAAATTGTTGTTGACTATCACAGGTTTTACCAACACCTGTGTTTGCTCCCATCCATAAACGTGCAGAAAAGGATGAATTTTTTGTTTTTGTTTTTGCTGTCTCCACGGCTCTCCGCAGCGATCAACGTACGCGTAGGCTTTTTGGTCAGCTCAGCAATTTGCAATTTTGCCCATCGAACGCGCAGGCGCAATACATCCACGCGCGAATTTTTTGTGGACTGCGCAAATGAAGAGTTGTCAAGTGCGCAATTTGTTATTACAGTGCAAATGAGAATGATGTCTAATGAAGCCTCAAGTACTTCGGAAATGGCTTCTTGCAGTACGCCCACTCTGTCCGGGAAGCATCACACTCCGTTTTGTAGAAGCAACTGCGATCTGGTGCATCACGATCTTATAACAGCGCTGTTAGTCGACGGAAGGTACGCGATCTCGCGCATTCACTTCTCCGGGGATTTACCTATGGCACTGAAGCAGGCCATCAACGCAGCACAGTCGTCTGGTTGGGATAAGAATTGTTTCGTCCCTGATCCTCTGGAGCAATTGAGATGCCCACTGCTATTTCTAGCCTGTGCTTTCGGGAAGTGTGCGATCGTGGAGGGACTTCTCCTAAACAATTTCAACCCGCGCGTGTTGAACCAAAATGGCGAGACGGCTTTGCATTTTGCAGCAAAGCATTTTCATTTGAACAAAATGCAAACCGCACAGTGTGGGCGCAAAGGTCGTGAAAAGGCGTTTGAAAAGGTAGTACAGGTCCTAACAAAACACGATCCCAAGATCTTAGCTATCAAGGATGAAAACGGCTTCACTGCTCTGCACATGGCAGCTTCTAACATCTTGCAACCATACTGCAAACGGCAGGGCAAGAAAACTGAATTTTACCAGTTTCGCCTGAAATGCTTGATGAAACGCCTGGTGGAGCTCGAAGAGGCGTCGATATTTACCAGGGCTGAAGTTATGGACATAATAAAAGCTCCGGAGAATCAAAATGGCGACTCAGTGTTGCATATTTTAGCTCAGAGAAGTTCTTACTTCGAAGTGCTAAAATTTGCGCAAGATTTGTTATTCCGCGGCAAGTTACCCGAAGACAAGAACAGGGAGGGGAAAACGATCCTCTCTGTCGCCTGGAAGACAGACCCTAGAGGAGCGGTAAGAATGTTTTCCCTCACGCCAGCGAATATTGATGTACAATTAGAGCAAGGAGAGGAAATGAACATGACAAATAATCAAGGTAATAGACTACTTACGAACACTTACTCTATTTTGACTGATAGACAACGTGGTGAAAATAACAGTTGAGTGGGAATTGAATGGGGGCGTGAGCCCCAGGAAACGTAAACAGGAAATGAGAGGAAAAAAACTGCATTTGAAGTGGCGAGGAGTGAGAAAAACTGGAAAAAATTCAAAGTACTTTGCAAAAGCGAAAGCACAGTTAAGTTGGGAACTGCTAAGAAAATGGGATGGGTTGAGAGGAAAGGGAAGGGTCAAAGAAAAACATAAAGAGGTATAATATTGCAGAAAGATGTGTAGCGCCCTTCCTCCACTTGTCTAAGCACTGAGGATTACCCTTAAACAGGAGTGTGTCTTTGTTATACAGCAAAGTTCCAAGCCCCCTTTCTAAGTACATGTAGATAGTAATAAAATGTCAGCATTATTATCACACAAAATGTGCAGTGACCTTTTCTCCTCTGCAGAGGCCTCCTACAGTCACACCTTTACTGCACACTTGGGAAAAAAAGTGCAGAGGCTGGGTAGAGGGAAAAAGTAAAGCATGCAGAAAATATTTTGGAAAAGTGATCACTTATGAGAGGTGGTCACACAGTGAGGTTTAAAGTGCACCTAACCCCAAAAAATATTTTTCACTTTAATAAATCAACCTGCTGTCTGGAGCATTTCTTCACAAAAATTTTTGGATTTGGTTGAATCCTTGATTTTCTATGAATTTGCCAAAATTTTCGTTCAAGTTTGAGCAAAAGAGTGATCTGGGACGAGGCGCCGCTGTGACGTCATATGACGTCAAATCAAGAACCAAGAATCTAGCACCGCTCTGTATTTGTTTGGTTTATTGGAAGCTCTCGATACCTCTAGTCACAAGTTGATCTGAACAGAGTGAAGTTTCGTAAAAATTGAAAATGTCGTCCTCTGAAATAGATTTAGAGTCGAGCGACGGGTATTCAGAAGATTCAGAAATGAATTTTACCTCGGAATACGAGGTAGAAGCAGAACGCGATGCCGACTTCGGCATATCTTTTTTTTAAACAATTTTTTAAACTTAAACTTGTGAGCAGCGCTCTGCGAACTTGTAGTTGTAAAACTTGTTTATTCTCCTACGCATTTCATCCAACTATCGTAGACTTCTTCAGGGAGTTTTACAAACAAATGCTAAATGCCTGTATTTAAGCAATAATAGCGGCTATTTCAAGAAACACGGACCGCAAAGGTGTGGCCAGATTGACAGCTTCGCCTGTTCCTTTTTTTCGTCAATCCAGCCGCACCTTTGCGGTCCGTGTTTCTTGAAATAGCCGTTATTAGCCCGCCGTCAGGACAGGGTCTAGTAATACCCTTTTTTTTTTCGTGTTTTTTTTTGGTGGTCACTTGCCCCAGACCTCCGGTTTTCGCTTGGCCAAAGAAATACTCGGCGTGTCTTTCGCTACACAGCCAAGGGCTTTTATCTTGAGTGACTGTAACATATTTCCCCCCCCCAGGGGGGGGGGAGGGGGAGAACAATGGCGGGGTTTAATGCCCCTGGGGCTTTTCTTGTTATTGCTTAAATACAGGTATTTAGCATTTGTTTGTAAAACTCCCTGAAGAAGTCTACGATAGTTAGACGAAATGCATAGGAGAATAAACAAGTTTTACAACTACAAGTTCGCAGAGTGCTGCTCACTGGTTTAAATTTAAAAAATTGTCTTAAAAAAACGACCTGAGCCACTAACAGCCTTCTGATTTGCCATTGCTGCTTTAATAGCCTGAGGAAGAAACAAATTTCAAATATGCTGAATCGGGAAGACAAGACTTTCTTGAATGAAACGACAACAAGGTGCCATAAAAATGGTGGCTCACCATACGCTTTTCTCGATCCGATAAAGGTTTTTCTTTCACAGTTTCTCCAACAGTGTGAATTGTCGGATACACACAACAGCCGATCTCGTCTTTTCGTAGCCACCGTATCATTGGTTTACTTTCTGGTTCTGCAAGGACAAATCTTCGCTCGAAATCCTTGGGCTTGAAACGAACTGAGCATATCACCGAGCACTTGGATGGTTCCCACTTCGCTCTCTTTTGCTTTACAAAACCCACCCATTTTTTCCTTCGCCTCTTGGCCTCCGCTCGTTCATTGTCAAAAAATGGTATAATGTGAAGCGCTATACCTCTTGACTCGTCTCTCTGGTTACTATAACCCGGAGCAACACAAACTGTGGGCATTCTCCTCGATAGCTTGATAACCTGTGATGTACTTGATCGCGGGAAAGTCTTCTGTATTTGATGTCAGTAGTCCCATGCCTCCCAATGAATGTGTATGCTCGAACTTGAACCAAAATGGCGTATTTTCCCGCCGCATTTTCCGTACTTCAAAAATTCATAGAAAATCGAGGATTCAACCAAATCAAAAAATTTTTGCGAAGAAATACTCCAGACAGCAGCTTGATTTAGTAAAGCCAAAAATATTTTTTGGGGTTAGGTGCACTTTAACTGTAGTTACCCTTTAAGCTCCAATAGCAACATGCATGTTCTCCTAACTATCCTCCATATAATATATGGAGGATAGTTAGGAGAATTATTTTCTTATGGTACTTAATAGGGAGAATTTGCATAAACATCAAGACATTACCTCTTTGGTGATCATCTTTTCTCTCATATCCTATATGTTTGATCAAGTTGTGATGTTGTAAGGAGAAATTAGATGCTTGTCACTATTGGGGCTTAAAGGGTCAATATCTGTTTGCAAAAATGTATGGGTGCTAGAAGGTGAGAAAAATGCCTTGGTGAATTCCCCCCAGGTCACTTAAACAATGGAAGGGCAATTGGGCAATAAACACAAAGCTACATGCACTATACACTGATTGATGATCTAGGGGTTGTGGTTCAGAACTTGCCATGGACAAGGTTTTTTTGTACCTTGGTGTTTGAATTTTGTGATTTCCTTCCTAGGGCATATGCTCAATTTCTAGCACCCTTACAATGTACACTGTACTCACCCTCAAAATATTAACTTCAATTACACAAGTGCTACACAGGGTTGTCCACAACTTTTCAAGTAGCTGGCAAAAATTTCTGAGTAGCCGGATAGTGATTATTGAGCACCGTGGGCGATCCCTTCTAGGGGGGTCTGGGAGCATGCTCACCCAGGAAATTTTTACATTTTAAGTCCTCAGAAACAGAATTTCCTTGATTCTGAGCACAAATTTCAAAATAATTATGTCAGTTCCAAAAGTAATCGTAACTTTTCAATTTTATTTGTATAAACTCATGCTTTCAGTGGTTTTATACATGATATTCCCAGAACTCAACGTAATGAACTAACAATCGTGTATCTCTGTGCCAGCCAGATTATTCTTAAGTCAATAAACTGCAATAGGAAATAAGTTTCATTTTCATATATCTGCATCAGTAAAGGGACAAATAATTTGTCTTTAAAAAAATGTATATATCACAAAAGTACCCGGCACAAACGACCCAAGTAGCTGGTTAATTCTACCACCTGCCGGCTGTTAGGGACAACCCTGGCTATGTGGCTTAATTTTCAAATTGCTGCATTGTTTTCTTTACATTTTATAGAGAATTCAGTTGACAGCACACATTGTGAGGATGAGACCTTGCAGAGCAGTTTCAATGTCGAAACACCAGATGTTCATATTGATGTGACGTCAGACCACTCCAGTGACCCTGGCGAGGATGTAGATGTTGCAGCAGAGGAGCAACATCACCAAGATGAGTCTGTCGCTGAGCAAACCCTGTATGTCCTGACCAACGAAGATGAAAATTTCCAAATTGGGAAGGTCTTCTCTCTGTATTATGAACAATGTGCAGTCAGTGCTGAAAAATGTGGTTGTGGCAAGAACCCGGAGGGTGCATTCCTGTCACTTGAAAACCAAATCTTAGCAACGGAGGAATTTCTTGTGGACAGCCCTCCAAATAAAAGCAAGGTGTTTTTAGAGAACACCAACAAATGTGAAGTGAGTGGAAAGAAAGTTGATTCCAAGGAGCCTTACATGGAGGGAAATCCTAATAGCGATGCTGACAGTTCCTTTATGGAGTTTGTTGTTACAGAAGGACAAGGTCTTGACATTCAAGCCAAGAAGAACATTGTGGATGTGGTGATGTCTCAGTACTCAGAAAAACTGAGCCAAGTAGAGGGCAGACTTCCAAAGTTGGTGCAGTTGATGAAGGAAGAAGAATCCTCTCTTAGTCAAAAGAAGAAAAGAATGAGCGCATTGGAAGAAGAGCTTGCTTTATTGAAGAAAGATATGTTGGCAAAGGAGAAGTGTCTTGAGGAGCTGAGACAGCAAAGTGAGCTGCTATGTGAAAAGAAAAAAACTCTTAAAAGAAAAGTGTCGCATTGCCTAGAAGTGCAGGAAGAACTACAGAGAAATGACTCCAAAAAGGTGTGATCAGGGTAAAACTGCAAAGTTTAAATCAGCCTTCTTAACCATTACTGACCTTACCTATTGAGTTGCCATTAAACAAAGTTAGTGTTTTCAACCACTGTTAAAAAATGTATATTGAACTTGACGATTTTGCAATCCATGGCTCTTGTATATTGATTGAACAGTTTAAGTGGAAGAATCATAAAATTACCATTAAGATGTTGGAAAATTAACTTACAGCTAAGTCATGGGCTGCTGTGCATGTGCAGACCTTAGTTTTTTTAAATGTGATTTGCCAACTACAGTGACTTGCCACCATTTATCCCCCATGATCACCAAGAATTGAAGGAAACAGGTGGATCCTCTACTTCTTCATGATTTTTTATAATTCAGGAAGTTTCTACTGTCACATGGAAATTTCTCTGTAAACTCGTTTCACATGCAAATTTTCATTGTTATTTTGTGATTGTGAGTGAGTCTTGGCAGAGAAACCATAGCTGCAAATCATGATTTGTTCATGATCACAAAATAGTGATCGAAATTTGTGCATGAAATTTAATTTTCTGAGTCAATCAGAAAGACAACTACAACAATCATAATAAACCAAAAGACCTGTTTTTGATTGTGTGCAAATCACGATGGTGAAATCATGTTTGAAAAACTTGACTCTGTTCACAGAAGTGAATCAGCTGTAAACTATGCAGATATGATCATGGAATATTGTTAAGCATCATCTTTTCAAGATGAGAGAACATTCACCAATTATTTTCCCAGAACTGATGTGGTGTTATAACTTGATAGCTTTTGTTATAGTTGTTGTTACATTGTTGTTTTGAAACATCTACACCCTGATGTTGGTATGGCCTGCAAAAGGTGATAATATTTTGCATTAGTATGTAAACAACAAGAGTAAGGACCTTTAGTACACATGTTAGCACAGTCACCACCTGCAACCTAGCACATTAACCCTTCAAGCCCCAATAGTGACAAGCATCTAATTCCTCCTGACAATATCACTACCTGATCAAACATACAGGACAAAAATAAAGAAAGTGATCACCAAAGACAAAATGTCTTGATGTTTATGCAAATTCTCCTAATTACTACCATAGGAAATATATAGGGAACAGTGAGGAGAATATGGATGTTGATATTGGGACTCAAAGGGTTAAATGTTGTGCCAATCGGATTGTTAGATCCTCCGTTATATCACAGAGGAACAGGGAGTGGGGATTGAGATACTCCCATGTAAAAGTCATGAGGTGCTTGCTGAAAATTTTGAAAGGTACACCTGAAAGGTACCAGAATCTTCTTTTGTCGGCGTGGCTCAATGCATTTTCATCTCCAAGAGATAGCAGTTCTGACAAATAGTTGCATTTCTTGTCTTATTATTATTGTTATTACTATTATTATTATTATTATTATTATTATTATTATTATTGTTATTATAGAGGATGTTACATGGTCGCGCAGAGATGCGACATTTTCAACATGAGAAGATTAATGTCGTATCTCCAAGCGGCCAAGTAATTTTCTGTTTGTTATAAAGACACCAATGAAATATCAGGATAACGATTTCTTGGTGTAATCCTTTATCTAATATAATATAGATCTAATGCACATTTGAATTTTGGTTGAAAAATAGAGAGAATAAGTAGCATTTATACGTATTCTGAATATTATAGCAATAAGGCATAAAACTTTTGTAAATTTCATTGACTGAGACTGAAGTAGCCATGACAACTGTGATATCTTCACATGTGAAAAGATGATTGTATCTTCACTGGATATGAAATTTTCATCACGGAAAAAATCCTGGTATTTCATCGGTGGCTATATAATAAATTATTATTATTATTATTATTATTATTATTATTATTATTATTATTATTATTATTATTTGGCTCCCATTTTAAACGGTCCCAAGATAAAATTGTTTTGTCAGTCATTTTAGTTTTTGCCCCATCCCACCCCCACCCCAGAAATGTACAGTAAGCAACATTATCACTTTCATATTACCAGTGTGATGTTATGTTGCAGGAAATGCGGCATCTGTTTTCTCATTCGCGGGGTAATAATGATAGTTTAATATTTATTTTGAGGTAAAAAGGACAAGACAATTACGTGTCTTAGTTGTTTAAGTTGTAGTAGTTACAAATGGAGAGAAATTATTTATAGTGTTGAAAGAAAGCAAGATATTTTAGCTTTTTGTGCAAATTTGAACTTCTTCATATTGATTCCGATAAAGAAAATATTATTATATATTTGTATCACATGGAATTATCCGCAGATGTTATATTTCTGAAGGCAGTTGTAAAAACGTTATGCTACGTTGTATTTTTCTTCTAAACAATAAATAATTATTGTTTTTTTACCAGGGTGCACAAAATTTTTTTCATGGAGGGAGCTATCAAAAGCAAGGCGGTTCTCTGAACAGCCTTTTGCTCGTGAGTGTGCCTTACACAGTGAAAAATTGTTTTTTGCTCTTTTGTGTCTTGGTACCTCAGCCTAGTGCCCAGGCGTTGTCTTCTCGCTCACACGACTTGGTGCGAAATTTTGTGACGTCACCGAATGGCATACCTCACGACATTTTGCACCAAGTCGAGTCAAGTGAGTGGGAGGAGAACGCGTGGGTACTAGGCTGTTGGTACCTTAAATAGCTTGAATGAAACAACGTCCATGTCCGCGTTAAGCTTAGCTGCATTCCTGTCCGGGTGCTCAATTCTGCCTGGTATAGAATCTAGATTTTCACCAATTTGGTCTGTTTTATGGCAGTTTTTGCCTTCTGGGCTGCAATACAGTAGTGTCTGCCGTTTTGGCCTGTAAAAAGACAAATCATGGCCGTCCCCCCTCCCCCACCCTAAATTTCGAGGGGCGCATTCACTTGCACTGCTCCAGTCGCTACCTGTCTACTGGACCAGCCGGAATGCAGTGGAACCGCGACCCAACTAAGTGGCAAGGATCTAAGAAAATGTGTTCGTTATTACGGGGCTTCTTATAAAAGAAACCTCGTTGTGACAAAATTGTAGGAAAACGACCAAAAACTTCGTTACATCAGGGGTCAGATAACAACTATTTACAATATGAGCAACATAACACGATCTTCCCCTCTTTGTTTGTTAAGCTCTTGGTATTCCCCCTTAGCCCCTAAAGAAAACCATTACAAAATATCTAATCGCTCAAATCAGGAGCCCATCACGTGGGCTCCTGCCTCAACTGATATTTCTCTAGAAATGTGATAACCCTATAGAATTCTCTCAAAATGTACTGACCCATAAAAAATTAAGTTAAAATGTGAGTATTACCCAACGAATTACGCTATTTTTCGAACTTAGCCCCCAAACAATTCCGCTGTTACCTAACAGGGTGTGGGGAGGGGGGGTGTGTGCACATTCTTTACGCAATAGCCCATTGAATAAGCCTATCTTGGGTGAAGGAAGATAATAGAGTATTTATATTTCCCCCCTAACCTTTCCCTTAAATTTTATCAGAATTATTTTATTTTACGCCATTACGGCAATCAATAATAAAACTAAATCTTCCTTCTTCGCTGGCTGGAAACAACAAGACGAGGCCATTATCCCCGTCAAAAAATAGCTTGGAGCTCCCGAGCGGGGGAGATGAATAACAAGTGTCACCATTCAGCCAATTGGAAGACGTCAAAATTTTTCAGAACCAATCAGAAGAAAATATAAAAATGCGCATCCTTTTTGAAAAATTTGTCGCCTTGTGAATGTCACATTCTGAAATCTGAATATGAATTAGCGAGCTGGCTAAGCCGTCGCAAGTTTCACTGTCGTTGTTCCATTTTCGAGAACAAAATATTCCTTAACCGTTCTAAAAACCTTACCTAGAACGATAAATATTCAATACACTGAAGCGGAAAGAAGAGTTTTGATAAACCGTGGGATAACTTCGGCCATCAAGGTAAGAAACTTGCGAGTTTGCGATTACAAAGTTTGATTGTTTCAACGGTAGTTTAATTTTGGTCGCAGCAACTGATAAGTCTTATCTACACTTTACTTAGGAACTGAATCAGGACACTTCAGGGCCATGAAAGAAGGTTTAACCTCCAGGACAACCAAAAAGGGTAGAAAGCTTAATAAACGGTGTAAAACATTCATGGTCTTCATGGAAGAAGGCAAAACGTTTACGCGTGGCAACTAAATCGTTGGAGGATTACAGTCATGACGAATGACGCCGTTTCGCAACAAGTTTAGGATATGATCAGCTGCTTTCAAAGGTAATTTTATTTTCAACGTAATTTACCACCAGGTGTTTTAAAACTAATCCACTTCTAGAGAAATTCTTTGCTATTTTTTGACGAAATATTTAGTAACAGAAAGTTTTTTAAACAAAAAACTACGAAATTGATTTTTAGCTTAAATGTGCTACGTGTATTTCGTTCAGTTTTTTTCAAACTGAGCTGAAACGTTCAAAACTTGCGGGGAAGCGAAAGGTTCCAACTGGAATAATTTAATCATCCAAAATTTAAACCATTTTTCAGATGATTTTTGCAAAATTTTAAATCAATATTAGGATATTGTTATGTACAAAAAGAACAACTTTCAGCGTTTGATTACTGAGTTTCCATTTTTAGAACATTTGACAAATAACTTTTCACAACACAAAATTTTCAACTCGGGATTTTTCTTGACTTAGATTCAAGGTTTAACACTCCTCTTATTCGACCTTATCATGTTATCCTGGTCAAAACTGAAAAAAAATGTCGGGAACAAACGGGATAAATTCAAATTTTAAAACCAAATTGTCTGAAGCCAAGAATATACTAAATTATTTCAAACACACCTATAAATAAGAAAAGATGGAATATTCAGCATGTCGCGAGCGTGGAACAAAGAAAAACTCTGAGTCCCCGACGGGAATCGAACAGATGACCTTCCGTACACCAGTCGGACGCTCTAACCACTGAGCTACTGGGAGACTCGTGGCGAGCTTAGGTCATATTGGGTGACACGCGTCCTGCATACTGCTAGGATCAGCAATGTCGAAGTGCCCTATAGGGCACTTATGAATCTACTTCCGTAATTTTCCGTAGTTTTCCATTTGCTTTTTAAATGAAAGCGGTTTATTTCCTGTTAACTTAGCTGGTGCAGCAAACGGACGACAGCATCCTCTCTTGGTGACGCAAGGAAATGTTGCTCTTCATTCCTTGAAAATGTTCTGATCAACTCGATCGCGCATTATATTTTAAACAAACAATCAGGAACCGACTAAAAACTTCAAGCGGCTTGAGTTCTTCTTTCGAAAAAGCACCGCTTTTGTGGCCTCTGTTAGGTTTCAGTTTAGAGATGGATCTGGGATACTTTTCTTCCAAATGTTTACATGGTATCTAGAGACGTCCAAATGCCCCAATTAAGTCGCAGTGAGGCCCTCATTGTAAGGACGGAAGACCTGTACCTGCAGGAATGTGTACATGAATGCAATTTGTACTGTAAAAACGCCTTCAAATGGCTCTTAATTGTTTTCCCCCCAACCACAAGGTTACAATTTGTCAAGCTTCTTCAGTAAATTTGAGCCCTATTTTTTGTCTGAAGATTTTTTATATCTAGGGACCCTGCAATAATTGTTAGGAGGAGGGGAGCTGAAAAACTAGAGGGGGGCATAAAGTAAAATCAATGTAAGGATTTGGGGTGAAGTAAAGTAAGTCACTCAAGAGTGGGGGGGGGGGGGGGCTTTAGTTTTATTAAAAATATAATATGTGCATATTTATACCTTAGGAAACTGAGATAAAACCGGCGTAGATGCACCGGAAGCTTCCCTCCTAAAATCACAACACAAAATTCTTACATTAACAGTGATATGAATGATAAAGGTAAGAAACTAAATGACCAAATGTACGACATATGGCTGTCTTTTTAACCTTAAATGCAAACTAGACGAACGAGAAGTATATTAGTACTTACTGAAAAGCTTAATGTTCCGTTTGCTGTTTATGTACAGGAATGAGGAAATTGGTTCCAATGCAAGCCACACGCATTCTCAATCAACTGATTCAGAAAGCGACACGTTCTCTCAATCAACTGATTCAGAAATGGTTTGCTTTGTTGAAAACTGCTACTTGGTACTCTTTGTTCCAGACGCCGATGTCAAACAACTATAAACAAGCAGTAGCAGCGCTTAGAAGATTCTAAACAGAGGTGTGTCTGGAAGGAGTGCAAGGTATTATGGGCAAGTGTAAGAGGGGGGGGGGGTTCGTACGTTATTTTTCACAGTTCAGGAGAGGGGCAACAATTAAACTCAATACTTTATAGAAGGGGGTAATACCTAATTTTGCGCTAGTTGAAGACCATTTTTCAGCAGTCCCTCCTGATAATCATTACACCGTCCCTTATCGGAAATTTAAATGTTAGAGAACACTTACGCTGGGGTTTGGTTACTCTTCTCCAATAGTAACACGTCTGTTCTTGTTTTACATTCAGGGAAAATAAGTCATTTGTGAAGCTGTCAAGTAGGAGAAGCCTCCTCTGCAAGCGCTCACCCTTAAATACCTCCGGGATTTAAGTATTCGTGCTTTATTTCGAGTATTGTGAATAGTGGGTATACCCTCTAGACCTGTATGCCATGTGCTTCTAGCGATCTAGCCTCGAGCAATTTGTTGAGTTTCGGAGCTACAATTTTATACCTTTTTCCGCCTTCTTTGTCAGGTAAGTGTGTTTTAGCTCCCCATTTGCCTCTGTCGTTGGTTTCTCCTTTCTTTTTTCTTCCAACTTATTCCTTCGTCCAGTTTTCCTTTAATTCGTCTTTCATTGGAGGAGGGCTGTTTAAGGCGGGGGGGATGGGTTTGGGGTGCAGGGGGGTGAGGTTGGGGGAAGCCTTCAAGTATCCGGCGTTTGAGGCAACGAGGCAACAATTCTAATTTCTTCTTCTCTATGACACAAAACGCTATTCTGGCCTGAACTATGTTCAATTAAATCTTTTCATGGATTTTTATTTTCCCGATCGTATCTTTGTCCGACGGTTTGCGAGTTTGTTTGCCTCTATCCTTCCTTCCATCTTTCTTCCATCTTCCGTTGTATTTCTTTGCTCTCCTTATCGATCGTTCACTGGTCTGATTGTTCGTCCGCCCTCCCTTTTGTTCGTGCCTTAGTTCAATCGTTCGTACGATGATTCGTTCAATTCGTTGGTCCGATCGTTCGCCTGCCCGATTGATCGTACCTTTGACTGTCCGCACATTACTAATTTAATTTTGTTGATTGTTTAATTATGTGGTTGGTTCCTGCTTTCTTTTATCTTTCGCTTAATGTTGTCGTTGGTCCTTCCGTTCTTTTTTCTTCTATTCTATTTCTTCGTTCTTTGATTTCTTTTGTTCTTTGTTTCCTCTCTGGTTCCTGCGTTGTTTATTGTGCCCACTCGATCGTACCTTTGTCTGTCCGTCCGTCCGCATGTTCTTTGGTTTGAGACGAAGGGCAAACGCTCGAAACGTCAACTTTCAATCTCTTTACTATCGTACCTTATTCTGTTCGTCCGTCCGTTCTTTGGTGTGATCATTTAATTTTGTCGTTGGTTTCTCCTTTCTTTTTTCTTCCAACTTATTCCTTCGTCCAGTTTTCCTTTTTTCTTCTTATCGTATTTTCCTTGGTCTGATCGTTCGTTCGCTCGTTCGATCGTTCATTCGTACGTTTCGTCGTCCAATCGATCGTTCGCTTGTACGATCGTTCGTCCGCACTCCCGTTCGTTCGTGTCACGGTCTGATCGATCTTTCGGTAGTCCGATTGTTCGCCCGCCCTCCCGTTCGATCGCGCCTTCGTCTGATCGATCGTTCGCTGGACCGATCGTTCGCTTGTGCTCCCGTTCGTTCGCGCCTTCGTTCGATCGTTCGTACGGTGATTCGTTCGTTGATCCGATCATTCGTCGGCCCGATCGATCTTACTTTCGTTCTTCTGTCTTTTGGTCTTTGGTTTCCCTGTTTAATTTTGTAGTTGTTTCATGTTTTCTTTAATCTTCTTTTCTATTTCTTCGTTCTTTGTTTCCCTTTGTTCTTTGTTTCCTTTTTCTTTGCTTCCTGCTTTGTATTGTACCCTATTTGATTGTACCTTTGTCTCTCAGCCCTTTTATTCCTTGGTCTGATCGCTCGTCCGCTCGTACGATCGTTCTTTCGTACGTTTCTTCGTCCGATCAATCGTTCGCTTGTACGATCGTTCGTCCGCACTCACGTTCGATCGTGTCAAGGTCTGATCGATCTTTCGGTAGTCCGATTGTTCGCCCGCCCTCCCGTTCGATCGTGCCTTCGTCTGATCGATCGTCCGCTGGACCGATCGTTCGCTTGTGCTCCCGTTCGTTCGTGCCTTCGTTCGATCGTTCGTACGATGATTCGTTCGTTGATCCGATCATTCGTCCGCCCGTTCGATCTTGCCTTCATGTTTTTATCCTTTGGTATTTGGTTTCCCCGTTTAATTTTGTCGTTGTTTCCTGCATTCTTTAATCTTCTATTCTATTTCTTCGTTCTTTGTTTCCTTCTTCTTTGGCATCTCCTTTGTACCGTACCTCTATTTGATTGTACCTTTGTCTGTCAGTCCGTTTATTCCTTGGTCTGATCGCTCGTCCGCTCGTTCGATCGTTCTTTCCTACGTTTCTTCGTCCGATCGATCGTTCGCTGGTCCGATCGTTCGTCTACATTCACATTCGATCGTTCCTTGGTCTGTTTGATGGTTCGCTGGTTCGATCGTTCTCCCGCCCTCCCGTTCGATCGTGCCTTCGTCCGGTCGATCGTGCACAGGTCCGATCGTTTCCTCATGTTCCTGTTCGTTCGTGCCTTCGTTCGATCGTTCGTACGATGATTCGTTCGTTGGTCCAATCGTTCGTGTGCCCGTTCGATCCTACCTCAGTCTTTCCGTCGGTTCGTTCTTTGGTTTGATCGTTTAATGTTGTCGTTGGTTCCTTCTTTCTTTTTTCTTCCATTCTATTCCTTAGGTCTTTGTTTTCTTTCGTTCTTCATTCCTTCTCTTTGGATTCCTGTTTTGTTTCGTACGCCCATTCGATCGTACCTTTCTTTGACTGTCCGTCTGATTGTTTTTTGGTTGTTGTTTAATTTTGTGATTGGTTCCTGATTTCTACTATTTTTTCTTCCATTTGCTGTTCTTCCTTTTCCCCTCTTTTGTTTTCTCTTACATTCAATTCCTATGCTCTTTTTTTTCATTTGTTCTTCTTCACGTTTTTTCCTTGTCTGATCGTTCGTCTTTCGTTTGTTCGCTTAATGCTGTCGTTCTCTTCTCATTTCAGTTACGTTCCCTTCTGTTCATTTGTTTCTTCTTTTCTTTTGTTGGTTGTTCGTTTAATTTTTTGATCGTCCCTCCTTCCTTTCGTCGATCGTTTGTCCGCACTCCCTTTCCATAGTGCCTTTGCCCGATAGGTCGTTCGCTGGTTTTATCGTTCGCCTGCCCTCCTCTTTGTTCATGCTTTCGTTCGATCTCTTGACTATGATTCTTTCGTTAACCCGATCAATCGTCCGCCCATTCCATCTTGGTTTCAGAGGTCAGTTCGTTCGTTCTTTGGTTTGCCTATTTGATTTTGTCGTTTGTTCCTCCTTTTTTATCTTCTATTCCATTCCCTCGTTCCTTTTTTCTTACCTTCTTTTTATCGTTCGTTTTTTGGTCTGGTCGTTGGTCTGCCTGTTCGATCGAACTTTCGCTTGTTCGTCCGTTCGTTCTGAGTCGTGTGTTCCCGTTCGTTCGTGCCTTCGTTCGATTATTCGTGCGATGAATGGTTCGTCGATCTGATCATTCGTCCACCCGTCCGATCTTGCCTTCGTCTTTTCGTCTGTTCGTTCCTTGGTTTGCTTGTTACTTTGTTTTTTCGTTGGTGCTTGCTTTCTTTTATTTTCAATTCTATTGTTATAACTACTATCATTTTTACCATTCTTAGTCTCGTTTTCATAATTATTTACAGATATCATTATCTTTATGGTTATCACTGTCACTATCGTTATCCTCCAGTTCTTTATCTTTATAATTGTACTCTGAACCTATAATTAATTATTATTTTATCGATATTACTTTAGTCATCATTATCTCATCGTTATCTTTATCACTATCATTATCTTTTCATTATCATTGATGTAGTCATTGGCAGTAAACGTGGTTGTTATAGCTGTTGTTTGTGTCAGTAGCATATGTGTTTTGTGGCGAGGTCGTGAGAGATGGAGCGCGCGAAGACTGCAACCGCGCCGGAGAGAATCTTTTAGCGCATATTTACACAACTACCTGCATGCTAAACAATTACAATGATAAAAATGTACCTTTTCATGCCGGTAAATGAAGTTGTTATAGCTGTTGTTTGTGCCAGTGCAGGTGTGTTTTGTGGCAAGGGTGCGAGAGAGGAGGCGCGCGAAGACTGCAACCGCGCCGGAGAGAATCTTTTAGCGCATATTTACACAACTACCTACATGCTAAATAATTTCAATGATAAGGTGCTGCTTTTTGCATATAAGGTGATGCAAGGTTTCGCTCCTCAGTACTTACACGATATCTGAGAGTTTTACTAGCTTGCAATCTGCTTCAAACTGATGCTGGGTTGCCCTCATTTAATCTAAGATCTTACAGATAAAGATCCTTTTCAGTTTGCGCACCAAAGCTTTGGAATTCGCTGCTTTTTAATGTCAAATCGATTCCTTCAGTAAAAGTCTTTAAGAAAGATTTTTATTGAACGTTTATTTTTAATGCCTGCGGGCTTGTATTTTTTTTAAGATACGCATAGCATGCGAGAGAATCTTTTACCGTATCAGTATACTTACATAACTACTCGCAATGATTGAAAATTATCTTTTTCTATTTTTAGTAACGTTATACCATTCATATGATCTTTTCCTCGAAAACAGTTTTATTGAGTATTGCAGGTAACTGGAATGGTGAAAAGAGATGTCAAGGATACCGGCAATCCGCCTTCACACACACACACCGGAGAAATGAATGACAGGTATATAGTTTCGCTTTGTTAAACGTTTAATGGGGCTGAGAGTCATTAACAATTGTAAGGGATACAGTAATTTCTTATATTTAAAAGCGCTCCCCATTTAATCTTCACCAAGAACAGATAATGGACGCTTTTGTCGTAACTTATGTTTCTCTGTACAAGAGGTGAATTTCAAGTAACTCGTGACTCTGTCCCATACACGTATGTGTGGCAATGAGTCAAGTATCGACGCACAATCCCGGAAGATTTTTCAAATATCCGGTGCGTTGAAATATGGACGCCAATGTTTGAGTAGAGCACTTCAACATAATTGTTGGCCGGGGGTTGGGGTGGGGTTAAGGAAAAGGAAACTTAGAACTCGTGCGGTGAAGGAGATAAGAGAGCAAAGTGCTCTAACCAGTGAGCCTTTCTCTTCCCGCGCACCCAGCTCCTCTCAGTCCCTCCCATTTCAACAGCAGCCCTGTACCTGAGCACAAAGCAACATTGTAGTTCAACCAGCCTGATTGATTGACTCCTGAGGAAGTCAACAGTAGTAGCTTTGTAAGTTGTAGGATACTAGCAACAAACACCTCGACAGATCAACTGATTGATTGACTGAAAGACCGACATTCTAATTGATTGATTGATTGATTAATAATGAATTAATTGCAGATCCCACTGATGCTTACCAAGTCAGAGCAAGGACGACTGATGTCGAAAAAGAAATCGATGACAGGTATGACGAGAGAACCATTCTGCATAAAGGTACAGTTCTTATTAACGCCGCCATCTTGGATCAGGGCACTCTTTAAAGTTCTTCGCTGAAGAGCAGACGTCCTCTCACGAGAAAAGAACTGGGAACGAGCTGGGATTCGCTCTGACGAAGGGCTTGCGCTCAAAACGTCAGCCTTCAATCTCTTTACGGTGGCCGATTTACCATATCAACTCAGTTGATAAATCCAAAGTTTTTTATTTCAGTTCCCCACCGACACAGCACCACAGTTTGTTTAGAAACTAACCCCTTTGTTTGCAGTTTAACTAGACTAATGGATTGATTCCCGAGGAAATCAACAGTAACAGCTTTGTAAGTCGTAGGATACTAACAACAAACAGATCGAAAGACCGACTGATTGATTGACTGAAAGAATGACAGACTGATTGATTGATTGATTGATTGATTGATAATGAATTAATTGCAGATCCCACCAATGCTTAGCAAGCCAAAGCAAGGACGACTGATGTCGAAAAAGAAATTAATGACAGGTAAGAAGAGAGAACCACACCACGTTAAGGTACAGCCCCAAGTCATAACAAGAATAAAATTACGTGCAAGTGAATAAGTAAAAGAAAAGAGGTTAAACACACCGGATCTATTTGTTCTCAACGATGTTCTATTTCTTAGTGATAATGCAAAGAAATTAGTTCCGTGGTTAGATCTTTCTTGTCCCAAGTCTCCCGGGAGCCAAGCGGTTGGAGCTTCCAACCGGAGTGCGAAAGGTCATGGGTCAAAGTGTGAGAGCGAAGTCGAATAGTACACGAAACCTTGATAATAGTCTTGTGTTTATCTGATTTAAAAGTAAATATGAGTTTTTCAATTCAAAAGTTTTTTTCTTTAATCCATGCAATAACACTTACAGTTTTACATTGTCAAAGAAAAAAAGGTTGAAAAAATTGATAAAAATCTCCAATTTTTATTAAAGAACTGAGAAGTTTACTACTCTCAGCGATCCAAGATAAGTTGGAACTGGGTCTTGGGTTTTGTTTGAGCGTGAAAAAACAAAAACACAAAAGTAATGTTGACTTCGGGCTTAAACTAGCTCGTATTTTTAGGGGCACCCAACGAAAAAATTTTGGAAAATACTTGAAATATCATTTCCTGCTTTCTTAGGTTGTTTCAGAACTTTTTAAAGGCATATTTGTGTAAGCTAATACAGATTGATCTGTTCGGCGTTCTTAGCTGAAAATTTTGCCCGCCGAAAATTTTAGCAAAAAGAATCCTATCCACCTAATTTCTGAGCTGCTGATGGCTCTCCGAAAATGCAGACCATATTTTGCACTCTAAACGACATATTTGTCCCTCCTAAAGTAAAAGGAGCTAATAATTCCTCCTCTTATTAGGAACTTCTGAGGTAATGTTTCGCCAAATAAATCTCTAGCTTTCACTGCAATTAAATCGAATATCTCCAGCGATTTTATGGCTTCCGAACAGATATTCTCAGAAGCAATCCGTCGGGTGCCCCTGTATTTTGTTGCGCTTCACATGTACACCAGTTGGATGGCTCTTGCCTCAAGTTCTGTTTTCTTCATTGTCATGCTATCGTCTGCTGTGATTCGCCTCATGTTATTATTTAAGTTATAACAAGCTTTACCAGGGAGGGAGCGACAACTATTAGGGAAAAACCGTTTCCTCTTTTGCTTGCACGCATAACGGTTTGTTGTTAAAGCAAAGTTTTTCTGTTTCTGGGTGAACTTAACCAATCGTGTTACTAATGCTTCGTAGTGACCACGAGTTCAATGTCAAGGTTCCTGTAATAATGATGTTGCCTTGGCAGTCTCTCAACAAGTGACTCAAAGGTATGTAGTGAATGAACGGCCACCTGAATCATCGGGTCTTATCTTCACACATTTATTTTATGTGCAAAAGTCTCGAAGTCATAGAGAAACTCAAAAATTCTATTCCTTTGGTACTAATAAATGTCTTTCAGCGGATAAGAAATCAGAAAGAAAGTATATTGGTCACGATTGAGGAAGATAGAGTCGGATTATCGTCAAAATTCCTGACCCTTGCCACACTTTTTTTTTGACAAGGCTATATGAACGTTTTCTGATATGATGCACAAGATGCATCGATCATGCATCGATCGTGTATTTGTCGTTTTGCAGTCTTTCCAGTGCTGTCGTCTCTTTCCTAAGTAGTACTCAGTACTGATGTCCCAAAATACAGAACCTTAATACACTTAATACAGTGTTATTGATGTCTTCTAGGCTGTTTTCTTTGATGGGAGAGAGGAGGGGACACTTCAAACAACAAACTTCCTCAAGGGAAAGTGACGTTTCCTTCAAAGAAATAATCACACAAAGCTCTCCATGAAGAAAGCGACTCTTGCGTTCGAAGGTATGTGAATCTCGTCTTTATGCAGATAAAGGTAGATTGAGTTCGTTTAGCCATGTTCCTGATTAACACCAACCGGAAGAGGCTCTGAAGATAATGACTTATGACATATCTGAATTTCAGTGTATGTTTGCTTTTGCCTAGAAATAACGGCAGGGGTATTTTGCAGAACGCAGAACGCAGAATGCAGAACGCAGAACGCAGAACGGAGAATGATGGTCAGCAGTATATAGTGCGAAACAGGTAGATACCTCATATATGATAAACTGATATCATACATACCTAACCGAATTCAACCTAACCCTAATCCTAACCCTAACCCTAAACCCTAAACCCCCCACCCTATCCCTAACACTAACCCTTTTTCAGTTTAACATATATGATGTACCTACCTGTTTCACACTCTATACCGCTGACCATCATTCTGCCTTCTGTGTTCTGCATTCTGCATTCTGCGTTCTGCAAAATACCCCTGCCTTAGAAATAATTCCCCTTTCTTTGCAGACCGTGTACTGAGTTATGTTATATTCTTCTTTATTATAGGAGGACTACAAGAAACAGAGTTCGCAGTATAAAGCCAATGATCTCCAACATCTGAAATGGAACGACTTTATATCATAACAATATGACACAATATTGAATATCTGAGTTAATATTAGTCATCTTTAGTCATTATAAAGCAGTTTTAAATGTATAAATTGGAGCTCTGAGACTGGAAAACACTTTATCGTTACTAAACCAATGTAGTATAGCAACCATATGTTATTGAGTTTACGACATTAATTGTAGGAGATACTTAAGGTATAAGCTCCAAGAGCTCAGTCAATCTTTAATTTCCCTTTATCTTTTTCATTTAGGTTTCGGAATAAATGTCGACCGTGACTCGAAATTATTTAGTTTCATAACAACAATGTGCATAACTTAGAGAGCATTAAACGACAAGACTTGATTGTGCGGAAGAAATAAAATTCTTGAAAATAAAAAGATAAGTAAACTGAATGAATGATATATTTCATTCTCAAGAATCCACTGGTAAAACAATTTATAGAAGAGAAGAATCGACGATGTTTGTATAAGATATAAAAGAGTGCACGTGTTAGTAAACAAGTAATAAATGAGTTAAAAATGGATGATAATGTTAATATAAGATATAAGAGAGTGCGCGTGTTAGTAAACAATTGAGTGATAGATAAGAGAGAGCGCATTTTAGTAACAAGTGGTAAATGAATAAAAAAAGGGATGATAGTGTTTATATAAGGTACAAAAGAGTGCAAAGAGTGCGCATGTTAGTAAACAAGTGAAATGAATTAAGAAGAGATGATAATCTTTACATAAGATATAAGAGAGAGCCCATTTTAGTAAACAAGTGAGAAATGAATTAAGAATAGATGATAATGTTCATATGAGATGTAATAGAGTGCACGTGCTAGTAAACAAGTGATATATTAATTAAGAATGGAGGATAATGTTATAAACAGAGTGCGCGTGTTGATAAAAAGTATTAATGTAATTCAGAGCGGATGATCATGTTTATATAAGACATAAGAGAGTGCACGTGATAGTAAACAAGTGCTGAATGAATTAAAAATTGATGATCATATTTATGATATTAGAGAGTGCGCGTGTTAGTTAACAAGTCATAAATGAATTACGAAGGGATGATAATCTTTTTATAAGATATAAGAGAGTGTGCATGTTAGTAAACAAGTGATAAATAAATTTAAGAAGGGATGATAATGTTATATAAGATATAAGAGAGTGCGCGTTTTAGTAAACAAGTGGTAAATGAATAAAAAAGGGATGATAATGTTTTTACAAGATATAAGAGAGTGCGCACGCTAGTAAACAAGTGATAAATAAATTTAAGAAGGGATAATCTTTATATAAGATATAAGAGTGTGCATGTTAATAAACAAGTGATCAATAAATTTAAGAAGGGATGATAATGTTATATAAGATATAAGAGAGTGTGCATGTTAGAAAACGAGTGATAAGTGAATTAAGAAGGGATGATAATGTTCCTGTAAGATATAAGAGAGTGCGCGTTTTAGTAAACAAGTGGTTAATGGATTAAAAAGGGATGGTAATGTTTATTATAAGATATAAGAGAGTGCGCACGCTAGTAAACAAGGGATAAGTGAATTAAGAAGGGATGACAATGTTTACATGAAATAGAAGAGAGTCTGCGTGTTAGTAAACAGATATAAGAGAGATAAGAGAGTGCGTGCGTTAGTAAACAAGTGATAAACGAAGTAAGAAAGGATGGTAATCTTTATATAAGATATAAAAGAGTGCGCGTGTTAGTAAATAAGTGGTAAATGAATTAAGAAGAGATTATAATGTTTATATGAAATATAAGAGAGTGCGCGTGTTAGTAAACAAGCGATAAATGAATAAAGAAAGGATAGTAATCTTCATATAAGATATAAGAGAGTGTGCGTGTTAGTAAATCAGTGGGAAATGAATTAAGAAGAGATGATAATGTTTATATAAGATATAAGGGAGTGCGCTCGTTAATAAATAAGTGATAAGTGAATTAAGAAGGGACGATAATGTTTATATAAGATATAAGAGTGTGCGAGTTCTAGTAAACAAGTGGTAAATGGATTAAAAAGGGATGATAATGTTTATATAAGATATAAGAGAGTGTGCGTTTGAGTAAATAAGTGGTAAATGAATTAAGAAGATATGATAATGTTTACATAAGATATAAGAGAGTGCGCGCGTTAGTAAACAAGTGATAAATTTAAGAAGGGATGATAATGTTCGCATAAGGTATATAAGAGAATGTGCACGCTAGCAAACAAGTGATAAGTGAATTAAGAAGGGATGACAATGTTTATATGAAATAGAAGAGAGTGTGCGTGTTAGTAAACAGATATAAGAGAGATATAAGAGCGTGCGTGCGTTAGTAAACAAGTGATAAATGAATTAAGAAAGGATGGTAATCTTTATATAAGATAGAAGAGAGTGCGCGTGTTAGTAAATAAGTGGTAAATGAATTAAGAAGAGATTATAATGTTTATATAAGATATAAGGGAGTGCGCGTGTTAGTAAATAAGTGGTAAATGAATTAAGAAGAGATTTATAATGTTTATATAAAATATAAGAGAGTGCGCGTGTTAGTAAACAAGCGATAAATGAATTAAGAAAGGATAGTAATCTTTATATAAGATATAAGAGAGAGTGCGCGTGTTAGTAAATAAGTGGTAAATGAATTAAGAAGAGATGATAATGTTTATATAAGATATAAGAGAGTGCGAGTACTAGTAAACAAGTGGTAAATGGATTAAAAAGGGATGATAATGTTTATATAAGATATAAGATAGTGCACGTTTTAGTAAATAAGTGGTAAATGAATTAAGAAGAGATGATAATGTTTACATAAGACATAGGAGAGTGCGCGCGTAAGTAAACTGGCGATAAATGAATTAAGAAGGGATGATAAACTTTATATAAGATACAAGATAGTGTGCGCGTGTTAGTAAACCAGTGATAAATGGATTAAAAGGGACAGTTGTGTTTAAATGAGATATACGAGTGGTGGGTTAGTAAACAAGTGATAAATGAATTGAGAAGGTATGATAATGTTTATTTAAGATAACATAAGTAATACCACAATATAAGTAGCTTACCACAAGGAAAATAGGAGCCAAATATATGATAATACGGGAAAAAAACTGTGCATGAATAAAGAGTTTAAAAAAAAACAGAAATTTGAAATAGTATGATGTGAAATAAATGTCAATTTAATTTACGACCCTTAGCCTAAGACCAATATCAAAATTCTCTCTTCTACTTTTCATACATATTTGAGAAAATCAAGGCGATTTTCACTCTCACTTCCTATCTGCAGCTTTGATTTGTTCACAATGATCATATCGTTGAGGGACGTTAGAGAATGATCTGGCGCTGCCAACATATTCGCTGCTGGGAGCATTTGAATTCTTATCTTAGGAATTAGGCATTCTCACTGTTAAGGTGATTCCATCGAAAAAGAAGTTGTAATGAGAATTTGTTGAAACTTTGCACAGTTACTAATTACATCTAGTACATTAAAAAAATAAAATAAAAAGAGGGGGTCACCGTGTCTGATTTCACGCTGCGGGGCTGTAGTATATAGGTATTTTGCTATCATTAGACAGCAATATAAAAAAAACCTATCCTTGTAATAGAGACACCCATTACTTCAACAAAGTTATAACTAGCAATGAAATATAAGCATTATTCTTATGATAGAAGTACAATGTTACAGTAAAACGCCTTAAAATTGCCGTAGCAATGAAACTAACTTGAAATAATAGGCAAATCGAGCGTCCGCACGGTTCCAGTGAAACGCCTAAAATCTGGCTGTAATAGTGAATCAACCGGAATATTTCAAAATTGAATAATGAAAAGTTCTTCAAATTTGAATATATCATGTAAAGTCGTATTTTCCTTAAATAAATGGAATAAAAAAGTGGAGTCACCGAGTTTGTTTAGGAGAAAACGACCATTTATTTCTCTGAACAGCTCAGCTTCCATAGAAAACCTATCAAGTTCCGAACGCGCGCGCGCTCGTGCGCGCGCTAATCACGCAAAAAATGATGCGCAGAAAGGATGCGCAATGCAATTGAATGGAATCACCTTAAGTCACCGGGAAAATTCATCCTTCCCTCCGGCCTCGTTTGTATGCCATTTCTTGCAATATTTGGCAAACCAGCAGGATGTGAGTAATATTTTTTATAAGTTAGCTGCGTTCGGAAGTGTTTTGTTAATGGAAACTACAAGTTCCTGAGTATGTTCGAACTAAAAGTGAGGCTTGGAGGGTGGGATGAAAAAAGGGTCATGTAAATAGGTTAAGGATATTAGTTATCGAGCTTTTCACTCTTTTACTCACGATCGAATCAAAAACAAAATTGTGTTATGTCGTTTTAACAGAATCCGTTAATGAAACACCTACATGTGTTTATTTAGATAAAAACTCTTCATCAGAGTTAACAGACTTGGGATTGAAAGGGAGTGACGATGTGTGAGCCGCATAGAGAGCTGCTGTTTACAATACGCATTCAAGCAACACTGTCACTGGCTAAGTTACAGTTAAACTCACACTCGTGTGTGACAACATTTTAGGCCCAGCCCGGGAGGTCTTTGATTGAGGGGTTCAGCTGGCCCGGGGTTTTCCTCCTGATAGCGAGTGGACCGCGATGGGAGGTTTTTCATCCAACTGTTGTTCCACACCCCTTTCAATTATTTGTAGACGGAACGTTTCCTTACGGTGTCACATTTTGAGCTTTTAAAAAAACTATGTAACGTGCATGTAAGCTATGTATGAAAATGTAATGAAAACGGCAATAAACGAGCAAGCACAAAAAAAGCAGTTGTTGACTCGCGTCTGTTGTCGTGTGTATATTTAGGAAACCAAACATGCAAATTAAACCTGCGAAAAACTTTCAGAAATAATCGTTCGCATAAATATGGGATTACAAGATTCTTATTCTCTTAGGCTTTACCCCAGAAAATAATCTTTAAAGTTGTCTGATTTCGCTTAGATTTCGCTACTACTTGTTTTATTTTAAGATGTATTCTGGTGACCCTTTCAAATACTGGAAGAGCAAAAAGGGATCCCTTATGGGCGTTGCCAACCAGTACCGCCGGCTATAGGGAGTACCCCCCCGGGGGGAATGATTAAATGGCCCGCTTTGGTCTCAAACCCTCAAACCTCTCCCACAGCAGGCTTTGGGTCTTAAGTATTTGTATCTTGTGTTAATTTCATAATGAAGAAGAGAGCTGTGCAGAAATATTTTCGGTAAATTACTCGACTTTACCCCAAATCATGAAATATGGGGACCCCTGCGAGCGACAAGGAGAGAAAACAAGATGAACGGTAAAGATCAATGTCGTTTAAATAATCTGAATCCTAGACTAAACCTCTATTAACAGCAGGACTTCCTTAACCCCGTTATAACCTTCGTTCAAATAATCGGTCTTTGTAGTCGAAGGTTTAGCTTGAGTATGACATTTGAATCTCAAACCAGTGACGTCTCTGAAGCTTCTCTCTGTTACTGGTCATTAATTCGAGCAAAGGAGTCATCACTAAGGAACGAGATTGGGCGACATGGGTGTCTCGTTCCACACGTGACCCCGGGGGGGGGGGAACTCAAAAAGCTTTGCACAGGGAGACTCCGCTTCGAGGTTCATACACCTTACCCGTTAATATACCACCAAATTTTTTACCTAAAACATTAACGAAGAATTAATAGTAGTTCATCGCCCGTGGGTTTTTTAATGATCGTTTCAAGGTTCCCAAGCTGTCGTACAGTTTTGCATTACAATTTCTGTCAAAATTTTGCAGTCTTTAAACGGATCAGTTTGAGACCTCGACCGAGGTAGGAGAGAAGGAAACGGACTATAGACTTATCATTGGACTAAGCCGGGTGTGTTAAAGTTTCCTTGCTCACGGCAGTGCCACTCGCATTGCTTCTCGCGTGTTTTACCCATCGCTTCGACTGACTACGAGTTAAAAGTAAGAAGAAAAACCAACTTTATGTAGACATGGCGCTTGTAGGACCACTTAAACATCGCATCTGTTTGTTGTCTATCAGGAAAATCTTTTAAAACAGAAATAGCGGCGAACTTAGGACCATGCTTTGTGGGAAGCAAGACAATACTGAGGACCATTCTGACTATGTCCTATTCCACTACGATAAGGCTGCCTGCACGTAATTCGTCTCACTTTCCCTTTTAAAAATCTACACGTTTCAGTCATCTGTAAATACTCGCGACTCCTTTTGCCATTGTCTTGCGATTACTTGTGATGGCTTGCGATCCCCTGCGTTCACTTTGATCGAGCTCAAAGTTTCACGCAAGTGAACGGAAGTTTTTCACCGTTTGGACTCCCAACACCAGTAGACGAAAGTTGGTCTCAGTATCGTTTTCCTTCGTGCGCAAGGCTGCACTGTAATGGCTTTTTTGCAACTTGCTTCTAACTTGCGGCTACTTGTGAGACCGTCCGGCGGTTAATCACAAGCCCGTTCGCATTTCCAAACTTGGGATTATTTGCCACTTCGTTTGACCTCTTTTTCTCTCAGGGATAGTGTAATGAGAAACGAAACGCAGGCTTAAATGGGGAGGGGGTAGGGGGACGAGAAAGTGGAAGGGAAAATCCCACTCCCCCCTATTCGGGTGCATGCGAAAGCAGTTTGCGCGCATTGCAGACCTATATTCGTTCCCAGATTCTTCTCGACCTGAACCCTTGCAAATCGGCATTCGAAAATACAACGTTTGAGGATCAAGACGAAAGAAAACAATCGTGTCAAATGTCTTTGTTGTTACGTTCAAAGTTTAGATCGCCAGAGTATCACACTCCTTTCTGTCTCCGAAAGAACTGCAGCTATAGTCATCATGATCTAGTGAAGGTGTTAAACTGTCGTCATGAACATATTTCTGGTGAGATTCCGATAGCAGTCAAGAAGCTGATTCAGTTCCACACAAAGTTTGGTTGGAGTCGAGATAGCGGCGTCCCAGAACATTTAAAAGAGTTGAGGTGCCCTTTGCTCTTCCTAGCTTGTGCTTTTGGGAAGGCTAGTTTTGTGGAAGGTCTTCTGCAGAACAACTTCAATGCGTGTGTTACGAACCATCACGGCGAAACCTGTTTGCATGCTGCAGCTGGATATATGTACTGCAGGATGGCCATGATGGGAACAAAACTGAAAGTTGTTCAACATTTGTCGAAGAGAAGCTCAAGAGAAAAGGCTTTTGAACGTATTTTACAAGCGCTAACTAACGTGTACCCGAAGATCCTGGCCGCTACAGACAACAACGGCCGAACGCCATTGCATAGTTCAGCTGCTAACATTTTGGAGCGCTTTCGCTTTGGGGAATTTCACAAGAGAGCGGTGTTTTTTCGATTCTGTATTCAGAGCATGATTAGACGATTGTTGAAACTAGAAGCTGCTGGCATATTTACAAGAAGTGAAGTTTTGTGGATAGTGAAATCCCCCGAGTACGAAACTGGGGATACCGTATTACATATGTTGGCACGTGACCGCCCATACGGTTTCGAGACACTGAAATTTATAATAGATTTGTTGTTTCCTGGAAACCTGCCCTATGAAAAGAATAAGGAGAATAAAACTGTGTTTAACATCGCTTGGGAAACTAATGCGGATGGTGCACTTGAGCTGTTTTTCTCTGGGCGGTCAGAGGAACCTGAACAAAAACATCAAGAACAACAACAGCAACTACTACAACAATGTTATGAAGGTAGGATACCGTAGAACAAATGTAGCTCCGACTTGGAGGGGGGGGGGAAGGCTGGTTGTGGCAGTCTCATTGGGTGGTGAAAGTTGGTCAATGTGCAGTTCCAGAAATATCCATACCCACCCCACAGATGGTCATTGGAAACAATGGGGTGGGGCAGGGGGGGGGGGGCAAAAGCCAAAAGTTTTAAAGGAAAGTATATATGAAGCTTTATCATGCACCTACACAAACTGTGGCTACCTGGAGAAAATGTTTAAGACAAATTTTCAGATTAGCCAGTCAGAAGTCGAGTTCAGAACTATGAAATGGAGCAGGAGCTATAAATTCTGCTTGTCCAGTTCATATTCTGAAGACTGCAATTATTTCTGAACTTTCAATACCCACAAAAATTTGCCTCAAGATTTTGTCTGTTGGTTTGTGTGTAATTGATGAGAGTAGGAAATACTTGAAGTAAAATGAAGTGGCGTCTTTCTCATTTTTTTTTCTTGGCCCTCAATAACACTCGCACTCTGAGGCTCACAGTTGCGTTTTACTTGTCCTGCCATTAGTCATACAGGGGCGGATGCAGTGGAGTGGACCCTCTTTGAGGTGGTTTAAGCTTGAAATTATGAAAGGGAACAGAGCTATCACTGGAGCAATTTTGTGTTTGATTGTTCCAATATCATTCTGTCAGGTCAGCCACCCCCATTTCAAAATCCTGGATCCGCCACTGTCATAAGTTCAATCAGTTCACTTCAGTGTGCTGTCATTGGTGGATTTTGATCCAGTTGCTGTCGCAGACCAATCACGGTCCTGCAAATACCATGCATTTAACTACAACTGACTGTAGGAATGGTAGTTTTTGATTGGCTGATGTGAATCTCGTATTTTTATGTTTAGACATGTATAAGCTGAAAAGTGCAGTCTCACCGTCCTGGTGTTGCTTTTTCAGCATTTTATTCATAGCAGCTTCACTACTCCCCAGTTATAAAAAAACTATGCCAAATACTAAAATTAACACTTCTACACTTGGCTGAAATATTGAAGTTTCAGCTCTGTATATGAAAGTTTTGAAGAGAAAAATACAATGCATGCAACAGACACGACTTCTTGTGTTATTTCTCATTACAGAATAGGAGCAAGTGACAAGCAATTGAAATAACATGAAAGATAGACATTACCGTTTGAATTTGAATTTTTTGAATAACTTTTTTTGGAATAATTTTGAAGGGGTCAGAATTGTCAGAGACCTGATGTTGAACATGACTTTTTTATGTCTTGTTTTGTTCCTTACACTGAGATGAAATCCTAATGTGTGACCATTCAAATGAAAGCTAAGAATTTTACTGTGGGGAGTTTTGGTTCTGGGGGGGTGGGTATCTAAGTCTTTCCTCTCAGTTTCCACCATTCTCCTGGCCTCAAGCCCTAGGATTTCAAATCCCATGGAAAACAATTTTTCGGTTCCGTGCCCAGAGATCATGGGAACCCATCTGTAACTATTTTTTGGTTCTGTGAATATTCATGGGAACCCATTTTTAATCTTTATAAAAATAGAATTTCAGTGTATACTTTTATTATCTTTTATTTAGCTCTTATTTTATAAGCTGTCTAATACTTGGTAAGATGGATCAGAAAGGCAATGTCAGAAATAAAAAAGAAAATTTCCATTCAAAACAGGAAAGGAAATGGACAAAATGCTTGAAAAAGTCGTAATTGAATCAAACTAAGAAGTATATGTTCGGTACAAATCTTATAATAATATTAATAATAATATTTAAAACTTATATAGCGCAAATTAACATATAAATATGATCAAATGCGCATTTCAACAAAGAGATTTAGCTTTCGGCATCCGTTTCGACGGTGAAATTGTCACTAAAGGACCACCTCCTAAATGTTTTCAAGCTTTCAGAGTCATAATTTTTTCTTCTTGGCCGCACTGGAACAGGAAGCCATAATGATCTGCTGTTGATTGTCAAAAATCCTTCCTGCCTAGATGGCAGAAGGAACACACAGGTCACTAGTACCATGCAATGCACTTTAGGAATGATACAAGATGGTTGATGATAGCTCGCTAAACAATGTTTCAGTTCGCATATAAGCAGAGCCAGAACCAAAGAATTGCTCTGCCAGTTAAGAATCAGAGCGGGGAAAAAAAACCCACACAAAGTGAATTTTGAACGTTAAAGCTAAATATGTCAATGGGAAACTATTTTTCGGTTCTCTCACCCCCCCCCCCCCCCCTTCCCTTTTCCTAAGGAAAAAAGGTTTCTTAAAAAAAAAAAAACAAAAAAACTTTGGTAGTTCTTGGTTTCTGGTGACCTGTTATGGACAATTTGCACTTCTGGTATGTAAGGAATTAAATTTATGTAAACGTATTACCGGTGACAGATGACTATTCACAAAGAGAATGTCCAGAATTTGACAGATTGGTTTTGAAAACTGATAAAATCAATAGCAACTTGAGAACTTTGTTTTGTTGACAGTTCACCTTTGTAATCGATGTCCTTTGTACAAGTTTTAGCGAGATGCTTTTCAGAGAGAGAGAGAAAACCCTGTAGCTTTACCTGAAGAAATAAATCGTTCTTAAACCATGATATCGTGAAGTACGGACCCTAGGCATTCATGACAAATGTTTCAGCCTTCAGGCAAGGGCTCCATTTGGATCCTAATGACACGAGTGCAGGCTACTTGCAATCTGTTGTTATAACAGCAATGCAAGTTCATTCAAAGATCCATTTTCATTTTGAATGTTTAATTAGCCTCATCACTGAAGGCAGCAAAATTCAGATATTCAGGGGAATCCAGTGACTTCTTTTCCGAAATCGAGAAAATGGACACTATAATAAAAAGAGAAAATTGTCTTAAAGATTCAAAGCTAGCAAAACAAGCTATGATGTGCAGTTGTGTCTGTTGGCCACGCGACACCAAGAGGACTAAGTCAAGTGACGGACGACCTACTAGCGACGATGACGACGACGAAAATGAAAAGCAAAAAACGTCCATTTTATGAGTCAGCACAATGGTGCATGCGCACGATGGCCGCCTTAAAAATACAGTTATTTTTTTCCTAGTTTCTCTGACTTGCCACTATTTAACATATCCAGCTTTTCTTCTAATCACCACACCCCCCATCCCATCCCCTCCACTACAATGCCTTTGGTTTTGCTTTGGTTTTTTGCGAGCTATGTAGTTCACGCCCCATTAAACACTGTCTATTGATAGTTAAGCTAAAGGTAAAAACATCAATCTGTACAAACAATGTCAGTGAAATCTTTATCATTACTATTTTTTAAAGGAACACCATCTTCTTCTGATGCAGTGCATATTGACTCTTCAAATCCTGGTGGAGGTGCTAAAAATGCAGGCCAAATAGTTGTCGACATTGATATAGTAAAGACAGAGGGACACCTTGTCAGTGATTCTGATGGGTACCAATCTGCTGGTGCCACAGGGAACCCATTCCCTAAAGTCATTGTTACTTCTTATCAACCATATCCTGATCCTGATACTATTCCTGCCATTCCTGCCATTCCTGTGCCTTCTGGAGGAGGAGTTTCTTCAGTATCATGTGAGGTGTGTGCAGCGATTGAAAAGGCCTTTGTTTCCAAAAAGTTCAAGGATCTAGTTCCTGGTGCATTTGTGGCAGAATTGTTTGGGGATTCTTGCTCCACGTCAGGTAATCAAGGCAATGATGATGCTACCATGTCGATGTCATCACCAGAGCCTTTTGTTGACAGTGACAGTGAAGAATCTGAAAGTGAGTTTTCTAGTACGCAAACCACTGGAGCTGGCAACTGCTCAGTGAATGGAACTGCAAGACAACGGGACATTCTACTTAAACACTGGGCTCAAGAACTTTGTAAAGTTAAGACAAAACTTTCGGAGACCAAGCAGCTGAGAAGGGAGAGTCACATGAATTTGAAAGTGAAGAAATTAGGAGCAAAATGTTTGGACAAGCAGCTTATCTCCCTCAGAAAAGAGATCAAGACAGAAGAGAAAAATCTAGAAGAGCTGAAGAAGAAAGAATTTATTCTGTGTAAAAGTAGAAGAAGTTTGAAAGAAAAAGTGGCCAACTATAAGGAACTTAAAAAAACTCTCTAAGTATAGTTATACTTTAAAGATTTTGTTTGAGTAAGAGATTGTAATGTTCTCTTGGTTAGGGATAACACGTTAATTCTTTACGTCACACCTCAGAGTTTCTTTTGAGATAAAACAAGAAACTAACTTTGCTGCATGGAAGTAGTATTAGTTGTTTCTATTAAAGGAGCTATGTCACATTTTTTACTGTTAGGTTAAGAATCCAAAAAACATGTTTGTATTGATGGAAACCCCCCCAAAAAAGGTCCAGTTTTGTTTATAAATACTCTACTAGTGCACTGAAACTGCATGCAAATGAGTTCCTTTGGCCACGGATAGTTAGGATGGAAACAAATTTTCTCCTTTCAAGAATTCACTTCATATCTCTCCCTTGGAGTTCTAAGACTATTTTCTGAGTAAGAAAATGTTCTTAGTTTTGACATAGCCAGAATTTTGACCCAGAGACATGAAATACCCATGACATAACCTCTTAACATTTTTGACACTATTCACGTGACCTGCACCTGGCCTGGACAAGGATTAGAAATTGGTACAAGAAAGTCAGGTGCTGATAATTTGCTTATAAACGGAGGGAGGGGCTGCTAATATATTCACTCGGCCATAACCGCTCATGGAGGAACAGGTTTAACGACAAAAGGTGCTTCTGATAATCAGCTTGTGCAGTGGGATGAAATTTAGCAAATCACGTCCGAATGAGAACGATCGGATGAATCCAGCGCCAGAGCATAACGCAACAAAAACCAAGGAATATTTCCACTGAATTTTTTTAAAAAGAAACTCTTGCCTTAGGCGTTCAGGTAAAAAATTTTCCGTCACAAAGGAACGTGTGCTAAATGGCTAAAAGGTCAACAAAAAGAAAGAAAAGAAAAAATAAAAGCAACGGAACTGAGCATCTTGAAAGATTTGAATTGTAGGCGCATCCACAGTTTGCTTGTATTAAGTGCCGACAATTCTGGCTTGAAAAGGTTCTTTTTTTTTTTTCAAAAAACCAGTGTGAGTAAATAGGTTAATCAATCAAATATTTTCGCTTGCGTCTGATTGGTGAAAATGCGTCAGATGACAGAATATGACCCGACTTCAGCTTAGAACAGTACCAGACGATATTGGCGTGAATATTAGTCCTAAGCGATATCCTCCAGTTTTCAGACTTTTTTGTAAGTTTGAAGATAGAAGAGCGTTTTGTTTTTGTAACAGACGAGGACATCAGCATGTAAGTTTGACAATAAACGGTGTCGGAAAACCCGGAAAAATTAAACCTCTACCCAGAAAATATTCGGACACGCGCGTGTGCCAGGGAAAAGTTTTGAAGGGTAATAAATATAATGAACAATTATTCACCTCATTGTCGTTGAATATGGTGGACATTTACCCCTTTTTACCCATATAGCCTGCGCGCAGACGTCTCCTACGCGTGAAGAAAGAGAAATAGGAGACGTCTGCGCGCAGGCTACATCGACACTGAGGTGAATAATTGTTTTAGGATATACTAAACCAGTGGATAGCCAGCACCAAAGAGTTATTTTTTTCAGAGAAATGATGGAGAACTCGCGCGCGAAAGCCTGAAAAAATGCTGAAAAGTCTGTGAAGAGGCTCCTCGACGAGTGGAGCGAGCCAGGTGCTGACTGGGAAGAGAGCAGCCTCGTTCCCAGTCATCCTCGGCGGAATATCAAATCTGACGTCACCCGTCGAGTTCAACGAGAAGATTCGCGCTATCGTGCTTCACTCTGTCACTCAATAAGCGCATAAAGTCCGGGGACGAGGCTGGGAAGAGAGACCTCTAGCTGCACTATCCCCCAAGTTAGCCTAAGAGAGCCTGTTAGCTAGTATCCTGTTCCCAACCGGGTCTAGGTATCTGCCATCTCTGAGAGCCTTGACACAGTCCGAAGTCACGAAGAACCTTAAAACAATTGCAAAGAACACAACGACTTCGGCTGCAATGCTAGACAACAATTAATCTGAAGGGTAACGTGAGGCTAGCTGCAAAACCTCCCATGTAACTAGATATGATGTCGCATTTTATACAATGGATAGAGTAAAACAAGCGTTTCGAGTGGTCTAGGGGAGTTTATGATTAAAGTACAGGCCCAAGAACGACGTACTAAGCCGCAAAGTTTTGCATGCGCAAATCGATCGTTACGAGAATTTTTGAAAACACTTTTTTTTAATTTGGGCCGGATAACCGATATCAGACCAATACAGAAAACAAAGAGATTACATTTTGCCGTGCGTGTGTACTCTGCGGATAACGCAAAGGGACGTCAAAAAGCGGAACATCGGTCGCGCTACTCGCCTGCAGCTCGTAACGTACTTCTTTTTTCTTACCACGTTTTGACGCACAGCCAAATGGAATCTATGTTAGTAGAATAAAGTTTATGTTACTTAACCCGTGAAGAAAGTGTAGAAGTAACTCTATAACTAGCCTGAGAAAACAGCCGACGTCTCGCAAGGTCGCCACTTGAGTCCTTGCAAAACGACATCTGAGTAACGAGCGCAGAAATTCCATACTGATGACGCGTCACTACCCAGATCTTGGTAGTGCTTCTGATTGGTTGTAACGAAATTCCCTCGCGTAAAATGACACTAATACTAAAAATAGTTTCATTGTCAACAATGGGGGGTGGGTCATGTTTTTTGAATAAGACAGGCTAATGAAATTCCACCTCTTCCCCCGAAAATTTAAAACCCCAATTTAAAGCATCCGAACATTAAATTTGGGGGTGGGGGGAGGGACAGGGGGTTTAAACTTCCCGCTTCCCGTACCATTTTATCCCGGTTCCCGCCCTATTTTTGTTGGCTCCCGCTTCTTTGCGCTTTTTCGATTGCGAAATAGTGCGGATTGTTGCGTAATTTCCCCTTATTTCTCCCGCTTCCCATCCTCTCTTTCCCCGCCTCAACTTCACCTCCCGCCCCTTTTCTCCTGGGTTCCCGCTGCCCTGTCCCTGTCCCTGTTCCCTGTTCCCTGTCCCTGTTCCCTGTCCCCTCCAGTTACATGTTTGTTTACTACATGTGGTGATTTACATTTGGTTAGTTCTAACGTAGGTACGACGAAAATGGTTAGACAAAGGGCGCGTTTTTTGCGAACCATCCTGGGGTGAGAATACCTAGAATAGCTTTTTGGCCCGTTTTTTAAATTACCTGTTCTCATTTCGGAATCGTTAAAATGGTAGTTTACACCATTCCATGTGTTCTGCTATTTGGGGCAATAACACCTGGCAATAACAAAATGGCTGACCAAGACAAGAGCGCATCCGCGGCAAATTCAAATTGTCCATCGAGCCTGAGGAGGAAAACTCGCCGTCAGTTTTCAGTCCATTTTTGAAACAATCGATTTTTTGTTGTTGTTGTTGTTGTTGTTGTTTTCTTGTTTCAGTTTTTTGTTGCTTGTTGTAGTTGTTTTCTTGTTTCCTCAAAGTCACGATCGAAAAAATCGCTCATTTGCCAGTATTGGAATGACTTTTTAAATCTTTTGGTAACGCATTTATCCTTTAAGCCTCAAAAGTGATCAACATCAAACTTCTTCTCATCATATACTTGCATTATGACAAACAGGTCCTGACAACTAAGAAAATGATGACCAAAGATGAGTTGTTTTGATATTTAAAGGGGCATAGTCACGAGTGTTTCGCAGATTTTTCGTCAAAACTGTGCTAAATTATCGGTAGCTAACTTTATCGATGCACAACATTGTGTTTGAACATTTCAAGGAATATATTAACTTAATTTCATTAAGAGAAAACAAACCATGACCATTTAATATCGATTTAATGTCAACGCGCTTAAAGATTTTGAAAAGTTTAGCCTAATTTTTTCAAGTTGCAATCCATTTCCATCCGTGCCATCCGTAGCAACAGACGACAAAAAATAGTTTCAGTGAAGTAATATAGTCTTCAGTAACAAAACTAGACCATTATTTGTGGGCGTTCATTGATGCGAGGACATATTTTTGATTTTTAAAGAGAACTAAAACAGCGTGACTATGCCCCTTTAAAGAAGTTCTCCCAATTAGTACTCAATGAAGTATATACTCAGCATGGTATGACGATGCCGGGGCAGCTTAAAGAATTAAAATTGCAACTTGAAATATATACAATATGCCATTTGTACGTGCTACATGGATCGTTTTTAGCCGAGGATTGCTGATAATCAACGATTGACCACAAAGTCGAGTCGACTACGTATCTCATTGAAATAAAGGTGAAACTACAAAAATACCTACACCAAATGTTCATAATGATAGAAAACAAATTCTACAACGATTTGCTAGTAGGTACGAAGTAAAAAGTGATTTAACAGACTATGCAATGATAAATATATGTATTATATACCAAACCAGTGGATAGTGTTTTTTTTTTACGCCCTCTGATTGCCTACTCGAACTCGGTGTAGTATCTGCCATTCACCTTCCGGCATTTTTCTGGATTTTGCGCGCGATTTTTCCGTCATTTCTCAGAAAAACGAAACTACTTGGTGCTGGATATCCACTAGTTTGGTAGGTAATAAAACAATTATTGACCTCATTGTCGGTGAAGAGCAGTAGATATTAACCTCGTCCACTACTGTTCACCTCCACTACGGTAAATAATTGTCAATTATCGCCGGAGAAATCCCATGTGAAAATGACGGGGTACCGTAGGCAATTTATAGCGAACATTGAAAAGGTACCATAATCTCTTTTTGTTAATCTCGTACCCAGAGTCCTCAGGCTTCTTGGTCAGCGGGCGGCGCCTGGAGAGACTCTGGGATACATTATCCCAGTGTCTCTCCTGGCGCCGCCCGCTGACCGAGAAGCCTGAGGACTCTGGGTACGAGATTGTCTTTTTGTTGGTTTGACCACAGTTTTAACACGTTTTGTGGACGATTACTTTAATTGTATGAAAATGGTCTGCTTGTGTAAGTTTTGTAGAAATCTTTACCTTATAAATGCTCTTAAGATCCGCAATAATAGCTAAAAATGTCGAAATTTTCAAAGTAATTTCCCTGAGGTATGATTAGCCTATGGGGAGAGGATACGGCTACGCGGAGGCTAAGGTATGATAAGCACATTCGTAACTTATGTACAGAAGTCTCTATTCCTGAAATTCATCAAGGATCCTTCGGAATAGTCCGCTCTGGACTTTGGCAAGAAATTTATCTTCACTTTCCTGTGCCAAACTTATTAAAGAACAGGTTTCATCTCTGGGTATATGTACTAGAGGACAAACGTTCACATGAACAGTAACACTCTGGAAGGTTTGGCTACCGACCGAACCCAAACTGATCAGGCAATCTTGAGAGTTAACACCTTCAGTCAGGATGATTGTGTGTGCGCAATAGGTCTCAGTTAATGACGTCCCTGCTTAAAAACGGCGTGCCGATTTGCCATTTATACCTTCCCAGGCTTGGAAAAACACCTGGAACGAAAAAAAAAATGTGTTTCAGCAGGGTTGTTATGTTTTATTTATTGATTAACACCTCTTTCCACATTTCCTCTCTCCCCGGAGGTACTTCCTGTAATGGCTCCACCCGAAAGGGCTGTCTTTGCACCATACTAAAGGGTAGGGAAATTTACTGTTTTATTACGTTAACCCTTTAAGCTAATGCATATTCTCCTTACTGTTCTCCATACATTTCTTATGGAAATGGTAAGGAGAATTTGTCTAAATATCAAGACATTTTGTTCTTGGTGATCACTTCCTTTATTCTCATCACTTGAATGTTAGAACAAGGAGTGATAATGTAAACAAAAATTTCATTTTCGTCACTGTTAGGGCTTAAAGGTTTAAAGGCCACAAAAAAAACGTTAAACTTAATAAGGTAGCAGCCAAGTGTGATTACTAAGATATATTAAAAATTTTGACAGAATTCTCAATGCAAAAATAAAGAAAAGCCTTAAGTCTTCGAGCGACTAAAATTCCGCGACGATTTGCTGTTCATTTACGAGGTATAAAAAGAGGTATTTGTTGTAGGAATATAAAACGGTACCTTTGCGATAAATATATCTTATTAGACGGTTTAGTGTATAGTATCGTGGGATATTTTTACGAGTCGCGCCGTATTTTGGCGAGCCCGTAGGGCGAGTCAAAATACAAGAGACGAGTAAAAATATCCCACGTTATTTTTTTCTCAGCGCGTGAGCGGGCAAGATGAACCAAATCCTGCAATCTGATTGGTTCCGGGAGCGGGCGGAATTTTCCGATCTTGACCGCGGTCAACGGAACGGGCCGAGCAGGAGTTAGCTACATGTATCGAAATTTGGGAAAATAAAGGGGTTTCTTTTAGTTATATTGCTTCCTGTGATTTCTGAGTTTTAACAGAGTAAAAAAGCGTATTTTGCTGCTCTGGTGTCACAAACGGCTTCGTTTCATGGTTCATTTTACGCGCGCTTGCAAAACGTTGCTTTCCGAAAACAACAAGACACGTTTAACTTTTGAAAAAGAACAAGAAAAAAATAAAAATATTATTTGCCGGCCTTGGTCGGTCCGTATTGAGAAAAACTGTGCCCTCGGTCTTGAGCACGGCCCTCGGCCTGCGGCCTCGGGCCGTACTCAAGACCTCTGGCACAGTTTTTCTCAATACGGACCGACCAAGGCCGGCAAATAATATATATATACTACACACTCAACCGTCTAATAAGGGATTTATTATTCAACTTAGCTACAAAATGGAAAAGTGGTTTATAAACTGTCTGAGTTGCGTGACAAACTAATGTGACTTCTGAGCAGCGAGTGAGCGCGCCAGCGGGGTCAGGTTTCGCGCGCTTGACGTGAGGTTGTTGTTGATTGGTCAAAAGCGAAAACTTGTCAAACCTGTCAATCGAGCGAAGCGTCGGGATTTTATTTCAAACTTGCAAGGAAAACAAAGATGGAACAAGGCAAAACTGAATTATTTTTGGGTTTACAGTTAGATGAACAACAATGTTCTTGGTCACCGAGTAAAACTACGAAAAGAAAGAACTCGACAGAACAAACAGAACTCGAAAGTCAAGTCAAACAAAGTTAAACAGCACTTCAAGCTCAGTCATCTTTGTCCGAATCACTAACCACGTGTCGTTTTGGAAGAGATAGCGGTGGAGATTTCTGACCGACAACAATTATGCATTTGTTGAAGACAGCTCCTGAGGAAAGATGGGTTCTGTTTCCTGACTTTGACAAACAAATGACATAAAAGATTGTTAAGTTCCTCGGCGGGAATTTCTTCAATGGCCCTTGTTTCTGTAACGGACTTGAGGCCAGTTTTTGTCTTTTCTGTTGTATTTTAATACGTTTCGATTTTCTTCAATAATTAAAGAAATTTCACTGTCGTCTAGGTCATTGCTTGTCTCTAGGATCTCGTTTTCGTTAAAAACCTCAAAATTTGGCAAGCATTCATTGTTTTCTTCCGGAAAACGACTGTTTCGGCCATTTTTTCATCGTTCACCTTATAAGCCTAATGCCTGACGCGGCATTTGTAGAAAACCTGTCAAACCGGTCTTCTGGAGTACAAATACCGTCGGATATTTGTACTCGTTTTGGGTGTTATTTGTACTCTACTGAATGCAGTTGAATAATAAAGATTATTATTTTAAAGAGTGAATGTTTGAGCCTCAGTGCAAAAACTCCCGGTACGAAACTTCAATGAGTCCCCCCCCCCCCCCCCCCCGCACTCCCTTGGGCCTCCCTCCATCCTGGTGTAAGGCCGGTTCTCCTAAAGTAAGAAACCAGAGAAAATAAGAATGTTAGGCGCATGTTTGGTTTATGAACGAAACTTTGGTCAGTTATCAATCAAGAAATCCGTAGATATCGAGGACTGTAGCGTATCATATTACGGGTTTTCTAAAGTCCCGGCTGAAAGAATAAAACATCGCTCAACATTTTTCGATTAGGCTTTCGATGTTTAACGAGGAAGTCAAACGAATTAAAAATCAATCTTCTTTCTTTCAAGAGCCGGCCGAATACATTGTTGTTCACAACTGATAGCAAAACAAGTGTCTTTTGCAATGTTTTATCTGATTGGTGATTTTATTTTACCACTACCTCGACCTAGTCAGGGTCTGCTGGTTTAAAGCCCATGGAAAAGAGGTCAGGGAAGGGACTCGGGGTAACATGGACACGACTAACAAATTAAATGCCTTAGGTTTACTTCCTGTGACACAAAAGGATATTTCAGCCTTTTTGTGTCACAGGATCACCAGTGAATGTCCCTCCACAAAACTAACCTTTACTTTCCAAAATCAAACTTCACGTTATCTCCAATCAGCATGAAGGCGCCCAGTCGCTTACTTTAGAGTAGCCGTTACTTCTCATCCACTTCATGGCCTGGTGAAGAGATTCACTGGCACTTTCCCCACGAACAAGGTGCTCGTAGAAGCGGCTCATCAACTGCTCTGTTGTACAGTCTCCTAGGGCCCACAGCGCTACCAACACTGAGCGTGCACCGGATCCTAAGAATGCTCGAGCGATTCCAACAACTCCTTCGCTTCTTATCTGTCCACGTGCGCTATGACAACAGCTGAGTACTACCAGCTTAGCTCGCAATCGAACCTTTGAAATCTCAGCCATAGTCAATAAGTAGTCTTCCTCGCGTGGAATCGCGCTAATGGGGCTTTGAGGGGTGAGAGCAATTTCACCTCTTTCGGCATTACCATGTACAGCGAAATGTATCAGGCTCACTGAGTGTATGCTTTGAAGAACAGCCTGCTTAGTTGCTTGCTTTCCTAAAAAAGGTTGAACTCCAAGAAGTCGTCCAATCATCTGTGCTTCCCTTCTTGCACAGGGCAATGGAAAAAGCTTCTCTTTGCGCCCCTTGTAAAGCACCTCACCAACATCAGGTTCGCCCACTATCAATGCACCAGTCTGCCTGTGATAATCTGCTGGACTGTCCTGAATGAGCTTGAGAGTCGTCAAAGAAGGAACGATGCGGATCCTGAAGGACTCTGACAAGTACTTATCACTTTCATCCTTTAACGCTGGAAATGGGACGTTGTATAAGCAACGATCAGGAACAATGACAAGATCAGGCTCGTTCAGAAAGTCAGCCACCGGAGCAATGACCATTTGGTAACACTCAGCGAGGGTGGGTACAGGTTGTTGACGTCTTCCTCATCTTCTACGAGACGGGAAGCTGCCATGCTGTCTTGCTGAGATAATTCACGTGTTGAGACACAGGGTTCTGAAAGGAACAATGATCGATCTTCGCAGTTCTCTTGAGGTAGAAACCTCCTGACGGTTTCTTCACTGAAAACTTCATCAACGTTTCTTTTCGACCCTTTGTTTACGAAACATTCGTTGACGTCTATTTGTCGGAAAGTATCGGTTTGTTTGCTTTCAGGACCCACAAAAAGATATCGAAAGCCCAGTAAAAAATGTACAAACAAATAGAGTTAATTTCTTTGTTCATAATCCTTTCAAAAGCAATCCATGACTGCGGGTTGATTGATATTTGTTGTTTCACAGAATATGAGCTGACATTATATCTGCCAGCGCTCTGGCCCGTCCAAGCTCTACAACGTAAAGCGCTTCTTTAGGATTCTCATGTTTACAAAACAACACACTGAGTAAGTGATAGGACTCACTATGCTCGTCTAAGAGCGATATTTTAAATCGGTCATTCTCTCTCAGAAAACGACGCATTTTCTCGGTCTTTTGAATGCTTAAAAAGAGTTGTGAAGTGATCTCATGTGGTGTTTCATTTCCTTCTGATAACACGTCGCGTGCAAGTTCAAGATGGGACTTAATTTGTTTCTCCAAGTCACCTGTTTCTTCACTCAGTGCAAGTGCTTTCTCGTGGTACTCTTTAGCCAGGACATATTTTCCAAGAGAACGAAACAAAGATCCTAGGTTTAAATAACAGGCAGCTTCTAATGTTCGGTTGCCAGTTTCCTTATTGATCCCTAGTGCTTTCTTTTGATAATCTTCTGCCTTGCCAAGTTCACCGGCCCTGTAGACAAAGCTCTGAGGTTTCCGTAACAAGTAGCTTCTCCGTCTTTGTAGCCAAGTTCCCTAAAGATGACAAGTGCTTTCCTATGATATTCTTCAGCTTTGTCATCTTTATGGACGCCCCTGTACACGTTTCCTAGATTTCCATAACATGTAGCTTCCCCTAATCTGTCGCCAATTTTTTGTCTGAGTCCAAGTGCAATATTGAGCATTTCGTCAGCCTCGCCGTGTTCACCGAGACACAGATACACGAGTGCAAGGCTTTCGCAACAAGCAGCTTCATCAACTCTTTCACCAATTTCTTTGCTGATAAGAAGTGCTTTCTTTTGATATTCTTCAGCCTTACAGTACTCACCAAAACATGCGTACATTTTTCCTAGGTCTCTAAAACATCTAGCCTCCCCTTTTTTGTCGCCAATTTCTTTGCTGATCAGAAGCGCTTTCTTTTGACATTCTTCATCCTTACCGTGCTCACCAAAACATGCGTATAGAGTTCCTAGGCCTCTATAACAATCGGCTTCCACTTCTTTGTCGCCAATTTCTTTACTGATCATAAGCGCTTTCTCTTGATATTCTGCTGCCTTGCCATTTTCACCGACATGCCTATACATATTTCCTAAGTTATGATAACACGCAGCTTCTGCTCCTCTGAGTCCGATTTCTTTTGTGATCACAAGTGCTTTTTTTTGATATTCTTCCGCCTTTTTACATTCACCAAGAAATTCATACACATTTCCTAGGCATATGTAAGATGATGCTTCTCAGCCTACTTTGTCACCAATTTCTTTTGTGATCACAGGTGCTTTCTTGTGATATTCTTCAGCCTTGCCGTATTCATGGAGAGTTCTATACAAGTTTCCTAGGTTAACATAACACCAAGCTTCTCCTTGTCTGTCGTTAATGTCTATTCTAATCTCAAGTGCTTTCTTTTGATATTCTTCAGCCTTGCCAAATTCGCTAAGAGATTGAAACACAGTTCCAAGGTTTCCATAACACATAGCTTCTCCTTTTCTGTCGCCTATTTGTTTTCTGAACAAAAGCGCTTTCTTTTGATATTCTACAGCCTTGCCATATTCACCGAGACATTCATACACAGGCCCGAGGTTTCCATAACATGCAGCTTTCCCCTGTTTGTCGCCAATTTCCTTATTGATGACAAGAGCTTTCATTTGATATTTTTCAGCCTTTCCATATTCACCAAGTGATCTATATACATTTCCTAGATTCCCATAACTTGCAGCCTCTCCTTTTCTGTGGCCAATTTCTTTTCTGATCACGAGTGCACTTTTTTCACTTCCCTCAGCCTTGCTATATTCACCGAGACATTGGTACAAGGTTCCTAAGTTTCCATAACAATTAGCTTCGTCTTCTCTGTTGCCAATATCTTTTATGATCACAAGTGCTTCGTTTAGGCATTCTACAGCCTTGCCGTATTTACAAAGAGACTTGTACGCATAACTTAGTCCTCCGTAACAGCAAGCTTTTCTTATTCTTTCATCAGTCTCTGTAGCAATGAGTGCTTTTTTGTAAAGCTCTTTTGCTTCTTTGAATTTATTCTGAAGCACATACAAATTCCCCAGATGAAAGGTTATCTCACATTCTTCAGCTCTTTCACCACATGCTTGCAGGAAGACCAGAAGTTTTCTACTGCATTCTATTCCACTTGTGTGATCACTGTTACGTTCGTACACCTTCAACATTTCAAGGCATATCCCTATGTAGGCTGGTTTGACAAATTCCCTTGCTTTTTCCATCGCTTTGTTGCTGAGGAGAATCAAGCATTCCTTCCACAACTCAATGGCTGTTAGAACACGACCACTGTTGGGAAGGAAAGTGGCAACCCTAATACCGATAAGGATGGTCTTTATAATTTCGTACATGTTTTCCATGACAGTGTTTTCTAAAAACCAGAAAAAGGAAAAAGAACAGGGAGAAAAAATGAAGAAAAGTCTGGTGCTATAAATGATAGCCTGAGTTTCCAGTTTTATATCGTAAAATTCCAATAATAAGCCGTGTAGCGCTGGATTTTAGCTGGAGTTTAATTTTGTGGATGGGCGATTTTTTGTGTTTTGCGGGAACTAATTTTTGCGATTGGGAAAGACTAGTTTCTCTTGCTGGAGATTTATTTTTGCAATTTTCAAGAAGTCGCGTTCACCTGGAATTACAACATTTTCTTTTTTTCTTTGAATACGTGCGGCAATGGAAATACTTGTGAAACAACTTGCAGATGTAAAACAAGTTAATCAGTGTCACTCTATTACAATTATATCTTGCCCTAGTGTGGCTCTGGCAATAGATCAGCAATAACTACGGTACCACTTGATGCATTATCCCCCGAGTTATCACTGACATTTTCTTTTTTACACCGGTATTCCACTTCGTCTTCAGACCCGCTTTCTTTCCCACAATCGATACCTTATATGAGGGTCTCAATGGGGTGGTGGTTTTTACGGTTATAGCGGTTAAAATTTTGGCTTTTTTACCGCTAACGGTTATTTTCTTTCTGTTTTTGAAGGTTTAAAATTAATTTCTCTTGTGGTGATACACATTTCAGGTCTTTGGACCATTCTGGGAAGAAAAAAAATTTAAAAAAAGCAGGTAACTATTTTAAGAATTGTAATTTTGGTTTTCTTTCGGTACCAGGGCAGAATATGTAGCCGTCCTACCCGCATTAGCCGCGAGACAAGACATACAAACAATCTTAAAAAGAGATCTTGATACTTTCCAAATGACAAATCGTGGCTACAAAAGATTTTTTACGGTTAGCTTTTTTTACGACTAACGGTTAAAATATTTCAACTTTTACGCCTAACTACTAAAGTTTTGGTCGTGTTACGGCTAACGGTCAACCCCATTGAGACCCTATTATGTGTAAAAGGTGCTGTTTGTATGTAATTTCGACAGTGGAGTAAATTTTAGCGGAGAAAATTTTTGCGGTAACTTTTTTGACGGGAACTTTTTTGCGGATCGTCAAAAAAACCCGCAAAAGTCGCAAATAGTAAAACCCGTAAAAACTAAGTGCCACACGGTATATTTGTCCAAAAGACTTTTTGGTGCAGGGGCTTATTTTCGGGGGGGACTTACTACTCGTCTGAAAATTAGGGATTTTGCGTCTGAAAATGCAGCGCCAGAAGGAATGTGAGTGTCTGGTGGAAGAATTGCACTTCCTTACAAATACTATCTGCATGATCTCAAGGAATACAAGCACGGTATAATGAATGCAGTACGACGAAAACAATGATCTTACGATCAAACTTAAAAATTATTTCGTTTCATACAATGTATGAATGTTTGTTTCTGTATGGCACACTGTTGTGGTAAATATGCCTGTTTTTTGGTGTACGTGTGGTATTCAGATTGCTATTTACGTAGGTAGAATAATACGGAAAACTGTGTGGGGAATTATATTAAATAGGAGAATATTATGCCGTAATCGTTCCTGCGATGTGAACTGGCTTATATTCGGGGAGTGGGGGGGGGGGGGCGCTTAGCGATTGAGCTTTGGGAGGATTTCTGAAGTTTTGTTCGGGAGGGATTTTTTTCTGGGGGGGGGGATGGCTTCTTATCGGAATTTGCGGTATACACATTATAAAATTTCATTGTTCCTTGTCAGAATTGCTCACGATGCAAAAGGTTATCAAAAGTACGCACAAACACGAAGCAAATACACGTAACAGGCGCCAATGGCGGAAAGAGGCATGCGACCAAGGCAAGATTGATTTTGATTTAACTTCGGATTGGTCGAGAAAGTGGTGTGAGTTTTTTTAACTAACAACAGAGCGAATTAAAGGGACACTGTCACCAATTTTTAGGATAACTTTGAAAAGCTTAAAGACGTATTCTAATCAGAGAAACCCAAAAATAGTAGATGAGTTTCGTTTAAAACTACTCTACCAGTTCTCTGAGACTATAACTAAGTGTGTTTGGTTGCAGATCGCTAGTATGCGAATGGTTGCAACTTGAAAACATCAAGCTGATGTTTTCAGGTTTTCCTTTGTTTCGTGGAAAAAAAATCGCCAGTAACTGACTATGGTTTGTTCTTCCTTTGAGAAAATCAACTGCTTTCCTTTTCTTGACTTTGTAGAAGTACTTATTCTGTGTACGTGAAAAGGTATTTAATTTAAATTTCAGCACATTTTTCACCCCAATACGTAAAAATCCTCGTGACAGTGCCCCTTTAAAGCAAAACCAAAACAAACGAAAATTACCTTCATCATTCAATTAAAAACTGCTCCATAACTATTAATATATTCAAAAGATCAAATAGTTTTGCTTGTTTGCATGTACGTATGGCTTCGAATTACATCCTGATCTTGTGTGATCCCTGCCATATAATGAATGAAGAGTTGCTGCTTATTAAGCCACTACATGACAAACATTTCGTTGCCCAAAAAAATAAATGCCGTGTGATCTAAAGACCCGTCTAATTAGCAGTTCATGGAACGTCACGAGTCGAAGGTTATGACAGTGTTATGAATAACTTTGCTCCAACGTGAGAAATATCACGGAAGGTGGTTTTGATCGGTTTGGATTTTAAAGATTATAAAGTGATGCATGTCCCCTGAGTGATGGACAAACAAGGGTGACATGTGCGATGCGCATCTACTTTGACATGGGACCTGAACCCCAAGTGAGCCAAAAAGATATATAGCAGAAAAACAACCAAACAAAGTTACATGATGACAGTGTGGTTTCTCCATGAATCGCATCGGAGCAACACAACAGGAAATCCGTATGAATTAATTTTCGTTTGCTGAAACTTGGTACGTCCAAGTGGTGTGCAAGACTTACACGCGAGTATTGGCATTTTGAGCATTCCTTCGCGAGCTTCGCAAACGGCCTTTTTAACACGGCTTTCTCCCTTTGTAAGAGATGGTGATTTACCGTTCTCTCCTTCAGCGGTGCGGAAACAGTCTGCAAATTGGTCGGCTGTTTGCACTTTAGAATTTCAATTCAAGAGGCTAAAAAGGTTGAAAAATTATAACATCTTTACCTCGATGTAACCACCTGTGAAACTCACGGTTGACGTAAAACAAAGGAAACAAAACATTTTAAACGACAGCATACAGCAAAACGATAGCATACAAGACAAAGAAAATCTTGTCAGGTTCAGTAAACCCCCAAACTTCCGTTTCTGGCAAACATATTTGATGGTTTTCATCGACTGTCTTCAAATAAACAAACAAGGGGGTAAGTTTCTAAAGAAACTATGGTGCTGCGTCGGTGCTAAAGTGAAACACAAAACTTTGGATTTGTAAGGTAAATTGGTCACCATAAAGAAATTGAACTGAAGTTGACGTTTCGAGCGTTAGCCCTTCGTCAGTGCGAACTTCCGCCTTAGCTTCACTTGGCGAAATACATTTCGAGACAGCGCTCTGCGTACTGTGACAAATGACCTAGTTTGTTGCTTTCTCATTCCAAAGTGCAACAGAACTTTTAAATTTTAGTCTAAACTCATACAAATCCATGAAAGTTCTATACATAACACAATTAGCTCAATACGGTAACCCTACTTAGTTATTCCGAAATCTTACTTTGATGTTCATGACCTCAGAACGCCCTTTTCCTTAAACTTTTCCTTCTTTCGATCACTGTAGCCTCCGTTTGCTCAAATTATATTTCCTCAATGTATATTTTGCTAAATTAGTCGTTTTTTTAACCAGAAACCAAACGTTACGCGACACGCGGCACTCAAAAACCTTCCCGGGTGAGACAAAGTGTTTATATGCGAAAAAGTTGTCCCACCTGCCAGGGTTACCCTACATGCCGAGGTGAGACAACTCGCCTCCCTTCTCCCCCCCCCCCCCCCCCCCCCGAGTTGTCTCACCTCCCCGAGACGAGTTGGCGATCCTCGTGTGAACGGTTCGTTGAACTTGTCAAAGAAACAGGTGAGAAGTTAGCTCGGTAAGAATAACTCGGGGCGGGGGCGGGGGCTGGGGGAGGGTTGTCTCGGGTACCCGAGACCATATAAATGGGGTCTTAGCGACAGCTATTTAACAATTATCATGCGAAATCGCGCGGAATATCACCTGATACTTAGCCAACGAGGCCGTAGGCCGAGTTGGCTAAATCAGGGGATATTCCGCAAGATTGAGCAGGATAATTGTTTTATTATTCAACAAATTCCCATAGCCTACCATTTTCAGAACGAGAAAAACTACGGCTCTATGATAAAAACGCTAAAAGCTAGCAACACATAAGCTTAATAAAAATCAAAACAGAACTTCAAGAAATCAAAGTTTACTACCGTTCACTTAAAAAGACGTATTTACAAACTCATGTTTGGAAATGAGAAGACAAAGGAAATAAAATATTGCTACCTTACCGAGAATAAGTCCTCTTCCTGTGAATTGAAATCTTTTCAACTTTAGTCTTTACAACTTTCCGTGAGCAAGTGTGCTGCTTCGTTCGCAATAGCATTTTCTTGGTTGAGTTCTCACTATGAAAATTCCAGGTCAACCTCTGGATATCTTTGTGAGCTGAAGCAAATACTTGTTGACTTTTTCAGAGCATTTAATCGTGGAAAGTTTCTTCCAGAGAGTTAACATTTTCGGAGAACACTCCTGAAACTGCCTCGCTTTTCAAAATGGCCGCCAAACAATCTGCAGTGCACTTCCAAATATGGTCATTTACGTATATCGCAGGATATCTGTCATGTAGGATGACAGATATTGAGGGCTTCGTTACCATATATGGGCATAGTGACAATTTGTTGAATAATAAATGCATATGTTGCAAATAAATATACCCTACAGGGCATGTTGTGGCATGTTGTGAAGGTGCAATACGGCTGACAGGTCTTCAGTTTTTTTTCCCATTTTCTTTTCTTAAATAATATGTAAACACATTTATAATGAAAACATTGTGACGTTAGTATTTTAGTATCAATTTGTAAGTTTTTTGTTGTTGTTGCTGTTGTTTGTTAGTGTAATTACTAGTTTTGAAAATTGTGAGTTGTAAATATTGTGAGTTCTCAATAAATAATTGAAAAAAAAACCTACAAGAACAGGATTTCAAAACAACGTTTCTAGCGGAGTAAAGGGAGAAAACAGCACACCAGAGATTCTTGTCCCAACAAAGAGTACCGCTTACGAGGAGAGCCGGCGCGCGAGTGATCCACGCGGTCACCTTGGGAGGCTCGAGTTGTTTTGATTGGCGATTGCCTCGCTTTCTGTTACAATGGAGTTGACAAGCTTTAACTCACGCCTACTACGCACGTGTTTTTTTAGCCTCTCCTATAGTTTTGCCTTAATTAACAAGTATATCTTGAAAAGATTTCCCTCCCTTGCTTTTGATTTGCACCGAGTTACGTTTTTCATGTTAGGCATATCTGTTGTAATAATGAATCTTTTAATCTTACTATTTAATTAGTGTGCTTTGGCTACAGTACCAACAAGCAGCACTTTCTTTGCAATATGTAACAGCTAGTTTAATTATATTGATGGATTTTCTGATTACCATTAATTAAGCAAGTAATTACACGCCAAGATACGACGTCATGAAAGCTAACCATCAATTAACTAAGAGTAACTTGATTGAACTTTGTTGTAGCTACTGCACGCGCACGACGTTCGATTTCATTCCAAAACACGACCATGGTATCTCAGAAATATCACACGCCATTCTGCGCAAAGAACTGCAAAATCGAGCACCACGATCTGGTCACGGTGCTTTGTCTCGACAGCTCGCAAAAAGCAGACGAGCTGCCGGACCTATTGAGGGAATGCATCGACTCTTACCAGAACTGGGATCACAACAGTGAGGTGCCCGATCCGCTGGAAGAACTCAGGTGCCCGCTGATCTATCTAGCGTCCGCGTTCGGCAAAGCAGGACTTGTTAGAGCTCTGCTGCAAGACAACTTCGACGTGCGCGCGTTGAATTTCAATGGCGAGACAGCGCTTCATGGGGCCGTGCAGTACATTTTCCATACGGGTACACTAAAAAGCCGGGGATTAAAAGTGGCGTCGACTTTAGGACCGATTAAAAACAGGATGAAAGCTTTCGAGCAGATCTTAGCTGCCCTTACCGACAGTGATCCAAAAATCATCTTCATCCAGGACAATGAAGGGAACACAGTTTTTCATGCTGCGGCTGAAAACATCTGGAACGACCAACAAAACGACCGGCTTGGGAAACGCGCCGGTTTTTTCCAGTTTTGCTTGAAGAGCATGTTAACTCGGGCTTTAGACCTTGAAGGAGATAGGAAGATTACCAGAGAGGAGATAATAGAGGCCTTGAATGCGGAGAACAGTGACGGAGACACCATTTTCCACATCTTGGCGCGGGATTATGCCTTTGGTTTCAAGAGCATGAAGCTTGTCCTTAAGAAATTTTTTCCTTGTCAAGTGCCGTCTAAAGCTAACAAGGAAAATGAGACCGTCGCTAATATCGCACTGAGGCGCAATCGTAAGAGAGCCTTGCAGGTTTTTCCCGAATTCTTGGAACACAGTAAGTAATAAGAAATGATGATGACTCTCGCAGAAATCAATTTATGCAGCTTATAAAAGAACAACCGGAAAAAAACTCAGGCTATCGTTATTCATCTGCTTTTAAAAGTTTTTGCTTTAAGGACGGTGCCTCCTAATAGAGATGCACTTTTCTAAAGGTTATGACTATGGGAAAGAAGTAGATCTTAAAAAGGGTTATTAGAATCCAAAAAGAAAAATGTGGGTAACTACGCATTTTTCAGAGATAATTAAGCAACCATAATTCTAAAAAGAGGGTTAACATACAAAGAAAATATGGCAATTGCTTTCCAAATTTAAGCCTAATTATCTCTGAAAAATGCGTGGTTACCCCAATTCTCTCTTTGGATTTTGAAAGCCCTTGCTAAGATCTCCTTTTTCCACATGGTCATAAGCCGCGCAAAAATAGTTGTCAGTAGGGGGCAAATTCCTTAAGAAACCCGAATACCCCGAGATGCGCAGAACAAAAGGAGGCACCGTCCTTAACTGCGAAAGTCATCATCATTTCATGTTTCATGCGCAGTTCACATATATGATTATTTTATATATTCATTCTTAACAGTTAGTAATGTAACTGTAACGTATAATAATCATACCACGAGAATGCCAATAATACAACTACCCTTCAGGCCCGAGGGGTAGGGGTACTCAGTAAAGTTTTATACGGGGAGGCTCCACGCGGAGGTTCAAACCCTTACCCTTTGTATACTACTTTTTACCAACATGATTCCCTTTCATATCACAGCAAATTTGCACCCCTCTCTTATATCTTAAGGATCAACCAAAACAATAGAATTTCTTCTAATCGCCACATTTTTCCCGGGCTTTCAGTCGTTCTGGTTCAGTTGCTCAAAGGATGCAAGCTTTAATGTGCTTCGCGTTGTCATTTCTGCTAAAATTTGGCACCCTTTGATATTCTTCGCCTTAGCCACCATTTCTTCCACTTTACAGCCAATTTTTTTTACCCTTTCATATACTAAAATGAAAATTTTCCCTATCCTTTAGTATACTGCGAGTTTTTGGCGGAGCCATTTCGGGCGCGAGGAGCTACTTGTGAGAAAGAATCGTCATCTTTTAGCTACACCCACAAAATGAGTTTGTTGTACCCTTAAGTGCTCCCTTAAAAACGTTCGACAAAATAACTCATTTTTGTGTCATTTTTGTATTGTCTGCCATCTCATACTAGCCGATAGTACTTACTTCCCAGTGAGAGGATAACTAACCATACTGATAAGATTGCAAAACAGGCAACAATTTCCTGGTGCTTCAATCCCTCGAAACGTTCTAACGGGAAAGAGCACGGAGCGGGCTTCAAAGCCCGACAATGCGTATGGTAGCTAGCGTGCTAGCATACAGACTCCCTTTTATATCATTCGCAAGGCAAACTAATTCAATTGAGCAGAAATATAGGCCGTTTTGCAGTATCAACATCAAACCCCATTAAGAGAATCTCCTAATCATAATGTATAACAGCTACATTAGCTGCGCATTTAACTGGCCTAAGCTGCAATGATTGTGCCATTTTTGTTATATCACAAAATTAACACAATTTTATTTCGTTTGAAGGCGACACTTCAATCTCAGTCAGTTCTGATTCCGACGCATCCCAAACTGAGTCACCATCACCCAGTACTTCAAGGGAAGCCGAAGAATTCTCCACACTCGGTGAAACCACAGCTCACCAGGAATTACCTTTGAATGTCATCTCTGATGCGGACAGGCCACAAGTAACCCACTCGATAGAAGAAGAGGAGAACAGCTCAAATGAATTGATCGCCAATTCCATAGCAACTGTAAGTGGCCCTAGTGATCAGGAAGTGAATACAGCACCACTTCTAACAAACCCTGGAATTCACGATCTCCTGACCGTTTCGTTCGACAACACCCTTGGCAAGCCACCGCAGATGGAAGTACCTTCATTTCTTAGCCTTTCACAGAAGCCTAATGTAGTTGTTTCGCCTTATGACAGCCTCGTCAACGAGCCAGTAGAAGCAGAAGTGATGTATGTGTCTGATACTGTTCGCTGCAATGACCCCGTCGTTTCCAAGGAAACCACTTCTTCCGACAACTCATCCAAGGCCAAGGAGCTGCCTAGTTCTACTCCCCAGCGTCCTGATGCACTCAATACTGCTAATGTTGTCGCGGCTAATGATCAGTCTGATCCGATAGCGCCTTCAAGCATCACCTTCTCATCCACTGATTCCGAAGCGATGTCTGCTATAAATAGCCAGGAGTCGGCTCCTCCCAGTGAAGAACGAGTGGGAGTCAGCTCTGAACAGTGTGCGTCCTGCGAAGAAGACGAGGCCGCAATCACTGACTCCATTGGAATCAGCCCTGAAACGGAAGCGCCTGCTGACAATGAAACGCCGACTGAACTGTTTGACACGTCTATTGATCACACAGTTGAGTCATGCGATGCTCAAGTGCCAATCGGCAATGTTGTTTCCTTTGACGCGCACAAGACGCAGTCGATAACAGATTCTCAAGTACCCACTACCGGAGAGCGCGCGAATGGGATCCCTGATAACAGTTCTGCGTTCGAAGTACCACAGACCAACCAACCTCAGCAAGGCGAAGATGTTGATTCTTCTCAGCGAGGCAAAGGTATCAGCGGAACAATACCAAGTGAATTGTTTGATCTGCCAACAAAACAAATCCCAGAACCAGCCGGAGAATATGAGCAGTTTTACGCTTGTCGTGTGATAGACACACTAAGTCTCGCTTCGCAACACCAGTCAAAGGATGATAACATTCGTGAGGTCCCTTCCTTAACCTCACTTGCCTCTGCAAGCACCGAGAGTATCCACTCAGAGTCCTTCGACTCATTGGACGTTACTCCAGGGGGCTCGGACGAGAGGAGCACTATATTGAAGTGCATCACAGACAACTCTTTCCTAGAATTCCTCATAACCGAGGGCCTTGAGCTAGACTCAAGGAGCAAGAAGGGTGTGGTCGATGTGGTCATGGCGCAATACAATAACAAGCTTAGCAATGTAGAAAACGCAGTTCCCAAGCTTGCAGCACAGATAAGGAAAACCGAAAAAACTATTGATCAACAGACGGAGAAAGTCAAACAGCTTCAGGAGGAACTGGAGTTTGTGAAAGGAGAAATTGTCAAAAACAAGAATTTACTGCAGGGGTATGTGAACGAGCAACAGGGATTGGGCAAGCAGCGAAAAGCGCTCAAGCGAAAGGTGGCTCGTTGCGAAGGAACCATGAAGCACCTCTTGGGAACTGCTAAAAAAATTCGATTGGAATAAACCTGTGCTTTTTTTTTTATCACACCTAGCTTCTCGTCACTGTTACAGCAAGTTTCAGAAAATCACTCTGGATGACTTTAGAAACAGTTGTCACGTTTATTACTACATAGAGCTTGTACTTAGGCGACTTGTTTCTTGAACGGATACTCGGTGTCTAAACTAAGACCTTTGAGTCCTACAAGACCCTTTTTAATCCTTCTTACTTTTTTTGTTTAGAGCTATAACTAAGGCATTCTTTACTTGTTTTGTTAACCAAAGTATTCTTCGCCTTGTTGATTTTGTGGATTCACATTTTAAGGATGCTCGATTTTCCCAGAAAACTGAAATAATAAGAAAGGCCAAGAATAAACGTAGTGTCACGAAAGATGGTTGTCTTGTAATGGTGGTTGTCTTTCATCGCGGTTTGAAATTATTGATTTCTGTATCGTTTGTCACACCATCTGACAGGGTCCCAAAGGAGTAGGGGTCTTTGAAGCCCCAACATTGTTCCCCTAAAGCCAAGGACCTGAAGGCTTTCTCTACTTGGTGCCAGGACAATACTGTTCAATTTAGCAAAATGGAACCCTGGTTTCATTTACACCCAGTCCCCACTCAACTTCGAAATCTAACAGCTTTTAGAAGTTGTTTTGCAGCATTTGTAGGAAAAGACGTTATAACAGGCACCAAACTTGATCTAAGCACACTAAGGCCCCCCTGCCCCGCCCCATCATGCAAAAATAAATATATAAAATAAAATAAATAAACAACCAGAAAGGGTTTAACTTGGCACTGTTTATTTATTTATATATAAGTATCAATCAGCAGTATTTTATAAATAAATATATTAAATTTGATCCAAAGTATAGGTTCTTCTTATAAAAGTAAAATGAATGCTTATGAAATTGTTTACTTACAGCTCAAATGAGGCCATAAACTTAAGGTGCATTCAATTAAGTTTGCATTTCAGGTAGTCTCCTTCGCAGCCGCTTGGGCCGGAGTCACGCAACGCTCCCCGTCACTGCGGCCCGAGCGGCTGCGAAGGAGACTACATTTCAGGGTGGTAGAATGGAATTATCTGTGACTCTGACTCTTTGAACCAAAAACTCAAGAGCTAAAAAGTTTTAAGCTGAGAAGGTATAAAAAGACTTTTCTGTATGTACCAAGACTTGCAGTGACCTTGACTTCTGGGTTACTGCAAAATTATTTTTACTAAAACAGGGAGTTGACTAACTTTCAAAAACAGATAGAGCTATTCATGTATGGTAAGCATCGACCTTAACTAGGCACTTAAATTACAGCTGGGTGATCAATCTCCATAATTATTTGACAAGCATAATATTCAATATTATTATTGGACAGCTTTAATTTGATAAACTGTAAATGTAAACATAGTACCGTTTTCTCTTTCAGTAGATTATACATCTAGTGCTGCAAAAATATACAAAACACCAAACAATGTAAATATTTATAAAATATCTGAACCCTTGACTTATGATATAAATATTATCATGAACTTCAAACAAAATGCATGCATGCATACTTTTGTTATATTATAAAAACATATGAATATACATCTCTTAAAGATGCAACAGCTCATCGGCATAAACATCTGAAAATGCTGTATACGTACATATCAATCTATCCAACTTGAAACCACAAGCATTTACCATTTGCACGAAAAAAAAAATTAGTTGAAATAGAATTCTCTCTATCAGTGGTATGGGATTTGTGTCACAGTGGTTTGGCTAATCCAAATGCATTTACCATGCACAGAAAAATCAGCTGGAACAGGTCACCCTGCCCATGGTACAGGTTTTTTTATCAAAGCATAGGAAAATAAACTGGAGCAAGCATGGCTTTGAAAAATGGTACAGAAAATTTTCAGTCATTTCGGAAGAATAGGATAAGAGGAATTTGTCTTAGGATTTCAATCTTTTTCCAGATTTTTCTACTGGAATGAGCTGAACCATTTAATTTCCCACTGAAAATTCTGGTTTTTGTAGACGTGCTCCAAGTCACTTGTATTTTCTTGGGGATGCAAAAAAAAAGTTTCTGCTGTTGAAAAGAAAAGATGATATGTGCATTTGTGTGTTGCATACAACACAAACCAGTGATGCCTTGGTGAGTTGTGCATGTGTCCTCCATTACCAGAATGAGTGATTTGGAACAAGTCTGTTGTTTTTGTTGGCAAATGGTAAACAGCCCAGAGGCTGACAATAACAGTACATGGTTCTGGTATGACCTAATTTCCTTTTCATCCCCTGGGGGGGAGGAATGTGAAGCGAGAACAATGACAAACACCCTGCAGTGAACGGCAATGGATACAGTGAAACAGACCAGTCACATGCTAAATAATGAGTTATAAAACCATCTTATTAGCCTGTGGCAGTAGCCACTTGTTTAAGCCTTCTGTCCATGGGTGTACAGGACTACGCTGTCACTGGCTACCAAACTATAGGCAAAGTAAACAAATAATCAACTAATTTGATCTCAATTTAGTATCAAATTGCCCCAATACGTCTGTCATGAGGTTCACTTTAGGGTAGGGTGGAGGGTTTAGTCATGCAGCTTAGCCAATTATAACAGCATTCCAACAGTCATAGATTTTAGGGATATGCTGCTAAGGAGGCAATCTCATTTCAGTTCTATTTTTCATTTACAATCTTTTTCCTCATGTTATAAATATTAGAAGATATGCTGGTCCAACTAGTAGTGGACCTCTAGGACACTGTTAAGCTCTTGGTGGGTAGTAAAAAATCTTTTGTCATATTTGACCTGTTCAGCATGAGCGCTGTATGCATTAGTATGGGCTAGGGTGAGTGTTCCGTTGTCTGACTCGAACAACGTAGAGGTCAGTTTTTGCTGATTTTCTTAATCTCTTCTTTCCTTCATAAGACAGAGTCTTACGATATGGTGAATTTATTGGACATATTGCAGCTCTCATACAAACGCTAAAGTTATATAATTTTCGCAACCGTCGTATCATGAGTTTGGGCTGTCTGTGTTTTACATTGGTCATATGATGAAATACTTATTGGTTTCAAGTTAGGTTGGGCCAGATAGGAAATCTTTTGGCTCACAGTCACAGTGCATGGACCTTGCTGCACTCAGTTGGTATGCCATGACTTCAAACCAAACATTTTCCTGTCTGGCCCTCCACTCAAGTCAATTTAAAATAAGTGTACTAGATAACACAAGCTCTTCATTCTGCACACAAAGATAAAAACAACTGTATGCTTGGTGGCTTCAAATTATACCTGTTGGTCAAATCTCATTGGTTTCCAAACAGTGGTGAGTCGGTGAGTGATAAATGATTGAGTTAGCTCAATCTTCTTTACCAGGTGCACAATAATTATTACTGTAAGAAGGTGTAACTAATACACCTTGAATCAATAAATATACTAGATGAAGCTGGAATTTTTTTAGTTAATTAAATAAATATGTAATTAACTGTCACATTTAAGACTATTAAAACAGAATTAATTACATGAGACAATTATTATCAGCATCCAAGCAGTAAAACATGCTTCAAAGAAGGTGGTATAGTGAGGAAAATGAATAAATAATTGTATCTAAAAGTAATAAATTAATGTGAGCAAACAGTATGACTCACAGCACCAGAAACATTCATTAACCAGGACAAACCTTTTCCATATACAGTATACAGTACAATGGGGGGGGGGGGGGGGGGGGGGAGAGGGGGGAACCTGGGAGAAAGGGAGTGCAGGGGAATGTACAAGAAGTGGGAAAAGAGAGGGCTGGAACCAGTATCCCCAACGAGGCTGGAAGTGGAAGAAATTAAAAAAAAAAAAGATGCAGGACCTTAAATGACATTTGCAGACAAAAAAGGGCAAAAAGGCAGAAGCCAACAGAGATGGGATGGCATCTAGGATTAAAGGGTATAAGAAGTGGGAGTTTTGGATGCCACAGTATCTTCTCCCCCTTCCCCCCACCCACACAAAAAGTTCAAGTGACCAGGGGGTTAAAATGCCTGTAATAATGGGAGCTGGGGAAACTGCTTAAGTTGGAGTTAGCAAGTTGTTAATTATAAGGGATTCAAGTTATCGCAAATATGCAAAGGCAAGAAGAGGTTGCCAATGGAAACTAAGAAACTGCAAAACTAAGTGTTGGCAAGCCTGAGACTTATTGACTACTTAGATTTTGGGATGCCTTCGCAAAAAAACAAAATAAAAACAAAAAAAGAACAGGACTCCAAGACATAAAGAAAGAACCTTTGGAAAGACAACACTGTGAGACTATACACCACCTCTGCAAGACAGAATTCATCCCATTTCTGTGTACTAAGCTAGCCAGCCTGCATATTTTCATTAGGACTTTTAAACATGTCAAGATTTACCCCTCTGCCGACTTGTTTGTTTTAGCAGGACTACCACACATTTCTCTCTCTACCTCCTCACACGAGGAAATCTTCCGTTTAACTGCGCTGGATTCTCCTCTTAGTTTCGTACAATGCTGGGCCAGTATTTTGTGTTTCTCTGTTGCTTCTACAATGCTCTTTTGAAGGTTTTCAATTTCAGCAAACAATCTGAGTTTCTCCTCTTCCTTCTGTTGCAGCTTCAGTTTGGAGTTGTGAATTTCTGCCTCCAGACGTCTCTTTTCTGTTTCGGTTTGACAGATTTCAGAATCAAAGCTTGCCATTTTCTTACCAAACTCACTCTTAATTAGCTCCACGATCTGAAATTTCATTGCTGGGTTAAACTCACTTCCTTGTGTCAATAGAAAATCAAAGAAAGCACTGTTCCCCGTGGATGCTGCTTTTGAGTTTTCTTTACCGGTAATCGGGGTTTCTTTTTGTGAGTCGGCAGTAAGAGTTATGCCACGATCCTTCCCTGCTATGTATCTCATGGTGGAATCTAGATGTGACAGTCCATTAGCTTTTGTTGGAATAGCTACAGATGCCTCAGCCTCATGCCCCTGTGTCATAGAATGTGGGCTTGATGGCAATGCACTGACATGATTCTCTACTTCCAGACTGTTTCGAGGTAATGGAGAAACACTACATGGTGAATAGGTCAGGTCGATCTCCTGCTTTACAGTTTCACAGGGAGATGAGTTTGTGCAGTCTGTTTCAGATCTTGAAACTGGAAAATTAGGCAAGAAGACAGGGTATGGATCATCACTAGAGAGGCCTTGTGATGCAAACTCCTCATCACCAGTATGGGCTGGGATGCCATTTGGAGACAGTGAGAGGGATTCACACTCCAAGCAACTAGAAGAGCTGTCATCTCTGCATTCTGCTGTCATTTCTAAGTTGGTCGGACCATGTGACCGGCCAACAAACACAACTTCATCAGATGATGACCCATTGTAGATGTCAGGTGATGCTTGGTTACCTGTGCCAGGGTGCTGAGTGACTGGATCTCCTGTGTTGGTATGGTGGGAGGCTGTGCCTTTAGCTGTGTTATGCAGAGACATAACCACACTTTCAAGTGATTTAAGAGATGAGCCATGCTGTGTTCCCCTGGGGGTATCTCTCTCCACCATTTCTGCCTCACTCCATACAGCTTTTACAGCTATTTCAGTATCATGACTGTTGCTTGTTACATGCGGTGTGCTTGTTACAACAGGGGAAACTGAAGCTTCATACTGTTGTTGTTGTTCACAATTTGGCGAAGAAGAAATCACAAACACATCTTTGAAAAAAATGAATATGAGTGTAAGATTCTAATGACTCAGAAATAGTTATGTTACTGAATTTTAATTCCAAGTGAGATAACTTTGAAAAGTTAACTTTGTAGTGCTAGCTCCTCTTCAGTGAGAGAAATCAGAGGATTAACCAGGAGTGCTTATTAATATTCATCACTAAGGTATGAGGTAAGGTAAAGTCACACGAGCCAAGGAGGCCCACATGGCCGGACCTTATCCCGGTTTCTGTGGCATGAAGCAACTGAGAGTATGTCGCTGGTGCCCATTGGTACACCTGGGTGGGTATCCGGTCACTTTGTCCCATGGTCACTTTGCTCCAAGTTAGATCGTTCCTCATAATAGTCCGATTGTTCCACAAAATAGTTAGATCACTCCATGTTATAAGTTAATGTTGTAAGTGCATGCTTATATTAACTGTTCCGTTGCGCGTGATCGAATACAGTCTGCGTAATACTCCACATATTTCCATCAAATGTAACAATAATTTGTGAAGTCTTTGAAGGAATAAAGGTTTGATTTGACGACTGGAGACTCGAGAATCCATGCTTTTCTTTTCATGTTTGAGGGGTGATAAATAAACTGGATACGACATCATTGCAGTGTACGCGTATTACTCAGCCAAATAAGTTCCAACTTCACTCGTACAAATAATCTATCACGATAGACAGAAAAAAACTTTATAACTTGAATCAATTCTACCATTTTTCAACTAGAAACTGACGTGGAGCAATCTAACTATTTAGTGGAGCAACCCGACTATTGAGAGGAGCGATCTGACTATTGTGTGGAGCAATCTGACTTGGAGCAAAGTGACCGTAATTCCCTGGGTGGAGTGAGACAAATGTGGGGTTAAGTATCTTGTCTAAGGAAACAACACAATAACAGGGACTGGGCATTGAGCCACCGACCTTCAGATCTGAAGTTCAACTTGCTAACGACTAAACCCCTACGCTCCCAAATCATTAAGATGGCATGCTGGCATTACTAATACAACCAAACTGAACATTTAATTAATCAATTGAATCCAGTCAAACTCAAAAATGTAATTGGGTCCAACTGGGTTTAGTAATCAAACACAATCGAACTCTCTCAAAAAATTTAGAGCAGTCAAACGCAATTACAATAAATGTTTCAGGTTCAGTTGAGTTCTATTAGGTTCAATGGCACGGTGATTGGAAAAATGGTTAACAGTGGATTGCATTCATACCACAAACACATAAACCAAACAATGAAATAAGCTGCTCATGAGGATAGACTTAATAGAAGTTGTATTATGTTTCTCTGTGTTTGAATGACTATGATTGGGTTCAGAAATCAAAGAAATCAAAGAAATCGGCAATTTTTCAGTTCAATTGTGTTCGATTTTCTGAACCAATCGGACCCAATTTGTTCAATTAAGTTCAAAGGGTTTGATTAAGTTTGATTTCCAAACGGTTCCACCAGTAACACTAAGTATGGTATAGTGGTTGTGGTTCAATTTTATCCTTGGTTCAGTTTCTATTTTCCGTTGTTTTTGTGTATGGTAATATATGATAACGAGTTAAAAACAAAGGGAAAAAATTGAACCAAGGATAAAATTGAAGCACAACATAGACAGGGCTTGAATTTAATTCTGGGATGATTAACAGCTGGGTTAGTAAACAGAAATTCTACTAACCAAATTATAAAGATTATTGTTCATAATGAAAGTTGTACCAGAATCCCGGTACATCCCGAACACTGAGCCTTCAACAACTCGAGCCCCTCGGGCAAAATCAAAACAATGGAAGAAATTATGTCCTAAGGACAATATTATTATACGTGTACCTTCCGCATTGCCATCAGGATGAAACAATTTTCTTGCAACAGCGGCGTTCACGCCTGAGAGTATTTCAAATGCCGTTTTGGATTCCTTGTTCTTGATCGACGGGAGCACACTATCGTTGAAATTTTTCAAGACGTACTGAATAGACTCCCAACCAGGAAAACTTGAGCTCCCGGCAAGTGTGTGTAAAATGGTGTTTCCGTCGTTGTCTTGTGCTGAGACGGTTTCGATAAGCTGGCCATTAGTAAGCATGGAATTGTGTTTAAGTTCAAGAAGGTGACCAAGCATACATTCTAAACATCGCTGAAAATATCTTGTTCTTTTCAGAGGATCACATCGACCATCCACGCGAGCATGTCGACTTGTACACACAACGCTCTCGGCCGCGATGTGTAACGGAGTTCGACCTTTTCTTTTCTCTTTTACAGAAAATATCTTGGGTTCTCGAGGACCTAATGTATTAACCACGTCTTCAAACACTTCCAATCTCTTTTCAATCGCCATAAAACCACCACATTGCTTCATATTCCCCACTCGATAGAAGTGGTAAATAAGCGCGTGTAGACCGTTTTCACCATCTTTTGTCACGACAGCGGGGTCAAAATTTAACTTCATGAGAGTTTCTAACACTCGGTGCTTTCCAAATGCACAAGTTAAATACAACAAAGGTTGCCTCAGATCCGGCAAATTGTCAGGTACAATGCTGTTACGGTCCCAGCCATTTTGTTCGTACAATTGAACACATTGCCTGAGCAAAACATGTGACTTGGAAGAGTACCGTGTTGAAGTCTCCTTTCTGTTTCTCTCGATACACAAGGCTTTGATCAAGTCATGATGCACAATCGCACAATCTTTGCGACAAAATGGTGTATGGCACTTCGATTCGTCGTTCATCACAGTAATATGAGGGCAACAGAGTGTCAGAATTCTCGCTGGTTGTTGTTAACCATCAATGGCTGCATATTTTCGACAATAAACACACGAAATGACAAAAGGTCCCACGAGGGCCTCCCTGAGGCGATCATCGACCGCACTAGCGAAAAGGTCCGCTCTAGGATTGCGTGACTGATTGAAAGACAGTCACGCGACGTGAGTCTTTGGTGATTTCGATTCAGCCCGGGAGAGATGAACGGTCATTATAGACAGCGTTAAAACATTCTTAAAACAAGAGCGATTAATGTCATAAATGGTAAAACATTTAATAATGAAAGAAGTGCCTCAACTTACAACACGGTTGTGGGCTCCTGGCCTAGGTGCTCTGCTATTGTTGCTGGGTCTGTTTCACTGTTTGCCGCAAAATTGCATCTTCATCGAACACTGTAAAATTTTCGGAATCCCTAAAATTTCGAGCGATCTTTGTTTTTTTTTCGTATCATCTCTTTTCCGGATCTCAGGAATTATCCTATTTAAGTGTGATTGTGAAACACACACTAGTTGTATTTTTTTTCCTGGCCCCTCCCCTAAAAGGTGCCAGGATATATTAAGAGTCCAGCGGTGGTTATTTAGATTTCTTTGAAAAACATGCAGTAAGTTCGATTTCGATTTCTGTGTCGTTGCCGGGCCGCGCGGGTTGTTAACGTCGGCTGCTAATCTTTGATTTCCTCACTAGTATAAAATTATCGAATATGAAAAGTATTTTGGCGAACTAATAACTTACAACACAAACTGATAGCTACTGATAGTCACTGCCACCTATAGTATCAAACGAAATATTTCCTTTTAAAAAAGTCAAATTTACAGACGTTTGTAGCGGTACATTGTATAATGTTTGAAGAAAGCCTTAACCCATTTCCTTTGAAACTTACCCTGGCCTCAGAGGTCCGTTCTCTCATATCCCGACCTAAATAAACCGCCTTCACGGTTTTAAAGACTCCCGAGAGGGACCTCTGGTCACTCAAGTGCACAACTTTATTTCCATGCGAGAGATGAACTCACGATTTGAATTAGGTCACTGACTAGTTTACTCCTACTCGTTTCCAGACTGTACCGGGAGTTAACGATGTAACAACAGCTTTAGATAGACCGAAATATATCTCTCGCATGAAGTTGTACACTCGAGTGACCAGAGGTAATTTTTTCTCTCGGCGCGAAGTGTCGCGGCTTGACCGCGCTCGGTCGTCGGTTTTCACTGAAAACAGAGCCTCACCAAGGGTATTTCAAATTAAGTGCGATAACTGAATTTTGTATTATCTTTCTAGCTATGATAACTATTTCTTTAGCGAGTGATTTCCTATTAAAATGCAAGAGATATATAATGACGTCATCAATGAACGCCCTTTTTCAGGCGAAATCACTTTGCATCACAATTGACTTTCCGGGAATCGACAATTCACATTTCTTGTCTTTCGTTTGCAGTCTTAGCGAATACATCGCACTACAGCCAAAATTGCACTGCAGTGGCGTTGTGACGACAAAACTTACGATGGCTTCTTCCCTGCTAGCAGAGAACGCTTCTAACGTGAAAGGTGAAACAATTGTTAAAGCCGAACAGGGCGGAAACAACGAACCAACTGGTAAGTAATTGCGATATATTCAATCCTTTGAATCCTTCGAAATGCTTGAGAGACAAACGATTAATGCGCCTTCCCTCACGCAGCACTTAAGTATCATCATGCATGACTATGGAGTCTCACTTCAGACAAGGAGACTGGGCACACTACAACTTTACCGCAGCAGAATGTGTGTATACTTCTGAGGAAGCTAAACTTTAAGTTTGTGAACCACCTTTGTAAGGCTCAAATCAACAAACTAAACACAAAAACAAAAACGGTCAAATATATTAAAACGATGTTGTACCTTGCTGTACTATTTTATTATAGGCAATCAGCTTTAAAGATAGCCTTAACCTGCGATCAGGCGTTCTTTTTCCGGCACATTCATTTAACAGCACAGACCACCACACAAACAGAGGTTGGTGAGCCTGTGCTTTCAGTTTCCGCAAGTGAAACTAACGGGGGTGCAAACTTGAACCCTCGGTAACTCGAAGCTCGCGCTAACTCGAACCAAAACTGAGTTCATTTCCTCTGGATTTGCTCCATACATTTACTGCAATTTTCCCCCTAAATAACTCGAACCCTCGATAACTCGAACCTCCCGCTAACTCGAAGTGAATTCCTATTTTCTTCATGTCATTTCCTTTATAATTTTACCCTCGATAACTCGAGCCTTGTTTGTCAAAGTGTGATGAGAAAAAACATTCTCCATAGCATTGAATTTATTTTGAAACAAATTTCGAAAAAATTGATCAACATTGTAGTTTTATCGTGTCTAGTTGTTCTTTGTGTCAATTTCTTTAGTTTCCTGGCCCCAGTTGTTCAAAAGTTGGATAGCGCTATCCACCGGATAAATCACTATCCAGTGGATAACGCAATTGGTTTCCCTATCACTTATCCACTGGATAGGGTTTTACCCGGTGGATAGCGCTATCCAACCTTTGAACAACTGGGGCCTGGTGTTTTGGTACACAAAACATGTCAGTTGTTCCTGTGAGAATACATGTAACAAGTGATGTCAGCAGGAATCCCATCCCCCGATAACTCGAACTCCCGATAACTCGAACCTTTTTTGATTTCCCTTGAAAGTTCGAGTTATCGGGAGTCAACTGTACCATTTTCAGGAGAACGTCAAAATCTTTTCGGGAATCCGAATATATCGCCCTGCTGGAAATGGGAGCCCCGAGTAATTATCCGGGAAACTGCAGATGATATCAGGATATGACAGAATATATTCGGGACATGCATCTTACTTCACAGTTTAATTTCAGGGGACTTCCTTCTGCCAGAGCATTGTTTGAAAGGATTCTCTAGCTGAAAATGCTTAAGTCGCAACACTTTTTAAGGAAGCGGAATCTTATCGCCCGAATTACCGAGCCACTGTTTGCTCTGGCTGACTTTTTTCGTGTTATAAACGGCATATCTGTACCCTGCAAGCAGAGGTTTCCTGGTCGCCCTATGTTCCGGCGGGCGAATAATAATGGTGTTTAAACAGCGTGTGTTAGAGTTGCAGCCATCGAAAACTACCTGGAGAAGTAGCTGATCCCGGCATAGTTAGAACTGTCTTAACGCTCCTATCTTGTTCTCTCTAATGTTACCTTAGCCGGCAGTCTTTCTTCACGCCTCGCTCTTTTCGCACCTCTTGTAGCCTTCCTTCGCACTTGTCTCCTGGGCTCCCAGCCCCCAGTCGTTGCCCTCACATTACTGATCAATGCCATTTATGACAAAAAAAAATGAGGCTCTTACACAAATACAAGTCACAACACAAGAACAGGTTGAACTAAAAAGGAGAAACACCGGAGTAGGGGAGTTGTACCAGTTAAGATCATTAATGCCTTTATCTCTGTGCATTTACAGCAGGAGACCAAGAAGAAAAGAAAGTCCAGCATCGGTTTTCTGAGCCATGGGAGGATAGCGACCTGATACTTGTAGTAGAAAATGAGAAGTTTCATGTCCATCGTCTGATAATGAGTATGAACTCGCCGGTGTTTAAAGCCATGTTCAAGTCTCAGTTCAAAGAAGCAACTTCCAATGAGATTCCGTTGCCTGAGAAAAAAGCAAACGAACTGCTGGACTTCCTGAAGCATATTTACTGCCAACAAATTGAAGAACCTGTGGAAATCACAAGTGTGTTTCTTTCTTTCTTTTTTATCAGTTTTAGTCTCTAAGTAACTGAAAAGAGCCTGTTAGTTTTAGTTCGTTTTTTTTTTTTAATATGGGGCTCACCTGCCGCATATAACCTCCCCATACCAAGTAATGCTAAATCTGATGCCAGCCACACCTCAAATCCACCACAGGGCTCGAGACTAAGTTTTTAGCTTAGTAGCCAAGTGGCTAGTGAGAGGTTTGATTTCACTAGCCAAAATAAATTTTCACTAGTCAGACATTTTTGCATAAACTCATACTGCGTTCAATATGTCTAATTTTTAGCCGAGTTAAGTAGTGTAAACATGCCAGACATGCCTCTCTGTAATCTCAAGAGTAAAGAACTTGAATGTTGACTATTTTTTCCAACGGTTAAAGATTCTCACACGCGGAATACAAAGTAGTATGTGCCTTCAGGGAAAATTCCCAGGCGCGATGTAGTTCACGCCTCTCTTTCCATTTTGGTCAGATCATGACGAATATAACTCGAACAGTTAACCTTATGTGGGCATGTCATCGTACGGAGAAACGTTGGGAAGAGAAGACTAACATTGTACGAACGTTGTAAGGTACGGAGAAAGGTAAAAAAGACAAGACTGATACAGCACTCAACTCACGTACGGAAAAACATCTACAAGAGAAGGCTAGTAAATTATAAGCGTATTTGAGTGCGGAGAAACACTGTGCAGAAAAAAACTGATTAGGTTCGAACTTACTAAGGTACGGAGAAACGTTGAGAAGTCATATCAAACACGTTGGTTGCTAATGCACTACAGTAGGGAGAAACGCTGCCAACATACCAAGATACAAAGACTTATAAAATACGCAACTACTAACTTACGGAGAAACGTTACTAGACAATACTAATTCCGTCCACACATGTGTTCGTGGGTCTAGAACTCCTTTTCACAAGAATGCTGACTTTTTAGATGATTTTAGTGTTAATGCAAGGAACGCGGACATTTCTTAATTAGTTTTTAGTATGTTTTCTTAGAGTAGTTTTAGTAGACAGTATTGATTTAGTTGGCTATAGTCTCGGGAAATTGTTATAGGTCATTGCCAATTTTTATGATTCATGCTATAGTAGTTAGGTTATATATTGTTTTTTTTTTCAAATATTTCTGTAATTTATGTACATATTTTCAAATAAAATACCGGGTCCTATTTCAAAATTAAAAAAAAAAAAAACTAATTCCGTATGTAGGCACGTGTGTGACGTACGGAAGAACGCCGAACGGACAAACTGAACTACTACAGTAGGACAATAAATTACGGAGAAACTAAAATCGCACTAACGTACGGATAAACGTTGAGAAGACAAGACTAATACCGTATGAATATACTAACGTACAGAGACTTATCGTACGAAAGTACTAACACACTGAAAACCTTAGGAAGAGCAGAGCAATGTCGTGTGAACGTGCTAATGTACAAAGAAACGTTGGGAAGGCTACACTAATAAATCGACGAACCTGCTTACGTACGGAGAAACATTGTGAAGACGTTACGCTGGGAAGAGAAACTATTGTACAAACGTAGCAGTAAATGGAAAAAAGTCGATAACAGAAGGCTAAAGAATTGTGTGAACCTTCTAACGTGTAGACAAATATCATTTGAACGCACTAATGGACCTTTCAAGGAAACGTATGGTAAACGTTCTGAAGACGGCTAATTTCGTTCGAACGTAGAAATGATGGAAAAAAGGGTTGGCATGTGAGACAAGAATTAGTAGGGAAAAACGTTGAGAGGACAAAACAAGTATCATACGAACATTATGATATCCTTTTACGTAATAAGTTTTAGTTTCTGCTCACTCAATTTGCTTTTGGGATCGGATGATCAGAAGCAATATTCAGTTTGGTTTCCATCCGGTGCTTTAGTGCTTTGAAATTTTCACTAGCCAAAGTGGCTAGTGAAAGCGCAAAACTTACTAGCCAAAACGGAATTTCTACTAGTCTGTGACTAGTTGGCTACCGTTAGTCTCGAGCCCTGCACCACCACCTAAATACGTACGTTGATTTCGCTCTGGCCACCAGCTGGAGCTGTTTATCGGTATCCCGAGTTCAACTCCTCAGCCATGCTCACAGATAGCCAACTGGTCTGCCTTTGTCCACAAGTTGCGATTCTTACTTGTTATTTTCAGTTCGTTATTTCTTTCATAGTGTTTGTTTCATTTACACGGCCTCACAAGCCTATGGCTTTGAAATCATACCGTGTATAAATAAAGATTATTTATTTTTATTTATTTATTCAGAAGTTCAGCCACCTGTCAAAAAAGTAGTTTTTCAGGATAGCATAGACGTTAGTCTTGCTTCCTCCATTCCCACAGCTATGGGTCTGAACTTCTTGAGTTTTCGCACATAATTTTTCTTGCTTGTGTTAGCCTGCGGTGCAGCCGGACGCGTCACTCAAAACCTAGATATACCAGCGGTGTGGACCGTCTTCGACGCAAGCTAGCTTGTGTACGCGTGCTTTCATTCCATATTATTCTAACCACAGGGGTAGAAACAGATTTAAAGGACAGACTGGAACGCTAAGGGTTAATTACTGTCAGCCTCATAGTGTCAGGGGATAATTTTCGTCATTATTTGTGGGTTTAGCAAAAAAGGGAAATAAAATTAAAAAATGGGCTTCGGTCATAAATTATTGTTTAGAAAACTATCTTGTCGGCAAATTTTAGTAAATATACTTCTAATGGACTGTCACCGTTAAGCAAATAGGCTCCTTAAGGAAGTACTTTTAGAAAATTACGAATTACCTCCTGAACAAACATGGAATATCAAGTTTCTTCTAATCAACACTTAGTTCTCTTGGATCTAGCCGCAACTTAACTGATGAAACATCATTTAGGGTTTAAGCTCTCTTTGCTCAGCCTTGAAGGCTATGTACACAACTAAATTGCAAGTTGAATGTAGCGAGTTTTCTTTAGTCTTAGAAACTGTGTATACTAGCTAATGATAGGTTGAAAGTAGGTGCTCTGTAAACTTTGGCGTTTAAGTCCTCTAGCTAAGTTTAGTCAGAATCAGGCCTAAAAGCTGTGTAACTAGGATGATGCAATACGCTTTCAAATGGCATAAATAGAGCAGTCTTGTCTTTGTAACTCTGATTTACATCTCGGATTTACATCGCACCGCTTGTGGATTTACTTCGAGGCGTTTGTAGAAGACCATTAAACAAGTGAAGTCCAAAAAACGTTGTGCGCCCTGGAACCTGGAATTCAGTTACGAGTTCCGTTCCCGCTAGCCAAGCGAGTCGCCTGCTAATTTTCCCCGAGTTCAACGCTACGTTTCCGACGAAGTTTCATTGAAGCCAATTTCCCTTCCCAGCGCTTGGACCGGCAAAACTTACCGTCACAATAGACATCATAAAAGGTTGAGCGTGAAGTGTAGCTTGCGCGGATGAGAATTGCTTATTCTTTTGTGGAAACTCTCTGCTCGCCTGTTTTCTCCAAGTCGACGCATTATCTGTAAGCAAGCCATACATCTTACAAAATTGCCCTTAATTAATAACCTTTTAGTTGACAACCAATAATGAGTATTTTTTAGAATCTATTTCCCTTTAAAATTTTTAGTGGAAAATGTGGAGCACCTCCTCAAACTTAGTGACGAGTACGAGGTAAAAGTCCTCTACAACTCTTGCATCAAGTTCCTTGAGGATCAACGCAAAACTAAAGAAAATGTGATGAAGGTGTTAACAATGGCAGACATGTATCACCTGGACAACATACGTCAGGGTTGCTGCGAAAACCTTCTCAATGACATGAAACTGAAGACACTGTCTGAAGTTGTTCGCTTGGAGGATCTCGACAGAGAAAGTATGCAACTTATCCTGACACAAAGGATTGAGCGATTAGAAGCCTTCCTTAATCCTTTGTACCCCCAGTTAATAGGACTAGTTGAGTGTGTGCTTTGGCTGATGACAAAGGCAGATGATGTAGATCTCAGATGGCCATGTGCACAACACTTAAGTGGGGATGGTAAATTAATGCACAATCTTAATATTGACGATGAAGAGATCAGGAATTGTCAGGGTTGTAAGCGAATGCTTAACTCAGCAGTTAGAGCCACCTACAAGCGTAGCTATGGTAGGACCTATTACAAATATGGATCAAACGACGACCCAGATTATCATTTTAATGAATGGTTGCATGATGTTATTGGAGATTTGCGCAAGTTGCTAGTCGGTTAAACACTATCAGTAGAGGGGGATTTGTGTGGCAGTAAACATTTAGATGTCTTTGGGTTTAGAGAGACTAAAGAGAGAGGTACAAAAAGGGTGATTAATTATTTTGCATACTTTCATGCCTGCAGTTATACTAGTTATCCAATCAGAATTCGATGACAACTTCTAGGAATTAAATCAACTAAAGGCCAACAAATGAACTTGAGTTGGTTTCCTAGCTGTCCTTGAATTGCGATCTGCTAGACGCTCTCAAAGAAGTGTGGTGATTAATAATTTAGAAATGGTCATACACTGACACTGATCGTGCACTGAACTGTAAAGGTACAATTCAAATCAATTTCTTTAGAGTTTAAATGCAGTGAATAATTAATTTTTATCATATCAATGTAGATTATTGGTTTTGAAAGAGAAAACAGGTAACTCTTGTATTATGTACATGTAGCTTCTGAATAAAACATACTATCTCAAGTATTAAACCAAGGAAGTAAACCTTACATAGGATTCAAAACGTTAAGGGAAAAAAAACTGGAAAATTTAGTCCTGATCACTTCGTTAAAAAATAAATAAATAAATAAACAAATAAATGAATAAAAAATAGATATCTAAAATCATCAATTCAAAGAACACAACACACCCAAGCTTGACACGTGATGCAACATTTAGCCGACCTCTCTTATGCCATGGAGGCAATAAAATAGTTTGCCAATTTTGTTATACAATTTTTGTTATACCTGTTCTAATGCCATTATATCTGTGTCATGCAGGCAAGATGTAAATTTCCTAGTAAACACAAAGAAAACGTTCATTTTATGTGTTTAAGACCATGAACTTAAGGTATCTTTTTAGGGACAATAGATTGTTTTGCATGCCTAGATACAACACCAAGAAATTTAAAGGGCTTGTTATTGTTTACGCATGTAATTTTTAGATTCTTAGTTTTTAAATTTTTAAGTCACGTCATTTTATAGTCCTTATATCCTTTGTAATTCTTTTTCCAGTGTAATTCAGCTCCTTCTGCAAGGCTGGATTTTTTAAAATTAACTTTATTCTTTTTAATACCAAGCAGGCATTTTGAAGAGTGTGGTCACTTTTGTTTGATTAAGAAGGCAATCAAAATGAATAGTTTATGACACCCAGGGCAAAGACAAGAAGCGAGAGAACGAAATTTTATATGGTGGAAGTCAGCCGACCTCTGCTCAGTTTACTCATAGGCTGAAGGAGAGTCATTTTAACTGCGCTTTTTTTCTGGTTTCCTGGAATTGAATATAAAAAAATGGGCCATCTCGAAATAATCAAAACGTGTTTTTCCAGCCAATCTGGTGCAAATAAAACTAAAAAGCAATGAAGGGCTCACTGGAGAAAGAGTGTAAGTGCCATTTGGGCCTTGAAATGCAAACTGCTCTAATTAAGCTCTATTTTGGCACAGAGCCTGTTAATTATGTAGAAAACAGTTCTGCATTTATGCTTTCCCCTGAAAGTTCAAATAGAAAGAACTGACCTATTACTTTTCCTTCAAAAATAATAATCTTACTCACGCAAAGCATGAATAACTTCTTTTGTTACCTTTGAACTGAAACAAAAGCAATCAACCAAGCATCAGGTCCTGTTGTGTCATTTTAATTGCTCCAGTTTTAAGCATACTAAGTTAAAAGCTAATCCTACAAATTGAGGCTCCCACATCACGACAAAAATACAGAACCACATTTCTCAGATGAGCAGAAACCTCAAGAAAGCTAAGTAGAGCTGGATTAGAGCGGTTTGGATTCCAAGGCTACATCTTTCCTCCAGCATATAGTGTGATTAACCACATGAGTTACTTTGGGTTTATGAATTAGTTAATAATTTAGTAGAAAAATCTGAGCTGGGCCGCCCTAGCAGATATAAGCCAATCCTTTTTACCATATCTGGCATACAGAAATGTCGTACAGAAATGTTGTCACTGTCTGTAATCTGTAAACATTTTAATACTGTCAAGTTTTCAATTAACCATTGCAATAGTTTGTCTAAAAGAGAAATTCAGCTTGATTACAATAAGAAGTCCAATGAACTCTAGACTGCCCCAAACTTAGGAGACAAAAATAAAATTAAAAATAAAAAAGAAGTGCAATTTGTCCTCACTTGTAAGGCCAGTCATTTCTCGTGTTACTAATTTCAAGAATTTATCCGTGATTACTACCATTTCCAAAACTTGTTAGCCTCATCATGTGTATTGATTTTTCAGAATAAATTGTTTGTTGATTGCTGCCTTGGCTGGCAGAAAAAGAATGAAAGCTGTGGGATAAATAATTTATGTAAAACAACTGAGATCAAGGAACAGTGAACAGATTTTTTAGGTCAGATCAACATTATTTTATGATTGTAGATTGGACTGAAAAGCCCACACAGAGGTCAATACATTATGACTTATTCAACATGCCACAGTGAGTAAAGCCTCTAACCTACAATATAGGCCAAATTTTTACAAACATTGCTCAATGCAAAATACAAATGCTGGTGTGCAACCTTTGTAATGCTTTAATCAGTTCTTTGAATTATTGATACTAAAATCAGGGCTCATAAATTTCCTGCTCACAAGATTAAGTGGATTCCATGTAAATTGTGCTAGCCCTGTCATCTTCAATGAACAAGATTTTTTTTTAACTCTTCAAGCCCTGATATAAAAATACATATTCCCCTTACTGTTCTCCAGACATTTCTTATGGAACTAGTAAGGAGAATTTGTCTAAATATCAAGACATCTTGTCCTTGGCGATCACTTAACTCTGACATCACTTGAATGTTTGCACAAGTAGTGATAATGTGAAGAGAAATTTCATTTTCGTCAGTTAGGGCTTAAAGGGTTAAAGTGATTAAATATTCAAACAGCTCTAAGGAATATGACTCCATTTCTTTCTCTTACTTTGTTTTACTCTTAATTACAACTTAATTCAACTCCAAACAGAATAAAAAGAAGTGAACACTGTGCAGCACTTCTCAATAAAACATCGACATGAGAACTTTGAATTAAATAATATATTTAAATGGTTCAATCACTTTACTTCTCGTTTGAAAATCCTCGTACATTTTTTGTACATGTACTCAACTCTTTTTTTTTAAGGCTTGATGTTTATCAGGGAATAGCCACAATGATAACTATGGTTAGTTTTCGCAGCGGGAAAAAAACTGAAAAATAATTCACACCACAGGAAAGTATATCTCATTTTATCACATTCATTTGAATGGTAACACTAAGGTTTTCATCACAGGTTTAAAAGTTACAACCACCTCGTACAGCATCAAATGCGATATGAATAGTTAGTTCCACAAGAAAGTTACTGCTCAGTAGCTTTCACTTGAATGGTCACACTTAAAAATTTCATCCACCGACTCAAAAGTTAAAAGCACCTTGTACAGCACAATGAACAGTGGGTCTTGACAAACTGCGAGCCAGCGAGCCATGCGAGTCATGCGAGGCAAATATTAGTTCCCAGTCCTGTTGTATTGAAAAATCCTTTGTTATTCCTTTTTGTCCATCTATTAAAAATGACATTGTATTTCGTCCCAGATTTAACGCAAGAACAGAGACTTAGCCTTGGAATATCTTGATTTAATACTACTTGTAATTCTTGATATAAATATAGTTCATTGCGGCTCATATTAACCTAATTCAGTGACTAACTGCATGTAGTTGTCGTGAATGCTAAAGGCCGTACTTCACGATTTCACTAAACGAAGTAATGTTACTGCCACGCAGTCTGAAAATAACCAACACACTCCCCCTGTTGGGGGGAGTGTGTTGGTTACATAGTGAAAAATTGAAAAATTAATCAAAATTGAAAATTAATCCGCAAGCTCATATCATATGTATAATTACTGAAGTTTTTAACAAAATAAAAGTTGACTTTAATGGAAGGCAAACAGCCTTGCCGTGAAAGCAACGTTGGGGACGCTAATTTGTTTAATAAATTGTACAATTGTTTTAACCCTTTAAGTCCCACCAGTCACAATCAAATTTCTCACCAGAGTATCAATACCCTTGTTCATACCCATGAAAGGTTTGTGAGAATAAAGGAAGTGATCACGAAAGAGAAATTGTCTTGAATTTTAAACGAATTCTCTAAACTGGTCATAGGCTACAGGAAAAGTTTAGAGACCGGAAGGACAATTTGTACATTGGCAACAGGGCTTTAAAAAATCCGCCATCCAGCTGTCAGTGTAATCGAAATGTAATACCCTGTGTAGATGACGGTTTCTTTGGCGGGCAAAACCGCGAGAGTTTGCCACAAGGAAACTAGCCTGCGTAGCTGGCGGGATTCGCGACCGAGTGCGTGTGCTTTGTTTAGAGCGAATGGCAGAGAGGGAACCGCGGAGCCGCGAGGGAATTGGAGCGAGCCGCGAGGGAATTGGGGAGGAGTCGAGTTGAGAATTTCACTCGCGGCTGCGCCGCTCGCGGATCGCGGCTTCCCCGCTCACGCACGCGGGCTTCGCCCGCGTTTTTCTCGCCCAGCGCTAATCCCAATTCCCTCGCGGCTCCGCGGTTCCCTCTCTCTGAGTCGACCAGCACCTCATTGAACATCTCACATGATTGGCCATAAGAACAATAAGATAACGGCACAAACAATGCCCCTATCCCTGAAGACAATGAGCGATATTGTTTTAGAATGCCTCTGAAATTAGAGGTTCACAAGAGGTACTGGACTCCTCCGAGTTCTCTCTGCCATTCGCCCTAAACAAAGCACACGCACTCGGTCGCGAATCCCGCCAGCTACGCAGGCTACAAGAAAACTGACAACCCACCGTACAGCGTAGACTATAAAGCATAATGATTCCGGAAAGAATGGTGGGTCAAGGGAAGACGTTAAGTTTCCAATTTATAATTTGAGGGAATGAATTAAACAACTAAACAAGGAACTCGAGAAAAGAATTTTGTCCGTCACTTGTACTTTTGAAATTATGAATATAATAAACTCATATATTGGAACTGCGGAATGAAGAAATAAATGTAAAGAAGATCCTCGTAGTTATTAACGCAACTTATGCAGTTGCGAAACGAAAGCCTGAAAAAATCAGGCTTGCCGGGATTCGAACCCTGACCTCTGCGATACCGGTGCAGCGCTCTAACCAATTGAGCTATCAAGCCAACTGGGAGCTGGTTATTAAATTGGTTCGTAATATACCCGAGAAAGATGAAGATGAAATTATGAATATATGAAACTCATATATTGGAACTGCGGAATGAAGAAATAAATGTAAAGAAGATCCTCGCAGTTATTAACGCAACTTATGCAGTTGCGAAAAGAAAGCCTGCACCGGTATCGCAGAGGTCAGGGTTCGAATCCCGGCAAGCCTGATTTTTTTTTCAGGCTTTCTTTTCGCAACTGCATAAGTTGCGTTAATAACTGCGAGGATCTTCTTTACATTTATTTCTTCATTCTGCAGTTCCAATATATGAGTTTCATATATTCATAATTTCATCTTCATCTTTCCCGGGTATATTACGAACCAATTTAATAACCAGCTCCCAGTTGGCTTGATGGCTCAATTGGTTAGAGCGCTGCACCGGTATCGCAGAGGTCAGGGTTCGAATCCTGGCAAGCCTGATTTTTTCGGGCTATCTTTTCGCAACTGCATAAGTTGCGTTAATAACTGCAAGGATCTTCTTTACATTTATTACTTGTACTTTTATAAAGAAATAAATAAATAAATAAATAAATAAATAAATAAATAAATAAATAATCATAGAGAATCCGCTGATCAAAAATACGGGACTGACCCCACAGAATCCCTTAAAAAGATACACTATTTTTTTTTTAATGAGAACGTCTAATTTTGCGGCTGAGGCTGAACCGAAACTGAATGTTCTTATTTTTTTTTCACTTTTTGAGTCTAAAGAATTTCAGAAAACTGATGTAGACGTGACCAGAACTTTAAAACGCCCAATGAGCGCTGTATCATGTCAAATTTCTTTGACACACATACTCCAGCTGTTGCTGTTTTTTTCTTCTCAGCAAAATTCACTCTATTACTCTTCCACAGCTGATGACAAGAAAATATAGCCTGAGCTCGACATTAAAAAAAAAAAAAAAAACAGAAACAAAAGACAACAAAAACAAACAAAATGGTTACTATGTGTTTTAAGCTCGATGCAAAAACCGCTGATGCAGAACTGAATAAAATTCCTGCTTTGTCTCTTACCCTCAGCCTGGGTACGTTCTTAGTATGTTCTTAAAATCTGGGTCAATTTCAGCCTCAACGTTCTTATAAAAAAAGGTTCTTATACAAGAAAAAGAGTGTAAGTTTCGTAGTTTACATTTAAAAAGAAGAAGAAAAGAAACAAGTAAAAGCAGGTTAAAAACTTTGAAGTCGTGACGTGACAGTTATTTTATATGACTCGCATGGCTTGCATGAATGGTTCGCATGCCTCGCACGTTGACTCGCATGGCTCGCATGCCTCGCTGGCTCGCATGTCAGAATGTTGTTAGCCTGTTCCAGGCTCTCAGATAGTTGGGACGGCATGAAAATTAGAAAGGGAACGCGAAAATAAGACGCTTTTTTTCGCGCTCTTTTTCTCAATTCACGCTTTCCCCACTATCTCGGAGCCTGGAACAGGCTAGAATGTGGTACACACTCAATGAAATCAACTTTTGAAGACAACGTATTTGCTCGCCGGTGAAACTAAACAATCTTCTCCCCTACTCATTCCTTCCACTGAATTGAAAAATCTTAAATGAAACTTGCAACGGATGAAACTATGGTTTTGCAAGAATCAGATGTTTATCATTGCACGAAATCGACTTTTTGAGACAAACGTGTTTGCTTGCATGTTCGCTGGCGAATCTGCGAACGCTGCAAAACAAATCTTTGTAGAAAACAAACAACCTCATGAAATCAATCACTTTATTGGTCTTTAAGTTTCTGCACTGAAGGAAAACTACTTCTGATACTCTTCTTGTGATGCGGGCTTGTTTACAAATCAAATTTGCATACGGGACGGCGAGTGTGTCAAATATTGTCTTTTGAGCCATGACACCGCCGAATATAACAAGTCATACCTTCGGTTCCACGGAACATAAAGCGGTCGTTCAAACGGCAAAATACTCTGTATTTAAAGGCGAAATTTCAAATCAAAGTTTTCATGATGTGCCGAGTATTAGTGCGTTAATTTTGTAAGCAAAACTTCAGAGAGTGTTTGTTTTTCTTATAGCACGCGCCAGCGAGTGTGAATGACTTTGTCTTTTTCAGTTTTTGAGCGGTCACCGCGCCAAAACAAAAAACTTTTAAATCAAAGTTTCATGATGTGCCGAGTACTACTGCGTTATTTTTTGCAAGCACAACTTCGTGCCGGCGAGTGTAGTTGACTTTTGTCTTTTGGAGCCGCCACCACGCGCTAACAAACGAGCGGATCCGTTCGGAAAGTTCGCAGTTGTTTTTTAGATGTTACTACTATTTTGTCTCTGCTGTCTTTGTTGTTCAGTGTATATCAGTATTATCAGGAGCAGGATTTGGTTGCGTGATAGAGAGCGTCACCATTAAATGCGTAACAGGCAGCTCAAAATTAAAGAATAACGGGAAAACAACGAAAACGTAGCCCGGCATTGAAAAGAAATATGCTATCATAAGTCTGGGAAATCTTTTTTTTTTTCGTAATTACAGAATGAATGTAGAAGAATACTTACATAATTAAAGAGAAACAGGCGTTGGGCTAGTTTTTGCGGGTATATAAGTTGTTTGAGTTTATTTCAAAAATTGGGATTGACAAAATTTTACTTTCGTGTCAGAAATCATGCCAACATTACACCTTTGTAAACATTCTACTAATTGAATTAGGAAAATCAAATTTAAATAGCTTTCGTGTCAGGAAAACCTCACGAATATGATCGTGCTAAAAGGCTAAGCGAGAGAAAACAAAACATTTTTGCAGCTTAATGACAAGGATTTCAAGAATTTTTCTGGTGATCATCAAAGAACAAACATCATTTGGGAAGTTCAGAATAACGAGTAAATCGTCAGATCAATGTCATAACCACGAATACATTCAACTGTGGGAACTACGAAACTAAACTGCGGACATGCATGAAATACAGAAACCAAGAAAACTTCAATAACGGTCAATTCCGGAGAGCTCAATAACGGGAAAGAGTCAGGACTCTTCTGGCAATGATGCATGGAATATTTTTAAAATTTATTGAATACGCGCGTACGCGGAAAATCCTGACTGCCCGATAATTCCGAGCAACATACACTATATATCAGCTCAAAGTAAACCACATAAAACTCAAACTGAAAGCTGTCAATAAAGTCCTTGAACTCTGTAAGGTGTGGATGATTTTTTTTATAGTTTATAACTTAAACCCGTACCAAATACAAACGTACACAATAGCCTTTCGTGGGCTTCATTAATTATGACCAACTATCTCCCCCAGACAACTTATGCATAAAGAAATGTTTGTACTTGTAGATCAGAAACATCAACACACAAAGACTTCTTTGCAATCTTTTCGACAGTAACTAAACTTAACAACCAATTTCTTTCCTCGTCCAGCTGTTCCTAACCCGCTGGCGAACGCCAACATAAACTGAAGACTAGCGAGTCCTAACATGCTCCTGAGTAAACTTTTCCTTCCGACTCCTTCCTGCGTTGTCTTTGCAAATCAAAATCTACGATATTTTCGAGGATCCAAACACTTCCATTAATTCTTCATCCATAGAGACTGCGCAAAACTTGGTTAAGAGCCCCTCAAATCTTGTCTATTACACCTCGAAGGATTCTACTTCGAATGGCTTTGTGGGCTTGTTGCCAAAAAGTTAACACACTAACACGACTGTTTACGCCAGGACAGCCCCAATAGTTCTCAGTTGCAACTGCGAACTAAAAAGTATGTAATATCTTCGGTTCTATGAAACATTATAAAGCAGTGATTGAAACAGCAAAATACTCTACTTTTAAAGGCGAACTTTTAGATCAAAGTTTTCATGATGCGCCGAGTATTACTACCTTGCTTCGTTGCAAGCAAAAGTTCAACGATTTAGAGTGTGTGTTAATTAAAGCACGCGCCGGCCAGTGTGAATGATAACATTTTCATGAAAATTGTCTTTAGAGTCATCACTGAAAATATAAGAAGTATTATCTTCGGTTCCATGAAGCATAAAGCGGCGATTGAAATGGCAAAATGCTTTGTCTTAAAGGTGAAGTTTTAACTCAAAGCTTTCATGATGTGTGCCCAGTATCAATGCATTGTTTCGAGCGGCAATGATGAACTGTCTTCTGTTCACACTCCATTATTCTTAGCTTGCATTCTCTCAATTGACCTGAATTGTGATTCTCTTGTTCGATTTATTTTATCCAGGAATCACTCAAGCAACAAGCTCATTATTTTCTCGATTCTCGCGAGACTCGATTCTCCCATCCTCGGAGACCCAGGGGCAGCTAGTCGGGACGACGGGATTTTCATGGGCGAAAGTTTACAACAAGAGCGGGAGAGCCCCTGGGCACTTACTCTTACCGAACGAGTTCCAGAAGCGTTTGAAATCCCGCCTTCTGATTGGCCAGAAAAATATTTTTCTGGCCAATCAGCGAGGAGGAACAGCCGAGCGACTCTCATGTCTTCTTACACGAGGTTGTTTCCTCATCGAACGCCGTAGTAGCGTGGCCCGTTCAACGGGAACATTTTTGAGGAGAGCTTCAGAAAAAATAAATAAACATTGAACATTGTTATGTCAGGACCCGCCTGAAGAATGTCCCAGAACGTTTCTGTTGAATTATTACCATCATGTATGACTTTGCAGACTGCTTTCTCGCAGACTCGCTCCCTCGACACAAGATCTGCAAGGGTGTCTTTGAAGAGCTCCATGGCTTTAAAATAATAGCATTTTAGTTTCGACAAATAACTCTTTTCATTTGATGTAGGACCACTGTTCTTGACAACAAGATTTGACGTTGCACAGAAGCACTTGGCCAAAACATGTAGAACTGTATCTCCGTTTTTGTCAGCCATGAACAACATGTCATCATCTTGTTCGATTATCAGGTTAAGGATTTCTTGAAACTTAGCTATCTTTTTTGTACCTGAATACTTGCCCTCTGGATAAGTAACAGGAAAGTACCGAGCAGCTACATGAAGCCGTGTTTCCTTACTTTGACGAGGCACAGAAAAATTGAACTTATAATCATGCAGCTTTGTAATGGCAAAGTAGTTTCCACTCATACAGAGCAAGTGGAGTAGCGGATAACGTAAGCTCTCCAGCGGGTCAGGAACATCCTTGTCGCGTTCCCAACCAGCACTGAAGCAGGCTTGAATGCACAGCTTGAAATTGATTGGCATGCAATCATCACTGTAAGTGCGGCACATGACCGTGGCATTGAAGACAGCACTTGTTAAAGGGGCATAGTCAGGAGGATTTCGCAGTTTTTTGGTCAAAACTGTGCTAAAATTATCGGTAGCTGACTTTATCCATGACCAACATTGTGTTTGAACATTTAAAGGACCATATTAACTTAATTTCATTAAGAGAAAACAAACCATGACCATTTAATATCGATTTTATGTCAAGACGCTGAAAGAATTTGAAAAGTTTAGCCTAATTTTTTCAAATTTCAATCCATTTCCACCGGTGCCATCAGTAGCAATAGACGACAGAAAATAGTTTCAGTGAAGTAATATAGTCTTTGGTAACAAAACTAGACCATTATTTGTGGGCGTTCATTGATGTGTATGGCGTTCCGTTGCGGACAAAAACATATCGATGATAAAAACGCGTTGAAAAGCATAAAACGGAAGTCGAGAATTGTAAAATGCATCGAAGTTTATAAAAAAAGGTAAGTTGAAGTTTGCAAAATAAAAGTTGACAAATGATATAATAGTAATCTGATGTCGTGGCAAGAAACACGAGTCGAAATTTGAAATTTGAGTCGAAGTGAAAAAAAAGTATTGTACTTTGCGAAACGAAATGGAACGAAACGAAATGGAAAATCTGTACTTTGCGAAATGAAAAATCTGTACTTTGCGAAATGGAAAATTGATTATACGCTCCAAGCGGTTCAGTTTTCGTGACGATAATCGACTTCGTGGAACCGTTATAAGTTCAACCGGAAATGTCACGCAAAAGATGAATCAAGGCAAACAGTATACTAAACGTGCCGGATTTTTTTTGTTTTTGGACTAAAAGCTTTGTATGAATTTTATTTCACTAGCTTGCAATAAATTTCTTTGCTTTGTGCCGTTTTGCACGATTTTTAGTTCAACCTGAGCGGAAGTCATCATCAGAGTCAAGTGAACTGTGAATCGTCAGTAGATGTTATAAGTCTCTGGTCGTTGTCCTGATTGGTCGACGATCTCGTGATGTTATTGGTCGTCTGTCAGTTAAGCCGTGATGTTATTGGCTGTGAAGACTGTTAAACGTGATTGGTGCGTTTCGATCTGTCTTTTGTTAGTCAAATGTCCGTTGGTCTATTGTTAGTCAAATAAGTCGGTTTGTCTATTGTCTGTCTTGTTATTGTCGGTAATCAGTCGTTTGTAAGGTGCAGGTAGCTGTTGGCAACGGTTCAGTGGTGTTTGTTCTAAGTTAGTAAACCAGCTTTCCAGAGTGATTCGTTGATAGTGGTCCGTACTGTAGGTAACGCATTCAGCAGAGCCCCAGTCGATTCTGTGGTTTGTTTTTAAATGGTGTTCAGCAATGTGATTGTTGATATCACCACTTCTAGTCGCTAGTCACATCTAGTGACGATTCACAGTTCACTTGACTCTGATGATGACTTCCGCTCAGGTTGTCGAAACGTCAGTCAATGTCACCTCAAACAGTCCTTCTCAGGACTACACTCACCCGGACGTCACAATTTACCGAATTATAAAATTGATATTGTGGCTATAAAGAGGGTCCCCAATAGGGTTCTTCAATCCCGCCATCCCGACCTAAATTTTTCCTCAATCCCGAAATCCCGACGGTTTTTATCGGCCAATCCCGATCCCGGTCGTAAACGATTTTTTAAGCTCCTTACCACAAAGATAAAAGGCCTTGTCAGGGTATCCAGATTCCCTCACAGCAAATCCAAGTACTGAAAAGTTAGAAGTTAGCTCTTTCCACCAAAGCGTGGGCATTGTTCATCTGGCTTTTTTCAGTTTCAAATGAATGAGGTCGCTCAGTCATTAATTACCTTTTTGTAAGTGGTTTTAGTTTTACCTCTATTGCGTGGTAATGCATGCCTTTCCGACCAGTTTAGTTACTTGTAATTAGTTATTCGGGGATGGTAGCGATCGAAGAAAAGCATTACAGGTGGGGTCATAGCTACAGTCACAAAGTTCATTGCAGCGGTAGTTAATAACTTTCTCATTTACATTCCTTTCTTACCAATCGCAGCCACTGACAACTATCGTCTAGAAACTGAAGGATGTAGACTCTAGGTGCTTTTCTTTGGCTCAAAACGATTACTAAAATTAATACGGAAATTTTAAAACGATTCCTACCATGTATGAAGACCTGAACATTTACAAAAAAACGCGGCAATCAATAGACAGTTCTGTTATTGAAGCGAATAGTTCTACCGAACCGGGAAACCGTTTTAACGAGAAAATTGGCCTCGCTATCCAATGATCCAATATCACTGTCGGCCTCGTCGGTGTTACCAGGTAATGACCCTTCTTCTGAATCTTCCTCACTGCTCGACGAATCGTACTCCAGAATTCCATCTTCGTCTTCTGTTTCGTTCACTTGACTTCTCTGTTGTTCCCTGGAGATAGACTGTTCAAGGGAAACCGATTCACCTGGTTGCACCTCTCTCTGGTAGAGGTAGGAAGGCAGGGTCCCAGCTCGTGCCATCGCGGTCTCTTGTCTAACAGATCGTTGACGTACTGCAGCACCAAACGTTTGCGCCCAGTCCCTCATGCTTTGCACGCATTGTCAGGTGCATTGTGGAGCCATCAGAACAGGTGGCAAAGGTTGCATGACTGGTATGTCCACAAGAACCATGGCACGTTCCGGCACAGGATACCATGACTTTGGATTGGTCCGGGGGGGTACTCCCATATATAACCTATATAGGTATGTGCCGCTGTGAAGGGTATGGTTTTCAAGCAGTTTGGTCTGGGATAGGATATAGAAATCAGGGAGTGTTGGTCTAGGATAGGGTATCAATTACCGGGAAACTAATGGGTGGTGTAAAAATTTAATCCAATTAATTAATTAATTCCAATTAATTGGGTTTGAAAAACTCGGAAATATAAAATATAAATGAAATCGTGACAGTATTGTTGATCGAGAGATGGTTTTCCATTAAAAGCACTGTGTGGTTATATTTCTGATGGTTAGCTCGAAAACAGCTAGTCTGGGATAGGGTAGGGATTTTTGGCATCTAGTCTAGAATAGGGTTGCAAAAACGACATGAACGTGGTCTGGTATAGGTTAAGGGTTTCAGAGTCCCAGCGGCACACTCCCATCAAAATTTTTCCGAGTACACCCCCCGGGGGATTGGTGAAGTAGTTCGCTGCCCAATGGGTCGTTCTCTTAACGCCTTCTTTGGCTGCATTTTCAAAGTTTCGTGCGTAATCCGGCTAAAACTGTGCAAAGGGGATCCTTGTGATGTACAACCGAGTGGATGTTTTCCATATCTAGCGTCATGCAACTCAGTAAATTAAGAGCGCTGTATCTGGATATCATGGGAATCTGATAGGAAAACCACGAGTCACGCACTTGCAAAATAGGAAATAGAGAATCACATTGTGATGTTTAGTCCCGCAGCACGCGGTTTACTTTTGGCTCAATCGCTATTTGGGGCCATCACGCGTCACGCAAAACTCTTTGTCACCCGATGTCTGGCTAGCAGCATTAAAACGTGAAAACAAATGACACAGATGATGTTGATAGCAGCGACGAAATGAGTCCAGAATACTGAGAATAGCAAGGTACTAAAACGGTTACTGCAAGAAACATAACTTAACTTACAGTTTCCTTGACAGTCTTTAGGGACTTAACCTTCCGTGGGAGTTGCGCCCGAAATTTTTCCTTGCGCACAAATGAACTCCCGCTCTTTCCCTTTTATAGAAAAGAGCTACACAACTTATAATGTCTTGTACCTCTGGATCATCGCTGTCGGCGTTAGCCGACATCCCTGGAATCTAATAGAACACGTTTCTCCAAATAGACCAAATAGCCAAATACCACTTTTTCGCTCTCCGTCGACGACCTAGGCTCAGTCTCCAGCCGCGAGTGTCTCGATGCGCCCGCGATTCTCGCCACCTTCACGGCTGGGCGCACGGGTTTGGTTATTGTTTAGACTGACCAATCAGAGGCAAGCCCCCTGTAATTTGCGGGGCAGAATGCGCAGCATAATTTAGCGGGATTTCGTCTTTCTTTTGAAATTTCACACTTTTAGGAGGCGTTTCAGGAAATACTTTTCGCATTTCCCTTTTTCTCAAGACAATACAAAAAAAAAAAGAGAACCGATAAAATTTATGCAATCGACGTGTGGATTGTCTTCATTATTATTAAAATTGTAATGACGACACGGACAGGCAACCAAACCCGTGCGCCCAGCCGTGAAAGTGGCGAGAATCGCGGGCGCATCGAGACACTCACGGCTGGAGACTGAGCCTATCGACGACCTAAAGCCACACGTGCTGACCTATATACAGTAACTTGACCTAACTTGACACTCGAGGTTTCACGGTGAACAAAAGGTTACAAAGGTCTACAAAGAAAGAGTCGCTTGTGAAATTGAATCCAATGGATATTATTACGACCAAGGTTTACGAAAACAGACAAAAGATCGCCATAGGGGTCGCAATAGCCGCGTGATTGGGTCGTGGGTACATTTTCCTGGCCAATTTCCGACATTCCGACAAGGTGACAGCTTGATTTTCTTCGTAGAATTCCCGAATCATAGCCTCCCACGCAGTCGTTTTTAGGGGAGTCGTATTACCCTCCTCCCCTAAAAACGACTGCGTGGGAGGCTACCCGAATCACGGCTCTTGTCAAAAATGTCAAAAATCGCCAAATCCGGTGTCCCGATCAAAATTACAATCCCGAATCGCGCTTCCTTTTTTCCAAAATCCCGAATCCCGGCCTTCGAATAAGCGAAATCCCAGATCCCGAAAAACCTACTGGGGACCCTCTATAAAGATGTGAACAATGACGTCAGCAAAGAACGCCCTTTTTCGGCGAAATCACCTTGCATCAAATTTGAGTTTCCCGGAATCAACAACCCACAAATCAAATTTGCAATCTTTGCGGATATATCACACTACAGCCAGCCTTGCATTGCTGCCAGGTGCTGCAGTGTTGTAACGACAAAACTTACGATGGCTTCTGTTATGAACGCTTCCGGAAATGAGGAAACAAATGACGCAATTGTTAAAGACGAACAAGGCGGAAGCAACGAACAAACTGGTAAGTAATTCCGATATATTCAATCCTTTGAAATGCTTGGGAAGCAAACGATTAATGCACCCACTGACATGCAGCACTAATCATGACTAATAAAGCATCATCGCGCATGATTATGGGGTCTCATTTGAGACGATTGAGACATGCATGGACGAAAAGCACACTACTACTCTACCGCAGCCGGTCAGAACGTGTGTATAGTTCTGGGTAAGCCACACTTCCAGTTTGTCAAACCACCTTTGTGGGGCTCAAATCAACAAATTAAATACATAACAACAAAGTAAAACATCGTTTCAATATCTTTGACCGTTGTTATTTCACTATTATCGCTATTTAATATGTCAATCTTAAAAGTTTCAAACATGGTCTATGGAAGGCTTATGCGCCGATCAATTCGAAACTTCAACACCCCCACCGGGCATTTGACTGTGCCTCGTGCCCGGGGAGGGGGGAATTTGAACGTTGCGTTGGAAAGGTGGGGAATTTGAACCGGATTTATCTCTTGTTCTGACGTAATAGGCCTGTGATTTTTTTCGGTTTTTGCAGGGTCTGACGGATTTACAAGATAGAATTTCGCCTTTGTTAGTGAATAACTCTTTGAAAAGGGTCTTTAATGAGGCCCTTTTAGGGGGGGGGGGGGGGGGGTACGCATGTCCCTAGTCCGAATTTCAAAACCCTTTGTTTCACATATTGAGGAGGAAGCCATGTCCCTGTCGGTATTTTACTATTGTATTTGCACTTGTCTTCGTCGCTGTCGCAGTTTCAATCCATCTTTGTGTCGTTTGTCGCCATTTCATCTGTCTTATGTCGCTGTTTCAAGGTAATGTCGCTTGTCGGAATTTACCCTAACAAGGCCTCTTTAATAGAAGGTTGAAGGTGTCATTACGGCATATCTTTCTCTGAAAGGCATGTAAAGTGCTTGATTGAAGACCAAATCTGTCTTAGAGGAGAGGCAGTTCAGTACTAATTGGTGGGGCATTTGAACGGCTTTCTTGCCCCGAGGGAAGGGAATTTGAACAAGCCAATCTTCAAAAGTTCAAATGCCCGGGGGCTTGCCGGGGGGGGGGGGGGGATGTTGAACTTTCGAATTGATCGGCGCATTATCTGAAAACCGGCGTGTTTTCCGATAAGTTACTTCCGGTCATGGTTGTGGACAATCCTTCAGTGTTCAAAGCACGTTCCAGGCTCCATGATAGCAGGAACGGCGGAATTTTGAAAGCACTAGCGAACGCGGAAAGAAAACAGGAAGAGATTGAGAACAGAGACTGCTAGCAGTCCCTCGCTGGATAGTCGAGCGGAAGCAGCAAGCGATTTCATTCGCTCATTTCGTGCCCACTCGCTAACTCGCCCGCTTGACTGACTAAAAGAGACTGCTAGCAGTCTACTTGTTATCAGATTGAAGCGTTTCACTCCGCCACCGACACAGCACTACAGCTCCATTTAAGAAACTTATCACTGGCAATTTAGATTTAAATTAACCCTATAATTTTGATATCGTTATTTTTTGTGGGAGCTTTATTAAAAAATCTGGAGGATGTTCCACATTTTTGGGTGGACCCTTATTACTAAATAAGTTGTAAACAACGCATGAGTTGACAGCCCTCATAAATTACTGGGAGAAAGTAGCTGATCCACAGTTAGAACTGTCTTTGCACTCCTTACGCTTCTGTCTCAATGTTACCCTGGCAGTCTTGCTTCAGGTTCTGCTCTTTCCCCGCCCCGGGGGAGGGAGTTACTCCCTTACATGGCTTATATGGGGATATGCTGCTGGACAGGGTACGGTTTTTTGTCCTAAACAGAGTATATAATTTTATGTGTCTGTCCTAAACAGGGTGTGTATTTGTCATTTTCTCTTTAACAAGGACCCAAAATGAAGGGTGTAAAGTCCTAAACAGGGAAGGTATTTTAGACTCTTAATAAGATGTGACCACAATCAAAATCCTGCTGTTTGTAAAGTTACTAAAATAAACTATAATGAAAAAACAGCAAAGAAAAAACGACGAGCGAGTTGGTTTTCCCGATATTTTGGACAGTCAAGCCGTCCTTCTTCAGGGGATTTAATGAAAGTACGGATAGTTGTTACAATATGTAGTAAAACAGTTACAATAGATATATGATATGATTGTTTGGAATTTAAAATTTAAACAAGCCAATGAGGACGACAAAAAAATTACCATGAATAAACAAAGAGAAGTGTAAAAAAATAAAAAAATAAAAATAAAAATAAATAAAAACAATATAAAGAAAGAAAAAAAAGATTAATAGTCATCTTCTCTGTTTATACCATGTGGTTGCATAGTTTTGGCCTTATCTATATAAAATGATTCCCGAGCTCTACGTATGGATTCTCTTTTAGAATTAATGAGTTCGAGTGGAATAAGCTCGATGTCCGTGAGTTTGTGTCCTTTTTGATTAAAGTGCTGCGGTACTGCATCGGTGGTCTTGTTTTGTATGGCTCTGCAGTGCTCTCCAAATCTGTCACGTCATAGTGCGCGTTTTGTTTGTCTGATGTATTCTGCTGGAGCATTTGGAGTGTTTTTACGTTTTCGGCATTGGATCATGTAAACGAGGTTTTTGGATGCACAAGTGATTGTTTGCTTGATATGACGTACTTGGCCTATGTTTTTGAACGTACATGATGACAGACCATCTTGAATGAAGGAGCAGGTTTTGCATTTCTTTGAGTTACATTTCTTGATTCTTGGCGGGCTTGTCTGTTGTGTCTGTGTATTTTTTACTTTTGCTTTTACGAGGAAATCACAGAGGTTGTGTGGGCGTCTGTATGCGATAAACGGTTTTTCAGAAAAAACTTTTTTTGCAACGGTTTGAAGATTGAAGTATGGGAAAGTGTTTAGAAATGATCTTGTTAAGGTTTGGAGAAGCTGGGTTGTAGGTGACTACGAACGGGATGCCTAGGTTGCATTTGTTTTTTGGGACGCTCGGTTTTAGTGCTTGATCTCACAGGACTTGTTTAGCTTTGTTGATCTCACGCAGGATTAGTTTTTCCTTGTAACCTCTTTTCTTTAAGTGTTCGGCGAGTTCATCGTGCAGCGTTTGTTAAATGCGGTGTCATTTGAACAAATGCGGCGGAGGCGTAATCCAAGACTGTAAGGGATGGATCTTTTTGTATGATATGGGTGGCAAGATGAGCTGAGGAGGTATTGGTGGGTGTCAGTTGGCTTTACATAGAGATCTGTTGAAATTTTACCATCTTTGAGGGATACGGTAGTGTCAAGGAAAGCAACTGAAGATGATGATTGCTCTGAAGTAAACTTTACGGATGTAAATTGTTTAAATATTCAATAAATTCTCTGAGTTCATCCTCATTCCCAGTCCATATCATAAAAATATCATCAAGGTAATGCCACCAGACATAGGGTTTTGTTTTGGCTCCTTTGCAAGGCTTGTTTATCAAACCTTCCCATGAAGAGGTTCACGTATGCCGGGGCCATCTTGGTTCCCAAAGCCGTGCCATGTTTTTGTACATAGAATTCGTTATTGAATTCAAATGTGTTCATCGTCAGGATCATGCGTATCGATCATGTCACAAAGTCTCTCTGTAGGTATTGGTTTCTCTGTGCGTTGGTCTAGGATCTCTCTGCATGCCTGTATCCCGTCTTTGTGCGGTATGTTGGTGTATAGAGACGCTATGTCTAGGGTAACAAGAACAGCACCAGTTGGGATATCTTTGAGTGAATTGAGTTTGGTTAAGAAGTGGGTAGTGTCTTTAATGTACGATGGAAGTTTGGGAGCTTCAGGCTTCAGGTGGTGGTCGACAAATTCAGATATTCTCTCAGTAGGGTGATCATTAGCAGAAACAACTGGGCATCCAGGGTTTCCCTGCTTGTGGATTTCTGGGTTGATGTAGAAGCGTGATGGGCGTGGTTCTTTGATGATGAGATAGTCATGGGTTTTCTCATCGATAAAACCATCAAGTAGTAAAACGTCCACATAGCGTTTTACTTGAATGCATACTTTCGGGGTCTTATCTTCGTTTGTTTTTTCCTAAAAGTTCGTATTTTGAAGTTGACGGTAGCATTCACGCAAGTACCACTCTCTGTCCATAACAACTGTTGCTGAGCCTTTGTCCACTGGTTTGATAATGATGTCTGTGCGGGACATGAGATTGTGGAGTGCTTCTTTTTCTTGAATAGTAAGGTTTGAGCCAATCTTGTGTGGTGTGATATTTTTTACATCTTCTTCAACAGCCTTAATGAAGGCTTCCAGGGCAATTTCTCTGTTATGACTGGCGGGATCCAAGATGACTTGTTACGGAAACAGGGAGCTTCTTTATGTGATCTAGATGGGTCGTAGAAATATTCTTGTAGGTGTAGACGGCGGATGAAATCAGCTAGATCGGCTCGTAATTCTGTGTGGTTGAGCTTGAGGGGAGTAGGGCAGAATGTTGGACCTCGTGATAAAAGGTCTAGTTCCTGTTTCGTGAGGGTGACCTGGGATAGATTCACCACGGTCGAATGGTCAAGAGGGGGTGACTTGCGTGACTTGCATGGTCTTTGATTGTGGCTGTTGCCGTGATTGGAAGGGTTGTTATTGTTATTATTGGCGTCACCTACTTGATGATCATTATCAGATGGAAGGTCAGGTACTGGATTATTGTTGTTCGTAGATATACTTTGTTTGTTTATTTTTCTTTTTTTACACTTTGTTTATTCATGGTAATTTTTTTGTCGTCCTCATTGCAATTGGCTTGTTTAAATTTTAAATTCCAAACAATCGTATCATATATCTATTGTAACCGTTTTACTACATATTGTAACGACTATCCGTATTTTCATTAAATCCCCTGAAGAAGGTAGGCTTGACTGTCCGAAATATCGGGAAAACCAACTCGCTCGTCTTTTTTTCTTTGCTGTTTTTTCATTAAGGTATTTTAGGGCTTTTTTTGTCCTAAACAGGGTCAGGGCTTCAAACCCTCAGCAGCAGCCCTATACCCAAACATGGGTCAAGTGACCCCCCCCCCCCCCCGGGTTTTTTCCCGCCTTTTGTAGACTTCCACCCCCTAGTCCTCCCCTTCACAGTACTCAGATAATTGTCACTTACGATGGAAAGGTGCTTTTGCACAGATATATACAGGTTACAACCCAAGAACAATTAAGTTACTAAAAAGGGGATACATCAGATTAGGGGAGTTGTGCCAGATACAATTTTGTGTCTGTACATTTACAGCAGAAGACCAAAAACAAAAGAAAGTCCAGCACCGGTTTTCTGAGCCATGGGAGGATAGCGACCTGATACTCATAGTAGAAGATGAGAAGTTTTACGTCCATCGTCTATTCATGAGTATGAACTCACCAGTGTTTAAAGCCATGTTCAAGTCTGAGTTCAAAGAAGCAACTTCCAGCAAGATTCCACTGCCTGAGAAAAAAGCATATGAAGTTCTGGACTTTCTGAAGCATATATACTGTCCCTACATAGAAGAACCTCTGGAAATCACAAGTGTGTTTCTTTATGTTTTTCAGTTAGTGCTTCCAAGCCGCACCTAAAATCCGCCGGTGAATATGTGCATTTCAAATTAGTTAGTCCTTCTCCAGGTTTTTTTCTCATCCTAGTGTCCACTCCTACTTAATAGGGTTACAAAACATCAGTGGGGTTGTCCAAACTTGTAATTTTCAGCATAGCATTTTTCGTGCTTCTGCATGTTTGCTTTAATTTCATTCTTATTCATGATTTACAAGCCAAAATAGACTAGCCATAGATGTAGGAACAGATTGCAAAAGGCTAAATTACTGTCAGCCTCATGGACATCATAAAGGTTTTCTTTCAAAAGAAAGTCAAAAGTGGGAAGTGTAAATTGAAAATTGCCTAATAATAATAATAATTAAGAAAATCGAAGATCCGTAACCAGGATTCATGATAATAATAAAAATAACTCGTAAATAAAGCTTATAGATTGTTAAACAATTTTTAACCAGAGAACGTTTTATTTTTAATAATAATAATAATAATTATTATTATTATTATTATTATTATTATTATCATTATTATTTTTATGATCATCATCATCACAGTAACTATTTTTAAAAGCATTTTCTGTTCAATTTCAGTGGAAAGTGTGGAGTACCTCATCAAATTAAGTGATGAATACCAGGTGAAACGTATCTTCAACTATTGCGTCAAGTTCCTCGAGGATGAACGCAAAACAAAAGAAAATGTGATGAAGATGTTAAAATTTGCAGACTTGTATCACCTAGACGAATTACGACAGATGTGCTGCGACAACCTTCTCAAGAACTTGAGACTAAATATTCTGTCTGAAGTTGTTCATTTCGAGGAGCTTGACAGAGAAAGCCTGCAATTTATCCTGACACAAAGGATTCAGTGCTTAGAAGCAAAAAATTTGTATTATTAGTTAAAGCATTAAGGAGGTAGAGCTGTTTCCAGGATCCACTTAGTGTGGAATACAGACGTGTAGAGTTCACATGGTTTCTGTATGGTAAAGTCGCAGACAAGCCAAAGAGGCCCACACAGCTGGAGCTTATCCCGGTTTCTGAAGCATGAAATAACTGAGAGTATTGCTACTCCCCCTTGAATGAGACGCTAGTCCATCACAGGGTTACCCCCAGCAGTATGTCCCCAATACCCGTTTTATACACCTGGGTGGAGAGAGACAATGTGGGGCAAAGTATCTTGTCTAAGGATACAACACGTTCACGATGGCAGGGACCCCAGGAGGGGTACTCCGAGTTTCAAGTGATGGGGATGATCGAATGAGGGCAAAAATCAAAACCCAAAAAATCCCTAGGGCTTCCAACTGAACCCCAAAAAATCCCTGGACCAAAATTAACCCCCAAACAATCCCATGCCGTATTTCCGAGCCTTAAAAATTTCAAGAAAGGATTAATTGATATAACACGAAAAAACACTAAAAATTGAATGTTTGTGTTTGTTTATATTCATCATACCTGTTGATTTTATCTTTTACTCATCTGGTAGTCATTCTAACAACACTAGGGACACCCAAGAACATCTTCTGTTTCAACAATAACATTATGAATGACAACTCTAACCAAGACCACCCTGGCAAGAACAAGTTTGGTTGTACTTTATTCGCAGAACTATGCGGCCGGGATACGCGGGCACTACCACGATCTTCAGATTGTTTTGAATACCCTCAAAAATCCCTACTTAAATCATTAGCCCCCCCCCCAAAAGAATACTTGCAAAATTTTCCTACCCAAAAAAATCCTGGAATCAAAAATTTCAAACCCAACAAATCCTTGGATCATCCCCGTCACTTGAAATCCGGATTACCCCCCTGGGGCAGGGACTGGGTGTTGAACCACCGACCTTCAGATCTATAGACCAACACACTAACCACTACACCACCGCGCCCCATACAGTTTCCGTAGCATGTAGCAAATAGGAGTAATACTATTTCTCTCTTACTTTTATGGTAGAATCCTGACAAAAATGACTGGAAAAGTGACTGCTGTTACTCTTCGAGATAAAATATTTAGACAATTTTGTTACATATGTCCACTCTAATATACACTTGTGTGCACGCATGAAAGAAAGTTTAATGTTGACTTGAATCCCTTAGATAGTTTAAATGCTGAACTTCACATGTGCCAAACCTAATGCAAACAAGCAAAAGCTATTCTTTATGCTCATTTGCATAAGGTTCGGCACATGTGAAGTTCAACGTTCAAACCAGGCCTCAATATACAGGGAAAATTTTCATGCTTTGTTGAAATAAGACAGGAACTGTGCAACAATTACGTGGAGGGGGGGGGGGGGGGTTGGGAAATGGGTAAAATAAGGCTCAAAATTAAGTCGCACCTCCCTTCTCACTAAAAAAAAATTAACTTTAACCCCCCCTCACCTGCTGATAATGTTAAGGTCAACCCCCCCTCCCCTGCTTCCTCCCCCCCGTTGGTTCCCTCATACCTAATTTACGTGTTGGATGTCTTCCTCAGGCACAAAGTACTTCAAATGACTCTTCAACTTATGTGTTCTCTCCCGTGGAATCACTTGACGATCTGACTCTGAAGTTGTCTCATCTTCACACAAGTTATTAAATTCTTCATCTTCCAGAACATCTCTGGCAGCATTTCCATGTGTGTGGCTGAGAACTCGTTTAGTTAAATCAGCCTCACTTCCTCTTATCTTGAGACCATGTTGTTTCAAATACATTTTCAGCTGGTTGTTCGTAAGTGCTTCCACATCTTTTTCATTTTTCCAAGAAATATTAGATGGAAGAGTGTTCCTCTCTCCTACTCTTTTTTTCACCTTTGCATCCAAGAACTCAAGGTGCCTACTCTTTTTTTCACCTTTGCATCCAAGAACTCAAGGTGCTCTACATAACTTTTACACAGTCTCATCCACCTTCAGTACTGGGAACAGAACTCTTGCAAAGACCTTTCTTTTTTTGATTTTAGAAATATGTGGTATGCTATTTCTAATATTGAAACCCAAGAGATACTAATCTCTTTTGTGTTTTAATATATTCCAGACTTTATGATCACATCTATTATTAGGAGTAATAATAAACGTCACATGAAGGGAAGCTCAAGGTTAGAGGCAATGGATGAACACACAAGCCGTGTGACCGAATGAATGGCCACGAACGAACGAAAGCAGAGAATGAACGAACGAAAGCAGAGAATGAACGAACAGACAAGATTACCTTTGAGCGAACGAACAAACCCAACAATCGAACGAGCAAAATTCCAGCCAAGCTAACGGAAAATGACCAAAGGCACGAACAAACGCCGGCAAACCCAGCAACCCAACAAGTGGCTGAAATGTACCTATTCCTTTTCGAAACGAAGAAAAGCCGGTGCCTGTTTGGTTCAGAATATACAAGAGAGTTTCCGGCTTGGCTTTAAAAATAATGGAAATCGATTTGACAATGCTACTAGCCGTTCTACCACTTTTCCAGTTTGTGAAGAAGAGTGAAAAAAAGTAATGCCCCCCCCCCCCCCCTGTATGTATCATATTTTACAGCCAGCCCTCCTCTCTCTAGTTGTGATTTTCCCCTATGCCCCCCCTCTGGTTTCCCAACCCCCTCCAGGTAATTATTGCACAGTCCCTAAAATCAAAGAACCAAAAGTATTCTTTGAGGTACACAGAGATTAAAAAGGTCTTTATAATTTGTCATTGCTAGTGCATGTAAGTTTCGGATTTTTAGTGTTAGGACGGCGACTCCTTTTGTTACTGCACATACGTTCTGTGCATCTCGGGATATTTGGGTTTTTTAAGAAATTTGCCCCCTAATACAACAATATTTTTGCACGGTTATGACTCTGTGGAAAAAGCAGATCTTAATAGCAAGGGTTATCAGAATCCAAAAAGAAAATTGGGGGTAACCAAGCATTTTTCAGAGATAATTGAGCTTAATTTCAGGAAAGAAATTGCCATACATTCTTTGTATCTTAGCGCTTTTTTCGAATTATGGTTGCTTAATTATCTCTGAAAAATGCACGTTTACCCACACTTTTCGTTTTGGATTCCAATTACCCTTGCTTAGATCTACTTTTTCCCATAGTCATAACCTTTGCAAAAATATATCTCTATATAAGGAGGCACCGTCCTTAATTGTATGTCCAGGCCATTTCACAGTCCAGTTTTATCCTTTGTATCTTTAACCAACGTATTTTAGCCCCCACTACAGAATTGATTTAAATCTTAATATAGTTACTATTATTGAAGGTGTGAAGGTGTGTGGTCAGTATTTATCAAAATGAATATTACCTGACTGGCTTAAGAAAAAAAAGAAAAAGAAATAATTAACAAACAGTTAAACCTCTTGTAAGCGACCACTCAAAATGTCAAGCCTGAGAGGTCGATAACTGGAGGTGGTAGCTTGCAAGAGGTCAGACCATGGGTCAAATTATTATTTAGTTTCTGTGGTATATTCTCTTTTATCCATACACCAATAGAAATGGAACCCAAGTGAAGTGTAACCTTTCTAGCAATTACAAATCGACTGTTCAACGCACTCGCCTTGAGCAGCAACCACTGGCACTTATCTTACATTTACAAATGAGACAATTCCAGCCCGTTGGCACAAAAAGTTATTGACTTGACTGAGAAAATTTTGGTATTTGGTAAATAGCGGTTGCTCATTGGAGGTGGTCGCACAGGGAGGTTGAACTGGTGGAAGTTTGTGGACCTGTGCTCAGTTTACTCACAGGCACATTTGGTCAATCTGTGAAATTTTGCCACAAACATAGTCTTGGACAGATCAGCCCACTGAAAGCATGAACGATTTCTTTTAATTTATTTGATAAAAAACAAAGGCATCATTCAAGCAGCAGGTCCTCTGTTGTTTTATAATTATTACCCCAGTTCTAAGAAAACCGATTCAAATGCTAATCCCGATCAGAATAACCAAGTTGAGCTGAATTGGCGAAGTTTGGATTCCATTATTTAGGCCAAGTCCTCACCCATGCCCTTTCTCCAGTGTGATTAGCCAGATGGGATTACTTTGGCTTTACAGCAGTAAAAATTATTAGAAAAATCTGAGCTTCTCTAACAAAACCATTGCTTTTCCTGTATCTGGTGATGTCATACAGAAATGTTATCACTGTCTGTAATCTGAAATTTCTGTCTGTAATTTGAATACAATCGTTTTTGTAACTAGCAGTTACAACAGGTAACTGCTAGATGTAGTTGTTGCAGTTAATGTTGAGAAATCCAGTCAGAACGAAGTAAAAAGGACCATTTTCTCCTTCCAGTGACCTCTACACTTCCACAAAGGTGCATAGAAAACATGAAGATGGTGAAATTTCTCCTCACTTGTGAGGATATGTTTCACCTTCATGTTACTACCTTCACAAATTTGATAATTGATTACTTCCATTTCCACAACTTGGTAACCTCTCCTTTTGTACTGGTTTCTTAAGAGCAAATCATTTGATGATCACTGCCTTGGCTGGCAGAAAATGGAAGCTGTGGGTCAATGGAAGATACGAGATCACGGGGTCATGCTGAAACTGCTCATGTTCAAACTCCTGGCTCGTGAGTAGTGTCCCTAACCTATGCCAAACTTAACTATTTTAAATCAGTGCTTATGCTAAATACCAAAACTGGTGTGCAAACTTTGTAATGCTTTAATCAGCTCTAAGAATCATTCATAATACTAAAATCAGGACTCATAAATCCCCTGCTCACAAGGAAAGTGTATTCCACTTCAGTTGTACTGAACAAGAGTTGTTGTTTTTTTTAACTCTTTAAGCCCTGATATATAAATGGCTATTCTCCTTACTGTTCTCCATACATTTCTTATGGAACTAGTAAGAAGAATTTGCCTAAATATCAAGACAGCTCATCCTTGGTGATCACTTCCTTAACAGCTCTCATCACTTGAATGTTTGCACAAGTAGTGATAATGTAAAGAGAAATTTCATTTTTGTCAGTGTTAGGGCTTAAAGGGTTAAAGTGATTAAATATTCAAACAACTCTAAGGAATAATATGCCCCTATTTCTTTCTCTTACTTTGTTTTACTCTTATTACAACTTAAACATCTATGTTCAACTTCACATAGAATAAAAAGAAGTGAACACTGTCCAGTACTTCTCAATAAAACATCAACATGAGACAACTTTGAATTAAATAATTTTCTTTAGAGGGTTCAATCAGTTAAGTTCTCTTTTGAAAATCTTTGTAAATTCTCTGTACATGTACTCAATTCTTTTTCTAACCTTGATGTTTATCGGGGAATAGCCACCATAACAACTGTGGTTAATTCTCATAGTGAGAAAAAAACTGAAAAAATAAAATAGCACCGCAGTCAAACAATCAGAAAAATTAAATAACACCACAGGAAAGTAGTGCTTGAATGCTTTCTTTTGAAAGGTAAAAAAGCTAGATCCACCTTGTATGACATGCTATACAGCACCACAGGAAAATACTGCTTGATATAATTCAATTGAATGGTAACACTTAGGGTTTCACCACAGACTTGAAAGTTACAAATTGTCACCTTGTAGAGCATAATAAGCAGTACCACAGGAAAGTACTGCCCAGTAGCTTTCATTTGAATGGTCACACTTTAGGATTTTACCCACAGACGCAAAATTTAGAACCATCTTATACAGCACAATAAACAGCACCACAGAAAAGTCTTGCTCAATAGCCTTCATTTGGATGGTCACACTTTAGGATTTCATTCACTGACTCATAAGTTAGAACCATCTTGTACCACCAAATAAACAGCACCACAGGAAAGTACTGCTCAGTAGCTTTCATTTGAATGGTAACACCAGGGCTTTCATAACAGACTTAAAAGTCAGAACCACCTGGTACCTTCAAATAAACTGCTCAATATCTCTCATTTGAAGACGGACAATTTTGTGTTCCACTGTGTTCCACTGACAGACTCAAAAGCTAGAACCACAAAAATATTTTTGCAACCAGGTGTTTAGACCGCTTAAATATTATTTTCTTTGGCTTCCATCAGAAGGTGACCTAAAAGCATTCAAAATTTATGTGAAATAATTACTTGTGCTCAATATTGAGGATTAACATGGAATTGACATACATGTACAGTGTACTATATGTACACACTACAAAATAAAAATTTTGAGTGACAAGTCCTTCGGTTCCTATGAGTGCTGAATTGTAAGAAGCAAAATCCACTGACTCAGCAAAAACTGGGAAACAATCACCACTAATGGACAGTGCTAACCAGTAGTCCCAGGGAACAAGTTCCCTTTACGTGAACTGTCCATTCTTGCCACAGAGACTGATATTTGGTCCCTGTGACCTGTTAGACTGCGAGTAGTCTCTAATTTGGCGATGGTGATTGTGGGGCAGGTGAAACACACATGCCAAGCTTGAAATTTTGCACACGTGTGTGTATTTTGCCTGCCCCACAATCGCCATCGCCAAAATTAGAGACTACTCGCAGTCTGGTGACCTGTCCCATAAAACAACCTCTTTGAATTCATGCAACTTGTGGGGACTTGTCAAATACTAAAAATCTAATACCAAGTTAGACAACAAGGGACCTGTCCCTGTGAATAGTTCCCTAGTGTCAGCCAAACTTAAAACTTGTACCCACTTGAAGGAAGTCTGAACTAAAAATTGAAAACAACTTCTTTCTGAGTTGAGAATACTGAAAATGATCACCTTAGCATGCCCATTTGTTTGAACCATTCCCACTTTATAACAGAACTGACTACTACTGACAGCTATTTTTTCAGAGCATAGTGTCGTCTTCTGAGTAGTTTTTGCTCCTCTTAGCTGGTGGTTCAAGATCAGCACCTTGCAACACAGCCAAGTTCTTTTGCATTTCCTCCTCTTCTTTTGTGAACTGCTCTAGACTGTTTTCGAGGGCCTGGACTGCCTGGTTCTCATGCCAAACCTCTTTCTGCAACTCCTGCAGTTCTCTCTCCAGTATCTGCATCACTTCCTTCTTCTTAGCAATCACCTCATTGAGTTGTCTGGTCTTCACCCTGTGTTTTAGGATGTCCTCCTCGACTTCACATCTTCCTTTTACAGCCAATTCCAACCTCTCGGAGTAGTCCTCTTTCAGGGCATCAATGATCTTGCGTTTGGTGTTAGGTCTTAAAGAGGCATGTGTTGGGTTTGATACCACTGGTGTTAGCACGGCATCAAGAATGCAATCCATATCAGAACCAGGTGACTCATTCTGTGAGGGCGTGGCTGGAATGGGTGTAGTATCAGGCCCCTGTGCATCAGTTTTCGTTGACGTTGTGTTTGAACGGGGTGCCTGCACATCCCTGACATCTGAAGAGGGCTTGGGTGACTCTGGTTTGGACGGCTGTATATCTATAACAAATAACGATTGTGGAACAACTAAGTAAAACTGTTTTTGTCTCCACAAGAATTAATGAACCATTCAGAACATTCAGATCCCTTTGTTTCATTGTATCTTCCACCTTAACCCTTAAAGCCCTGATATAAAAATGCATATTCTCCTTACTGTTCTCCATACATTTCTTATGGAACTAGTTAGGAGAATTTGTCTAAATATTACAGCATCTTATCCTTGGTGATCACTTCCTTTATTCTCATCACTTGAATGTTTGAACAAGTAGTGATACAACATAATGAGAAATTTCATTTCCTTCCCGGCATGGCCTTAAGGGTTAAGAAGGTTTTAAACTACACAACAATACATGCAACTTTCCCTTGTAAAAGCCATGAAAATTAGGGCAGACTTAAAATGAGACACAGTTAGACAACTCAATTTATAGGGCAGACTTGCACTCAAATGAAGAAAACCGTGAACACTGAAAATATTTCTGGAATGTTTATTGTGTTTTGACCAATCACATGCGAGACCTTGTAACCGCAGAAAACAAGTGGGTTTCTCAGTCACGGAATCGAGTTGGTTCTCCATTTGTTTTGAAAGACCTTCATCTTAACTAACAAGAATTTAAATTGTTATTTCTTTTTATCTGAGAGCCACTTGCGCTACCGGAGCGAAAAATGTGCGGCTGCATTGTAGCAACGACCGCGGACTGTCAAAAGCGGCGTTCATTATTCTTCAACAGCCTGGTGTACCGTTGCTAAATTAGAAAATATGTCATTTTCAAAATGTGCAACTACACCTTATAAAATATGATACAAGCCCGGCTCGAAGGCACGGATGATTCGGCCTAAATAAATCGAGTCAGCTGTGCTGTCAATGGGCGAATTTGGAGAGAGAATATTGCAGTTTTTACTTCAAAGTGAAATATTAAACTGCCGCTTGAGTTGGTCTTATTTGAAATGTCGGAAACACTGATCGTTGCGTCGGTTTGTCGAAAAATTTTATAAGGCAAAAGCGCTCAAACCTATTTTCGCTTGCGTAGTGTGTGGGGCTCTCAGATAGAAAGGAATAGCACTTCCAATTTCTGTAAGATAAACTGGTGAAGATTAAACCTTGTTGTCTTTCGAAACAACTCGATTCCGTGACTGAGAACCCATTCGTTTTCTGCGGTTACAAGGTCTCGGATGTGATTGTTCAAAATACACATTCCAGGAATATTTTCAGTGTTCACGGTTTTCTTAATTTGAGTGTAAGGCACTGTTACACTAAGCAATTTTTCTTGCAACTTGTCAGGCAATTTTGTTGCGCCGTTGCGAGACAAGTTGCACTGAACGTTGGCCAGTGTCCCTCTACGCAACGCTGGAAAAATTCACGGCAACGTTGTCAGGATCGTTGCGAAAAGTACAACCGACTTCTAATTCTTGCAACGATTGTGGCAACAAAAAAGGTGCGAGACATGTTCATTTCAGGGTATGTTACACTGGGCAATTTTTCATGCAATTTGTTTCACAAAAAATTGTGAGACAAGTTGCAAAAGAGATTGCCTAGTGTAACAGTGCCTTTAGGAAAACATGAGACATCAGTCAGCTTCCTTTAATGACTGCAAATACTCTTTTTACAAAGGAACCATCCCAGCATGCAATGCCTTGATGCAAAGCTTGATGCAAACCCTAATCAGATTTTGTACCTAGAAGCATCCAATGTTCTGTCATTTTTTGTGTCCCCCCCCCCCACCCCCCTCTACTATTATTGTAGACTAATTGATTACTCAGTTGGTAAGAGCAATGCATCAAAATTGATCTCATGGGTTTGAATCATCATCATCATCATCATCATCATCATCATTATTATTATTTTAATGGGTTTGAATCCTGAAGTAGGAAAGGAGGTCCAAATTTCCTGCTTCCTGTACCCTTCAACACTGTTTCCTGTCTTATTTTTGTTGGATCCTGCCTCTTTGCCTTTTCTGGATTGAAAAATATAAAGGTACTGTACTGAAATTTTTTCTGTTATTTCTTCCGTTTCCCACAGCCTTGGGAATTCTGCTTCTTGCCCCTGTTTTCCCCACTCCCCGAACACTTCCTGCTCCCTTTCTCCTGGATACCCACCCCTTGTTCCCCCTACGATACCACCCCTGTTCTCCCTACGACACTACCCCCTGTTTCCCCTGCAATATCAATCCCCTGTTCCCTCTACGATACCCACCCCCTGCTCCCCCTACAATACCCACCTCCTGTTCCCCCTACAATACCCACCCCCTGTTCCCCGTACGATACACACCCCTTGTTCCCCTACAATACCCACCCCCTGTTCCCTCTACAATACCCACCCCCTGTTCCCCCTACAATACCCACCCCGTTTGCTCTACCATACCCACCCCCTGTTCCCTCTACGATACCCACCCCCTGTTCCCCCTACAATACCCACCCCCTGTTCCCCCTACCATACCCACCCCCTGTTCCCCCTACCATACCCACCCCCTGTTCCCTCTACAATACCCACCCCCTGTTCCCCCTACAATACCCACCCCCTGTTCCCTCTACGATACCCACCCCCTGTTCCCTCTACAATACCCACCCCCTGTTCCCCCTACAATACCCACCCCCTGTTCCCCCTACAATACCCACCCCCTGTTCCCTCTACAATACCCACCCCCTGTTCCCCCTTCAATACCCACCCCCTGTTCCCTCTACGATACCTACCCCCTCTTCCCTCTAGAATACCCACCCCCTGTTCCCTCTAGAATACCCACCCCCTGTTCCCTCTACGATACCCACCCCCTGTTCCCTCTACGATACCCACCCCCTGCTCCCTCTACGATACCCACCCCCTGTTCCCCCTAAGATACCCACCCCCCGTTCCCCCTAAGATACCCAACCCCTGTTCCCCTAGGATACATTGTGCAAAGTTCACGAGCGAGCGTTAACCCCACTTTAAGGTGGCTCCCTAGCGTTTCTACAAAAGTGACTATACGAACTGGCAAGGCTTGCAAAAGAAGCCCTAGTTCTGTTGTCTTGCAATCTTTGTTCCTGAATTTTACCAGTAAGGTTACCAACATAATTACCCTTGTTTTTCAGGTTTTGCTTCTTAGGCATAGGCCATTGTCATGGGAACAAAGCAACTAAAAGATGACAGATATTTGCCATTAATTCGCTTTTTTCTTAAATACTTTGATTTTCCCTCAGTGAAATTTTTTTAAACTTTCCTATTTTGTGAAAATGATTCTGACTAACATTTTGCAAGGGAAAAAATATGGGGTCGTTCAGACGGATTCACCAATATCACGTGATTTCTTATTTTTAACCATTAAACTGGATTGCTCTGACAGAATTTTTCCAAAAAATATGTGAAAGGCAGCATTAGTATCTCAAAATGTGCAAAATTTAAAAAAAATTCACCGAAGGAAACGCAAGAAAATTTACTGTTAACTCTGCTGACGTCATAAAAATCAGGAAAAACCTACGATTTTATGTGAGCACGCGCAGATTACTACAGCTTGCATCATCAGCACGTGCGCGGTCATAAAACTATAGGGAGCCACCTTAAATTATTAATCTTCCTTATTATTTTGTGTTCAGTGATCTTTCTTAATGGGCTAACCTTTGCATCACCTTTTTAATGTTCTTGTGTTTTTAGGAAAAATAATTAAAAACTGCAAAACTCCTTGGTCTTTACCTGCTTGCCTCTTTGAGGTTTCAGAAAATGCAACAGGACAGGACACAGATTCACTTTCACTCACATCATTCACAGGTCTGCCTTTACCTTTCTTGGCAAGGTACTCACTGGGAATACAAACTGGCCAACAGCATTTTGGAACCCACTCCTTTGCACAGTCATTTAAAACATCCATGGGAAATTGAGACAGTACTGAAGATATAGAGTTTGCAGCAATGTGATGCTCCTTGCACAATATCTGTAGGAATGTTTCTCCATCATTATTCTTCATTAAAAGGATGGGTTTAACAATATCATGGTCTAGTCTACGATTCCTTATACCAGACTCGTGGATCTTTCGACACATGACTCCTATGCATCTTATGTAGAACTCTGCTCGTTGTTGATGTTTTTTAGTTGCTCTCCCCAGCTTGCAACTTGAAGAAGGGTTGGGCGATGGTTGACATGTCTGGGAACTTCCTGTGTCGCATTCCTGAGTTGAATCCGGAATTTCTGATGCTGTAATGACCAATGGGCTGTTGGCTGGAGCAGGTCTCTCGACTATCATCTTAGCTGCAACATGCAAGGGTGTGTCTCCATTGCGATCTTGCTGCGAAAGAATCTTCAGATTTTCATACCCACTTGAGAGACAGGTGAACACCTTTGAAAATGTCATATCAATAAATCCAGGCTGGCTGATTGTTTTGTAAACCTTCCATCCCACTTCATAGTTGTGGCGCAAAGTAGAATGCAAGGGAAACTCCCCTGTTCTCGGTGAACGTACATTCCGATCAAAACCAAGCAAAGCTAGCATTTCTATGGCACAGTACTTGTAGAACATTGCAGCAAGATGTATTATGGGATACTGTAATCTCTCTAAAGCATCCAACATGTCTGTGTCTTTGGCCATACCTTCATCAAGGTTCTTTTTCAAGCAATAAAGGAAATTGTATTTGGTGTTTTCAAGATACTGACTAAAACCGTTGTTTTTTCCAGCGGAATTTTTTCTGTTGGAGGTGCTGTACATTGTCAGAATGAGGTGTTGATGTTCAATTGTACAAGAGGCATCACAGAGTGGGGTATGCAAGTCATCTGAAAGGCAAAAAAGGTACATGTAATGTTAACCATCTGGCTCTTAAAGTTCAAATACAGTCAAACCTGTATTGAGCAGTCACCATGGGGAATGGCTAAATGACTGCTTAAGGATGGTGCATCCTACTACAGATGTGTTTTTGCAAAGATTATGACTATGGGGAAAAAGTAGACCTTAGCAAGGGTTATTGGAATCCAAAAAGAAAAATGTGGGTAACCACGCATTTTTCAGAGATAATTAAGCAACCATAATTCTGAAAAAAGCGCTAAAATACAAAGAATGTATGGCAATTTGTTTTCAAATTTATGCTAAATTATCTCTGAAAAATGCATGGTTACTCCCAATTTTCGTTTTGGATTCTGATAGCCCTTGCTAAGATCTGCTATTTCCACCTAGTCATAAACCATGAAAAAATGTTGTTTAAATTGCTTATTAAGATACTTGAATATCCCGAGATGCGCAGAACGTACGCACGGTGACAAAAGGAGGCACCGCCCTTAATACAGGTTCAAGAAAATTCCATGTAGCACGTAGTTAAAACAGCACCATGGTTCTTATTTGATCACATAATCTACAGTTCCATCATGACAAACACTCACATGGCTATATTTGAAACAGCAACAGTAACAATATGAATAGCACTGTGGTGTAGAATTTTGTCTACAGAGTCAAAAGTCGGAATGAATGTTTCATAATTCTACAAAAAAGAACACAGAATTACCACAGGACCTTACCCAGCCTGTATGTTGCATAATTCACATTCTTTAGGGCTTCTGAAGCAATCTCTTCAGCAGTTGCTTTTCTTTTCCCACGCTGTTCCACTGACTGTGATGACACCTGTCTCCCTGACTGATTCTGAATGGTTCCCTGAGTGGTACCCTGTGATGAATTACCACTACTAGATGGAGTCTGCAAGCTTTGTGGGGCCATGGCATGACTGCTAACAGCTGAAGTCTGTTCTCTTCCAGAGAGCACAGGGCTGGCTTCCTCGTGATCATGACCATTACAAATACTAAACGGGGTCTGCGAATCTTGTGGGGGCATGGCATGGTTGCTAACAGCTGTGGAGTGCCCTTGGAGACCACGGCTAGTTACCTGGGATGCTGATGGAACTAGTTGTGTGGTACACTGCAGCACAGGGACCCCACGCTGACCAATATTTCTGTTAACAGCGCTCACTGGTGAAGGGTTTGAACCTACAGTTGTCAGAGCAGAAGTAGGATGAAAGATGAATGCATTCTGTCTCTGTGAAGGACCAACTTTGTGGTTGTTGACAGAATAAAAACACTGGTTGCCAATTGGCAAATCAACAGGTTCCTCCTTGATGAAGACCACTGGAATGTGCGGCGCAGAATGCCCAACAGCAGTGGTTTGCAGGGAAGGGTTACCTGTCAAGACAGGGAAATCCAAGACTTTGAGTTGAACGTAAGCTGTTTTTGAATTTTGTTCTAGCCCATACATTTTTTGTGCTAACGTTAGTGCCCCTTCTAGCCAATCTATGACCAATAAAAACAATCTGTTTTCTGTTCTGTTCATAGACAACCAATCCCAGATGTCAATCTGAACGATCCAAATTTAAGATACCAAGCTGGCTGGTTCAGATTGGCGTCAGAATCCAATTATGCACAGTTGATTCCATTAAGCCACCTTGAACGTATTCCTATGCAACTTATATTCAGAGGAGCATTCAAGTGTCCTATGGACAACCACTTGTTAAGTGCTCTACAAGAGAACATCCTATTAACCCTTTAAGCCCCAATAGTGACAAGCATCTTATTTCTTCCTACAGTATCACTACTTGATCATCCATAAAGGTCATAACTCATGCAGATTCAAACTGCAACCCGTTTGCCTACTGTCCCACGCCCAAAAAATTCTAGTGACAATAATAGTGAACTTTAATGATAAATACCTTTGCTATTCATATCGACTTTGGTTTGTACTACTTCACTGATTTCAGTCTACATGTTTTTTTCTCAAAAATGAAGTGGAAACCAATGAAAAAATCTTGGAATGACTTTTCCATGTCAAAACAAGTCCGTATGCAAAGATTCATCAATTTTTTTATTTTTGGACCAAAATCATGACTTACTCCCTTTTTCCACCGGGCGCTTGAAATGAGATGATCATCACAAAAGACAGTGGACAGATCTTTCAGGAAATTCTCCCACATGGAATTATAAGATATGTAATTTTATGTAATTTTATGGAGAAGATATATATAATTTTATGGAGAACTGCAGAGGGGGATATTGGGACTCAATGGGTCTAAGACTTCTTGAACATGCACGAGAAGCCAAAAATTATTTGAGACAGTGGGGCTTCAAGTTACCCAGTACTTAACCCTTTCACTCCCAGAGTCAATTATGGAGACATAGAGGTGGTTCTAACTTCTGAGTTTTTGAATGAAATCCTATGGTGTGACCATTCAAATGAGTCCTCTTCTCCAGTACTTTCACATGGTAATATTTATTTTTAAGTATTTTACAAAATAAAATTTTGGATTCGTCTGGAATTTTGATTGGTTGGGGTTTGAGATGGCGAAGGTCTATGGTAACTGTTTCATATTCTGGTTGGTTTATTGGGTGGTAAGCACCTGCAATGACTCGCTGGAGTGGTTGGTTAGCACTATGACAGGGGCTATGCCACTAGTACGTATTTTCTCATTTTTGGATGAAAATTGTGCTAAATTAAAACTAAATACTTTTTTTGTACACGAGCAGGGTTTTCAATAGAAATCTGAGTAGGTGGCAAAATTTTAAGAGTAGGCAGAGAATGAACTACTGGTGCCTTTGGTGCGAGATTCTAGGGGGGTCCGGGGGTATGTTCCCCCTGAAAATTTTGAAATTTTGGGAGCCTGTTGAATGCATTTCCTGCATAATTTTTCTGGAGCAAGAATTAGGGTATTTGAACAGAACAGGAAACACAAATCACCACTGAAATTACATGTACTCAGAATTCAGGCAAAATACTTTTGTTTTTCATGAATAAATCTTGGTCAATCCAAGACTAGCGTTTTGTCATGTTTCTCATGTTAGTCATAAAATATGAGGTAATTTCTCAATCAAATAGGCGGCGAGTTCATGTGGAGTAGCCGGTGAGTTTCGTCGGCTGCCGGCCCTTATTGAAAACCCTGCAAGGAACAAGGAAGAAACTTTCAAAGTTGCAATCCATTTTCATCGTAGCCATCCACAGCCAAACACACTCAATTATTGTTTCTGAAAACTGGTAGAGTTACTTCAAACAACTCTGAACCATTATTTTTGGGTTTCCTTTCACTTCAACAGCAGCGCTCGACACTAACAGTGGTCTGCTGGCCATTGGCCTGTAGAAATAACACTTTGCCTAGCAGAAATTTGGAACAACTGGCCATTTTGGCCTGGAGAAAATTTTAAAAAATTTACTTGATTAATTTTGAGTTACTTGCATACGTTACTAAGTGAACTTCAAAATATTAATTTCTTAGGCTTTTGAAACGAAAAAACATTGTCCAAGTTATATTGGTGCTACATATTAAACACAAGCACGAATCGTATCCCCACCATGTTGACTGGGTTGGTCCTGAAGTCATGTTGGTCAGTCTCTTTCATAACTGTTTAGAAGTTATACTTATTACAAACTAGTTAATAGAAACATTTGTCATTAAGATTGAGTTGCTCCTACATGTGACCAGTAAAACTTAATTTGGCCAGTTAAAATCTGACTGAGGTGGCCAATGGGCCAGTACTCCTCAAAGTTAATTTCGAGCCCTGCAACAGGTCTTTTAGCTTTTTGCAATAACCTTAATAGTCAGTTTATCCCTAATATTGAATCCCTGCTCCCAGACAAGTACCTGTCACTGCAGCTTGTCCTTGAACCTGAATGCTTTGGACTTGTGCTTGGGGTCGCGATGAAGGTATGTTTGCAGTTGAAGGTGTGTTTACCCTTTGAACAAGTGGAGCAGTAGAATTCACTTGAACTGTGTTTGGTGTAGCAGATGAAGGCGTGTTTTCCCTTTGCACAAGTGGAGGAGAATTGGTAGAGTTCACTTGAATTGTGTTTGGTGTAGCAGATGAAGACGTGTTTTCCCTCTGCACAAGTGGAGGAGAATCGGTGGAGTTCACTTGAATTGTGTTTGGTCTATCAGATGAAGACATGTTTACCCTCTCGGCAATCGGCAGAGAATCAGCCAAATTCACTTGAGTTGTATTTGGTTGAGATTTGGAGATGTTGAGTTCCCTGTGCTCCACACTAGCAGAAGGGCTCATGGATGAAGACACGGGCTCTTGCACAGAGATCCCACCTTGTGAGAAAGAGAAGCAACATTTAACATCTCATCACCCGCACAGTGGTAAGTTGGCAGAGGGCAAAAAATGTGATGTATCATGGATTCTAAGAGGGTATGTCAAAGCGATTTTTTTTTCTAGTTTTAGTTTTGGAAGGGTGTTTTAGGAGTACCTCTTCCTCGAGGTCTAGTGCCACTGCATTAGATGGGGAATATGTTTCCACATTTTTTTTGGCCACAAATGAGGAGTGGTTTTTTGGTGGTTTTTCGTATCTGGCGTGGTACATTATTGTAATTTTTCATACCTTGGTACTAGGACATGGACGTCTGTGTGTATTTTTTCAAACGATTAGCTACTAGCTATAGCTCATGTAATCATCAGATGACTGACTGCGTATTCCTTAATAAACTGTTTCACTCGAATGCTCGTTTTAGTGTAGTCAGAATGGAATAAAACCTTCGAGTAAGAGCTAGTTAAAGTGAGGAAAGAACTAAACATAGGAAAGATGCTTTTAGATGTGCATCTGTTTATTGTGGCACAAGAATGTATTTATCAGTTTATTGCTTTTTGGAGTAATTATACACTAATTTTTGGTACTACGCTTTTACACTGTTACGAGAAATGTTTTGTTTTTATATTTGTGTATTCATTCTAAAAGCAATGACCAAGATTTTCTGCCCCATGGTGGTCCTATTGAAAGGGTTTCACTGCAAATAATAGACATTTAACTTGAATTAATATTAAGGACGGGCCTGTAGGGCACAGTCTTATAGTTTTATGAAAGTTTTGTTGTAGTACAGTACCGCTCAAATGTAAGTTGACACTCAATACTCGATCCTCGCGAGACTTGAGGATCGAGAATTGAGTCGACGATCGAGACTTGATTCTCCATACTTGATTCTCCATACTCGATTCTCGCGAGATTTGCCAAAACGGAACATTCTCAATTATGCATACTTGATTTAAGTTTCGAGAAAACGATTACCGGTAATTCCTCGAAGAAAGAACAATAAATAAGATTTTACTGTTAGATCAGTAAAATATTGTTAATGGAACGTGACACTCATTCTCAGTGAGCCTTTCATGGCGCATTTGCTATCAATAGAACTACTATGCAGTTGGGATCCCAAGGTCACTTGCGTGGTGCGGTTAAGTCTGCGCAGCGACTTCCCCCAAGCTTGTCGGCTTCGTTGCCTTTATGCATTGCCTGCTAACCAATACTCTTGTCCGATCCAGCACGTGCTGTCTAGCATTCAGCTCGTAGTGCTGGGGAGATAAGTGAGGTGTTTTTGTAACGCAAATCGGAAATCGCATAGACTAACCAACTGCAAGGCAGTGTTCCCCTCAATATCGCCATCCTGAGAGAGTTTTACTTTGTTTCGCGTGTCATGCGCTTATTTATAGCCTATTGCAGTTGCGCTATGTTCCTCAGGAACAGTGACATTAACTGCTTTTGTAAATGGAGACCTAAGAAACCAACAAAAGTAAACGTTGGGACGGGATCATTTGCAGAAGTGTATCACTGAATGAAATCAACTTATGAAGACAACGTATTTGCTCGCAGGCGAAACTAAACAATCTTCTCCCCTACTCATTCCTTCTACTGGATTGAAAAATCTTAAATGAAACTTGCAACGGATGAAACTATGGTTTTGCAAGAATCAGATGTTTATCATTGCACGAAATCGACTTTTGAGACAAACGTGTTTGCTTGCATGTTCACTGGCGAATCTGCGAACACTGCAAAACAAATCTTTGCCTGTGACACATAGTTATTCATAAACAACCAGGACAAATGGGGAAATTTTTCCTGCCAGCATTTATATCTGTTGTAGAAAAAAAACAACCCCATGAAATCAATCATTTTATTGGTGTTTAAGTTTCTGCAATGAAAGAAAACTACTTCTGATACTCTTCTTGTGATGCCGGTTTGTTTACAAAGCCAATTTGCATACGGGATGGCGAGTGTGTCAAATATTGTCTTTTGAGCCATGACACCGCCGAATATAACAAGTCATACCTTCGGTTCCACGGAACATAAAGCGGTCATTGAAATGGCAAAATACTCTGTATTTAAAGTCGAATTTCAAATCAAAGTTTTCATGATGTGCCAAGTATTAGTGCGTTAATTTTGTAAGCAAAACTTCAGAGAGTGTTTGTTTTTATTAAAGCACGCGCCAGTGAGTCTGAATGACTTTGTCTTTTTGAGCCGTCACCGTGCCCAAACAAAATAGTGATATCTTTGGTTCCACAAAACATAAAGCGATAATTGAAACACGAAATACTATATCTTTTTAAAAAGGTGAACTTTTAAATCAAAGTTTTCATGCGCCGAGTACTACTGCGTTATTTTTTGCAAGCACAACTTCGTGCCGGCAAGTGTAGTTGACTTTTGTCTTTTGGAGCCGCCACCACGCGCTAACAAAGAAGTACATCATACCTTCGGTTCTATGAAACATAAAGCGGTGATTGAAACAGCAAAATACTCTATTTTTAAAGGTGAACTTTTAAATCAAAGTTTTCATGATGCGCTGAGTATTACTACGTGACTTCACTGCAAGCAAAAGTTCAACGCCGGCCAGTGCAAATGATAACATTTTCATGAAAATTGTCTTTAGAGTCATCACTGAAAATATAAGAGGTATTATCTTCGGTTCCACGAAGCATACAGCGGCGATTGAAACGACAAAATGCTTTGTCTTAACGGTGAAGTTTTAACTCAAAGTTTTCATGATGTGTGCCCAGTATCAATGCGTTGTTTCGAGCGGCAATGATGAACTGTCTTCTGTTTACACTCCATTATTCTTAGCTTGCATTCTCTCAATTGACCTGAATTGTGATCCTTTTGTTCGATTTATTCTATCGAGGAATAACTCAAGCAACAAGCTCATTATTTTCTCGATTCTCACGAGACTCGATTCTCCATACTTGATGCTCAATTCTGGATACTCAATTCTCGCAAGTTTCGAGTTTCAAGAATCGAGTCTCGATCCTCGACTCGAAAGAGACTGTCAACTTACATTTGAGCGGTACTGTAGGTTGTTCAAGGACACTGGATAATGATTGGTTGCTCAATGATATCCTATGGGGGTGGGGACAGTTGAGGGCTTTTGTTCTGACCATGGTTTTCTTCGGGACAGGGCTCAGTCATTGCAATAATCCCATCACACGTAATTAGAGGTTCGAGGGGACCCCTTTGAAAAATGGTGGTCTGGCCAATATTTGTTGTACACAATTAAATGGATCAAAGAAAAAACTGGATTCAAATTGTCTGGAAATTTGAGGGCACAAAGCAACTAATGAATTGTTCCTGGACAGAACATAGCACTTTCCTCAAAGAGAAGGCTTAGCTGAATACTGGCTTTGGCTTTGGCTTCGGCTTTGGCTTTGGACCTTGTTCCTGCAGTTATTGGCACAATCGGCCTAGTCAAAAAGGGTTAGGGGAACTACGCTTAAAAAGTTCCTGGAAACATCAGATTAGAAGAATTGCAAATTAAAGATTTTTCTATAAGGAACAGCTACTCTTTGCAAGGTGCTTTCTATGAAGTGCCAAGCAACCCCGCCAGCTGCCGCAAGGAAGCTGGTAGTTTCCCAGTGCCCTGGGGTGAAACAATTAAACTTAAAAGAAAACCAATAATAAAAATAATAATAATAATAATAATAATAATAATAATGCACTGGACAAACGTGACTGGCTGTGATCTACAAAATCATCCACCCTTGAAAGGCACTTTTTGTTCACAGAAAGCAACAAACCTTCCAGAGCTATCTCACAAGGCTGTGTTTGACAACCGCGGCTCTGCAAATCAGCGCTTCCTTCACAAGGGCAAGAGGAATCACACAGGTTGTTAACTAGACGACTTCTTGCATCACCAAAACAAAATGGCAAGATTCTCCTGGCATGAACTTTGAGCACCCTGAACATTGTTATGTCAGGACCCGCCTGAAGAATGTCCCAGAACGTTTCTGTTGCATTATTACCATCATGTATGACTTTGCAGACTGCTTTCTTGCAGACTCTCTCCCTCGACACAAGATCTGCAAGGGTGTCTATGAAGAGCTCCATGGCTTTAAAATAGTAGCATTTTTGTTTCGACAAATAACTCTTTTCATTTGATGTAGGACCACTGTTCTTGACAACAAGATTTGATGTTGCACAGAAGCACTTGGCCAAAACATGTAGAACTGTATCTCCGTTTTTGTCAGCCATGAACAACATGTCGTCATCTTGTTCGATTATCAGGTTAAGGATTTCTTGAAACTTCGCTATCTTTTTTGTACCTGAATACTTGCCCTCTGGATAAGTAACAGGAAAGTACCGAGCGGCTACATGAAGGGGTGTTTCCTTACTTTGACGAGAGACAGAAAAATTGAACATCATTTCTTCAATCAGCTTGGTAATGGCAATACAGTTTCCACTTATACAGAGCAAGTGGAGTAGCGGATAACGTAAGCTCTCCAGAGGGTCAGGAACATCCGTGTCGCGTTCCCAACCAGCACTGAAGCAGGCTTGAATGCACAGCTTGAAAGTGATTGGCATGCAATCATCACTGTAAGTACGGCACATGACCGTGGCATTGAAGACAGCACTTGTTAACAAGTGATGACGAAGATCACAGCCAGTCGGACAGAGAGGTGTATGTGTATTAACAAGGGCAGTGCCAACAGCCTCCATGATATCATAGCAATCAGTGGAACACAAACCTGAAAATGGTGGCGTGTGTATGACACATCTGTCTGGCCCATTTGCATGCTCTCTATTGCCACCAACTGTGTTGTCTGGTTCACCTGTGGCATTTGTGTTGCTGCCTTGGATGGCCTGTATTAGGTCCATTTGTTTCTGTCCCGTGGTTTGAGTGCCTGAGCTGGAAACTCTAGGTTTCTTCTTAGCTGAAAATATAATATAGGAAAACATTTCAAGGGGATATCCACTGAGAACAGCCCCTTGGCATGGTGAAAAGCAAACTGCAGCATGCTTTGGAAAAGGTGGTCAAAGGTGAATTAGTGTAATGGCGTTTAAACTAAGATAAATGCTTTTTCTGCACATTTGAACAGTTTTCCTACGCGTTTTAACACTTTTTCTACGCATTTAAATGCTAGGTCAAAAATAATTAATGTCCTGCGTTTAATGTGCCTTTGCCTGCGTTTAAATTACTGTTTTAGTCAGTTACAACAGATTTCAATTCGGTAAAAACATAATTTGGACATAATTTAAGGCTAATTTACACACTGCGATTTGTCGATCCGATTTGTCGGCCACGACAAATCAGGGAGCGAATCGGTAAGTGTGTGAATGGCGATCTGATGCACATGTGAGTCCAATCTAACAAGTCGGCCAAATCAGAAAAATCTGTGACCGCTTCACAGATTTTCGCATGTCGGGCCCAATTTTAAGAACGAAAATGCAACCTTGGCACAAAACAAATTATATAGATCTGCGGTATGTTAGTTGAAAACAAACTATCTATAACCTACCATTTTGTTTTCCAAAACGTTTTATTAAAAAAGTTTTGACCATAAAAAGTGCATGATTTACCGTGGGCGACAAAATGGGCCAACAAATCGCAGCGTGTAAATTGGCCTTTAGGGTATTGTCACGGTTATTCTCTGATTATGAAGACCGTTGCTCCTTACAATGAAATTTTCCTCGATTACATGCAAGCCGGCTAAGAAATTGATTTGCAACTGTTTACAGTCCATGATTGCGGATTATTTTAAACAAAACTAATTTGTATTCAAGAGGCTTATCACAGTAATGTTAGGCATAAAGGTCTTACGAAAATCGGTTCGATAGATAAACATACCACTAACATTTTTTTTGTCCATCTCAGTAACCCGAAAAGACAATTGTATGTAGCACACTCCAGCAGATTTCTATAATTTTTGTAACTTTGTTTGCAAAAGCTGCAACTGCCCGCCAACAGAACTAATTAAAAGTGTCTGCAAAAATTACATGCATGTCTGCATGCAAGCAAGAAAATCAAAAGTTTTTTGCTTCTAAAAGCAATTATATTGTTTATTTGAACAAAATGTTCGACTGGATAAGCTTTTTGTGAATTATTCTTTCTGTTTCAAGTGATGCATAGGGCTTAGGAAGCAATGTTCTGTAAGGGAGACAATTTACCACGGCATAGAGGGAGGGTGAGTTCACAGTGTTCAATTAATGAGTCAGCGGAGTGTTGTAATATTTATTTACTTTCGTCACCATGTGTAACACCATCTTTTAAAAGTCTTCTCCACAGGAAGCAGTTGAACTGCTTTATCTTTGTATCTTGGTATTTATGGCCTTATGTACAACCCAGCATGAAGTGTTTGAGTGAATTTATGTATTTGTTAATGCTGTTTACAGGGAAACTACAACATCAATAAGGCATTATTAACGTTTTCCTACATGTAAATGAAGAGGTTTTATATTTTATATCTGCGATCAAAACCTTCCGTTGCTTACAGATGAATTAAAATAATTTGCGCAAAAACAGAGGGGAGAGGAACAGTTTAGGGAGGAGGGAGAAATGGCCCAAAAAAATAGGGAGGAAGGAGAAAGGACACAAAAAAATAGGGAGACGGGAGAACCAGCATCAAAAGGGAGAAGGGAGAATGTCTTTAAAAAATGTGACATGAGTCTTTAAAGCCTTCATAGATCCTGATATAAGAAACTGTACGGATCTGTTCCCCACTAAACAATTATATCGAGAGAAGACTGGGTAGACCCTGGGTACCCAAGACTATTTTGAGCCCGTAAGCTCAGGTACAGGTGTTTGCAATATTTTGAATGGTCTCTTGTTATTTTTCGCGCTTCATGCTACTAGAAAGCATTTTTCTTTTTTTTTTTTAGCTTAACTGATGATTTTCCGTGTATAAATAAAGTTTTACGTTACATTACATTACATTTAATTTGTCAATCAAATCATTTAGGCTCTCCGCATTCCCTTTGTGTACTAAGAAACAATACAAATTCTCAGAGAATCGAACATTGTCAAAATTTCCTGTAGAAATAAAATTTCTTCATCCCTTACTTTGTTTGCAGATGGATTCATTGTAACCTGATGGCCTTGACTTGGCTTGTCTGGTTTTCCTGCCAGATTGTGAAAATGTGACATAATACTGAAAAGGCCCAGAGTCAACCGGAAGCAGGGGCCTTCTAACCGGAAGTCTTTCAACTTTTCGGCAGACTACCGCTGACTTATTCTCTTAACACCGCGAACTCACCCTCCCTCTACGCCCATGGTAAATTGTCTCCTGTTTTGTAAACAGGTCTAATTTGCATACGCGAGTTTCGAGCGGCTTTCATGGACGTGATGGAAATTTCAGTTATTTTCGTTTTCAAGGTTGTTTTTTGCCTAACACTTTATGCATAGCCATAGTTTTTTTTATATCATAACATATTAATTTAACTATTCCAGTGTAAAAAGAAGTTAATTTGGGGAGCCTACAACGTTTGGTTATCTACTGCGCAATTGGGTTGTTTTTCTGCTCTTGACAAAATTTATTGAATTAATGCGTTTAAACGCTCCGAATTAGAAAGTAATGTTTCTCTTATCAAAAATGTGTTTAAACATTTTTATGACGAATTTTAACGTTTTTGAAACTTGTTTAAATGTTTTTTGAACCCATTTAAACGGCGTTTAAACAGTCACGTTATCGATTAAAATGCGAAAAAACTCGTTTTTACCTCTCCACCTTTAGCCATCTTTTCCAAAATAGGGTCACATTTATGGTAGCCAAACTAACTCAAGTTAGGCTAGAAGAATTCGCATTTCACTACTTCCTCTAGCTCTCTTTGTAGTTGACAGCATGACAGCACTGGATTCAAATCAAACTACAAAAAATCTTTATAATTGAACCAAGAAGAACAGAAAGCTGTTGTGACTGACAAGAAAACAAAAGATGACAAAAAAACACCCAATTCCCAAAGTATCTACACAGTACAATTGTTTTGACCAAATGAGTGTCTTGATAATTTTGGCCAAAACAAAACATACAAGTTTCCTTTGACTCAGGCTTTATGTTCATAACAATATTAGTAAAAACTGTTTTGCATGGTAAAATCTGACACATCGTAGCCTAATAAACTGTAACTTGAAATGTTAGTCTCAAGAGCTAGAACTGCATTTACAGCACAGGGCAGATGGAGGGACTCGACAAATTTTTCAAACCACTATGTTTAAAAAAGGCCAAAAAAGATTATTGCAGGCTTTCGGTCATTCAAATGCTCCAAGCTTTTGAGTTGTGGTTTCTGCCAAAACTTTTCTTTCTGTTTAACCTTTTAAGCCCCACTAGTGACAAGCATCTAATTTCTCCTTACAATATCACTACTTGATCAAACATACAGGTCACGAGAATAAAGGAAATGATCACCAAAGATAAATTGTCTTGATGTTTAATCAAATTCTCCCAACTTGTCCCATAAGAAATATATGGAGGACAGTGAGGAGAACATGCATGTTGATATTGCGGCTTAAAGGGTTAAGGTACATTTTGGAGAAATAGCACTACTTATCTCTTTCCGTTAAAGGTAAATTTCCAAGACCCTTTGACGTCATCAGCCTTGATTTTGCGTCTGTTCGCTTTTGGCCCTAGCTTCCCCTAGAAAGGCTTGTTTGGTTTGTCCTAGTTGTCTTTGGGAACGTTTAACCAATCAGAATCCATCTACTGCGCATATATTTGAAGGCTTGAGGGGGTTCTAGAAGGGAAGACTTCTCGTCACTCTCCGAGATGATCACATTTCATTCAAAATGGCTGCCATGCTCTTCATGCGTGAATTTTCAAGATGCAATATCTCACTCTCGGAACGAAGGATTACTTTTTGAAACTTAAAAATCGAAAGAAGAAGCACTCGCCAAGTTAAGCGATAGAATTCAGAGCTTTTAGAGCAAAGAAAACATCTTTCGAGGATGAACTGCCGTTTTGTCAACGCGAAGGACAATCTTCCAATATTGCAAGAGATCTTTCGAGCTATGGACTTTCTGGGAAATGCTCAAGATTCTACGAGTCTACAGTAGAGTAAATTACGTTTGATTGTAAATTTATATGGAAATAGCTCTTTAATTGAGGGATTCTTCGTATTCCTTGAAGTTTTTGTAAAAGTTTTGAAAAACGTGCACAGTTTGCATCAGTAAATGCTCTTCACAAAAACTTGCACATCGAGCGAAATTGCTTGCATGTGGCTTCCCTCGAAGAAAAAACTGAACACGTTTGGTTTTCAGAAACAAATAAAGGCGTGTATTAATAAATGTGTTATTTAGAAAAGCTTACTGTCTCTTCTTCTGCGAATCTTCATTCACGAAATTTCGAAAAATAGTTATTTGACCTAAAAAGACACAAATCCTCTGTTGTGGTTTGATTTCACGCGCAAGACAACGGTAACCGGTTGTTTTGCCTACATGTCGTTTCGCCTACACTCAATTCACCTACGTCTAAGGTCGATTCACCTACGTGTCTTATGTATGTAATTGGTCAATTCGCCTACGGCTCATATGTCCAAGTTGTTGCCATAAAAAGTGAATTTCATTCGATGTAGATCTAAGCCAATGAAAGAACTAAGCTGCAAACCGCCTTCGGAAGAAAGTCCGACCTGAGGATCCGAAGGACCTGGACTTCGAATTGGTGGAAGACTGTTTACTGGAAGGATTCTTTCAGGCAGATGTTTACGTGAGAGAAAGAAGACATCTCATCTTTGCTACAGATGAACAGTTGGCAACCCTTGCCAAAGCCAAGTCTTGGTACATTGATGGTACCTTCAATTAGCGCGGAGACCATTCCAGCAGCTGTTAACAGTCAACGCCTTTGTGGGATCAGGCGAACACGCGAAATAAGTACCACTACTGTTTGCTTTGATGTCAGGGAAGAGCGAGAAGGGCTACAAAAATCGGAGACCATTCCAGCAGCTGTTAACAGTCAATGCTTTCATGCAATCAGGCAAACAGGCAAAACAAGTACCACTAGGGTTTGTTTTGATGTCAGGGAAGAGCGAGAAAGACTACAAAAATCGGAGACCATTCCAGCAGCTGTTAACAGTCAATGCGTTCATGCAATCAGGCAAAACAAGTACCACTAGTGTTTGTTTTGATGTCAGGGAAGAGTGAGAAAGACTACAAATAGGTATTTATCTACACAGGCAGCCCAAGCTCAAGTTGTGTGTCATATGATATTGTGAAATAGCGGTCATAGTGAAATAATAAGAGTTTGTATGGGGATATTTATGATATGCTTTAGAAAACACAAATACTACAAAATTCTCAATAAAAATACCTTATCTTACTTCCGTGGTGTCTTACTTTCTGTCTGTGCCCTTGCTTTCCTGATTTGTGGCGAGTTTTTGCAAGTTTTAGCCCGAGGGAGCTATTCCTATTCCAGTTTAGGAATATCCAGAATACCGACCCCTTAAAAGAACGCAGTTTTTGTCTATTCTGAGTAAACCAAAACACTCAGACCGCATTCTGTTCATTTTGTTATCATGGGTACACTACTGAGCGAAAGGATCCACATCATCTCCAAACTGAGAAAACTGTAATAGTATATTGTTTTCTATTCCGGATTAGGCCACCAAAACGTGTCCTAAGTATCGACATTGTTAATCACTGGTACATTTGATGTCTTTGATACCTCTATAGTATAGCTTTGATTTGTTACTTATACCGGTCTATTTGATTGGTAAAAACTGACAACTTTTAACACTTTTGGCCGCCCTAGATGCATTGATAGTCACTAAAGAGGACAAAAATTTCGCATCAGGCTGTCCTTCCACCTCCTACCCCCCTCCCTCATACTTGAGCGATCGAGTTAGCCCCCCCCCCCCTCTAAAATTGGTCACGCGGTCCCTGTGTTATGGATAAATATGCCATCTTGAAAACAAATTTCCTGCTGCCGATTTCAACCTTAGTCTCTCACACTGGACCGTCTAATGCCTTTCTGTAAACTTCATCCCATTACTTGCAAGTTGATTAACATTTCTAAATTACATACTGTTATCAGTGGCTGCTATGGTAACTCGAGCACGCTGCAATTAGGTTGATTCCCCTAATCCTTTGAAGCAATTTTTTATCACTTTTCCTTTCTGTGCCATTTTCTATTACTTTCAAAGCATCTATTGTAAGAAACACTGAAGAGATATCTTACACCTTGGCACCGGCTTTGCTTGTTTGTAGAAGATACAACTGAATTGACCAATGAAATGGTTCCCTCAATGATCTAGTTTTCCGCTTTGTGATCTGGCTGCAGTCGATATACTTCGCTAAGGTGGGTAGTGCAGATTCTTGGGCAACGTAATCACGACAATTATCACCACTGAAGCTGCACGTGGACTTTTTCTTAGGTGGAACTTCACATCAAAACTGCTACATGACTGTGTTAACTAATATAACATGTTACAATTACAAAAGTGGAATTTCCTGTTTATAGCTATAACCTAATCAGCTGCACCTCTAGGTACAAAGTTATCACAAATGCGAAAAAAGTATGTTACAGGTATAACGAGCAAACCAGTTTATTAAAAGAATGCAAAGTTTGCACTCCAAAAGTTCAATATAACGCCATAGCCCTTTTCCAATTCAAAAGATACTGAGCTCTTAAACATGCTTACATATAACTGGGAGTAAGACATCCCTTTTAGATGTTTGCTTATTTATGTACGTTTTTTCAAAGTAGCTAAGAAATTAAGCTTAAGGCCAAAACCATAACAAACAGAACGATTTTTTTCAATGCAAAACGCAAATGCCCTGTCAGACTCTCCATTAAAAGTTCTGAATGATGCTCTTTTGGATCACTTGATCAAATAATTTATTAATTTACATCCCCATAATTTGCGACGATGGCAAAGGAGATTCTTTGTACAGAAAACTTTCATATAAAATCATTTTAGTTGACAAAATGTGATAAAATCGTGGTATTCAACTCTGGCCAACAACTTTTCCTGAAAATATTTTCGACTTTGAGCAGAGAAAATTGATGTAACTCTACGTACTAAATTAATCACGTCTCCTAGCAACAGTTTTTATAGATACATTGGCAAGGCACCCTTAAATCGGGGAGTGACGTTTGTTTGATGCAATGTCCAAGTTTGACGTAGTTAGGTGAAATACTCTACACTCTGTAGTCATTTGAAACTCCATGGCAAAACTCAAGTTTGCCTAATTAGCATAACGGGGCATAATGGCATGCGGTAGAAAACAACCGATAATTGAAGGATGTCCCACTTGCCCAGCAACAAAACAAGCCATTCCTTATTCCTTAGACATTGTCCCATCATTTTATGCTATTTAGACAAATATAGCAGGGGAGTGCAACGAAATCCATTTTCTAGGCTTCTTTTCAGACTTGGCTCCTAGACCCCCAAGTAAATTGTTCTCAGCACTTTTCTTGCTTCTAGTAACTTCTAGCGTTCTTACTGAACGTTAGCGACTCAAATCCAGTCAGCATTAACTTAACATGTAAGTGACTGCAGTGTGACATTTTAATCTTTTATTTATGTGTGCCCTCGTGTTAGTGCAAAGGACTTTAATGCCTTTGTTTACGATCTCGCTTTCTGCTACAACCTCGGACAAAACTACTTGAGACAAATTGAAAACACACCCATATTTTCCTATTGTTTTTAATTAAACCCCTCACACTACTGCAAAAGTATCTGTCCTCCCCCTTCCCCTCTTTCAATGTCATTTTGAACACCACAGGATTTGTATGGGCAAGCATCATGGCCAAAACAACATTGTATGGGGGTGGGGAGGGGAGCAATTTGTACAGGTCTTGCAGTGTCTAATGAAGGCGTCCCTATTGGAAAACGGGCGGATCTGTCTCAAGAGTTTTGTCCAAGGTTGTAGCTAGACTCTTCTGTAAAGTTTGTCTAGATCGCGCATCAAACTAGTTGATTTTAATGTTTTCAATTAACGATTGTCATAGTAGGCGAAAGCACTTAAGACGTAGGCAAACTGCCATATCAGACGTAGGCAAATCAACCCTAGACGTAGGCAAACCGATGGTAGGTGAACCGACCCAGAGGCAAAACGACATTCAAGACAACATGAGAAATCTCTTGTATAAATTTTCTTGAGGTTGCATTTTTGGCTAATTCTTAATTGAAAACTGGTGCATTTTATTCAAAAGTTAGAAATTTAAACTATTCTAGATCAAGTGAGTGTTGCTTTTTCCTTACGAAAAGACAATTTAATTGTCTTTTCGTACTGCACATGGGGTTGTTTATTACCAACTGCTAATTTAGCGAAGCGATAAAAAAACACGCCGACGTTAATGGGTTAAAATACTTAAGGCAATAATACACAAATTATCAACATAATTTGTCGATCAACAAATGTTGCAACTGATGTAATACAAAATGTTAAACAGTGCAACATGTGATGCTGAATATTTTGAATAGCAGTGCTCGAAATTAGCGGTCGTCCCGTCATACGAGATAGAAAGTGTTCCGGACAACCATATTTTATTATTATTTTACCTGAAATTTTTTTAACTTCAAGCACTGGAATAGGCCATTCAACATGTTGAACATTGTTGGCCAGAAAAGATACTGGCTCTATTTCATACAACTTTTGAAATGCGTTGAATGGCAACAGAAAACATCAAGAAATTGATTGCAGCACTAACAAGTTGCACAGTTGCAACATTGAAATGTTGATGACTTTGGTTTTAGTTTTGAATTATTTACAGTCAACGCGCTTCACGCATGAACACTCAACTTCAAATATTCATCGATTAGTTCAATCTTCGATTTCATTCTTCGAAAAATTTAGCAATTCTTTGAAACTCGGATTCTATATTTGAAACACTAACTTAGTTATTCGAAATTTTTTTGTAACATCGTAATAGTAATTCAAACTTTCCAAACAGGAACTGAAAAGTTGTTTTTTTTTTTAGCTCAATTTTCTGGTATGTCACGCGTGATATTTTTGTTGATTTCAAGCCCAGCGCAAAAAATGGCGAGAACATAAAGCCGACAAAAATAACCCGTAAAGAGAAAATTGTCAACAGTAATCCTTAGAAAGATAATCCAAAGGAGTCTCTAATTTTAACACGGCATCTTATTCTTTGGCTGGAGGTTTCGTGGTTTAATCGGAAACCCGCAGAAAATATAACAACTGCAACAATTTTATACCTGTAACAGTTTTCGTCGCGGTGCACATCTAGGTTTGCACATGATCAGAACATGAAAGTTTAGGTTTCCTAACTCCAAATGGCAAGAAATTCGCTTGGGGACTTTTACGATCCTGGTAAACTTTTGCCTTCTAATGCAAGGAACGAATAAACCTTTGCCTTCTGATGCAAGGAAAGAAATCGTTAACCTTTTCAATGCTGGATTGGGGTTGTCAGATATTCCACGGAACACGAGAGTGCCAAAAGGAGCTGTTCATAAAATCGTCCAACACTATTCAGTCCATGCGACAACTCAACCGTTTTCTTGTGGAGGTAAAGATCCTTGATAACGGATGACATCCCCGAAGTAATTGATTAGCAATTCCTCCGAGTACACCATGTAGACGATTTCTGATGTTACATGTGAACTTTTGAAGAATCGATTTTGTTCATCGAAAAAGAATTGTTATCTTTCAATCTATCTACAAGAATACGTTTATCCAATTAAAGAAAGGAATACACATGTGAAGAAAGCAATCTTCATTCGATGATCGTTCATGTGTGAAGCGCGTTGACTGTAATAGCCTTTAATGAATTTTAGTTGTAGTAATTATAGTAGGGTTAGTGTGTACGATGTTATATTGTAATTTTAGTTTATTTAAGAAGGTTTTGTAATGCACATTTGAACAAGCCCTAGCTTGAAACATGCACAATAGAAATGTTAAAACTATTATTATTATTATTGATGCTGAACTGTACATGACTTTGTGTATGTTGTAGGTTAACATGAATTTCAGGTCAAAATGATTTTTAACTAGTTTGATTAATTTGTATTTCCTTTGTTTTATAGTCATTATCAAACTGAAATAAAGGAAGCTACCACTCAAACTAGTTTGAAATCATTTTAACCTAAAATTAATTTTATACTAGTACATGTACATCATTGGGCCATCATGGTAGAGGGGACATGACACATGTAACACCAAATCCGTTTTTCAGGGTTTGTGTTTGAGAACCAGTTTTAAAAATAGACAAAAATGGACATGTATTATCCTGTGTTCTTTGAATTAATCTGCACCCTAAAGAAGATTGCATCAAAGAATCCAACATTTTTTTTATGGAAACTGCACACAACAAAAATCATGAGTTCACAGCCTTTTTAAATATGAGCCAAGAAAGAAACTGTGCAGCCAGGACCAAACATGTTAAATAAAAATATCATCTCCAGCTATACAATTACAGAATATAAAATGTTGCCACATTAAAATATTATGTTTCAGTTTCTTTTCTTATTTAAATTTTGTTAGGATTTTAAATCCCAGTGGGGTTTTATAGCAACAGTAGACACTGAACATAATGCAGACCACAGCATCTGTGTCCTGTGGTTGAATGATTGAAATCCACTTTGTTGGGTTTTGTTTCTCCTGCAATGTTAGCTACATGTATCTACGTAATTATGATTTGTGATAGTAAAAATTCCATTGTTTATCTGGGTTTTGAACTTCAAAATTTTGCATGTTATTGAAAGAGGTGGTAACTTACTTTTCACAGCCAATTTTACTGCAATACAAAGAAACGTGCGTTAGTGATCACTAAAGCTATCGCACCATGTATGTAAGTAAGAAATGATGGAATATTAGGGAACGAAAAGAACGGGAAAAGTTACTTTTGCCAATCTTCAGAGGGTCTCCGCATCTATTTCTAATAAGTTAAAAATCAATTTTAAGTTACCTTCTTCCAAAAATGCTTTGACGAGTCACTTCAAAGTTTTCCCTGACAATGTGGTGAAGTTGCAACCACTGTCAAAGCACTTTCTTTCCAAAATTGTCAGTGAAAACATTTATCAGCAGCTATCAATAATTATGGGCCCCCATCCTGGAGAAATGACTTGAACTTTTTAAATAAGTCAATTTGGTTCTACGAGTGGATGTGAGTTCTCCACGGCTCAATCAATTAGTGCCCAGGTTGAAACGAAAGTTGAGGAGAAGGGCGAAGGTTCGAAGCCCCAGGGAAGACCTTTTTTCTTTTCTTTCCTTTTTTGAAATAATTAAGCTTGGGAAAACACAAAATTGAGGGTAAAGGGGTGTCCAATGATGGATATGCACAGTTTCAAGGTGGAAACATTCCCAGTTACAATAATTGCGGGCGGTAGGCTATTGTTCATGTCATAATCTCACAGTAGCAACACCTCCACATTGGGTGGACTTATTTTTCAAACATGAATTGGCGGCCATGATTCACCCATCATAATTTGCACATAATCAAAAAAGAATTGAAGGAAATTTACAGATCTTCTGGCTATCCATGATTGTTCATATCTTGGGACATTAGCATTTTCTCCATGTGCTCCTTTCAAGCACAAATTGCCATCAGAAATTCATGTAAAGTGCTCTTGGTCATTAGTTTGGTGAAGGAGCTCTATAAGCGATGTATTATTATTATTATTATTATTATTATTATTATTATTATTATTATTATTGCTGCGAAGCCTGGTGGCTTTGCAGCAGACTAATTCAGGCTGCGTACGTGACCACCCTGGGTTCCCTGTGCCCGAAGCCAGAATCGTTTGAGATCTTTTGGATGTAAATATGTAAGTTTATCACCAAATTTAACCTTGATTTCGTGGCCCTTGATTCGAGGCTGTTGTCGAACACTCGACCGTGGATAAAGTGATCATGTTTCGCCTGTTTCGTGTAGAAAGCCACGTTTTTGCGAAGGCAGCGAAGAGTTTGAAAGCAAGTGAAGGTAAATTATCTTGAATTGCAGCCGATACGTCTCTCAGAATATTTCTAGCAAAAAAAATTCCAAGAACTCTGCAGTATTATTAAATTCAATGTTTTATCGAGGATTTATTTTGTTGTATTTATTTCACTGAGTAAGAAAACACACCATTTTAACGTTGGAACCTTAAAGAACACTCGACCCTCAATAAAGTGGGATGTGGAAAACTTATAGCGGAGAAATCCTGTTTTGTGTAGAAAGCCACGTTTTTGCGAAGGCGGCGAAGAGTTTGAAAGCAGGTGAAGAAAACGTTTTACACGATGAAGCGACGATTGAACGTGATTCGTTTTTTGAGGTTAAAGTAGTTCTTATCTGAGTAAACGCTTTTTTGAAGCAAAGCAGTTCTCTTCTGAGTCAAATATTTGCCTAAAAATAATTTGTTGTACTTTCATTCATGACGAAGGTTTTTGGGGAAAATGTACTCGTCACGTCTGTGTCACGGATGCGTCACTGATGTCCGTCACGCATTTCACCAACAACCAAGATTTTCACTTTTGGCCATAACCCTTTTACTCCCAAGAGTGCCTTAAATCAAAATTCCAGACGAATCCCAAATTTCATTTTGTAAAATGCATAAATTTAAATAGTACCATGTGAAAGCACTGCTAACGGGGTTTCATTTGAATGGTCACACCATAGGGTTTTGTCCAAGACTCAGAAGCTAGAATCACCTCAATGTGTCCATAACTGACTCTGGGAGTGAAAGAGTTAAACCACTTCCTCTGTATGCTCTTTACCCATAGCGCTTCACTTTCTAGTGGAAACCACTAGTTAATTATTATTATTAATCCATGATCATGGGCAAACCATGATTTTCAGGCTATGATTTGGCAATGGTCACCAGATAACTTGAAACTTTGTACAAGAAATGAGTTTACAGAAGAAAGTAATACTAACTTCCTAGGGTAAAAACAATCATAGAAAAGATGATTTGATAATTTTTTCACTACTTTGTAATTATGGACCTGAGGATCTTGATAGGTGAATCCACACCTGCCAACCTTATAAAATCCGAAATAGGGACCATCCCCCCACCCCCTCAGCCCAGTCCTGGGGTAGTACCCTGCCCCCAGCTCAGGATGTTCCAGGATTTTTGCATTAATTTTTAAAATTATTGTGTGTACTGCACTGTTTTCACAGGGCGCAGAGCAGGGCTCGAGACTAACGGTAGCCAACTAGTCACGGACTAGTAGAAATTCCATTTTGGCTAGTAGCTTTTGCGCTTTCACTAGCCATTTTGGCTAGTGGAGATTTCAAAGCACTAAAGCACCGGATGGAAACCAAACTAAATATTGCTTCTGATTATCGGATCCCAAAGCAAATTGAGTGAGCAGAAACAGAAACTTATTCCGTAAAAGGATATCGTCAAGTAATGTTCGTATGATAGTTGTTTTGTTCTCTCAGCGTTTTTCCCTACTAATTTTTGTCTCAGTTGGCAACGTTTTCTCCGTCATTACTACGTTCGAACGAAATAAGCCGTCTTCAGAACGTTTTACCATACATCTCCTTAAAAGGTCCATTAGTGCATTCATAATGATATTTGTCCACACTTTAATACGTTCACACAATTCTTTAGTCTTCTCTTATCAACTTTTTACCATTAATTGCTACGTTGGTACAATAGTTTCTCTTCTCAGCGTTTCTCTTTACATAACGTCTTCACAACATTTTCTCCGTACGTAAGTAGGTTCGTCAATTTATTAGTCTAGCCTTCTCAACATTTCGTCGTACGTTAGCACGTTCACACGACATTGTTCTGGTCTTCCTAAGGTTTTCAATGTGTTGGTACATTCGTACGATAAGTCGACACTGTTTAGCGTTTCTCTGTACGTTAGTATATTCATACGGTATTAATCTTGTCTTCTCAACGTTTTTCTGTACGTTAGTGCGATTTTAGTTGTCTCATTTACGTTTCTCCGTAATTTATCGTTCCGCTGTAATAGTTCAGTTTGTCCGTTCGGCGTCCTTCCGTACGTCACACACGCTCTTATGGAATTAGTTAGAGTTAGAATTAGTCTAAAAACGTTTCTCCGTAAGTTAGTAGTTGCGTATTTTATTAGTCTCTGTATCTTGGTATGTGGGCAGTGTTTCCGCCTAGAGTACTGTAGTGCATTTGCAACCAACGTGTTTGATATGACTTCTCAACTTTTCTCCGTACCTTAGTAAGTTCGAACCTTATTACGGTTTTTTCTGCTCAATGTTTCTCCGCACTTACATACGCTTATAATTTACGATTCTTCTCTTGTAGACGTTTTTCCGTACGTGAGTTGAGTGCTGTATCAGTCTTGTCTTTTTTAAGTTTCTCCGTACCTTACAACGTTAGTACAATGTTAGTCTTGTCTTCCCAACGTTTCTCCATACGATGGCATGCTCATATAAGGTTAACTGTTTGAGATATTCGTCATGATCTGACCGAACGGAAACGGGAGGCGTGAACTACATGGTGCCTGGGAATTTGCCCTGAAGGCACATAGTACTTTGTATTCTGCGTGTGAGGATCTTTAACCGTTAGAAAGACTGGTCAACATTCAAGTTCTTCACTCTTGAGATTACAGAGAGACATGTTTGCAGTACTTAACTCGGCTAAATATTAGACATATTGAACACAGTATGAGATTATGCAAAAAAGTCTGGCTAGTGAAAATTTATTTTGACTAGTGAAATCAAACCTCTTACTAGCCACTAGGCTACTAAGCTAAAAAGTTAGTCTCGAGCCCTGGCAGAGGAGTCATATTTGACTGTAATGCTGGCTTATTTCATCGCGCAAATCAATCTTGTTAATTCAAAACAATGAACGTGACTGAACAAAGCATCAGGATACCTCCTTAATTATCTGGTGAAATTCTATCCGCAAGACAAAAGGCCGACAATGGGCGATGTGCCAAGGCACAAAGTGCCGAGAAGAAAAAAACGACAAGCGAAGAAACCAAAGCCACGTGATTCATTCGATGTGGACCGTAACATACTGGTGACAGAAACAGAAGAGGATTTTCTGCATGCTGAGAGGAAGTGAAATCAATTCAAATTCAAAACAACAGTGAACAACAATGGAAAATATTCTTCGGGAAACACGTTATTTAATGCAAGATAATGGACAGATGAGTAAAAAATTGAAATTTGAAATTTATAAAGGTTCAAATGAGGCCTAACACTACTGTAAAAATTACAATAGTGTTAGTTTCACAACAGTGTTAGGCCTAATTTGAACCTTTATAAATTTTTATAAAAATGCTATTGAAGGACAACATGCAAAGATTATTGAAATTGGAAAACAAACCCCTCTTCAAAAATTGGTAAGAAGTTTTCAGTAAGCGATGAAACTGATTTTCTGGTGAGACATTTTCAGTTTTGATCGGTGTAAACACGAAGAAACACAATGTGATATGTTGGTGTTATGGACAATGTCTCCTAATACAGAGATATTTTTGCACAGATTATACCTTTGGGAAAAAGCAGATCTTATCAAAAGCTGCATGACTCCTGGAATCCAAGTGAATAATTATTGTAGGTTACCACACATTTTTCAGAGCTTATTAAGCGACAATTCTTCTAAAAAAACCTTTAAATTCAGAACATTGCATGACATTTTCTCTCTACATTTAAACTCAATTATCTCTGAAGAATGTGTGGTTAGATCTTTAACCCCAATTTTCTTTTTGGATTCCAATAGCCCTTGCTAAGGTCTGCTATACTCGCACAAAAACACCTTTATATCAGTAGGTACTGTCCACAAAAAAACCTGAGTTTCTCAAACAATATTCCGAGGTGCGCAGAACCTATGCACAGTAGCAAAAGGAGGCATTGTCCTTAAGGAGCAGTGGGGGGGGGAGCAGTCCTAAATGCCCATTTGGTTTAGTGCAGAACAAGTGGGTACGTCAACAGCCCCTTACCTTCATCATCAATAAGTAACTCCCTTTCGTGGCCAGGATACACTTGGTTGAGTATGTCCATGGATGAATGACCAGCTGAATTCTTGATTTTTAGAAGGTCATTGTTTCCCAAGGACTTGACCAGGAATCTCAGCACCAAATATCCCTGGTGAGCAGCTCTGGCCAGTAAATGCAATGCTGTGTCACCTTCAGAGTTTTTAGTGCTCAGGGTGTGTTTTACATCTCTTCTGTTTAATCTTGTTGGCTCTTCTGCCAGGAGAAGCTTCAAGAACACATCAACACTCTTGATGTAGAATGACAAGCACAGATCTTCTGTTTCTGACTCCTGGTCGCTGGAGGCAGCTTGCAATAGTTGCCTGGCGAGAACGTGAAAGGGCGTATCGCGGTTTAGACAATCTTTAGCCCAGAAAAGGGTCACTTCCTTCTCGACCAGCAGCGAAACGATTCTCTCGAAGTTAGCCACCTTTGCAGTGATGCTCATGTTTTCCAGGCGAGACTCACAAGCAGACAATGCCGTGTAAAGGTGACGAGCAACGAGGTGCAAAGCTGTTTCGTTCGTTTTCTCTGTTCTCAAGTTGGCATCGTAGTTTTCATCGTTCAATAACCAGTCCACAATCTCGTGCTTTCCAAACATGCTCGCCAAGTGCAGGAGGGGCAGCCGCAAGTCTTCACCCGGTTCTGGTACATTATTATTCTTGCTCCAGCCCTTGGAAGCCAGTTTATAAACATGTTTCTTGAAATCCTCCTTGTTGTTACCGCGCGTGACACGAAGAGGGCCGCTCAAAATAGCGGCGGACGAGGAAAATTTCGGGGCAACGGCTTGCAGCGCTGTGACCACATCGTGGTGTCTGATGTTACAGTTTTTTGGGCACAGTGGCGTGTGAAACATTACGACTTAGAGCTAGGCCCAGGCAAGATGTAGTCGATTTTCGTGAACTGAGGATAGTTGACGATTTCGCCCGTGTTCGATTTGATTCACATGCAGAAATCTTCGCGAGGAAAGGCGCAAAACTGTGGCAGCACAGCTGAAGAGCAAATTTTCTCAGCTGCTGTTCAAGTAAAACACTACTGAAAATCAGGGCGGACTTTCAAATAAAATGAACTTCGCTTATAAAACCGCCATGACTCCTATTTGGATAGAAGATTTCGACCCTACCCGCAAGGAGCCACGGGATGGAACGGCGCCCGCGCGCGGGAAACGACAATATAAAAATAAACAAAGGAAAAGCGTTCTGAGTTAATTACAATATCGAGTTTGGGAGATAATTTGCAATTGTTTCAACCACATAGAAAAAGAATGGAGCGCACCGCGCATTTACAGTTAACCGTTTGGTCTCTAAAACCGTTAAGTAACCTAGATCTATAAAGCTTATATTTCACGTGCACGTCGTCCATGCGCCAGAGTATGCGAGGACAAGTTTGATATCACACACGTCGGTGGATAAAATATTTGATGTTGTTTTCGACTATTTCATTTTTAAGTCCCAAATAAATTGCCAGCAAGGCATTCACCCAGTCCTTTAAGTCTCATTAGTCATAATTCCAAAGAAGCAAACCTCATAATTTCTCACAACCAGACGCCATATTTTCACGTCAATATTTAGCCCAGAAACCCAACAGCCCCCGAACAAATGTCATTATAACTAAAAGGCGAAATGAAACTTACATTTCGTACAGGGTTTTCTGCTTCCACGCCGGGTAACTGCTATCGACTCTCTAAAATAATCGTCAAGTCGTCTCCGCTTCAAACAGACGTGCCCCTGCCAATCTGCACGAAATGACAGGAGTACTAACACGTCTCGCCACGCACTTGAAACGAACAACAGGCGAGAGGTATCGACTATCGAATGGTGTTGGGATAACCGGAAATAGAGGGTACGCAGTCGGAAGGTTCCGACTTCGAATAACCAGACTTTACATCAAATGATTTTATTTACATCCATTGTCCTTGTTTTTATATCCTTGCTCCCGTTTGTTTAGACTTTGATAAATGTTTTTAATATGTCATCAATACCCTAGGAAGCGCCAGGAAAATGACTTTAACAATATAAGCCCTTCTGTGGTTTGCTGTTACAAAATACGGTATAGCGCAATGTTGTGAAATATTTTCTTTTTCCCCGCCTTCACGACACCTCCTGCTCTCCTGTTTTCTTGGGTTCCCTCCGGGGGCGAGGCACTCCCTTACTTGGCCTTAACGGGTATGTGCCGCTCGACAGGGTGTGGTTTTCAGGGTCTTGTGTCTTAAACAGGGTATTTAGCGTCTTGAACAGGGTGTCTTTTTGATCCCTACATGTGGGTACCAACAGTTTGTTTTAAAATCTATTTCTACGATGTCATTTATATAAAAAAAAATACTCTCTGCGTGGGAAACAAAAAACAAGGCAGACTAAAAACGCAAAACACAAGCAAAATACAAAGGACTTATCTTAAACAGAGCAGTGAAATGAACAGATTTTGTCTTAAACAGGGTCAGGGTTTGAAGGTCTCGGCGGCACACCCCCACCCAAAATTCCAGTGAGCCCCCAGGGGTCCCATTTCAGCGGGTTCCTAGGGAACCACAAACAAACCAACAAACAAACAAAATAAATGAACAAACAAACATACAAATAAAATAACCTGTACCTGACAAAAACAAGAAAAAACAGTCCCCATTGTTTCTAGGCTCAATTTCAGCCATTTTGTGCCCCCATGTTCCTTTTGGCACACCACATTGTTGGGAGGAGGATGAAACCAAACTCCCTTAAACGGCTGGAAATCGAGCCTACATGGTTTCAGGAAGCAACAAATCAACCATGGCATTCCTTACACCCATTTTCACTTTCTTGTGCACTGGTTGTGGGTGTTTCCTTTCAGATTTGATTGATTCATGGGCATGTGATTTGTTGTGATTCACTGGAATGCATGGCAGGCACTGAACGGGGAGGGAAATGGGGTAAATATTCGCAAGCACAAACACCCTCCCCTTTTAGCACTTGCCCCACAGCTAGTGATTCACCTGATGTGATAAATTTGGCTGAAAATTTTCTGAAAATGTGATTGGTGAGGAATGGAGCTTTAGTTTGGACAACGTTGAAATGTTATTTTATCTGGTGAGTAATCTCCAAATACCACTACAACTTGCGTGACTGCTTTTACTAACATGTAAAGTAAGTACAAATAAACATACAAATCTTAATAATGGCAGCGACAACAAAATTTATTCATTTGTTATCTGTATTATGCATTTTCAAAGCTGTCTCCTTTTGACAGGCTACAAACTGGATAACTAAATTTGGGGCATGTATCTCCGAAGAACTAACATACCTGAGTATATATGTAATGAAAATAGAGGCGATTTTGTCCTGATTTTGCCTTTTTTGGGGGGGGGGGGGTATTGCAACGTTATAAATTTTTGTGTACATAGGCTCATCCAAAATGGTTACACAACACAACTTACTAGAGCATGCGCTATATGATAAACAATAATAATTATTGTTTATCAATATAATTATTATATTACATGTATCCATGTGTAATAGAACATAACTATTACCACAGCAATCATTGGTGTTCTATTACAACTTGATCACCAACACCAGCAGAGTAGAAAAGATGCTAGCCTTGTTTACTATCTCCTCTATAGTACTAGTGCTGCCCAACCACCCCTGAAAATCTCCGTTTTTGTCAACTGCATTAAGCAATACACATTTCTATAGTTTATTGGCTCAATAAACCACACGGGATGTTGGAAGAACATGAGAAGAGATTGTAAGTTGGTGAGTGATTTACAAGCATTTCAAGTGTTATTCCAACATCACATGTAGTTTATTGAGCCAATAAACCATAGAAATGTGTGGTGTATTTGCTTTTATATAATAACTACATTTTCCATGTGGTTTACTGGTATAATAATCAATAGGTATTGACCAATCACGTCATGCACATTATCTTCAGTTATTGTATAAAGTAACAATAAAAAATCAGCCTCCCCACCTACAAGCCTATCTGCCAACTAAAGGTTATACATATGTAGCCCTTCCCTATCAATATAAGCCCAACCCCACTTTTCTTTATTTCATTATCATACCCTGTAAATGTCCTGACTGAACATTGTACAAGATGGTAAAGAACAAAACCAAAACGTGTGACTCAAACCAACGACTCCCAATAAACTTCGGATCAAAGATGCAACGTCCAGCACACTGCACCACAGAGTTCAATATGCAGATCAAAAGGACTTTAAAGGACGAGATGCCTTTGTCATTTATATTGACTTTGGTTTGTGCTGCATTATTGATTTTCATGAAACAAAGAACTAAAATCAGTTTCTTTTGACTTTAGTTTTGAACAAAAGACAACAGAAGATGCTAAAGAACTAATAAAAATGCAAAACAGCAAAAAAAATACAGGGCAAAGTTTACCATATGAAAACAAGCCTGTATGCAAGAAATCAGCAATTTTTGCGCAGAATAAAAAAACAAAAACACAACACCCAAAAATCACTTAGCATAGTGACATCCCCAACCCTTCAATTAGGAAATTATAATGGAAGTACAGTAAAGTGCAGAATAAAAAAGTATAATAAATTATTATCGTAGGAACTTCTTGTTAACACTCCTGTCTCTTTCCTCTGTAGAGGCTTCTTGAGTAGAGAAGTGAAAAAGAAAAGGAGGAAAAGTAAGGGAAACTGGCAAACAAAATAATAGGGAACAGGGATGGTGTAGTGGTGAGAGCACTCACCTCCCACCAATGTGGCCCAGGTTCGATTCCCGGTCTCGGCGTCAAGTGTGGTTGAGTTTGTTGTTGGTTCTCCTGGCTCTGAGAGGTTTTTCTCTGGGTACAGGGGCTTTCCCCTCTCCTAAAAAAACCAACATTTCCAAATTCCAATTTGATCTGGATTTCACTCTCCCCGATTAGTAGTGTACTTGTGCATGGCTAGAAGATGGAGACTATACTAAAGTTATTTGATTTGAATTGAATGGGGGTATGTGGAGGACAACAAGAAGGGGAAAAAGTGGGAGCTTCTTTCCTTCCTCTTTCTCAGCCTCTCTTTTCCTCTCCCCAATGTCTGTTTACTCTACTTGTCCTCCCCTTAATCTCTGCTCAGTTATCAAGTCCAACTGAAAAAATAAAAGAAGCTTTGGCAATGAGAGCAATGATGCCACATTTATAAATGTTTCCCTCAGTTTGCTTCTTACCAGCTTGTTGCTTTGAAAGTCAAGTATTTAATTAGCCTGAGAAAACAGCTGACATTTCACAAGGTCACCACTTGAGCCCTCACAAAACGACATCTGAGTAACAAGCGCAGAAATTCCATACTGATGACATGTCACTACCAAGATCTTGGTAGTGCTTCTGCTTGGTTGAAAGAAAATTCCACCCAATCAGAAGCACTACCAAGATCTGGGTCGAGACACCTCATCAGTATGGAATTTCTGGGCTCGTTACTCAGATGTCATTTTGTGAGGGCTCAAGTGGTGACCTCGTGAAACGTCGGCTGTTTTCTCAGCTTAGTATTTAATGCTCAAATAATAGTTCAGTTCCTGGGTTTTTTATCTCCCACTGCTGAAGATCTTGTCTCAGTTCTTCAAGCAACACCTTCCTTTGATCATTCAAAGCCTTCTGCTGTTCATGCTTGTGTTTTTCGTCTATCGCCGATTGCATTCTGGCCTTATTCCATTCAATCGAAGACTTAACGTTTTTTATTATACGCAGCTGTTTCCCTGGATTCCTGGCTCCCTTGTTCCTGTGTACCTTGTTGGCTTCTTTCAATTCACTTTTTAAGAGTGACAGCCTGTTCTGGAGAAACCGTGTTCTGGTACAAAACTCTTTACGGTAACTTTCTACAAGCTTCCTGGTGTCAAGGTTACTGAATTCTGCCATCTGGCCATTCCGTGAAAGAATGAAATCTATAAGGCCCTCTGGTTCATCGCGCTCTATGTGCCTCGGCTGATTTTGGTCAGAAGGGAAATGTAGGGAACTAGTGGCAGATTGACCTTCCCCTACAATAAAGGATGCAAAAAATGCAGTTAAGTAACTGTCAAAAAACAGGAGGGAGGACAAAGGGACAGGAGCAAAAGGCTAGTTTGGATGACAACTAAACATCACTCAAGGAGGGTTCCTGCTTGACAAAGGATGTTTATAACTTTGACATTTTTGGTCATTGCATTTGTTTCCACTACTCCAATCTGAAAATATGATGGAGCATTTTTTATAACATCAATGTCCTTCCAAATCAAAGAAAAATATCTCTGATTCCAGTGGGACTGGTTTGAATTTATATTTTTATCACTGAATGCAGACGTAATTTCTAATTTCTGTTTGAACCATTCCATTGTAAAGTGCCATGAGCCTATGGATATGGCGCTATAGGAATCCTTTTATTATTATTATTATTATTATTATTATTATTATTATTATTATTATTATTATCATCATAATTAATATTATTATTATTATTATTATTATTATTATTAATCTGCAACACAGTGGAGACAATCATTTTAAATTTATTAACATCAGACAATAATTTTAACAACAGCATAATTTTAAATGACTTTGAAACTGGCATGCCAACCAAATGAAGTGCCAATCTGCATTTGCACTTTGTCATTTACACCACTAGGCACCTTGAGTAGTGGTTTTAAAAAATAAACAAATGTAGAAAATAATGGTCCATGGGGATCAAAAAGGAAGCTGTTGGTTGCATTTAATGAGATGGTTGGATCAACATATTTTTACACTAAGAAATAAATGTTTTTGTTTGGGTCAAAAAATAGTGGTCATAATAATAAGGGGTTCATATCTACAGGGGCCATGGTGGTGTAGTGATTAGCCTGTTGAACCTCAGATCTGAAGGTCGGTGGTTAGAGGCCCAGTTCCTGCCATGGAGTTGTTTTTTGCCTAGACAAGAAACTTTACCCCACATTGTCTCTCTCCACCCAGTTGTATAAAATGGGTACCGGTGACATACCGCCAGGGCTAACCCTACGATGGACTAGCATCCCATCCAGGCAGTGTAGCATACTCTCAGTTGCTTCATGCGACAGAAACCCATTTATGCTCTGGCTGTGTGGGCCTCGCTGGCTTGTGTGGACTTTACCTTACCTACCATATTCGCAGGGTCATTGTGAAGTCGGATTCTACTGTTCAAGTAAAACTTATCTCTTTAAGCATCAGTGGTGACGAGCACTTTTTTCTCCTCACAGTACCACTACTTGATCAAACATACAAAGTCATTTATAGGACAAGAGAATAAAGAAATGATCACTGCAGATAAAATGTCATGATGTTCCTAACTACAGTACCATCACGGGCAGCCCAAGCTCAGATCCCGAAGCGCAGAGCCTATGTTTGTTTTATTTGTTTTATGGAAAGTGCGCTGAAATTTTTCTTTATTTACTATTTGAAATCTATGACATTTTACTCTCTATACAATGTCTTATAAGCGTTCAAATTCTCAACAGCCACTGTGTAACCCAATAAACCTAATACTGCTTTTGCTATAAGATCATGTTCCGACTCACACAACGCTTTTACAAATGATGAATAGCACTTTCTCCAGATGTGAGCTTGGGCTGCCTGTGGTACCATAAGGGATATGTGGAGAACACTAAGGAGAACACGCATGTTGTTATTGGGGTTATTGGTTATTATGAACTCACTGTTTGTCCCATCAAGCACTCCAGGAGAATCATCTTTTGCACTTCTTCCCATAAGACCTGTGAGGTACTTCAAAATTTCCTTCCCCTCAGCACTTCTTCTGAGTATTGCCTCTACACTTTCTCCCCTTTTATTGCAATCCGACAATGAACTTGACAGAATCTGATGAGTCACAGATGAAGAAGATGTTTGTCCCTTCAGCAGAAAGTGAACGAATACACTAAACAAGTAAACGAGTTCTACTGATTCATGAACTTGTTTCTTTGGTAAGAACATCTTAGCTAGTGAATGAAGGACGGTATCCCCTTTGTAATCTTTTGCTGAGAACAATGATATTGCATGGCTATGTCTGTTCAGAATCTTTACAATGCTCACAACACTGTTGCAGAGAAACAGACTGCCAGATGGCTGGTACTGTAGTAACCGCAGAGTCATGTGTAAAGGGGTTTCTTCAGTAATGGCTGTGTGAACCAGCGGATGGAAGCCAAATTCTGACAAGACATCCAAAGCCTTGTGCTTTCCAAGCAAGCAAGCGAGATGAACAACAGAATAACATAGTAAGGGCAAGGAATCGGGAACTACAGCACTGAGGTCCCAAGCAGTTTCTTTCAGATAGTTTCTAAAGTTTGAGCATGATTTCTCTTCAGCTGCAGGTGTAGTGACGCTGTTGTGGTCGGGCGTGGCACACAGAAGCTGGATAAGTTTGTGATGTTGAATACTACAGTTGGGCCAACACAGAAATGAGTGATTCTCTGCAAAAAACATAAATAAATCAATAAATCAATAAATAAAATAAATCAATCAATCAAGGCAAGAGGTAAATTGTACATAATAATAATACTGATAATAATAATAATAATAATAATAACAACAACAACAACAACAATAATACACTTATAGAGTGCACATCTCCACTAGTTTTTCATGGAATTTGACAATAAAACTCTAATTAACTATAAACAAGTAAAAAGTTTAAAATACAAATAAAAATCAAATAAAATAAGAACATGCATTAATGAATTAAGAAAGAAAAGGCACGTTTTTAAACTTAACTTTAAAATTATCAAGACTAGAACATTTGTGGATGTCTAAAGGTAAATTGCTCCATAATTTTGGCATATGGCCCAAAAAGATTGGTTACTGTACAGTGTCGGTTTTTAACCTGACATGTGGTGTTGGAGCGCGGGGGGGATGCCGCTTTTCCCAGACTCTGACAGTCAACTCGTCTTTATCAAGCATTGTTTTATTTATTGTACTGCTATGCTGACTGTTTGTTTTCACAGTCTAGGTGCAACAGTAAATATTTCATCATCTCTGTGTAAACATTCTCAGTTGTGGGCAAATTTACATCAACATTTGTTTGAGTTGAATTTGCTTTTTTCAACAAATAAATAAAAGGTCATAAGACAACAAGGCTGAGTCATCAGAGTTTAAACATTACATCATCCAGTAACAATACACATAGTCAAAAAAATTGTGTCACACAGTCACACTTTTTACCATGCCAGTTCGTATGTTGAGTTGTGCTAACATTTGTTAACCTGGGGGTGGGGTGGGTCAGGATGGCCAGTTAAAATGCCAGTTGGAGCTTCTTGAATGTCACAATGTATCTTGCAGCCGATTTCACTGCTGTATACAGACCCTGTTTTAACAAGATTTGTCGGCTATTATTCGCCTGTCATAAGTCAGTCATAATCACAAAGCAGTAAAAAAAAATTTGCAAACCTTCTGCCATTAAAATAAATAAGTTTATTGTTTAATATGTTTTAGGAAGTTAAGTATTTCCACCATGAACTCATTTGATATGCACAATTCCATTATAATTTTTATGATCATGAACAAATTATGGCAAGTGGATTTTAGCTACCGAGCCATGATTTGCAGTCATGCATTGTCCATGGTCACAAAAAAAGGATGGAAATTTGGCAAAGAACACTACTGTCCTGAGATAAAAGTAATGTTATAAAGAGCCAGAAGATCTTCAAATTTCCTTCACCGCTATCTGATTTTGGGTGAGTAATAGCCAATGAATCATGTCTCAAAAGCCCGAGTCTGCATACCGCAGTGAAATCAGCTGTAATGACAACTTGTCAAAGCAAAACAATACCTCTACATGTAGAACCAATTTCAGTTTCTGGTATTTGTGTATCCACTTGCAAGGCTGGTGAATCACTGTGGCCGGCTGATGTAACACAAACTCTGCTACTTGTATTCACAGTTTTGGGTGACTGCATTGAGACATACACCGTGGATGATGCCGATCCAATTGGACACCCACTAGGCATTTGGGCAGACAGAGAGCTACTCAATAAGGCAGCAATCCCAGAGGGAGTTACTGCCTTGGTTGACACAATGACACTTTGAGCTGTTGAGAAATTGCTTTGAAGATCATTTGACTGTGACAAAGCTGACGTTTCAGCAACAATATTTAGCTGCGATGCATCTTCAGTGTTTTTCTCATCGCACTTCTCCTCATCAACTGCGATTTCTTCCTTTGAATTTACACTGTTCCCATCTTTTGAAATGGCAGAAGCAGTCTCACTAGTATCAGCAATACTTTCCACAGCCTCCATTTGCAAGGTTGGTGAATCACTGTGGCCTGCTGATGTAACATGCTCTCTGCTACTTGTATTCGCTGTTTTGGGTGACTGCACTGAGACAGACACTGTTGATGATGTAGATCCATTTGGACACCCACTTGGCATTTGGACAGACAGAGAGCTACTCAATAAGGTGGCAATGCCAGAGCGAGTTACTGAGTTGGTTGACACAATGACACTTTGAGCTGTTGAGAAATTGCTTTGAAGATCGTCCGACTGTGACAAAGCTGACGTTTCAGCAACAATATTTAGCTGTGATGCATCTTCCGTGTTTTTCTTGTTGCAATTCTCCTCATCAACTGTGATTTCTTCCTTTGAATTTACACTGATCCCATCTTCTGAAATGGCAGGAGCGGTGTCACTAGTGTCAGCAATACTTTCCCTCCTTGTTAACTCGTCTTGTTGAAGGATGTTAGACATTTTCTCTCCAGAGAGATTTTCGCAATCAAAATATTCAAGGACTTGGCTTTCATGTAAATGTCCCTCAGCACAAAGCCTTTCACAAGTGTGAATAATTTCTTTGAAAAATTGTTCATATAACCTTCTCTGCTCAAGCAATCCTTGAAGCTGAGGAGGTTCTGGGGCAAAAAGTCCTTTAGTCTCAATCTCACTGGTGAGATCCCTGATTCGCCTGGCACACACATGAAGGATGGTATCACCACTAGCAGCATCCTTTACCATCAAAACATTGCAGTCATGCTTCACAAGAAGTAGTAACATCTGTTTAAATGCTACAATTTTCTCATCAGTGGAGGAAGCTGGCATAAAATGATGTACACTTGTGAGGATCTTATTAAGTGGTGAGTTTTCAGCAGGATTTGAAAAAAGGTTTGAGTTACCAAGATTCTCTTTTAACATAAACTCCAACAAATTGTACTTTCCCGTCAACGCAGCCATGTGAACAACAATCTGACGCAGCCTTGATGTGGGATCTTGAATATTTTTGGACGATTTCCAGCCATTGTTTATGGACAGTTTTAAATGGTTCTCTAGACATGTCCTCAATGTGCAATCATATGGTACACCAACTGCTAATAGCAGTGGATTGTGTTTTGCATGACATTTAACTCCACAGAGTTGGGTATGCATGCCACTTAGCACATCCTCAACTGGCACTTTTATGCTTTTACTGAGTTTTATCTTTTTCCTAGGTGGCTGAATGGTTGCTTCAGTTGCCTGCAGTCTTTTGGTATTCCCGTCCGAGGACTCAACAGTCACTGAAATATCCTTCGGTAATGAATCTGCCTGATTAAAAGATTCTTCGCAGTGTTCCATGGCTACACAAGAAGTGGCTGTTTCAACTATCAAATCACTGAGAATAGTAGCAGGAGATGAAATGTTGCCATCAACATAAGCTGCCACTGGCACATCCAAGGCATCCTTAGGGGTGGGTGTTGTCTCCTCTGACATACTGGTATTACCCTCCGTCACCGGTGTGTCTGAAATACTCTTAACTATAGACGCTGTTTCCTTTGCCACATTGCAGTCTATGGTTATACATGAAACAGCTGAATGTTGTGAATCTGCCATACACAAATCTCTTGTTTCCTGACCTTCAAGATGTAGTTCCTTCACTGATGAGACTGGGGCATCTAGTGCACTGGAGTCTTCTTCTGCATGACAAGGGAATGTTTGATGTTTTAAACCAGCTATAGATGCATTTTCATTTGCCTTGTCCACACCAAAAGTTTGTGCATCATCTGGAAGATCTTTCATAATGGAAGTGCTAGGCTCTCCTGATGAAGTGCCATTTTCATCTATCATGTTCACACCAGACTGTGTTTCAGAGGCTGCCTCGACTGTTGTGTTCAGACTTGACAAATTAGTTTTAGTGGAACTGGTGTACTGAGCTGTTGTATTTACACCAGACAATTCCATTTTAATTGACAGATTTGTTAGTGTAGAGGCTGACTCCCCCAGTATAGTGGCGTTTTCAGATGTGTTCAGACCAGTTAAATGCATTTCAGAGGCACTCTCAACTGCCCCGTTCACATCAGAAGGTTGTGTTTTATCTGACTGATTCTTCAGTATGGAAACCACTTCAGCTATTGTAGCAGGATTCTCAGCTGTTTTGCTCATACAAGAAAGTTGCGTTTGGGAAGTATTCTCAATTGCCCTGTCCACTTCAGAAGGTTGCGTTTTACCTGACTGAGCCTTCAGTATGGAAACCACTTCAGCTATTGAAGCAGGATTGTCAACTGTTTTGCTCGCGCCAGAAGATTGCATTTTGGACGTATTCTCAACTGCCCTGTTCACATCAGAAGACTGTATTTCTTTGGCATTTTTAACTTCCTTGTTCACTCCAGAAGATTCCATTTCAGTTGACTGACTATTCAGTGTGACAGCCACTTCCTCTGACATGACACAATGCTAGAAAGTTCAATGCGTTTCAAAGGAAACACAGCGCGCCATTTTGGGCAGACAACATTGGTCACCAGGCCTTATCTGCTTCTCTTTTTTAAATGACTGGATAATTGAAATAGGCATACACAAGGCGCTTGTGAATTTCAGTGGACATCATCCATTTCAGGATCAGAGATGGTGTCTTGCAGTCAAATTTGCGATGTTATTCTTACGGCGTTCTTTGAATACGACACCGCCAAGATAGTGCATATCAAAAGCAAAAAGGTTGGACTGATAAATAGGCTGATACAACTTGCGATCATTGTTTACATAATAGGGTAAGTGATCGGGCAGTTTTCCATTTCGTAACATACAGAAGGTGTATTAAATTTAATGGCATGACGTAGATGATAAGAATTAATGATTTTTTTTTATCCTTTCACTCTAAAAGAATCCTAGATCGAATCTAGAAAAAACTTCCAAACTTCCTTTTTGAGAAATATTTTCTAAAAAAGCTGAGGAGCTTTCATTTGCGGGGTCAGAACGGGCTGTATTTATACAGTGTAGTTGAGGATTTCATCCGCAGACGAAATTTAGGGAAAAAAATTTATAAACAATGATTCTCGAGAGAAGTGTGGTTAATATTTAAAAAAAAACAAAACAACATTTTTAAGTTTTAAAGACATGTTACAGCCTGCACACGAAAATTTGTAAACAACACTCGAACGGAGATTGCTTGGGATAGGGTCCTTCGCGCTAAACAAGTTTCCGATTTTAAAAGAAGAGAAAATTAAATTAATATCAATGTTATTATAGTAGCGTTTTATCAGGTGGCGAATGCGTTTCTGATTGACGCCAGAATAATGGCCTATATAAGGTAACTTATATAACGTAACGCTTGTTACGTCGGTGAAACCACCCGTCAGTTTTCAACACTAGTACGTGAGCATTTAGCGACGGATAGGGCCATTCTCACGTATACAAACACTTACAACAATCTGAAAGTTGCCGCGATTTGTGTTCGACCAATTGCTTCAGCATTTTAGACTGTGCCACTACAAGCTTTCAACTAAAGATCAAAGAATGCTTACATATCCACTGGGAAAAGCCCACTTTAAATCAACAGGTTAAACATGTTAATTTAAAATTGTTTGTTTAGATTTCACATAATCACGCTTTTTTCTTGTCACTCTTGCTTATACATTTTCATTTACAATTCCAATCACTATTACATATAAATAGCTTTGTTGTAACCTTTTCCTTCAACTGAGAATGGCATCAGGGCTGCCGAAACATGTCTTTAAAACTTAAAAGTGTTGTGTTGGTTTTTTTATGTTTCCCTTTTTGTATTATATTATAGGTTATATTTTACCTTTTTTATAGTAGTTATCATAATATGCATATATATTTTTAATTTTTACATTGTAAAGTAGGTCGCATTTCAGCCGGCCCGGGGGCTGCAATGATTTTACTTTTAACAAGAAAAGCCCCAGGGGGCATTAACCCCGCGGTTGTTCTCTCTGCCCTTGGGGTCCAAAATATATTACGGCCAGGTAAAAGTTGGTGATTTATCGTATCTTTTACGTGCTTGCGATGATAATATAAATCAAGACACGACTTTTTTTTTTTTTTTTTTTTTTTTTTTTTTTTGACGGTTTTATTTTCAATGCTTTTACAAATATTGTGTAATTACCAAAAGCGAAAACCGTCACACGAAAACACACACAAACACAATAGGCACAAATATGCATTTATCTTTCTATATAAAGAGAACAAGGCTAAACAATACCAATATCTATAGAAATTTTACAAGAATTGCTTCCCATCTTTTCCTGAAACTTGCAAACGTCCCATTTTTGTTTGCTATATACTTCTCGGTTTCAAACTTATTTTTAACTTTTTTAAGAAAAATATTAAAGTCAGGATATATGCCAGCTTTTCTACATTCCCAAATACACAGTTTTCCGAGAATTATAAGATAGTTTATAATATCGGTTCTATTTGTAAGCCCAAGTATAATATCTTTTAAAGTCAAAGTAATGTTTTCCTTAACAAGTTCAAACCACCAAGAGGAGAATGTTTTCCAAAAGATTTGCACATGGGAGCATTCAAAAAAGAGGTGATGCAGCTCTTCTTTTGAAGAGTCACAGAAAGTGCATTTATCATTCAACGATAAACCTATTTTGAAAAGTTTTGCATTTGTGTACAATATATAATTAAGCACTCTGTACTGGAAGGACCAAATATACGTTTCGCTTGCGACAGTTTGTGGAAGTGAGTATATTTCCTCCAAAGAGTTTGAAATGTCAAAATCCGAAATTAGTTTCTTTGACATATTAGGCAATTTAGCCTTAGCTGTTATTAACAGCTTATAGAAATGCTTACACTTAGCCCTGTAGACGTCGAATTGTATATCATTATGTTTGAAATTTACCAAGTCAATTTCAGGTAGCGGTTCGCACGACCTGTCGTTCTTTCGGAACTGATAGTCTTAAACCTGTCCATGTCAGGAAATCCGTTTTAAGACCCTTTTGTTTATAAAAATCATGAGACTGCTTATTATCGGATTCAAACATCAAGTCACGTACGAAAACAATCCCTTTGTCATAATACGATTTATAAAAGACTGATCTGTTGTCTATTTTAATGTCTTTATTGTTCCAAACAATTCTTTGTGCATAATTATTATCGGAAAATGTATTTCTAAACTCCTCCCACCAAAGAAGCAAGTCTGAATAAAAACCGTTTAGTGAAGTGGTCAGATCCTTGAATTCATAATTGCATTTTAATAGAAAGGTTCCTCCATAAGGTTTCAAATAATGATTAAAATACGACTTCCAGGGTCCTTTTCTAGTACTATCTAAAATGCGCGGAATCCAGGAGAGTCTCAATGCTTTAATTTGGGTTTCAATATCCATGAGGTTCAACCCCCCATTTTTAACTGAATTTATAACAGAATGTCGCGTGACCTTGTCTGGTCCTTTCCATAGAAATTTAAAAAACATTCTTTCCATCCTTTTTATGATTTCCATTGGGGTTTGGATTATCGATGATAGGTACAAAAGTTTAGGTATCAAAAAAGTTTTAATAATTGTCACTCGCCCAAATAAAGATAAGCCTCTCATGTTCCAGATATTGATAACTTTCTGAATTTTGTCTAACTTTTCCTGAAAATTTTGCGAAGATACCACTTTCTGATCACAAGAAAATTGTACTCCTAAATTTTTAACAGTCGTGCACTATTCCAAACCCAAAGGTTTTTCTACAGAATTCTTCATTGTTCCGATCCACATGGCTTTGGTTTTAGAGGCATTCATTTTCAAACCTGAAAACTTTTCAAAAGTGTTAAGACTGTCTAACAGTTCCTTCGCAGAGGTAATATCTGATAGCAATGCAGTCATATCATCTGCATAGGCAAGCAGCTTTGTTTCATTATCACCAATTGTAATACCCTTTATTTTGGTATTCGATCTGATAGAAATAGCCAGAATTTCAATGGCAACAACAAAAAGGTAAGGTGACAATGGATCTCCCTGTCTTACTCCTCTTTCCAACTTGAACAAAGGAGAGCTTACACCGTTATTAATTACGCAACTAGAGACATTTTTATAAAACGTTTTCACCCATTTTATAAATTCCGGGCCAAAATTAAAAGCTTCTAAGCACTCATAAAGGAAACACCACTCGATCGAGTCAAATGCTTTTTCGAAGTCAATGAATATCATCATTCCTGGCACTTCAGAGCGTTCTGTGTAGTCTATGATGTCAAGTATTGAGCGAGCTGTCTCTCCAATAAATCTATCTTTTATAAAGCCAGATTGGTTATGGTGAATAATGTCTGGGAGACAGCATTTTATTCTATTAGCAATGACCTTGGAGGCAATTTTTGCATCTACATTAACCAAAGAGATTGGTCTCCAGTTTTCTAAGTAGGATCTGTCCTTTCCTTTCTTGTCAATAAGGGTAATAATTGCTTGTCTTTGTGACGTTGTCATTTCCTCTAGCTGGAACGAGTAGTTAAAAACGTCGACCAGTTGATCTGCTAACGTATCCCATAATTTCTTATAAAATTCAATAGGTATTCCATCATTTCCTGGTGTTTTACCGTTCTCGAACATTGTGTGGTTCCAGAAAATATCCATACCCCTACCACGGAGGGAATGTCATTTAGGACCCCCCTCCTCCCCGGATTTTCCGTTTTTTGAAGTAAGCTATAACCCCCCCATCCCTCCGGATTTTCCACAGTTTGTCAAACAACCCCCCAACCCCTCTGGAAAATTTCTTTCAAGAAGGGAGTGTTAAAAATGAAGCAACTGATCCAAATTTAAATGAAGCTAAGCCGTTCCGATTATCGTAGGACGCGTTTTATTAGCGTTTAAAATAATAACGTACATAGTCATAACTTACTCATAACATACTGATCCTACCAATACAACTGTTCTTCTCTACGTCAAACAGATATACTAGGTATCTGTAAAATTACCGTGACAAAAGTATGTAAAACGTTCGTTTTAATAGAAGAATTCGCTTGAAAAGTTGCAGTGTTGCTGATAAACGTTACTTCAACATGAACGCGATCATGAACAAAGAAAACGCACAAACAAAATTAAGGGGAAACGATCAAAACAAAAAGAATAACGAACATTGAGTCCTCTAAAGTCGTTACACTGCATACCAGCCCTCAGGTAAGAGCCCGTTACTTGAAGGTGCAAGTGAAGAGGAGGTAGAAAGCCCGTAAACGTATTTGGCGACAATTGTACTTCGCAATATTCTCGTTGCTGAGCTTAGCAAAACACGACTTCTACGAGTCAATGAGATCGCGCTTCGCTTGCCAGTTGCCACATAGTTAAAAAGGACGGACTGATTGTTCGTAAAAGACGCTTATAATTAATGTCAATCGTGAAGGTAACCTTAAAATTTAGGTTGTTTACACGACGCAGCGTTGAAGGATCGTTGTCTTGATAAGTAAATGTAACCACTCCTGGTGCGTGTTGCTGTCTTCTCGAAGACTAGTAACGAGTAATGGCGGCTACTTCTACGCAGCGACGATGTTTATTTCGTTTCCGCCCCAACATCGCTTCCAAAGCGCCTTTAGGAGAAAGAATACCTGTTTTACGTTTAACAAAAGTGTTTACTTAGCAGTTAAACTAATTTAATTCCACAATAAAGATCTACAAATTCGGTAAGTAGTAATTTTCGAACTTTACCTGCAGCTCACATCGGAATGAATCGAAGTTGACCCTCTGGAAAGTAATTTATCCGTTCAACCCCCCTCTCCTCTGGATTTTCCTGGGCTTCTGACCCCCCCACCCCTCCGGAATTTCCAATTCCCTCCGTGGTGGGGGTATGGATATTTTCTGGAACCACACATTTCAATTGCCTTCTTACACTCTTCCCTAGATATAAGTCCTTCACAGCTTGTTCTTTGTTCTTCGTTCAGCTTTGGGATATTCAGTTTTTTAAAAAAAGAATCAAACGATTCATGTTGACCTAAATTGCTCTTACTACTGTACAGATTTTTATAGTAATCTGAAGCCGAGTTCAATATCTGCTTATGGTCTGTTGTAATCACCCCGCTAAGAGACAGCTTCCTAATATGTTTTCTCGTGTGGTTTTGTTTTTCTAAATTTAAAAAATATTTGTTACTTTTTTCCCCATGCTCGTGCCATCTTGCCCTCGAGCGCACAATTATACCTTCAGTTTTCTTATCATAGAACCTTTCTAACCCCATCTTACATTCCTCCAGTACCTTTCTGGTTTCTACACATGGATTTTGTTCAAATTTAGCTTGTGCATCTTGATATTTCTTTTCCATCATTTCCTCCTCCTCCCTATTAGCTTTTGCACGTCTTTTAGAATAATCAATAGAAAATAGACGGACATTATATTTAATCCAGTCCCAAATTACCCTCTTGTCTGAAATTTCTTTTGCCTCTTCTCTCCATATTAATATTTTTTCTTCACTTCTTCAACATATGCAGCATCATTTAACATGGAAGTGTTCATTTTCCAGAAACCGGGTCCTTTTACACCTTCTTCTATTTTGTGCAATTGTAATGTTATAGCAGAATGATCCGTTTTTATGGCTGATACAATATCTACGTTCGCTACCATATCATGCAAAGAATCCAATATAAGCCAATAGTCCAATCGACAGAAAATGAAAGGGGACTTTTGTGACCATGTAAAGCTTTTTTGATTTGGATGTTTAATCCGCCAGACGTCATGTACATTAAATATATTTTGAATATTCTCTATTTGGTCAACGATCTTTTTTCTTGTCGTCAAAAGCCCTCCCATTTTATCCAAGCTTGGGTTTAAAGGACAATTAAAATCGCCCCCAATAATTATTCTGTCTTCGTATATTTGATCTTCCTTTTTAAGGACATTAACAATATGTTCATAAAACTTTGCAGATTGACTATCATTGTTAGGTGCGTAAACATTGAACAGAAGATAATTTTCATCCTTAATTTCGGCGTTTATGCCGATGTATCTTCCCATGGGATCAACAATCGTTCGCTTTATTTTGCAATCAAAGCCGTTGCGCAACAGAATAGCAGCACCTCTCGCATTGCTACTCCCATGGGCAAATTCTATTGGAGCGCCCCATTCAGCTTTCCATTGTTTTTCTTTATCTATTGTCGAATGCGTTTCTTGAAGAAATATAATGCTTGCTTTTTGCTTCCTGCACCATGTAAACACTGCTCGCCTTTTTTTAAAATTACTTAGGCCTCTTACATTTAAAGATAGTAATTTAAAATCATCCGATACCATCCTTGAAGTTTTCATTTTTTCTGTCCATAATCAGAGAAAAGACGTACAAGCAATTCAATTTAAGTGAAAGAATATTGTAAAAGATTGGCCTACTGTTTAACACTTCACCACACAAACACAGACACACACACAATTTAACATATTTTACAAAGAAGACTAAGTCCAGAATTAATGTTATAACGTTAGCACTGAAGGAGATTCTAATTATTACTCCCTCAGTCGTGCCCCGCTCCTCAAAAAGCTGACAGGAAAAATAGTGCTATACCTGACATTAAAACACACTAAAGCTCATTGTATATAATTGCTCGAATTAAAGGGAAAATAATTGAAATAGTTGTTCATATTTCTTATTTGCTCAAAGTTTCGGATCAGACTCACAATATCTACGGCAAATTAGAAAAGAAATGTCTATTCACTGTTCTTAGCCGTCAGAGGCAGGTCTGAAAAAAGACTTCAGTTTTGCTGAATCGTTACCGTTATAAAGGATACGCGGAGGAACACTCCAAGGGATGAAGGCGTATTCTACATCTTCTCGGTTACGAATTTCCTCAAGGTGGCGGTCTTTCAAAATCTTCCTCTCGTCTCTCACTGCCTTCGAGACATCATCGGAAATGAAGATTTTCGCGTCAAGATAGGGATTGTCCTTGAGCTTTGCGGCGGCGTTTCTTAATATAAACTGCTTGTCAGGATACCGTAACAAAGCTATGTGTATCGGTCTTGATGACTGCTCACCATTTCGTCTGTTTTGACTGTTCTTTATTGTTGTGCGATGCGCTCTCATGATTTCAATTTCTCTTTCAAGATTCATGTGGTTGACTAAAATATCTCGTATTATTTCTTCGCACGTGGAGCCATCTTCAGCACCTTCAGGGATATTCCAGAAGACGACATTATTTCGTTTTGACCGGTTCTCCAGGTCGTCAATCTTCGCCAACAATTTTGCCACGCTACTCTTGTCTGCTTTGTCTTCCAATCTCTGTTTTAAATCTTCGACTTCACTATTTACAAAGCCAAGGCTTGTTTTCATTCCACCGACGTCTTCAAACAAAGTGTTCGTTCTTTCTTCTAAGTGTTCAAGCTTACCATAAATGGCGTCATGTCGCCTTCGACTATCGGCGTCTAGTTTATCGATTTTCTCCGCTAAACTGCCGATGAGCATTCTTATTTCTTCCAAATTATCTTCAGCGGGATCATTTGCTGCCTCGGAGCCTTTTTTGGACCGTAAATTTTTGGCGGCCATGTCAGGAAAATAGATATTCAAGCGGAGCTCGCTCGGCACGTCCTACTCTGTCCTATTCCTAATCACTCTGTTTTAGCGTGCGTGACAAAGAGGGTGATGAAATTATTATTTTGATCACAGCGTGACTCAGCCTGGCCTCGTAGCTCAGTAGGTTGAGCGACGGTGTTCTAATCCGGAGGTCGTGGGTTCGAATCCCGCCGGGGTCAAAGATTTTTCTTTTATCTTGGTTCTCATTTCTAATTTCTTACTTTTAAGGCCTGTGGTCGGGGCGAAATTATGGAGGGCAGTATTACTCACTTCTTGGCACTCATACATACACACTTTACATCATAATTACTAAGTTCATAGTGATCGCGAGTTCATGCCAGCTTTCAAACTCAAGCTCCCTAGTACATTTGTCCTTGCTCTCGTCGAAGAAATGTTAACTCCATTGAATTCCTTGTACTTTTCTACACAACTTTCCCGAAAGATTTTGGCGAAGCAAAGCAAAACTGCCAAAAAAATGCTTGCATTTGACTGCTGAATTATTCAACTTGGCGAAAGCAAGGGACTTCCCCGAATCGGCTTCTGTGTTTCAGTGATGTAATGTTTAGGTGCCACGGCAAGTTAGGCGAATTCATTCCAGCTTCAAAGCTCGCTAGCACCTTCGTTCCTACTTTCATTGGACCCCGCCGTTTTTCTCCTCCTCCCAGGGAGCAAAATATATTGCGGTCACTCAAGATACGAGCTCAAGTGGTGTAAATTTTAAAGTTGATGATTTATCGTACCTGTGTTTGCTGCCATTTCCCCTTATGCGTCTGCTCCGCACCCTTCTCCCTGTGGTAACATGAATCCCTGATAGTATGAACCCCATCCCTCATTCCTTGGTCATCCACTTGTCCTAGCTTTCGCGAAGAAGAACGTGACGAAATATTTTGACCATAGCGTGACTCAGTTAAGTCACGTTTTTTTAAATAAACGAACTGACATGTCAGCGTAATTCTAAATAGCAAGGGCACGGAAATTTAAATAGATTTCTTGATAAAAAACTCATTCTAAAATCTAAAGGAAACTGGTAGCTATGAAAAACTGAAAAGTCTATTTTAGGCCGTGATTCGATGAGTGATTTGGCACAAGCAAGTTTACTTCTCCGAATCGGCTTCTGTGTTTCAATGACGTAATGTTTATGTGCTACAGCTTTCAAAGCTCGCTAGCACCTTCGTCCTTGCTCTCATTGAAGAGAAGTCAACTCCATTGAATTTCTTGTACTTTTCTACACAACTTTCCCTAAAGATTTTGGCAAAGCAAAGCAAAACTGCCAAAAATATGCTTGCATTTCACTGTTGAATTTTTCAACTTGGCGAAAGTAAGGGACTTCCCCGGATCACCTTTTGTGTTTCAGTGATGTAATGTTTACGTGCCAGGGCAGGTTTGGCAAATTCATGCCAGCCTCAAAGCTCGCTAGCACCTTCGTTCTTGCTTTCATCGAAGGAATTTTCATGCCATTAAATCGCCGGTAATTTTCTACACCAACTTTCATGAAAATTCTGGCGAATAAACGCTAAACGTTAAAGTTTACCGGCAAGTATTGTTTTGACCGAGCGGAGGTCTGGGGCAACTGACCACGACAAAAAAAAAAAAAAAACAAGAAAAGCCCCAAGGGGCATTAACCCCGCCGTTGTTCGAACTGCCCTTGGGGTCCAAAACATATTACGGCCAGGTAAAAGTTGGTGATTTAGCGTATTTTTTACGTGTTTGCGATGATAATATAAATCAAGACATGACCTGACTAATCACCCTGTTTTAGCGTGCGTGACGAAGAGCGTGATGAAATAATTATTTTGATCATACCGTGACTCAGCCTGTCCTCGTAGCTCAGGTGGTTGAGCGACGATGTTCTAATCCGGAGGTCGTGGGTTCGAATCCCGGCGGGGTCAAAGATTTTTCTTTTGTCTTGGTTCTCATTTCTAATTTCTTACTTTTAAGGCCTGTGGTCGGGGCGAAATTATGGAGGGCAGTATTACTCACTTCTTGGCACTCATACATACATACTTTAATTACTAAGTTCATAGCGATCGCGAGTTCATGCCAGCTTTCAAACTTAAGCTCCCTAGCCCTTGTAAAAATTTGACCGAGATCTCGGCGAGATCGCGGCAATCTCGCCGAGATCGGCGAGATCTCGGCGAGATAGCCACGATCTCGGCGAGATTTCAAAATATCGCGCCGAGAAAAGTAGCTCGCGGTGAGATCGCGGCAATCTCGCCGAGATCGCGCCAAGATCGGCGAGATCTCGGCGAGATAACCACCATCTCGGCGAGATTGCGAAATATCGCGTCGAGATATCTACCCCGCGGCGAGATCGTAACGCGATCTCGCCGAGATAACCGCGATCTCGGCGCGATTTCAAAATATCGCGCCGAGATATCCAGCGAGAAGTGAGATTGCAACACGATCTCGCCGCGACAAACTAGTTCGCGGCGAGATAGTCACAATCTCGGCGATTTCATGTCGAGATTTCTACTGTTGCAACGCAGAGACTGTCTCGATCTTTGCGAGATTTATCTCATAGAATCTCGATATCGGTAAGATTTCTCTCAGGTTTTACTGCTGCAACTGCCATTGTATTTGTGCAAATCTCCTGACCCTGTACCCATAGTTTCAAACAAGCGCGACCAGCGATCTATTTCGAGGGTCGGCAAGAATCTGAAATAAATCAGCTCACAAATTAATTTACCGGCTTTTGAGATCAAAATAACAACGAGCAGCAACGAGCAAAATAACAACGATCAGAAACGCTGTTTTACATGTGAAGTCATTTGATTTCATCAGACCACTGACGTCTATTTGTTGTCACTTACCAATGATGTATGCAGAGGACTTCGTTTGTCATGTCCGTCATGTCTTTGTTGAACTTTCTTTATAAACCACTACGGAAGAGTTAGGCAAGGGTTTTAAAGACAGTTACCTGTGACTAATTTGTTGTCGTTCTGAATTTGACTTTTTTCGCTGCTTGCCGGTCATGAGCTTACCTGATACCGTAAAGTCGCGCCAAAAAATCCCGCCTTGACTCCCGCCGTTGTGTTAATGGGCAATGTGATTGGTTGATTCAATCACAACATCGGCGAGCGGTGCTCGCGTAAGCCCAAAAAAATCGAGAACTTTTCCACAAAACTTACAGAAGTGGGAAATGGCTTCTTTTTGTTGAATGTACAGGGGAAAATTGAAATGTTAAACATGTTATTTTTTACTACGGAAAACAACATGGTTCTTTCAAGTTTAAAGCAAGAGCTAGAGCGTTTTGGAAGATACACAAGAAACTGTTGCACAACTAAACAAGCCACACTAAAGGACCTAAAGTGTACTGGGAATGAACTTAAGCTTATATATTATGGACAAAGCTACAATTGAGGAATGAACACTCAGGTTAAATGCTTTCAAGACTTTCAGAACGTTTGTAGTCTACACAGCTTAATCAGTAATGCCGCGATGGAAGCCACCAAATGGGTTTTTTCTCCACCGGGAATCAGTCCTTCGACGAGTTTTGTAGTTGCCCAAGCATTCAACATGCGAGACAAAGGTCAGTGAGTTTCACTTTTCTCAGACAACATCATCAGCATGTACAGCTTTTCCTTGCCTTGATTTTTCCCCTTTTATCTCGTCGGCTGACTGTTGACCTTTATTTTAATTGGTGATGTTGATTTCACTCAAGTAAACTGCGGGTCTTTCACCGAAACATGCTCCTTCGTGAGAATATTAATTAAGCTTTAAAAAATCTTCGCTTGACTTTCCTGTAAAAATGTGTGGGGATGAGGTAATAACCTAACTTACCGGTAACAAATTTGATATGAGCCAAAATTTCGGCATTCTTTTTGCATGAGTTCAGAAATAAAATTTTCGCCGTCTTCCCCAGATTTGCGTAAACAGTCAGGTGACAAGTCTGACAAATTTAAGAATTTGCGGCAAGTTGCAGAATCTTATACTGAAAATGGTTCCTTCTTAACTAGTTTTAGATACAAAACAGTAACAACTCAAATTTTGCGATCGAATATTTCACGAGCTTCGCAGTACATGACAAAATAAATTATCTCAAGATTTGCGTGACCACAATTTGGCGAGCAGCCAATTTCTCAGTGCAAGACAAGGAGACGCCACAAAAACACTTTATCCAGTCTAATTAGATGTTGTTGTCATTTAGAAGGCCTGTTGTTTTCAATTGAACTATCCAAAATAAAGTACCAAGATAAGGGAAAATAATAGGATTATTAACTAGATTGATTTATTGGATTGTTAGGGTTATACCAAAACGGAAAATGGTCATCCCTGTTCATAGCTGCATGATCATTCATATTTCAGTGTTTACATTCACAAACGAGTTTGAAGCGCAAGCGGCGCAGACAGATGTTTTCAATAGATTCACCACATTTGCTAATATTTGGCGATTTAGTTTGTCAGTTCCTTGCTTAGATGAACAAACCTGAGTTTCTGCACGGCCATTATTCAATACTTTGTCTTGACTACAAATAAATCGCTCTCCCTGAACCGAGAACACATATCGTTTACAGGTGAGCGTATAAAATGCAGTGCGAACAAACACAAAAATGCTCAAAACACCATCAAACTCTTCCTGTTCGTTGGTTTATTCTCCTGCAGATCGATGCTACGGAATTTCACAGCTAATAAGGTGGGCACTTGCCTCCTTCCACCAGCGTGGGGAATGACAACTAATGGTGATCGATCAGCTGAAGTAAAAACACGTGCACGTGAACTATTCTTTGTCTCCTCGTTATTGTCACGTGGAAACAGTACCATATTTATAAAGGATAATTTAATTTCAAAATACGTCCAAGGCTGAAAACAATCTTGTTAACAATTCCTGGAACTGCAATATAGGACATAGTTTTGTCAGCGTCTGGTAGTTTGATTAATTGTTAACGTAAATGTAAATATCGTTCTCATTGAACCTAATTTGGCTGCCGAGAATTTCGCTTCTCGACGGGATAACAGTAAGATTTTGACCGCCAGGAATTTCGTTTCTCGCCGCAAATCCCGGCAAGACTCCCACCGAGGCCTCGCCGCGAAACTGCCCGCCGAGATATCCATATCTCGCCGCGATATCACCTCGCGATCACGGCGCGTTTTGGCCGCCGAGATTTCCGTATCTCGCCGCGATCTCGCCGCGTATTTGCCTGCCGAGATTTCCATATCTCGCTGCGATCTCGGCGAGATCGCGGCGCGTTTTTGGCCGCCGAGATTTCCCGCATCTCGGTGAGAATCGCGGCGAGATCGCGGCGCGTTTTTGGCCGCCGAGATTTCCCGCATCTCGGCGAGAATCGCGGCGAGTTTTTGGCCGCCGAGATTTCCCGTATCTCGCCGTGATCTCGCCGCGATCTCGGCCGTGATCTCGGCGAGATGGGGAAATCTCGGCGGCCAAAAACGCGCCGCGATCTCGCCGCGATTCTCGCCGAGATCGCGGCGAGATCTCGGCGAGATCTCGTAAAAATTTTCACAAGGGAGTACATTCGTCCTTGCTCTCGTCGAAGAAATGTTAACTCCATTGAATTCCTTGTACTTTTCTACACAACTTTCCCTAAAGATTATGGTGAAGCAAAGCAAAACTGCCAAAAAAATGCTTGCATTTGACTGTTGAATTATTCAACTTGGCGAAAGCAAGGGACTTCCCCGAATCGGCTTCTGTGTTTCAGTGATGTAATGTTTAGGTGCCACGGCAAGTTAGGCGAATTCATTCCAGCTTCAAGGCTCGCTAGCACCTTCATTCCTACTTTCATTGGACCCCGCCGTTTTTCTCCTCCTCCCAGGGAGCAAAATATATTACGGTCACTCAAGATACGAGCTCAAGTGGTGTAAATTTTAAAGTTGATGATTTATCGTACCTATGTTTGCTGCCATTTCCCCTTATGCGTCTGCTCTGCACCCTTCTCCCTGTGGTAACATGAATCCCTGATAGTATGAACCCCATCCCTCATTCCTTGGTCATCCACTTGTCCTAGCTTTCGCGAAGAAGAACGTGACGAAATATTTTGACCATAGCGTGACTCAGTTAAGTCACGTTTTTTTTAAATAAACGAACTGACATGTCAGCGTAATTCTAAATAGCAAGGGCACGGAAATTTAAATAGATTTCTTGGTAAAAAACTCATTCTAAAATCTAAAGGAAACTGGTAGCTATGAAAAACCGTAAAAGTCTATTTTAGGCCGTGATTCGATGAGTGATTTGGCGGAAGCAAGTTTACTTCTCCGAATCGGCTTCTGTGTTTCAATGACGTAAATGTGCTATGGCACGTAGCATGAATCATTGGCTTTCAAAGCTCGCTAGCACCTTCGTCCTTGCTCTCATTGAAGAGAAGTCAACTCCATTGAATTTCTTGTACTTTTCTACACAACTTTCCCTAAAGATTTTGGCGAAGCAAAGCAAAACTGCCAAAAATATGCTTGCATTTCACTGTTGAATTTTTCAACTTGGCGAAAGCAAGGGACTTCCCCGGATCACCTTTTGTGTTTCAGTGATGTTTACGTGCCAGGGCAGGTTTGGCAAATTCATGCCAGCTTCAAAGCTCGCTAGCACCTTCGTTCTTGCTTTCATCGAAAGAATCTTCATGCCATTAAATCGCCGGTAATTTCCTACACCAACTTTCATGAAAATTCTGGCGAATAAACGCTAAACGAACAAAGTTTACCGGCAAGTATTGTTTTGACCGAGCGGAGGTCTGGGGCAACTGACCACGACAAAAAAAAAAAAAAAAAAAACGGGTATTACTAGACCCTGTCCTGATGGCGGGGTAATAAAGCTATCTATCTATCTATCTAAAATATTAACTTGTTTCCTGCTACCAAGACCTTTTGGGCAATAGAAGTGTGGTTAGAATAAAGGGGAAACCCCAAATTTCAAGTAACAAAATATTAAAAACAATTGGCTGCCACAAGCCGGTCAGTGTAAGGGTTCTAGAGTTTCCGAGTTCCAGTAATAAGACACCGTCAGCCCAAAAATTACAGAATACCCCTGCCCCCTCCGCAGGGGGGTACTCAGGTATATTAGTGGCCTTTTGGGGGTTGGAAAATTCCAGGTTTTCTTTTTTTCGGATAAAAAGATTTTTGACTTTTTTTAGGATCGATAAAAGACATGAATACCTCAGGGTTCTCAAGAAGGACTTATTTTAGGTTATGTTCTGGGCTGTTGAGCCTTTTTTGGGGATCCAGTTTTAGCTTAATGGGACTTTTAATTGGGCCTATTTGCACCTTCCAGTCACTACTATCCTCCCTCCCCCCATTGCCCGAGCTCCTCCCTGGACAGTTTATAATTGCTGGGTGGAAGTGATACATGTGATATTCAAGTTATACATAGAGTGTGTATACAGCTTTCAATGATTTTGACTTTTGAAATTTTTGTTTCCAATTCTTAGGTATGTGATTGTTTATAAGAAGGGATACCAGGAGTTTCAGAAGCCATACAGTTCTGTAACAACAAAAGTGAAGGGTGTGTCACTCACAAACCTGACAAACAGCAGCCAGGAGCTTCCTTTGTATGGAGGAGTCCACGTATGGGACTCATCTGACTTTGTTGTTCCCCCTGAGGTAATAAACAATACAATTTCAAAATGGAAACGCATTGAGCATGTGTGCAAAGATTAGGACAACTTTTTGCCCTACAAAGCTTGAAATCACAACAGGAAAACTACTGGACTGCTGTAAAAAATAATTTCTGCATGCAGCCCTTTACGTAAGAAATACTGTAAGATAAGTCAGTTGTGGGCAAGCGATATAGAGTAAGGATTCAGAGTGATAAAGCATTAATTTTGACCTGAAAATAGCATTTGTGTCCTATTTCCTGCACCAGTAGAACAGTAGACCAAGTCTACAAGAAAAATCTTACCAATTGTTGCAAATGTGCTAAACCTAAGTTAATAAATCCTTCTTTGGCTTTTGAAGTATCTAGTGCAAGTTGCCACAGGGCACAGGGGTCCCAAGCTGTATCAAAAATTCTTGGGGACCTGAAATAGTACCTACCTTAGGATGCTTTAAAACTGAGTATGTACACTGTAAGACATGAGTAATCCAAAATAAATAATACCTCAGTTTGGCTCATCCTAATGACAATTCAAACTTGTTTTGATATTCTTTTTGTATTTACCAAAAGGAGGATAATGCCGTATTTGTGATGACAAACATGATTATCTCACCAAACCAGACACAGTCCATGTGTCCTGAGGACCCAAATTTTCCAGGTGTAAACTGCACTAAGGACAGTGACTGCCACCGGTTAGAGCCTGTCACAAATGGTCATGGTATGTACATGTAGGCTTAATACTTCCTAAATGCTCTTTTAGCTAGAGATTCTAAAATATTACATACAATGTAAAAGTTCACCGGGTGCATTTTCCAGAATTTGTTTTGGAAACTGGTTGTCTAAAAGAAGGCCCTGTGCATTTTGCTAGGTTATTCCTTAACGAATACGTGAAAATTACATTGTCTGTCTCTCTCTAGTCAGGTGTATAAATGCGTATGGTACAACTCCTAAAGTGCCTGGGCCCAGAGATATGTGACCTCTCTGGGTTTGCAGTGTTCTCCTTATCAGGCGGTAACTGGTAAAATTTACCGCTTGTAGCACCGCTTGTTACCGGTTAGCCGGAACCAGATAAAGGCCTGGCTTAGAAACATCCAACAGTTTGGGATCGTGAAAGATTTGTTATCGGATTGAATTATGAAAAGATTTATGTCCGTCGTACTGCGTACCTACCCTGCGGCGCAGACGGAATGACTGTTAGATTTATCTGCGGCGCTGGCTACTGCGTACCACATAAGTCTAGTTTAATTAGTAACTTTTCTCATTGTCCATGCGTTTGCACAATATTAGACATAGTCTTATCATCTTGACATTTCTAAGTTCGTTAGATAATAGTCTCATCTTCTCTACGTTTCTCCGCACGTTTCTACCTTAGTAAGATGTTAGTCATATCTTTTTAATGTTTCACCGTATGCTAGTACATTCCTAAGGTATTAGTCTTCTCGACATTTTCCATGGGATAGTGTGTTCGTCAGTCGTGTAAGGTCTTATCTCCTCAACTGTCGACATTTCTCTGTACGTTAAAACATTTGAAAAAGATTATTGTTATCTTCTCAACGTTTGTCCGTATGCTAGTATATTCGTAATTTAGATGTTGTTAGTTGTATCTCCTTAACATTTCTCCTTACGTTAGCATTGTCGTAAGATACTAGTGTTATCTTCTTGACATCTATATCCGTAGGTTGGTTTGCTCAGGTTTGTTCGTAAGGTACTCTTAGTATTGTCTGCTCCTCGAAGTTCTTCGTTTGTGCCTTTGTAAGGAGTATGTCTCATCTTCTAGGCGTTTCTCAGTACGTTTTTTGGGTTGCTTTTCTTCTCGACGTTTATCTGTACGTTAATACGTTCCAGGTGACAGGAATTACAAACGTCAACCGTTTTGAAGGGTTTTCGAGACGTGTGTTAGCCTAGTGTCATGCCAGCAACATTACGGGTCTGATGACGACAATTCCACTCCAGGGTAGAAAAAGATTTTCAACCGAGAGCTGCTTTACCGGTCTGAAAAACTGACTTACCTGTTACCCTGAAAACTAGGGAGAACACTGGGTTTGGTCTGGGATAAGGTACAGAAATCAAAGAGTTTGAAGTAGGGTAGGGTGTCATTTATTGGGAAATTGAAAATCGATATGACTACTTAAGTCTAGAATGAGAATTGACTCTCAGTAAGCTTAAGTATGTGATAGGGTAGGGGTTTTTGGTGTGTAGTCTACAATAGGGATGCAAATTGCAGCTAAGCTTGGGCTAGTGTAGGGTAATGGTCGAAGCGGCACACCCTCACCAAAAATTCACCAAAGATTATTTCAAGCTGAAGATCCTCTTGGCATCAGTGCACATACAGGCACAGCACTGACAAATGTTGGAAAAACCAAACAAAATTCTTTGTTAAGGTTGAAAGCTTGATGTAAAATTATAGGTACTGGCTGGCACAAAATTAAAAAAAACTGACAAAATGGGGTTGGTATACCCATCATGGTTTTTGAGTTTTTTTTCCCATTTGGGGAGAAGGGACAGGGGGTTTCATCCTCCCACTTCCTATACCCTTTAATCCCGGTTCCTGCCTCTTTGCATTTTTTTGATTGCCAAATATTCTGCAATCTTGCATAATTTTTTCCCTTTTTCTTCCTGCTTTCCACCACCTTGGGAATCCCACTTCCCACCCCCTCTTCTCCCTCCTTCCGTACACCTCCCGCACCCTTTTCTCCCAGTCTCCTGCCCCCCCTGCCCCCACCACCTATTTGTCTCAAACAGAGAAAAGTTTTCCTTATTTGTCTGGAAAAAAGCCATATTTTAGGGGCTGGGTTTGCAATCAAGTTTGAAAAATCATATATACTGTGGTCTGAACTAGGGTTTCACACCCCACTCCCACCCCACCCCTGCTACTAGACGTAAGTACTTTTTCTATCAGAAAACTGTCAAATGCTCCACATACTTTATAAGGAGGCTGCTTTCTTTTGTTACTGCTCATACGTTCTGTGCATCTCAGGATGGTCTGAGAAACTCCGATTTCTTAAAGACGGTGACAAATACAAAGGTATCCTTTACGCAGTTTGTGACTTACAAGGGTAAGCAGATCTTAGCAAGGGCTGTTGGAATCCAAGAAGAAAATTGGGTGTAACCACACATTTTTCAGAGATACAGCAGCTGTAATTGAGCTTAAATTTGGAAAGAAAATGCCACATATTGTTCTGTATTTTGATGAAAAAGCTCTTTTTTAGAATTATGGTTGCTTAATTCTCTGAAGAATGCATGGTCACGCACAGTCTTCTTTTTGGATTCCAATAACCCTTAAATACTTCTGTATTAGGTGGCACCCTCATTAATTCAGACAGATCTTCTAAGTTCTTTAATCCTTTTTTCTCTCAATGATCCTTTACCTTTTTCTCTTGATTCTATGCTACAACACTGTACGTGACTGTACATGCAGGTCTGAAGACTGGAAGATGTGTGGATGCTGACAGAGGGGATAAAAAGCCATATGGCAAAGTTTGTGAAATCTATTCCTGGTGTCCTGTGGAGATAGATGAACTCCCAATGCCTGGCTTCAATTTAAGGTGTGTGAAGGGTGAGGGTCCTCTAACTATATGTATTGCAGTGGTAGATTTAGTGGAGGAAAGGGAGGGACGAGTCTCCTCCCACTTCTTTTACTCCAGGTCACTTCCTTTTAAATACGTCTAGAGTCACTGCTAATGCATTGCTTCAAGATGTGTACAATATCTTATGCGTAAACAGCAGGGTTTAACAAAAACCTGGGGCTCGTTTCTCGAAAGTCCCGGTAACTTTTCAGGCCCAGAGCTATATTTTAAAATCAAAATCTGTAGAATGGTGGTGTAACTTTTAGCCCCTGCAAACCAGCTTGACTTGTTTCATCAACTTACAATTTTACTGCTTAGTTTTAAAAACCAACAAAAATCTGAATCTTTAAGATAAACCATGCGCGCATAAAATAACTTTCCGGTCCAAAAAGTTATCAAGAAAGGGGCCCCCAAATTCCAGTTTGCCCTTTTGGAAGGCAAATGTCAAGAATTTGCTTGCTTAAGCCAATGTTTCTCTTGCCCAGCTTTGAAAAAATTGTTGCATTCATCATGAGGCAAAGACAATTGCTGTCAGGATGAAAATTTTATGAACATGAACAAGGCTAAAACTGAAAAGTCTACTTTGCTACAGACAAACTTTCAGCCCAAGAGAGTGGGAGCCTCATGTGAAAATGCACTGTCAAGCCTCACAGCCCAAGCCTCATGTGAAAAATTGCACTCTTGATTGACCAATGTCAAACATACATTATATGGAAGCCACATTTGATGAACAACCATTGGGGAATTGCAGGATCAACTTGAACCAGTTAATTTTTATTTATTACTTTTGCCTTGTCGCTCAATGATTCATGCCCTGTTTGTTGCGTTCTAAGACAAGGCAGTGCTATAGTCTACATGATGTACCCCTCTCATAATATATACCAATATATTATGTGGGAAAGCCTAGGAATGCACCTTGGACAATGGATTTCGACATACCAGTATAGTACCACTATACCAATGTAGGTATTGTTACATAGGGGAGGTGCCTGAGAGGTTGGTGGAGCCAAGAACTGCATCCAAGTGCAGCCGGTAACCATGACAACCCTGTGAGTGGCATCCACCCAGGCACCGTCACACTGCTAATCAGTGGAAAGCTAACGATACTTACCATATACTTACCAAAGGGAGGGCTGGGCTGGGGAGCAGGAACTTGCGAACGTGTGCAACGTGAGGCAACATGAATGAAATGACCTGACCTCAACAGGGGAGCTGTAAAATCCCGAGCGGCCTCTGCAAGGTTAAGCGACCGCCCCAAATACTTAGAATGGAAAACTGCTGGCCAGCATTGTCTTGAGTTTAACTTAGCCTAAATTTCATTCAGCCACATGAAATTTAACCTAGTGGTGCACCTTTGACAAACATCCTATCCCACAGTTGGCAGTAAATTCTTCTACTAACAGTTAATACTGTAGCTAATTATTTCTGCTCAAAGCAGCCTGTTTTCTTAAATTTAAATTTTCCTTATGACTGTAGGGAAAATGTTCCACTGCTTGAGGCTGCCAAGAATTTCACTATACTCATTAAAAACAACGTGCAGTTCCCTAAGTTTGATGAATCACTGTAAGTACTCGCTGATAATCTTGCTGTTGGATATTTTTTTAAAATCATAATATTTCTTTTCAGAAATTCTGGAAGTAAATAGCAAGGGCCAAACATTGCATTTAGGTTTGCACTTTCCTTTCCCTGTTATGACTTGAATCAATTGAAAAGAGCCAAGCTGTCTATAAACATTGCAAATCCTTTTTTAATTTTTCTTTTTAATTAACGATTTGATGGCTGACAGTGTCGAGTACAAGGCCACACTGCATAATGTATGTTACAACATCAATGGGGAAAATAATTATTAATTTTGTAAATATTTTACAAAATTAATATTATCTAGTCCTAAGGCATCTATATATTCATACCCTGTCTACTGCAAGTCTTGTCCATGACAGTTTCAGTTGAAAACCCCATGTTTGTTTGTGAATTTAGAGCTGTGTGTGGGCATTCCTTTCCCCTGGTGGGGGGGGGGGGGGAGCACTAGGTGGCCTGCATGTTCTGACTGAAACAAGCACTGCAATCATGGCTTTTTTTCTAGCCGGATGGTCTTGCTAATAATTGTTTTTTGTTCTAAATACTTAAGACCTTCTATCCTGAAGGGCATGATACCATAATTGGGCCAACTCATTTCAATAAAATCTGTAAATTATCCCTCACAATTAAATAATTTTTTTAACTTCTGCTGGATGATATAAGGACTATTCTTGTCTGCAAGTTAACGTTTTTCTTGATACAGGAGAAATATCATGACAGACAACAAAAGTTACTTGACCTCATGCAATTATGACTCTGAAACTGACCCTCTGTGCCCCATATTCAAGTTTGGAAAGATTTTGGAACTCGCAAAAGTCAATTTTGAAGACATAGCTTATCAGGTAATTTATCCCATAATCCTGGCAGTATATGACTAATGCATGGCTATATTACCATATTTATTTATTTATTATTTTATTTATTTATTTATTTATTTTAATAGTTAGCAAACAAGTCAAACTCTTCGAATTCTTAACCTCATGCTGTGATTCAATACTGTCACGAAAGATTCAAAATTGTAAATTGATATTACCATAAAATGATTTGCAGTAAATGGTTTGAACCTGGAGGTGAGTGTAGTCCTGAAAAGGACGTACTGATGGTGGCGATATTGACTGACATTTTACTCTGATGATAACTTCCACTCTGAGGTTGTCAAAATGTCAGTCAATGTCATCACAAACAGCCCTTCTCAGAACTGCACTTAGCAGGATGATCCTACTTCACTGACTTCTAATAAATAATAATAATTGTTGTACATGATATTAAATGCTGTGTTTGCTATTATCCTAATGTCAATAAAAGCTTTTTTTCTCTCCATTGTAGGGTGGAGTCATGGCTATTGTCATAACCTGGAACTGTAACTTTGATTCGCTTGCATATTCTTGTGAACCCAAGTACTCATTTAGAAGGTAACAAAAAGAAACTCAAGTCAATTTTGACTTATTTTTACAAGCATAATAATATATCTTTTCAATAAAAATCAAAGCCAAAAAAGGGAAAGAGATCAGAGCAGGCCTGGTGGTTACATTGTTGCAAGTGGTACTGCTAACACCTGCAGAAGGAGTGATCAGCATCAAATTTCTCCAACCTTTTCATACCAGTGTATTATAACACATACAGGTCATGAGAATTTAGCAAGTGATCGCCAAAGATAAATTGGCTTGATGTTTGAAAAAGTTTTCCCAACTATGTAATCAATAAAATCTAAAGAGACTAGTAAGAAGAATTAGAACTTGTATAATGATGTTGGCCAGGCTTAAAGGGTTAAATTTGATTGCTTAGTTGTAACTAAAGCCACCAAACAGTGATAAAAAAGATGTCAAAAAGTTATAAATTTGAATAAAAAACTTCAATGTACACTGCAAGTGGTTGTCACTTTAATTTAGGCTTCTAATCTTACAGTGGTCTGAGCCAGTTGTCTCTGCCACTGTACGTTTTTCTCAGGCAAGAAATGCTACCTTTTTGAGGCATGGTGCAGTGGGTCCTTTTGGACTATGTTATTACATTTTTTTAAGTAGTTTTGGAATTTCAAGATTCAAACACATTCTAGAACTAATTCACCATCCCTGCTCCCCTAAAACTGGTAGCAAAAAAGTCTTGAAGACTTGACAGTTGTGGAATGAAAGCTAATGCATGTGGGACCCTTCCCACAAGCAACTTGGAAGTGGACATTAAGTCCTCCCTCCCCCTCCCCCCGCAAAAGTGAACGCTTCTTATAAGGGGAGACTTGAATTTACCCCAAGCATGCTGGTAATGTAGATTTTAATTTATTTGCCAATAGCCTCTAAAATGCTTGTTTTCTGCTTAGACTGGATGACTCCAAATCACCAATTGCCCCAGGTTATAATTTCAGGTATGAAACTAATGTAAAAGTATGGTGTCTCCTGCCATCTAAAACACAAAAGAGAAAATATGTGTCTGTAAACTCAGGGAGTTTGAGATGGCCATTACAGTATTGTAAATTAAACTGCACACTACCATCCATTAGCCAGAGCAACAGGTTTTATGTCATTAAAGCTGGGATTTCAGATCAAACCAGGTTGTGAGGTAATGTAGCTGGCATCAGTATTGGATTATTAATTACTTTTTAACTGTTTCAAGCGTCAAGTTGTTTCTTTGAATTTTACTCTTCTATAGGCAGATTAAAATTCGTGAGGTGGCTGAAAAACTTTCTTCTTCACTTTCTGAGCCATCACTTTTCAACAAAAATGCAGAAGCTTTACTGTACCTTTAAGCATTAATTGTTAGGTCCTGAAGTCATCTAACTCACTGAGAACCCTGTATTCATGCCAGCATTACAATGTTTTGTTTAAATTTGTTTTCAGATATGCCAATTACTTTGTCCAAGACAATGTTCTCCACAGGACACTGATTAAGGCTTATGGCGTTCGCTTCATGATCCTTGTTTATGGAGAGGTAAGTAAAATCACTTTGCAGTTGACCAGTATCTTTGAAATTGTATTTCGATTGGTGGGTAGTAGTAGGCTTGATGGCTAGTCAGACGTTTTGCAAGGCAATGATAAGTGGGTGATGGAAATTGGCAAAGACAAATTCTAACATTTCCTTTAAACTGTATATTGGTAACCACTCAAAAAGTGATTTCTTTTTCTGCCTCTGATGTTTAGTATGTTTCTTTTTTCTGTTGTTTGTTCTCTGCATTTTCTCACTTTTTGTAGGCTATCACAATTTGGCCGTACCCCATTAATACTGTTAAATAACATGGATTGGCCAAACTTTTCTGGCCGATTGTTTTAAATGGTGAAGTACAATGGTTCCACCATACTACAATAACATTGCTCAGATTTGACTGGTTTTTGTTACTGTAATTATGCCTGAAATGAGCTTTTAAGTGACATCTTCTTTTAGTGTTTTATGTACATTAAAGTGGTACTCTCAACCGGATTAAAGGGAGATAATGTTTAAGTTGGATGTATAAGCTTGATTTGCATTAAGCAAAATTCAATTTAGTATATTCTTAAACAATGCTATTTCTCCTTTTCTTTTATAGGGAGGAAAATTTAGTGTAATTCCACTGTTCCTTAACCTGGGTTCTGGTCTTGCCCTGCTTGGTATTGTGAGTTCTTAAAATGCTTACTTGTTCTTCATTTATGTAGCTTTAGACATTTTTTCCAGTTGCCTGAGAAAGCACCTCCCCACTGCCTGGCCCCTAGGCAGGGGGGACTAATCTTATTCCCAGGGAGTGCTCCTTACAAGTCAGAATGTATTATGTCACCCCTCTAACCATTCATGTCCATTTTGGTCATGGCTTAAAAAGGGAGAAACATTTTAGACATATTTCTAAGAGCTATTATTTATGATTTGTACAACCGGTTGTTATGGAGGATATGGCCTATTTGAAGAAATTTGTATATGACATGTAAAATTTCCAAGTATCACTCTGTTTGTGTCTTTTTCTGCAACAACTTTTATCTGGTTTTGGCATTATCTTCTTTGTGTACGTACTTTACTGTTATCCTCTTCAGTTGAGCTTGTCTTTTAATCGGAACACGTTTTATCTAATATGTGTTCTTTCCTTTCAGGCAACAGTGCTGTGTGATGTTGTGGTTCTCTACGTTCTTCAAAAGAAGTACTTCTACAGAGAGAAAAAGTATCTTTTTGTTGATGATGACGATTCAGACAGTCACTCTGGAGATTATGAGGTGATTTGACTTTTTAATTTGTCTTGATTTTAAGGTTAAAATTAATTTTTGCTGCAAAGTTGTTTCTAGGTTTTCTACTTAAAATAAAATGCCCCGACAAAGCCTATTGACAGTAGATGGCCGTGCAAGCCAAAGAAATGCTCCAAAAAAGGATTGTAATGCCAAGTGCTTCATAATTAAATAATAAAAAATGCCTGGTATATAAAATTCTATTTAAAAATAGTCCAGTTATCAAAAAGAGGAAGCCATTGGTCCCATTTTGTATTGATCTTCTGTTATGCGAGCTAAAACATAGGTTAAGCGTTTTTTATTTGTTTCTATGTTTTGTTTTTTAGTTTATGTGTGTTTGTTTGTTTGTTTGAAAAGTGGCATCTTTGTAAATTGAATATAAAGAAAAATGTAATTAGAAACAAATATACAAAGAAAAGCCTTGTCAGACTTGAATTTCAATACCCGTAAACGTACAGTAAAAGCCTTCTTTATTTATTTTTATATGACCGTGGCTATTGACAGCAACTTGTCGAACGACAAAGCATCGATACAGAACAGTAACCAGCTCAGGACGAAGCATTAATGTTTACCGCATAGAAAGGTATTCATCAAGATTAGCAAGACTTTCAATTGGCTGGAAACCGTGGAGCTTGAATCGCTCTTCTGGCCAATACCCAGACCACATGTTTAATCAGCTAACTGAAGGCTTTACCTGAGGAAGCTTATTGTTATATAAGTGGGCCAAAACCAGTGAAACGTGTATTAAACAAAAACCCTTGGGAAAAGTGAAAGTGAAGGTCGTTGGAATTTGATTATGATGATAGAAGTAATTAGAAACAAAAATACTAAAATAACATAACATAACGTAACATAACATAACGTAACTTAACATAACATAACGTAACATAACATAACAAACATAACATAACATTAACATAACATAACAACATACCCTATTATAGGAAATTAACGCTCCATGAAATTAACGCGAATTGTAAAAATTCGCGTTAATTTTTGTTAGCGTTAATTTACGCGTTGTTAATTAAGTGGAGCGTTAAAGACCCTTTGTCACTTACCATGATGCATCGCGGTCGTTTTGTAGTTTCTGGGACCCAGAAAGTCGCCATTAGAGTTTCTAGTTTTAGTGGGGGAGAAATCCGTTTCCATCTGAACAGTCTTTGCATGTTTTGATTTAAAAATAGGTTCGCTAGGTAGATAAGGTATCGTGAAGTCTGTTTTGTGGATTTTTCTCGGATACCCCAATCTGTGGTAGTCTGGTTTGTCATTCGAATCATGCCACCCAAACGAAAGATGGGACGGCCGTCTCGAAATGAACGCCGTGTGAAGTTATGGGTTAGACAATCAGTTTATCATTCCTGGAATGAGAGAAAGAATCAGTTGGGATATGGAAGCAGGACTCATAGCGAATTTGCTGAGATTCTGCTACATCGAGTTACAATTTCGCCTCCACAATCCGCTTCAAACAAGAGGCGAAGGATTGACACGGACGACGATCAAAATCATCAGTCACCAGTTGCTAGTAAGTTCATCTTTGCTTGCATCTCTTTTCTATTTACATTAAATGTATTTTAATGTGGCAAACCCTCGAAGTGACCCTAAGTTTATATTATATTTTCAGGTCGAAGGCCTCTGTTTGCATCGACTCCAATGCAAGGGACTCGCCATCTTGATCGTCAATCAGACAAGTAAGATATTATTTGCACGTATATATATTCCTGTTTTTGTTTTTTTTTTCTCTAGTTCTTTTGTCTACAGTTTATATATAGTTGTCTTCTGTACAGTTTATTTGAATGAACTATGCTTTTTCGCAGATGGCCAGTGTTCACATGGACCACTGACAGCTTCCGAAGATGGCAAAACCTACTTGGCGAAGGGATCCAAGTCTGCAGAGGCTGTTAAAAAAGTTGTTTTTGATGACAGATGGCTCAATTCCCTGATTCATTATGTCACCTTCCGGTAATGTTTATAGTCCATTTGCCCTTATGCACCTGTGAATGTTGAGCTGTAGGAGGGGGAGGGAGACGGGGGGTGGCCAAATACCAATCATGTTGGCAAGACGGAGATTTCACGATTAAATGCCCAACTCTTAGAAAATTTGTGGATGTTCCAAGAAGTGCACTTGTGCACAAAACCTGTAAGGACCCACTGCTGGCAAGTAATTACTGTCAAATCCTTTTCTTATGTTAGGTACATATTTTTCAAATTATTTTTAAGAAATAAACAGCTAATCCTCACAACTTATTACTTATTTTGTGTAGACACACCAGTGACTTGGAAAATTTTAACTCGATGATGACAAAGTATGCACCCAAGAGGAATGCATTTGAGTAAGTAATGTAATGTCATGTAATGTGATTTCATAAACATAGATTGTGGCCATTGTATGGTTTCCTAGGACTAGTCACTCCATGCTCTTCTCACTAATTTGCTCACTAAGGAGACCAAAAGAAATGTTCAATTTGTATAGTGATCAATAGACCTTTCCCGCATTATGCTTCCATGCCCGCAAACAATGGTTTTACGTTGCAGCTGGGGTGGACAATTTGCATCAAGCTTCATACCTTTGCTGTATTTTAGTCCATCCCAGCCTCGACTAGAAACCATTGTTTGTAGTCACTGGAGCGAATGCTGGAAAGGTCTATTGAACTTGTGAAATCATCTAAAACATACCAAAGTGTTGCGAACTTATTATTGCAGTTTGTTGCACTTGACAATTTCTATTTGACCAATAAAGTGGAGTGAACTCTTTCAGTGGTTACAAAACTCCTACATTCAGCCATGAGTAAGACAAGTCAGTCTTAAGATTTGTCCCAATCTGAACTGGCATTCAGGTGCTATTCCATGAAGAAATTTTCCTAAATCAGTGCAAGCAATTTGACCAAGTTATACTCCAGTGACAAATTTCTCGTTGATGTGTATGGGAAGGTTTTCATGGACCAGTGGCTTATCATTTTCAAAGGTTTATAAAACAGAAAACTAGTGTATAAATATACCCCCAAGTGGATGGCTTTTCTTGCACAGTTCTAAATGATTTCTGTGAAACTTGTCAAATAATTCTCGTTTCATTTATTTTCCCGGTTTATTTCAATTGGCTAGGTACCTGGTTTTTGTGGCAAGGGTAACTTTGGCTGCTATTGACCACAATATGCATGTGTTCAGACCTCATGCCACAACAAGGGATGGGAGCTTCAAGTATGCACGCAAATACAGCAAGCGCACCAAAAAATGGCATGCAGAACCTGTCAAAGTTCCCAAAGAGTACAAGTATTGGCCATTTCTTCTGGCACAAATCCTACGTCGCAGACATGGTGACAATAAATCAGTACAGCGGGTTGTACAACGTCCAAGCTTTCACCCAAAGAATTTGGCACCGACCATTGCCATGAAGCAACCTACTGAGACCGCTGAACTTGTGAAGTTTCGGCTGGCCAGATATGGACTAAAGGAAAAAAAAGTCCCCAGATGTCTAAATGAACTGGACTGAGCAAAATGAATATGCCCAGGGATGTTAATTATGTGAGAATATATTGTCAACAATGTAGATACACTGAATTTTATTTTTGTTACAACAAATTACTTTTGGCTACATCCATGATAAAAAAGTTATGGAAAGACTCTTGTATCGCATGACCATGAATTAGAAAAAATAGTCATATTAAACTGATAACAAACAAAGAACTTATATTTTTTTCTTTCTGAGTAATTACTAATAATCAATAATAATTTGAATTTTTTAGCTTTCACTGTGCAGCATATTGCTTCTTTACAAATCACCCCTCCCCACCATACAGTGATTCTGAAATCTAGTCTCAGAACTATAACCGAAAAAACTTATGGTCCCTCAAATATATATTATTTCCTTTCAACAATAACAATACAAGTTTACAAGGTATGAGGGGGAGAACCACAGAAATCATGATCAGGGCTGTGCTTTAAGGGTGCCTGGGTGCCTCTGGCCACTAACTTTTTGCCTTTAAGCAACCAGATAAACTTACTGTTTACATATAAGCTTTATGCTGGGCACTCTGGATCTCATAGCTCGAAACAGTTGGGCTCCTTATAATTTTCCTTAGAGCACAGCCTTGATGATAAGAAGTATATTATGGAACAACCTGGTTACAAGTCTTCAAAACAGAAAGCCCCTTTGAGCTTCATTTTTTTTACTGTAGAGCCACAAGCAAGGGCTGCTTACACAGTAAACAAAAGTCACCATACTCTAATATCATATTTTCAAATTTCATTATTAGCCTACAGACCACTTGCCAAAAGAAGATTCAACTGAAATGGAAGGGGATGAGAGAAAAATAAATCCCATCAGGGGGTGGGGAGGCTGGAGGGAGGTACACTGTGTATTCAACTATTCCATGGGGGTATGATATGGGTGGATGAGACTGAGAGAACAGAAATCACACTTGATCAGATACTTCAACTCAACTTGTACAGGTTTTCAAAATCACATTTAGCAATTTGTAGAGAATTTAGAAAAAATAGGGTAGGGGTATAAGGGTGCTGCCCAGCCCCATAAGTTGCAATACATCTACAAAGCCCTGAACCCCATGTAATTGCCATCAGCAGATGGATAAACAGATCTTATCATGCGCACACAACATGAAGGACAAACTCGTCTATTCCCCTTTCCCAGCCTGCCGTATCGCCATAAAATGTACTGACGATATGCTGCCTTTCTAAAACGGTTACTGCTGAAATCGATGTCATCCGCACGCATGTCGCATCTAGCTTTGATAGCTACTTCGAGCACATTTCCATCGAGACATAAATTTTGAAACAGTTCATACGAAGTGATACAGTTTCCAAGTCCACAACATTTTTGTTCTTGCGGATTGTCCATTTGAATGCAGTGGCTGCAAACACACCAGTCAGGTCGCAAATCAGGCTCCCCGTGTGATGGCTCGCCAGGGTCTCCGTCTTCCTCCGTAGAATTCTTGGCGTAGTCCAAACTGCCCTTCCCCTTTGAGAGTAAGGGCCTCTTCATATGAGCCCGGTTGACCGGGCTGGCCCGGTTTCCGAGATCTCGCCTCACTCCTATTTCCTTTGTAAAAATTGCAATGTGTTCATATGAGAAGGCGGGCCAGCCCGGTTACCGAGATCTCGGTTTCTACAACCGAGATCTCGGCAACCGGGATGAAAATTTTCCCACATGAACACTCCAGCCCGGTTACCGGGATGAAAATGTTTTTGACAAATTAGCTTCGCTTTCGAAACTGGGCGGCCAAAATAGCATAATTTTGCCGTGTGTGCATTTCCACTTCAAAAGTATTCGAATTAGCTTTATTAGTAAAGTTACAAGAGTCGGCAAAGCTATGATAGTCGCGAACAATACTTGTTAATGTTGCGCCATTTTGGTTTTGTTTCTTGAATTTCATCCCGGTAACCGGGCTGAAATTTCCCATATGAACAGACGACAAAATTCATCCCGGTAACCGAGCCAGCCCGGTTACCGGGATCATATGAAGAGGCCCTAAGTCGATGAGGAGTTTGTCCTTCTGTTCTACTGAGAGACCGGTAATAAATTTCTAAAAAGGAAAACAAAAAAATTGTCGCACATCTTTTTTGACACCTCGTGTGGTTGATCAGGATTTGTCAAACTTCAAAACCATAATATAGAAACCCTCATGTCCTACCTTTATTTCCTCGACCGACTGCTGAATGTCGACGTTATGGCGCTGAAATGCACTTCCAGGCAAATTCTGAGCGTTTTCTCGATCTATTGCCTCCATCTTTCCATTTTTACATTGCTTTTTCCCTTTACCACAACCACAACGTGACGAGCATTTACTGTCAGCATTCCTGCACGGGCAACCTTCGCTTCGTGCCGTTTTCTTCCGACTGCAGGTAGTCTTGCATGAACAGGACTGCATGCAAATAAAGACAATCGGTCAGTGGCCTGTGTTCAAATTATAAAGTACAGAAAAAAAATTCAAATATAGTTTGAAAAATATACGCAAAACACACCACTTCAGTTTCACGACTTTCACTACGTCTCGCGCCATCATCTTCGTTCTGTTCGCCTTCATTTTCTGCCAAATGGGAACCATACGCGTTTACAGAACCATCTCTTGGCAGCAAATCGCGAATATCTCCAGAAATTTCAATCTCTGTGTCCATTTCTTCACCGAGGTCAGAAGCCATGTCTAAATACAAATTGCCCGCGTGTTTCGAAACTGATCTAACAATGGCCGTTCCGGTAAGTGACCACGTTTCACAACAAACAATGCGCAAAGCATCACGGTAAGTGAGAAAGGGTCTTTAATTTCCGCGACCTTAATTTCCATCATTTTAATCCCAAATTCTGGATCGAGTTCTGGGTCCAGTCCGGACATTCTTGACACCTACTACAAAGCAATAGCTTTCCTTCATTTAGGCAGAATTTAACGCACATTGTCAATAAAGAAATTGCCTCACACACCTGTAGATCTGTTTTGTTCATGATTTTAAAATTCAGTCATGAAATAAATTTGTTCCAGTTGGACCACAAGGTGTTTCTTTGTGTTCATCGCGTTAATGTCCCTCATTTTGAAATTTACCCCATCTTTCGCGCTAATTTCCTTTATTGGGGAGTAATTTTACCTTCAATTCGCGGTAATTTAAGTCACGTTAATTTCAAATACCTTAATTAACACAAGCGTTAATTTCCTATAATAAGGTAAAACCTTTATTTTTGCACGATAAAACTTTAAGCTAAAAGCTTGTAATATCGTTTGCAAAAGAAGACTTAAAGCAGTCAGATTTGCATTTTTACGCCAGTAAATACCGTAAACTGTAAATGCCTTTTCCATTCACAAACACCCTTGGAAAAAGTGTTAGTGAGGGTCGTATTGACTGCATCCCAAGTTACAAACGTAGATCGCAAACAAATGTTCTTTTAATTATTTTAGTGCCTTATTTATGTAAAATAAATGTTACATGCGTTGTACTACACAGAGAAAATGTGGGAGACTTTGGTAATTACTGCAAAAACCTCTCGTCAGTTCAGCGTAGTTAAAAGAGACTACGCAAAACTGCTTGTCAGCAACTTTGATTGAGTGGTCACACTTAAGAATCTCACCCACGTACAAAATATAGAACCACCGTACACAGCATCAGAGATATTAAACATCACCACAGGAAAATACTGCTCAATAGCTTTCATTTGACTGATAATACTTAGAATTTTTTCCTTGCACTCGAAAAGGAAGGAAGACCTTGTACAGCATAATAAACAGTACGAAAGAAAAATACTGTTTAGTAGCTTCAATTTGAATTTTCACACTTTGGGATTTCATTCACAGTCTCAAAAGTGAGAACCACCTTGTACAGCCTAATAAATAGTATCACAGGAGAGTACTTCTCAGCAGCTTTCATTTGACTGGTCACACTGAAAGAATTCATCCACAGACGAAATTTAAAGCCACCCTTTACGGCATAACAAACAGTATCACGTGAAAATCCGGGGGATACTCCCTGTAGTGGTCTATACGGGGAGACTCTGCCCGAAAGGGGTGCATTTTTTTTGCTTGCAGTATACAAAATGGTTGTGAAATGTACTGTTTTAGTATGTTAAAGGGTCGCCGATGTACACGTTAAACTGGAAGAGATCGCTGCAAAATTTCGGGGGAAATCACAATGCAAAAATATACGAAAGCTTGGAGCCTTTGAGCGACTAAATCCTGTTATACAAGAGGTGCAAGTTTTGTTCCAGGTGTAAAGACCGGGTACCATTTCGGTGAAGATTGAACCCGGGGCGAAGCCTCCCCGTCCGAAACATTAATGAATGTCCCTCAGGGATGAAAGTACTGCTCAGTCGCTCTGTGCTTGAATGGTTACCGCCCTTAACGACTTCATCCATCGACTCGAAAGTTAGAACCACCTTGTACAGCATAGTAAACAGCACCACAGGAAAGCACTGCTCTGTAGCTTTCATTTGAATGGTCACACTTTAGGATTTCTTCCACAGACACAAAAGTTAGAACCACCTTGTACAGCATAATAAACAGCACCACAGGAAAGTACTGCTCAGTAGCTTTCATTTGAATGATCTCACTTTAGAATTTCATCCACAGGCTCGAACGTTACAACCACGTTAACAAATTTAAGGCTGTACTCTGAAAGTGAAAGTGTTTAAATGACTGTTTGTTCGTTTGCCAGTTTTTTAGTTAATCTTCCTCACCTTTTTCTCGTCAGAAATCAAGACCGCGTACCCTTAATAGCACTGGTAGCATGGACCGAGACAGGAAAGACTACTCACCCGTAAATAACGACGACGACGAACAAGAAGACACTACCCAAGCCAACAGATGATGTTAAAGGAAGCAATACCTCATGTAAATCACAAAACTGGAATGTTAAGCCTCTTTGGAGCTCGGGTAAAACTGGATTGAAGTTGGAGGAATACTTATAAAACTCAAATCTTTGAGAGTGCTGATGAGACCCGATGAAAGTGAATAGGGCATGTGGAAGTCCCGAACAGCGATTAGCGAATAGCTTCGAATAGTGACGAATTATAGCGAATTGTTGCCAATGTTATTCCTTAAAAACCTGCGGTCGTGTTAAGTTCCTTGGGTAAAGTTTAAACCCCGTCCCGCACCACCAACGACAGTCCAATGTAAAACATGAATTTGCAAAAACATTGAACTGGAAGAAGGGTCAGGGATTGTTTCCGAAACTTTCCCTCATTTCAGGCTTGTACTAAGTACCTTGGAAAATTTCGCCATACCCTCGTTGAGCATTGCGGGAACTGCATTATTGAAAGGTCGGTTTTGTCAAAGAAAAACTAAAAGTCATTGTCACGCATTTGTATTGCAATTAAAAAAGACTACAGTCGCTTAAGGGAGAGGGCCTTGTTTGAAAATCCATTGCGAATGTAAATTCTTAGTTTTCTTTTATCACTGAATTTTGCTGTGATTCTTGAAAACGTTTATCTCATCAAAATAGTACGCTGGCCGGAAATAAGTTTTTTTTTTTAAACTTTAAATAATTAGATTATAAACTTTAAATAATTAGGTTATAGATAATTTTGCATGAAACGCAAAAGAATAGGACGTAGAAAGAAAAGATTTTTTTGAGATAAGTAGTTTTCAATATATAAATTAAAGATATAAAATTCGTACGTCATATCTATAGAGGTAGTTGGTTAGATATTATAGTAGAACTGATAAGAAATGAAAAGAAGGTATCAACCGCGGCAAACAATTAACAGAGTTGCATCAAGTAAAATCCTTCGTAAAACTTTTCTCGCATCGTTGTAGCAAGTCATTCAAAACAAAACTAATAATTAGTTTCGATGAGGAGGTGTTTCGATAGGAGTAAGTGCGCTAAGATTAGAACATTAATCGTATCTATAACAAAATGCTCGATGTGATTGGTTCTCCGCGCGCCTATTTGATACCTAATTAGAGGGTGATCACGTGGGTGTCCGATTACAGCTGTCCAATTTGAACCTTTTGAAATTGGATGGCTGTAATCGGACAACTACGCTGCGCGCACGTCAATCAGGTGCACTAAAATGGGTTCGTTTTATAGCTGTTTCTCCACTGCTTGCAAAACTGATAATGAAAAATATACCCCCGAAGGGCACGTAGATTTTCTAATTTCGCATTTTGTTAGAGATACGCTTAACTGGTAACTGGACTTCATGTCGTACAATTCAAGGGTAATCGTGCTCATAATTTCAAATCGTCCTCGCGCTACGCGCTCGGCCGATTTAAAATTACTCCCCCGATTACTACCTGAATTGTACTCCACTCAGTCCAATTACCATTACTAATTACTTTTCAGTAAGCAGATACATAATAGCACAAAAATGTCTTCAGTGTAAATCCAATATTTATTAAAAAGAACTTGATGTCGCCACACTAATTGTATAGGAGCAGTTGTGATTAATCTGATGGAAAAGAATATCAGCTGTTAAAAAGGCACGTCTTTTGTAAACTGAGGCAGAAGGTGTTGATTTTCACAACACTGAGTAGCGAAAGTAAAATAAAATTGAAACATAATATTAAAATGTATTCTGCATTAGTAGTATCCATATCATTAGCGATTTGGAAATACGAGGTTTTAAATAATAAAAGAATTTCCTGACCTTTTGCAAGTTTTCACTTAGGCCATTTTATTTTGAAGTTTTGCTGAGGTATGCGAATGTTTTTTGTTTCTCCTTTACGCGTTTCGCATCCATAAACTGCTCGTTCCTACTAGAGTCATCGTTCGTTTGACCAACGGTGGGCAAGGCAAAGATTGGGTATTTTATAATTATTACAGTACATTATATGTATATATATTTCTCCAGTATTCTCCGGTGGTCTTCCCGTATTTCCCCTATTACCCTCCCGTATTCTAGCTTCTATTTTCTCCTGTATTCACGAATTCAGAAGAATACAGGAGAATACCAGAGAAAACAAGAAAATACAGGGTAAAACAGCAGGAAATTACCTGAAACACAGGGGGAATGTAGGGGCCAGATTTTTAAGTTGAAGTATTAATATATCACTTGAAATCTAAATAGGCATTAATTATGACACATGATGTACCTGGTAGAGATGAATCCAAATCAAATCGCACAAACGCTGGGTATCTGTACTTCATAAGATGCTCAATGTCTTCATTACACGGTTTAAACAAACTTCAGGACGTGCTTGACTTTGTTCTTTCTAACCCTTGAAGAGCATGGGGCCTCTACTGCTGCTCTTCATCTAACATGGGTGGTACTTGCCCTCTTTATATGGTTCCATGTCATCCTACAGTCGGCCACCTCTTCCAAAACTCACGGTCGTACTCCATGATTTCTTTGGGCTTCACACCCGCAGCATCACACTCCAGGGCTTGCCTTGAGATGTTGGTTAGAGCCTTTCTCAGGGTGTGTCCGATCCACTTTCACCTCCGTCTTACTGGTGTTTATGTCAACTCTTCTTGCGTTTCAAAAGGTTCTAGGACGTGGTACCCAATGAACTTCAGGCCTCCTATCTGTTAGTTTCAATTCTAGCTTAAAGTTAATTCAGCCTTAACAGTTTTGGAGAGGTGGGTTGATGAAGTGTATTGCTTTTCTTTATTGCCACCTAGTTATATTCATTTTTCAAGACTTCATAAGCAAGTTATTTATTCTCTAACATGTAATTAAATTACAACTTTAAATCGTTTATAAAAAAAGCCGTTAAACGATATTTACATCGAGAGTCCTGCGGTAATGTTAGCTACATATGTTGGCTTTTCCATGTCTCTTTTTTTGTTGTTGTTTTTTTTTTTTACAATTATGAAAAGACGATCGATAAAACCTTTCTCACACGTTCGTGAGCAACGGACGGCAACCATTAAGTCAATGTTGGCGGCTTTTGACAAATTTTTGCCGGGCCCCATCAGGTTTATGATGGAAAGCAACCGAACCAGCAAAACAAACGATTTTCAGCCCGCCTTTAATTTGGTGAGGTGAAAATACGAAACGAAAAAAACAGACAATCAACAATGACCACCACAACAAGACAAAACGAAACCAAACCAAACCAACAAACAAACAAATAACAACAATAACCACCATTTTTTGTCGGGCTTCATTAGGTTTTATAATGGAAAGCCACCGAACCGGCAAAAGAAACGATTTTCACCCCGCCTTTAATTTGGTGAGGTGTAAAAACGAAAAGAAACAAACAGACAAACAACAACAATAACCACCACAACAAGCCAAAGAGGGAAACATTAAGCTTCTTGTCGATTTCCGCGTGGCCACCCACGAACATCTGTGCTGATGTTTACACTGAATAGTAAATAATAGTACTTGGAGTCTTGTTAACGAAGTAATAATTGCACCCGCGGGAATTAAAGAATAGCTATGGCTTGAATTCTTTGGTTTGCAATCAAGTCAGTACTCAATTTGAACGATTTAAAACATCATTAATTGTAACAATTCAAAAGGCCATTCACCTATGAAGTCCCTTAGTGGAAGTAAAATAACAAAGGCATCATAAACTTCTTAGGATATCGATCTCTCCAGGTTTTCAATAGTCTCTTCCATGTTCGGCCTATCCCTTGGCTCTTCCTCCACACAACATTCCACAACGTCTCGAAACGGGCTCCCCTTCATCCGGTTTATTTGACTTCTACGCTTTTCTGGATCTGGTTGCTCTCTGATACACATTTCGCAAAGGAGAACACCAAAACTGTAGACATCAACCTAATAACAACAATAATATAACAGAAGCCATGTTAACCCTGAACCTTTGACACACGCAAAATTTAATTTGCCAAGCTTACGAATGAGAATGATGATGATAATACCAGAGATGACAAATTGGCCATTTACAGTGACAGCAGATTTAGTGTAAACTATTGCTCTAACTTTAGCGCCCTTATGATTATGATTTTAGGAGTTCCCACCGTGACATAAGCGATATAACGGCATTATGCTTGTGCTTATGGACCCTTATGATTATGATTATGACCGTTTTGTAGCTAGTGAATCTCAACGAATACAAAACGGAAATGTAGCGCAAAATCCAGAATGTTCGAGCAGTACCGTTCGTATCTTGCACAGTTGTGCACAGTACGTTCTTACCCAGTTAGCTGAAACTATTCCTAAACCTACTGAGTTTAGCCTGCGTAGCAAGCGTTTCCGTAGGGCTTTCCGCCCGTTGGAGGCGCTTTTCGCTTTTTGGCTGCGCAAAAATTGGGGCGAGCGCAACACTAATGGAAACAGCGGGGAGGGGGAGGGGTTTCTCTCCTTTCCCCTCCCCCTCCACGCACTTTTTTGCGCCCGCCCCAATTTTCCCGCGGCCAGAAAAGCGAAAAGTGCATCGAACGTGCGGAAAGCCTTACCGAAACGCTTGCTACGCAGGCTATACTGAGTTTTATTATCTGTAGTCTGCTCCCAAGTACTATGTCCTCAGGCTCGTATGACTGGTGACGCCTGAGAGGCTAGTGTATCGGGTTTCGTCTGCGCATAAACACTTAGTCTTCCAGTTTTCTTGGGGCATACTAATACTATTTACTTAACCGGAAGTGAAACAGCTTAACGAATGACATCTAAGAATAAAGAACTTCCAGAGAGGTGTAGTTGAGGGAGTCCGGATCTTTAATTGATCACTAATTGATGATAGGTACAACTCTTCCGTAAGCGAAGCAGTCCACTACCATTTTATAACTTCATAACGGCTCTTGATTCGATATGAAAAGCTTCTTGGCTTCGCGATTTTTTTTTTTTTTTGCGAGACACTTATTTTTTTGTTAAGTAAATGACTGCAGGAGCTTCATGTTAATAGTATCCTATCTCACAACACTCACCACTCGCGCTCATTGTTATTAAGATATGGGGAAAATTGATCTACGCGCTACCCCGCTTTGTTTCACAATACCCCCACAACTATATTACACCCAACAACAGAGCCTTAACATGGCTCTTAAACCTCCAATCCTTAATATCCAAACCTCAATATCCAACCCTCACCCAAACTAACCCAAAGACATGAACTAACTAATTCAAAACAATTAGTCCACAAACGCCCTTTTCTCAGAAGTGTCTGACGGAAAAGCACAAACAAAACGCTTTAAATCATTAATATCACTCCATTCCGAGGTGAGAGCTGGAATGTCTACTGCAGACAATCTAGTCGAAGCACCCGCCGGATTGAGGACCTTGGCCAGTTGTAAATAATGTAGGGCCGTATGTCGTCGTGTCCAACCAACATGATCCATTATCTCTGGCAGCTCAGCTCCTGACAAAGCAAGGGTTATAGCGCACCCGGCCCCGAAACCATGAAGAGTTTCTCCATTGTCCGATCCCATCTCCTGCAGGTATCCTTTCAAACGAGCCTCAGCCGCGGATGAGCTAAAGGGCGCATCAAGTATGCCCCCTTCAGGAGTAGTTGGGCGAAAGAGATATCCCCTTGTCAAATCGATCCTTAAATATTGGGCTACTGTCATATAATATTCTATTCCCTGAACAGGGCAAATCCTTGTTTGCGGGTTGCGTTTAATCCCAAAAACATTGCTATCGCCATCTCTCAAGGTTTTACCCCAAACATGATTAAAGAGAAATCCATCATCATTTGGGAACCTCAATATTTCTGGCACTTTCACCTGGCCCATATCTCCAGGTCTGTCACCACTGAAAAAGACTGCCTTAAAGTATGCCTGATCACGTGCCAGAATAAAACGTTGCGTTGGAGATATGTTCGAAGACTGCAGGCTCTTGTCAATATGATCAGCTAACTGGGCAAGTTTGTCCACGAAAAAGGGGGTAGTCTGTTTCGGTGTTATTCTGGCCTGCAATTGCTCGGCTGTTACCAAACGGAGATAAACCTTAACGGACTTATCCGCGGCCGGATTACCAAGGCCAAGACGTCTGTCCCACTCTCCGTCAAGCCCAATAGCGTGAAAAATTGCCCTCAGTTTGCCAATATATGAGTCCACAGTTTTATAAGAAAGTCTTAATGGGCAAGCACAATCATGTGTGCCTCTCTTCCCTAAGCGAGGACAACCGTTCCGGTGCACTTGGGGTTTCCCATTCTTATCCTTGTGTACCAAAAATCGGCAAACATCGCGAGGTGTAACAGTCGCCAACGTTGAACATCCAGGAAGGGAGGATATGAAATTCTCTAATTCTTTCTGGAGCGAATCTTTTTGTTTAGAATAGCCAGTTGCCTGGTCAAACAAGGCTAATTGTTGAAGCCGTCTATCAATGGCATTCACATCAACTTCCAGAGGCGTGTTACTGCGACAATGTATAATCTTTCTGTTGTATCCGCATCGTTGGCAGAAACGGAAGTCAAAATCATTGGCATGATTACACTTGGGGCATCTTACAGAAGGGGCAAACAGCTTTGCAACCAGGGGTAAGTCCTGGTAAGACGGAAGGAAACATGGTTACAAAAGATAAACATTCAAATTTCATTTCAGGATTTATTACGATAACAAAAGCAACTACAATACTATGCAGTCAAAAGACTTAATTGTATAAATCTTAGAGAAATGTTCCGGAAAAATACAAGGTGACAAAAAACTATTGTCCAAAGTCTTTGTTTAACTTCATCCACACAGAACCGATGACCAACACACGTCAAATGCCCAGAGATCCCCAGGGATCCCCACATGAGGAATCCATCCTTGTTTGGAGGGAGATAGAAGGACTCCAGCGTCCCCTTTATCCGCGAGTTTACAAGATTTTCTGGCACAGTTCTTAACCAAAGGCCACCAATACTTCCTGGGGTACACGTCTAAGACCACAAGTGTGCAGGGCCGCCGATGAGCTTTCAGGAAACCTAAAACAGGACCCACCAGGGGGAGAAGCGGGAAAGCGTAAGGATGGTCCAAAAAAGGAGCCCCACTCGATAAAAATATGCGCAAAAACATTGACACCACAAGATTGAGGTGATGGATGGGGAGTAAAATGTGGTAAAGGAGAGCCATCCCGATCCGTCATTACGTTCGAGTCAAGTGCCATTAGATCGCACGTGTGCCCCTTCTGGCCACCAAACTCCTTCTGAACTTTTGCCCATATATTCGGGTGAAGTTTACAGTCAAGAGTTGTCAATCGGCGAGAGGGTGCGTCCGCCTCATTTTCATTCGTCGGGATAAACGACAGATGGAGGGATATATTTAACTTCGCAGTCGTGAAAAACAACTTCTTAATTGCTTCATTCAAAGACACACTTTTCCCACCTTGTCGTTGCCACGAATGTACCACCGCCTGGTTGTCAATGAACCCATCTACCCAAGCATTCCTCAGAGAATCAGGAAAAGAAAGAAGAACCTTATCAAGGGCCAACGCCTCCTTTGTGGAAATATCAAGCCCCTGCTCCGCCTCAGTCCAGTAATCAGAGACTTCGACGACACGGTCACTAAGAGTTACCGATCCTCCCCAACCCGAGCCTGAGGCACCCGATGCCAAAGATATTCGAAGATGGCGTTCATCCCTCCATGGGAGTGGGTCATCCCAAGTGCGCAAAAACAGCCAATGTGAAATTTCATCTTTCAGTGCCTTTTGCACCCTTATAGGCTTGGATGTGCGAAGGGCCTTGGATATGGCATTATTCATCTCCCTAGTAAACAAAAGCGCTCCCGGCGCTGCCAAGGAGAATGACACACATTTGCCAACCAAGCGTTGAAGACACTTCACCGAGATAACTGAGCATCCTAGGATGTGCTGAACAAGGCTAAGAAATTTCTCCCTTTTCTCGGGGATAAGATGGAAAACCTCCCGAGGAGAATCTGACAGGAAACCCAAATATGGAACAACTTTACGTGGCATCAAAATTGATTTTGGCAAACCCAGAAAGTATCCAAGTTTGATCAAGAAGAAGGCTACCAAAAAGACAGCCGATTTTGCAGCTGCCAAATTATGTTCGTCCGGATTTACAAAAGCCGCATAAGCACCACGTCTAGGAGATATCTGTAGTTGCCCATTGTGGCGATCATCAATATACAGTGAGCAAGGGATCCCCACAGAACGGAAGAAATTAGAAACCATAAGACCAGTGGAGTGGTAGACAAAAGGAGATATCTTCCAACCAAAAGGCAAGGTGTTATAGACAAAATACCACCCACCCCACTGGATTCCAAAGAATGTTCTGCTTTCCTCAGTCAAAAGGAGATGATCATACCCAGACTTATCATCTAGTATCGTCTGGTAAGTGTCACGACCCACATATCGAGGAAGGTTTATAAGGGAATCCAACCTGAAAGGCACGTCTTTCATCCATAAATTCAGAAAACGGGCATCATGGCAAAGTCTAGTGAACGATCAGAACTGTAATGTTTCCCTTTAAAACTTCCAGTAAAAGGTTGAAAGTATTCAAAATTAAATTGAGACTTTTTCCCTAATCCATTTCAATGTTTGTTGTTGTTCAGTAGATGGACGATCACCAACAATTTCTTGCCACTGGACATAATGTTCATGGACCTCCCCAGCGCGAAAACAAGCAGGGTCTCTGAATCTTAACATGGCCGGATCTCCAAGTTTTTTACCTCGGATCACTAGGTCAATATCTTGCCTAGAGAATTCTGTGGCTGTCACCCCGGTGCTGACCCCCACGGAGTTCCCCAACCAGTCAACCCAACTTAGTGGCTTTGGCGAGTACCGAGTACTGGCAAGAAGCTTTTCTTCAAAGTTCAAGTCGCACTCCCATTCCCAGCTCAAATAGCAATGAGATGTCTACGGAGAGATAAAGGGAGGAAACCGTTATAATCACGGGTGTATAAATGAGCAAAAACACTGATGGGGAAAACCACGAGGCCAGCAAGGGGTGACAACCATGACCCAGCATAACCGGGGGAGTTCGTTTAGATACTCTTTTTCACAACTGTCACTCCAAGCAAACCCCTAAGCCCAGGGAGGGATTTTAAAAGATTTATCTTTAAAGGGAGAAAATATCAGGACATCGAAAGAGCCACATACTACGAAAAATGCCTTTATTACTTAACGTTACACAAGTAGCTGTCCTTGTTATCAAACCCCTTTGAAAAAACTTAGTCACCATTTTGCTTAGAACAAATCAACACAAGTATTGCTCTATTTATTTTGACTACTCTGCGAGGATTGACCCTTATAAGAAGAACCAGAAGAGCCTGCCATTTCCCTCTTTCGTCTAAAGCAGTACACCTGCACATGGCCAAATCTGTTGTAATAAAAGCAACGGACTCCACTGTAAGGGGCTACCCCCGCCTTTCTTTCTCCTCCAGGATTCTGTCTGGTCTGTCTGCGCCGGTTATTCTTTTCCACTTCAGCTACTACGTCTAAAACTTTCTCCTGATCTTTGTCCCCAAGCAGAGGGAGGAGAAAGTTGCGGAACTGCTCGTTGGGCTCGTTGATCTTTCCACGCAAGGTCTCAAAGGCAAATTTGTAAAAACCCACCTTTTCGTGCTTGGTGTCCTGGGCCGCGTTCTTTAACGCTTCTAGAAGATCCAAGCTTTCAAACTTACTAAATTCTGGAACGGGGACGTGAAGCCGTGTGGCGAATTTTATCCAGAAGATTGTCAACCGATGACGCTGTAAAAGCGTCTAAGGACTTCTTCAGCTCATCATACCTCAGTTGTAACACCTACAAAAAACAAACAAGCAAGCCAACTATCAAGCCAAGCCTCCTCATGCATAGATTCCGGTCACAACATCACACAAAAAATCATTACTATAATGTAAATAAGACACGCATCCAATCACAAAATGTCACACGCTATAAAACCGTAATATCTATATAAACAGACATAATATAACAGGGAATTCCACGCATCGCTTGCTATAACATTTCACATAAAATGAGCCTCAATAAACGAAAAACTCGTTTAAAAAGCCGCAACAAGACGCACAAAGGCAAATGATACACTTCACCCGCCATGACACCCACAAAGCCACACCCTAAGTAGGAAAGGCACAAGCTTCGCTAATTTGAACCTTTTCCCAGCAATAGCCAACAAATGAACTTATCTAACCAGTCTTAACACTAGTCATAACAATTAATTAGAGCAGTGACTCGCTAAAAGTGGACACCGCAAAGCCAAAACAAGTAAATCACACGCTCCACTAGCCCGAAGTTTCGCGATCATGACCGTCAAACAGACGGCTGGCTGAAAGAGACACTCTAAACAATAACAACAAAAGCAATCACAAGCCTCAATGATCAGAAAAGATAAAGAAAAGCAAAATCATTATCCAGACAAATCAACAGTTCCACTAGCCAGAACAATTTTATAACGCGATCATCAATCAATCTTTAAAAGAATCGCTTCATGACAACAAAAGGCAAAAAACAAGCCTCACTGACCAAAAACATTCTCATAGACATAAACATTGCTCAGACAAAAAACAACAGACAAAGCAGGCTTTACTGGTCAGAACATTCTCACAATCACGCTCATCAGTCAGAAAAAATTGTCTGAAAGAATCACTTCATGACAACAAAAGGCATAAAACATGCCTCACTGACCAAAACAAATCCTCGACGTCATGAGCACAAATCAAACAATGACAGGCAAACACAAGCCTCACTGGTCAGAAAAGTCTCAAAAATCACGATCATCAATCAAAACATTCTTTGAAAGAATCATGTCGTGACAACAAAAGGCAAAATAAACATGCCTCACTGACCAGAACATTCTCAATGCCATGGGCATAAATCAAACAATTACAAGCAGGCAAACACAAGCCTCACTGGTCAGATAATTCTCAAAATCACGATCATCAATCAAAACATTCTTTGAAAGAATCATGTCGTGACCACAAAAGGCAAAATAAACATGCCTCACTGACCAGAGCATTCTCAATGCCATGAGCATAAATCAAACAATTACAAGGAGGCAAACACAAGCCTCACTGGTCAGAATAAATTCTCAAAATCACGATCATCGATCAAAACATTCTGAAAGAATCACTTCGCGACAACAAAGACATGGAACATGCCTCACTGACCAGAACATTCCACTGCTCTCAACATCACATGCCTTTCTGGCCATAACATTCTGGCCACAACCAACAATCGGTTATGGCACTGAAACAATCACTAACTGACAACAATAGGCCAATAACACGCCCTAATGGCGAAAACATTCACAGTCGAGGAAATGAATCAGAAAACATAACACATCCTTTCAGGCATATTTAACATTCCCCCGAACATAATAATCAAAAGCTAATCAAGTGGGTAATCAACATGCTTAAAGAACCATTTCAAAACAATTTAGAGCTAGGTTGGTAAACGAAAAAACACCTACAATTTCATAAATAGGCACACAAGATGCCAAACAAACGATGCATAAACTACCGCGCCCAACCACATGGAAAACATCAAAGGAACCATTCCCCAAAGGGCCTACTTCGAAAAACCACGAAACCAGCTTAGCTGACATAATAATGAAGGAGTCACCTAACCCAACCACGCGAGAAATATGAAAAGGGAAAGCGGTCGTCCCAAAATAACTAAAAATATTGCTTCGGCTACAACACAGCACCAGGCAAATAAAAACGAAAAAGAAAATGTGCAAAATCCCAATGTACCTCAAGTTTTTCCTCAGCCGTTAGTTGTCCTGCCAGCCCCGCCGCCGCTACCTGTCCAGGCTTGTCCTGCTGCCGGCAACGGTCCAGCTTGCCCAGCCGCCGCTACTTGTCCAACTTGTCCCACCGCCGGCAAAGGTCCAACTTGTCCTGCCGCCGCCATTTGTCCAACTTGCCCTGCCGCCGCCATTTGTCCAACTTGTCCTGCCGCCGCCATTTGTCCAACTTGCCCCGCGGCCGGTCGAGGACCAAGCGCGTTAACCGCTGCACCAGCCTGGCGAAGGACAGGTCTTGCACAGTCCTGTGGTATTTGAACTTCGCCCGCGGCCGGTTGAGACATTCTGAGAAAATCTCTTTGCTGGAAATTCGTGAGACAGTAAAGAAAGAGTTCCACCTTCCTCGTTGGCGCTGATCAGAGAATGAACGAAGAGGGAGTGTTTCACAGCATCTATTATAACCCTCTGGGATTTAGCAATTCGCGCACATGCATATCCATGTGTATAACACATGCTATTTTGAGGTTAACACTTCGCGCTTTGATTTTGAGTGTTGTGAATAGTAAAGAGGTGACTGCACAGGTATTACCGGCCAAACTAAGAAAGCTGAAAATATTTCTGGAGTATTGATTGTGTTTCGACCCATCACTTCCGAGATTGATAAGCAATTTTAAAAAAGTCCCGGAAATACAAAACGGGAATCAGAATTGTTCAGTGACTGATTCAATTGGTTAGAGCGCTGCACCGGTATCGCAGAGGTCAGGGTTCGAATCCCGGCAAGCCTGATTTTTTCAGGCTTTCTTTTCGCAACTGCATAAGTTGCGTTAATAACTGCGAGGATCGTCTTTACATTTATTTGATTCATTTTCAGCGGTTACAACATCTCGCTTATTATTAGTCAAAGCAGAATTAACACCCCAAGACTATTTCCACCATTGTGGGTTTTCTTAGTTTGTCTGTAGCGGGGTGAGCGTGAGGTGGTGTTCTACTGTACTAACCTTGCAGCTTATTGGATGATCCGTAGCTTCATTCACCAATTCAGGGGCACAGTAGATTACAGCCCCAACATCATTTCTCGTGCTTTGACGAACAAAATTAGCAGTGCCATAATCCGAAACTTTGCCTCGCCACTGGTTACCATGTCGCCATAGCAACACATTAGCACTACTTATGTCGCTGTGGATGATGGGATTAGGTTTCTGGTGCAGATAATTGAGCGCTCGAGCCACATCTAGAGATATAACAGACACCTCTTCTGTTGAAAGAGGTGGCTCGTCGTCGCTGCAGAGCCTTTCTCTTAAACTGCAGTCCATAATCTCAGTTAGCACCAATGGCGGGCTGTCATCAGCAGTTGCTCCAATCAACTGCAACAGGCAAGGATGGCGGCATTTTGAAGCAATGTGCACTTCTCGCTCAAACAACAATCTGCTGTGATCTGAGTTAAGGGCTTCGTACATTTGTTTTACCGCGACATCACAGCCACGAAATTTTCCCCGACAAACTCTACCCCAGGCTCCTCGGCCGAGCTCGTGACTTGTGAGATGAATTTCAATCCTATTAAGGATCCAGTCACGTGGATTGTCTTGCTGATATTCTAAAAGTGACCTGTTTAATTCAGTCTCTCGCTGTTGTGTTTCAAATAATTGTTCTCTCATTCTTGTCAATTCTTGTTCATTTGTTCTCAACTGGTTTTGTAATTCATCGAGTGTTTGCTGGAATTCCGTATTTAGTTGTTCTCTCAACTGAATATTGATTTGTTCGTTTGTTCTCAACTGTTCTTGTAGATCAGCGACTTGTTGTTGTTCCTCTCTTAGTCGTTCTTCTTGTCTTTGAAATTCAGTTAGTTGTTGTCTCATTGAACTCATTTCTTGTTCCTTTGTTCTCATCTGGCTTTGCAGTTTAGTAACTCGGTGCTGTTCTTCTCTTAACAGCTCGCCTTGGCCTTGAAATTCGCTCAGTTGTTCTCTCATTGTAAGAAGTTCTTGTTCCTTTGTTCTCAACTTACTCTGCAGTTCCGTAACTCGTTGTTGTTCCTCTCTTAATAGCTCGCCTTGTTCTTGAAATTCTCTCAGTTGTTCTCTCATTGTAATCAGTTCTTGTTTCTTTGTTCTCAACTTGCTCTGCAGTTCGGCAACTCGTTGTTGTTCCTCTCTTAATAACTCGCCTTGTTCTTGAAATTCGCTCAGTTGTTCTCTTATTGTAATAAGTTCTTCTTCGTTTGTTCTCAGCTGGCTTTGCAGATCGATAACTCGTTGTTGTTCCTCTCTTAATAGCTCTCCTTGTTCTTGAAATTCTCTCAGTTCTTGTTCCTTTGTTCTCAACTTACTCTGCAGTTCGGTAACTCGTTGTTGTTCCTCTCTTAATAGCTCGCCTTGTCCTTGGAATTCGCTTAGTTGTTCTCTCATTGTAAACCGTGCTTGTTCGTTTTTTCGTAACAGGCTTTGCAGTTTAATAACTCGTTGTTGTTCTTCTCTTAATAGCTCTCCTTGTCCTTGAAATTCACCCAGTTGTACTTTCATTGTAATCCGTGCTTGTTCGTTTGTTCTCAACTGGCTTCGCAGTTTAGTAACTCGTTGTTGTTCCTCTCTTAATAGCTCTTCTTGTCCTTGAAATTTACTTAGTTGTTCTCTCATTAATATTGTAATCAGTTCTTTTTCGATTGTTCTGAACAGGCTATGTACTTCAGTAACTCGTTGTTGTTCGTTTGTTCTCAACAGGCTTTGCAGTTTAGAAACTCGTTGTTGCTCTTCTCTTAATAGCTCTCCTTGTCCTTGAAATTCGCTCAGTTGTTCTCTCATTGTAATCAGTTCTTGTTGGTTTGTTCTCAACTGGCTTTGCAGTTTGGTACCTCGTTGTTGCTCTTCTATCAGCAACTCTCCTTGTCCTTGAGATTCACTCAGTTGTTGTCTCATTGCAACCAGTTCTTGTTGGTTTGTTCTCAACTGGCTTTGTAGTTTAATAACTCGTTGTTGTTCTTCTCTTAGTTGCTGTCCTTGTCCTTGAAATTCACTCAGTTGTTCTCTCGTTGTAACCAGTTCTTGTTGGTTTGTTCTCAACTGGCTTTGTAGTTCAGTAACTCGTTGTTGTTCTTCTCTTAGTTGCTCTCCTTGTCCTTGAAATTCACCCAGTTGTTCTCTCATTGTAACCAGTTCTTGTTGGTTTGTTCTCAACTGGCTTTGTAGTTCAGTAACTCGTTGTTGTTCTTCTCTTAGTTGCTCTCCTTGTCCTTGAAATGTACTCAGTTGTTCCCTCATTGTGATCAGTTCTTGTTCGTTTGTTCTCACCTGACTTTCCAGTTTAGTAACTCGTTGTTGTTCTTCTCTTCCTTGAAATTCACTCAGTTGTTCTCTCACTGTAATCAGTTCTTGCTCGTTTGTTTTCAACTGACTCTGCAGATCAACGACTAGTTGTTTTTCCTGTCGTAATTGTTCTCTTTGTCCTTCAAATTCGTTCAGTTGTTCACACATTGTTATCCACTGGTTTTGTAGTTCCGTAACTTGCGCATTTGAGGTTGCACAATCCGTGTCGTTTTCTTGCAATTGTTCAGGTTGAGTCACCTGTTGTCCCATCGTTCCACTTTTTTCTCCTTTGTATTCAACTTCCCTGGCAGTCCAGTATCTCGCTGATGTGAGGTTACTTTATCTGAAATCGCACGTCAGCCAATTGCTCTTCCACTGCACACCTTCCCTCGTGCCTCTTTGTCACTTTTCAGTTCATTTCAGTGCTTGTACCTAAAAGTTATGTTTAGTGTTCCGTTAGAAGTATTGCACTCAAATATTGATCGATTGTTTTCAGCTGTTTCGATCGCGGTTCTGTAAATCGTTGCTCAACGTTTCACTTCTAGCTGTTCTCGGCAAGGTTCTTCTACTTGACTTTTTCTACATGAACTTGCAAGTTAACAGAGAAATTATTTATTGACTTTATAAACGACAGATGGATGAACGGACGGACGGACGGACGGGCGGACAGACAGCCGGACGGACAGCCGGATGGATGGATGGATGGATGGATGGATGGATGGATGGATGGATGGACCGATGGATAGACAGAAGGGCTGATGAAAGGATAGATGGATTTCAGCATGTAGAGAGAATTTTGCGGTGGTTTATCTTCAAATGTTTTTCAGAATTCGTGACGCGTAGTTTTATGTCATGTATGGAGCAAAATGTGACGAGTTTTCTGACTAATATCTTTGCTAGAACTAACTACAGGTACAAAACTGTCCATATATCTATATTTATATGGTAAATGGTAAATCAAATATTAACGTCATAGTGTAGGGAGTAGTCGCCTAATCTCCCGAGGTAAACACTTGACGTCCACTTTACTGATATAACTTTCACGTGCTTACTGTAACTACTGCGCATGTACAACAAAGACGGCTTTCTCAGGCTCACACCATTCATACCAGTTGGAAGTCCAAAAGGATGTGATTTTTGAGCTGTTTTTCGCCGCATAACACTGTCAAGAATATGTCTGCGGGCGAGCAAGGTACGCTGGTGTTTGTTTCTCCTCAACTTTGTAAGTATCCTTTTGCATTTATTCCTTACATAAGCGACGATTTTCGAGGCTATTACTGGACCATCAGTTCCTAGACTCTTTCAATCCTAGCCCGACGGTTTTTTGGGGGGACGTTTTTATTTCATGGTTGCGATAGCGACTACGAGATATTGTAATGGAGTTGAGGGCATTTCTGAGCAATATCCTGTGGTTATTTTCGTGAGCTGTCGTGTGGATTTGCTGATATTCACGAGATCTTCAGTATTCCCAGGAGAAGAACTTCACTGTATCATAAGGCTATGTAGGAGACATTTCCTTATTTTTAGGGGCTGATGTGTCAGGTAACTAGGATGTCTGGGCTTCCTGCTGTTTGGAATGATAACTTGTGTCGTTTATCAATGATTTTTAACCGACGAAGTCGAGTTAGAGCAGTCGTGACAAGAGGGTCGACTGGTTTGGTCGGTCAAAATACGTCGTGTAAGGTTCACAAGGTGTGTATTTCGCTATGGCCCATGGGATGGGATGACGTGAGAACAAGAGCGGAGTCGCCATTTTAAATTGGCAGGTCAAGAAAGGTGACGGAGGCTTGGTGGAAGATTTGCTTCGACTGTGTTGTGGTATAATTTTGTGCTGACCTCTGAACATATAGAGAAGAAGTTGTACACAGACATCGATTAGTACACGCGCACGCACGATAGCACAAGGGCCGCATAAAAAAGTATCGTAGGTGTAGAAGCACACGTCCGCCGAGCAGTGTTGGCTTTGGCCGGACTGAAATATCTGTGCAATACTAGTGAAAGAAAGCAAGGAGGACTGATAATAACAAGAGGTGATGTCCAGTGGCACTGTTGATGCTGGTGGGACCAAAGTGTTGCTGAGACATCGTAAGCATAGAATCGTTCTCAGTAAATGTTATGAGAGGAAAATTCTAGTGTATGTTGTTGTGGTTATGTTTACCTGTTTAATACTTGGAAAGTATCCAGCTGCCAACGTTAAGAAAGGTTATTCGCAGGTGGGAAATGAATTACTACACGAGGCTGGATCTTCTTGGATTGTATAAGCTGCCCGGAATTATATACCAGTTACTCTTTTTAATTTTTCTGCTTTACTTTTGTTTTTTTACCGATTTGTTCGATTTTAGAGTTCGAGACACTGACTCAGCTGACTCCGGAAGAGCAAACCGGATTTAACGATTACGTCATAAGACATGCTTTAACGTGTTTGAGATAAAGCGACGACTTCGCTTTTTACCAATTTCTCCAGATCGAAAATCATGTTTTTATAGTGCCATATTCACAACAGTATATAAATGCTTCGCTCACAACTCTCGATAACGGCATGTTCAGTTGTGGCCAAATATATCTTTAAATTGTTATTTTAATTTAACAAAATATTCAACGCGATAAGACAGATGAGCTGAGTCATCCGATTTTAAACATTACGTCATTCGGTAACGCAAAAGACAAAATGCTGTCACAATTTTTGTCACGCCGGTTAGCACGTTGAGATTCTGACGATGTGTTTATCTTTATCGATGATCATGTTTTTATAGTGCCCTATTCACAACAGTATATAAATACATTGCTTACAACTCTCGGTAAAAGCATGTTCAGTTGTGGACAAATGTATATCAACATTAATTTTTTTAGCTTAATTCAACAAAATTAAATATTCAAAGCGATAAGACAGATGAGCTGAGTCATCAGATTTTAAACATAACGTCATTCGGTAACGCAAAGGGCAAAATACTGTCACAATTTTCGTTACGCCAGTTAGCATGGCACGTTGAGCCAAGTAAAAACATTAATCGAGGGTGGAGTGGGTCAAAACGACTGGTAAATGCCTATAATGCGCTTTCTTGTAACCTGTACGATAGAGCATAGCAATGATTTATTTCGTATTTGCATTCACAATTTGGCTTAAAGAGCCCTTGACATGATTAAAGGAAACTGTGCACAAAGCGTGGTTCCCAGGTGTGGGGAAAAGTTCAATTCTTTTGGGCTGTTACGGTGCCCATACTGATCAATCTTAAAGATGTGGTTACTTTTATATTGGGACAATTATCACCCATTTTTTGAAATGCGTCTGTTTTGAGAATTGTGATGGCCTTTTTGTTCAGGGTTTTGAGGAAGACCGACCAAAAGACAGCGAAAAATGGTCTTGAGTGAAGAATGGATGAGGTCATGGGCATAGTCTGTGGAGCTATGTTTGGTGAGGAGAGGGTGAATAATTCAGTTGACCTCCTTTCCAGGGTATTGATTACCTTTTCAGTTGGTCAAATTTCAGCGTTAGTTACAGTTACACACTTTTACTGCAACGTGCTGTTACAGATGCTTGAATGTTATTGAACCTGCAGTCACGCACGCCTCGCTTGCTTTCTTTTCGAGACGAACCAACACTTCGTCGGTTCTGCACGCATTGCGGGCCTATGTTTCAGTATGTTGCGGTTAAGAGAAAATAGCGTTAGATTACAGCGAACAGCGATGTATTCTTAGAATAGCCTTTTGTCAGGAGCATATCGTGATTATACTTGTGTTGTTTGTGAAGCAGAAAACAGTCGATTTCCAGTTTGGTTACATAATAATCTTGTATGGAACAATGTTTGATCTTGCTGACGTGTCTGAAAATGTAATCAGTTCTGTGTTGGATCATTCAATTCACTTTTTGTGTCTCCTGTCCATTGGCGATTGTTATTCAAGATATACATAGAAAGGATTGTTTTAACAAGACAAAACAGGAAACAAGAATGGAATAATTTGTTTTTTTGAGAAGAGACGAAAAGAGACATTTTGTTGTTCTATTTTGATGTTATACGAAGACCTTTGGTGAGTGTGCTAAAGACTGGCTGGCTGAAATACGGTTGAAAGGCTTTGCATCAGTTAAATACATGGAGCCATCTATGGAATCTATGGAGCCATCAGGAAATCCTCTAGAAACCATACTGAACCCACTAATGTATAAGACGAGGGACAAACATTGGATCCTCAGAGGAACAATAATTATTGCATTAATTTCCTCTTCATCTTATGAAGCGGGGTGACGTAGTCAGCCAGCGTCTAGGTTTCAGTCGATGAAATTTATTCGTCGGTGTCATAAATTGCCATGCTTTTTTAACTTTCCCGTTTCCCGTACCCTTGGCACAAGGCTCAATGGACGTCCCGAAAAATTGTGCGATTTTATTGCCTGTAACTTTGAATCACGTTCCAGCAAAGTTGGGTTGAACACAAACAGACAACGTGGACAAAGTGAAATCGATAGAAGAAAGAACAGTACCGCCCAAAAATAATGCACGCGCAAGAAGTGGCGCAAGAAGTTCTTGCGCCGCAAGAACACGCAAGCAAGTGAAAATGCTATGTTTTTTGCGGTTTACCCGCAAGAACACTCGAAACGCAAGAAGTTTAAAATCTAGCCGTAAGAAGCCGCAAGAAGCACTGCTGGCACTGCGGGAAGTGCTCGTATTGGTGGGGAGTGTTGCGCAAAAGTAATGAGAAAATATCGCCGAACTTTCTAGCGATTTTTCACAACATTGGCGCGACAATTCGCCAAGTCAAGCGGTAGTTCGCAAGGGTAATAAAAATATCAAGGAAACAAATTTTTAAACAATTGAAATATCGAACAAAATTCACGTGACGAAATGGAATATCTGTCAGTTTTCCGACCGCAAGATACATGTACGTGATCTCAAATGGCAAAACGTAAACAATCGTTTCAACCGTGTCTGATACGATACGGGCTCAACTTAGAACTGACTCAATTCAGTTTTTTATTCCATCCAAGAAATAGAAACAGCAAGTTCAAAAGCTATAATTATGGCAAACTGCGCGAACTCTTCTTTGACGCGAACTCTTCTTTGGCAGGCAAGACAAATCAAGACATTCACGTGCTCGAGGTCACGACAGATTGTGTGATGATCTCGTGGGTGAACTCGCCAAGAATCTCTGCATCTTTACCACTTTAATTTCCTACAAAACAGGAATGCTCGAAGAAATAGCATAGAAATATAGTTTCAACAACACATTCACCTTTCAACACCGCTGCGAAAGCAATTTGCTGTCTTGAGACGGCTTTGAGAACTGCTCATTGCGTTACACAATATCATTCATGCAAATCATACAAAATTTGCATACTCGACAACTGCCCAACTCCGTTTCAAAATAGTCCTTACATACATCAGCACATCCCGCGTAAACGCCTTCAGGCGTCTTCTTGTTGGGTTTGAAATTCAGTGGCATTTTAATCTGGTTAATATAAAGCTTACACTCTATCAATCTTGAGAGACTGAATTAAACTCCTTTTTACGGTGGATTCTCATTAATTTGCGAATATTGTTGAAAAATGTGAAATATTTTATTGGTATCAGTCTTTGCCATCGTGTGGCGTTTTTTGTTTGCTTTTAGCAACGAGAATTAGAAGAACATAAACTTTCTCAAGCAGTAGATTTCGTGGTGCGGATTCTGTGTAATATTATCAAAAGTTCTTTTTCAGAATATATAAGCTTGAAAACAAGAAAAAAAGAAGTGAAAATAAAAGTAAAGAAGAAGAAGAGGAAGAAGAAGGAGAAGAAGAAGAAGAAGAAGGAAATGTGTGTATAAATAATTCATGAATTCGATTGAATTCCGATTAAATTAATATAAAGTTTGGAGATCATCGACTAAGTGAGATTAGTCCATCAAATGCAAAACCCGTTCATTGCGCAAGCGCACTCGCGAGTTTTTTGTGTGACTAAATGCTTGCAAAGCGCAACACTTCCGGCTTCTTGTACGCCATTTATAGTAATTATAATTGATCACAAAGATATAGAAATATTTTTAAAGGAAAACATCATTGCTGTAATAAAATGATGACTTCATCGATTCCTTGCGCGAATACGGAGGTCTGTGGTAATATTCACAAATTATTGCTGAAGTGCGGTTTGCAGGTTGAGTAAGCTACGCTGTGAGCCGAGGCAAACATTGTGTGTTCGTAACGACACTTTGGTTGAAAAAACAAACAGTCTGAAATGAATGAGTCGTGGCGCAGCACAAGAGTGCCACAGTCATGTCCAAACTGCGATTGAGTTCGACACAACAGCACGGAGTTCTTAAACGGGCCTAATTTAACGATCCACATCATGCCAGGCACGGTCAGTCGTGTCCAAGCTGTGAGTGAATTCGACACATAGCACGGTGTTCTAAAACAGGCCTAGTTTAATATCACACCCAATAACGGCACGATATCAAACCCGAAAAAAAAAAATAGCTGGCACCCGTCAGGAGCAAAGTGTTTCGGATTCGAGGACGCCGTGGGCTTGTAGACAATATAGTTCTTGCACAAGAGGGCGCTTGAGGTCTGAACAGCAAATCTCCTTTTACACTGATGGAATTGCACCAACCAGATCCGTGAAAATCAACTCACCTTTTCCTTTCAATGTTGCTTTCTTCTTTTTCTTTGTATAGGACTGATACCTCTGACTCCTCGGGTGAAGATATCTTTAACAACAGGTCTTCTTCCTTGGCTGAAAGTTAAGTTGCATCGCCTGTGTGTTCAGCTTCTAAAAAAATCCTTCGCTGTAATTGTTGAGTTTATAAAACTTACCGGAAGCCCAAGAAAATCTTGTGGAAACTTTTACGGCACTATGCCTCCTTGAGAAGTGTAAAATATCTAGCACACATGCATAGTGTATGCCCTGATGCTAGCGGCAGAAGAATCGACTATGGCCCACTGATATCACGAATGAAACAAACAACGCTTGTAGTTTCTCCGAATTTCTTGAACGTCCGTCTTGAACTTGTGACCCTTGTGATAATAACTTATCACAGAAATATTCGCTTCGATAACAGTCACGCCGTTTGCGACGGTTGGAAAGAGGTAAATTCGCACATCGGCGTAGGTGGTCGATGCGGTCGGAGCTTTTAAAAAGGGTCATGGGCTCCTGAAAGGGTCTATTTTCAGCATCGCTGAAAAAGCTTAAAGACATGTTGGAATCAAAGCACCCTCCCCCCCCCCCCAAAAAAAAAGTGGTTCAGTTTTGTTTCAAATTACTCTACTAGTTTTCTGAAACTTTGAATCATTTATTTTTTGCTACGTACGGATGACCTGGATGGAAATGGATTGAAAATTGGGCCAATTCAGTTTGAAGTCCTTTTTCCCTCCCGACTCCCACTTAGAACTTATTATGATTTTTTTTCCCTTTAGAAAAAATCAATCAATATCTTACTCTTGGAGTTCTTAGAGCATTTGGTGTAAAAAAGGTTCTTTTTTTTTAATTCAGTGCAGTTTTGAGCCAGAAACGTAGAAATACCCATCAACTACTCTGTAGAATAATAAAAATGGAAAATGGTATTAAAAATTTATTCTGGATTAGTAGTGTTGATATCATCAGCGATTTGGAAATAAGAGGATTTTCTTGACCTTATAAAAATTTCCAGTTGTGTCATTTTGTTTTGGGTTACAGTTTTTGTTGAAGTATGCGAATACTTTTGCTCTTTTTATACGTTTCGTGAGGGGACACAGAAGAAGAATACGATAACATACAATTGAAAATATGGGGAGACAAAACCCATTTACCGTATTTTCTCGATTAAACGCCGCGGGTATTTATTGAAAACTAGACCCCGTAGACCCGGCGTTTATTTGAACCCGGCGTTTAGTACAATTTTATCGCAAGTTATATTTTCCATACAGACTCTTATATTCGTGTATTGCCGGGGCTGATAAGTTGACCCGCTCGGAAAGGCGCTAAATTGCCCTGAAGTAAAGGGGCAAAAATATACTAGGAAACTTCAAGAAAACGAGAACGGTGAGTTTTGTAGACAATTTTTTTTCGGTTTTAGAAGTGCAAGTAAGATTTTCCATACAAACTCTTATAATCGTCGACGAGAGAGTTTCTGTGGTTTTTTTTTCTTTTCTTTTCTTTTTGTTTTCTGCGAGTCCGATCTCCTGAGAGAATGGTAAACAAAATTGTTGTTGACAATTCATGTCACTTCTATATCCGCCAAACGTCAAAAAACAGACGCAAGGCATACAAAGGTCATTCCCAAAGGCTACGTGTGAGTTGTCAGTTACACTGATGTGAGACATTGTCGTTTAATATTCAGTCTGTTAAACTACTGTATCAAGAAACGACTATGGACTTTGCTTGATCAGAAGAGAAATCCAGCTACCAAACCACAGCACAAGCAGGTAAATCAACTTCTCTTTTCAATGGTTCGCTTGTGGGAGCCTCTAAAACCTCTTCTCAGATGGATTCTTCTGTGCGTGAATGTATAACTGAGCTTAGCATGACTAGTCTGGAACGCTGTCGCCTCCCGGGGGGGGGGGGACTCCCATATGAAAGGGACGGGGATGCTCGTCGAAAAATTAGAATTTAAAAAAACCCTAAAGGAGATCTGGCTCAGGCTTTATTTGACCCCTAAAGGAGACCATGCTAAAACAGAAAACCAAATTTCTATTATTAGATTTTAGAAGCATTGTATTAACTCTTTGGTTGTCGGTCATTGTCTAACCTAAGCAATACCTGTATGAGTAAAAATATTGGCTTTCTGTCCTGAACACCCTAAGTGAGACCAAAATCTGCAATTTACATCCCTAAGCGAGACGACGAGCATCCGCGTCATTTTCATATGGGAGTCTCCCCCCCCCCCCCCCACTCAATAACCTGTCGATTGCCCCCCTCAGCCTTGGCGAGATAATATGAATTCTAGCCACCGAACAAGTCTCGATGATGAAATATCAGAAATCTTTTTCACCGAACGTTCATCTGTATATCTAAAGAGAAAGTGAGATTTCTGGACATCCATTTTGTCACCGTGTGACCATACTGGACCGCAAACTAACTGTATCAATATATACTTTATTTGCCACAGTAAATTAAATTCTTTGGTTGGCCATCACGCAATCCTGCGTGTCGTTCTATCAGCTCATACTGGTCTCTGAGGTTTACATCCTGGATAATTTAGGCTTCTCATCACAGAAGATTTAGAAAAACATTTTAAAAGAACAAATAAGCGATAAAAAGACGAGGCTTCGACGTGACTACCCGTCGTCATTTTCAAATGTAAATATTTTCAAACCCTAACAAAATTTACATTTGAAAATGATGACATGGAGTCGTCGAAACCTCGAGTTTATAGCGTTCATTTTTCTTTTTATGATAATTTTGGGTATGGTCTAATTTTTAAAGGCTTTTGCGACTTTTTTTGCAAAATTTCGACGGGGGCACCACCGTATTGAAAGCTAAAAGATGTCCGTCTCCTGTCTACTCTCAGATCCTCTAAATCGCGGAGTTTGAACAAGAGATAAAAGAATCTTAATAGTTTCTCCGATAAAAGAAACGCGCGGTATCGATGTGAAAATTTGCGTTCAGATCATGTTCATCTTAGGTTTTTCTCTCACTTTTACTCGGCTTACGCGAAATAGATACAACTCTCATATAAAAGTAATGGACTATAGCCCATGTAAACCATGAATACTTTTTGTACACTCTGTATACCCCAGTACACCCTGTTCACCTAGTACACCCTGTATTCCCTTGTATACCCTGAATACTCTAGTACACCCTGTATACCCTCGTATACCCTGTATACTGTAGTACACCCTGTAACCCCTTGTATACCTGTATACTCTAGTACACCCTGTAACTCCTTGTATACCTGTATACTCTAATACACCTTGTATACTCTAGTACATACACCCTGTATTATTGCCAGGCCTGTTAATACCGGTTTTCGGACACGGTCACTGTTCTTTTGATTGAGAACATCGATTGACTTTCATATTTCAGTCTGGTTATGTAATAAGGTCAAATCCCCATTTCAAGTAGCAGGTTTTTTCCCAAACCCAGTGGCAAAATGTCAGTCTCAGTGTCTCAAATCCCATTTCTCATTTAACCCCTTCAGTGCCCTCTTAGATGAACTATTAACGCATCTTGATTTATTTTGAGATGCTTTTGTGTTTAGATTTTTCATGTGAGAACAACGCGCTTTGAGGCAGAGGGTCTTCCGCTTGAATTACCTCAAGTATATACGGCTTCAAACGTATTAAATATGTCTGCTGCAGCCGAGGAAGCGGATCCTTTTTTATCAACTGGTGGTCTCCAAAGAGACAGCGTTAAACGACCAGAATGGAGTAAGACTGAACACTTTGCGTTGAAGAAGGAAGTCAGCTTACTGAATGGGATTGGTCTTGTAGTCGGTACAATAATAGGCTCAGGAATATTTATTTCTCCCACTGGAGTCCTCAAAGAGACACAGTCCGTGGGATTGGCGCTTGTCGTCTGGTTGGCCTGTGGAATTGTCGCCCTCTTGGGCGGTCTGTGCTACATCGAGCTTGGAACGTGCATCCAAAAATCAGGCTCGGAGTACGCGTATCTGTTGGAGGCATTTGGCGCCCTGCCTGGATTCCTGTTTAGCTGGACCACTGTCATAATAACGCGTCCGGCGTCTCGCTCTATTATGGCGATCACATTTGCTGAGTATGTAGCTAAACCATTATTTTTGGAATGTGATCCACCGGACAGTGTGTCCAAGCTTCTTGCTTGTATTTGTTTGGGTAAGTGTTGATTGCCTAAAAGTTCCAGCATAAATATTTCTGTACGTCCTCGTGAAGCGAAAGCGTCATCACCATCACCATCATCATCACCATGATCATCATCATCATCATCATCATCATCGTCGTCGTCGTCATCATCATCAATCATCATCATCATCATCATTAGTGTTGGAAGTTCTTTTTCGCATTTCCCTTCTCGTTATCTGAGACCCAGGAACAGGTTCTTTTTTTGACCAGGGGCAAAAACATAAACCTGACTTTAAGGCTTAGTAGCAATAACGAAGCTGTAATTTACTTCCTCATACGTTGTCGCAACGTTACCCAAAGTCACCAATAACAGACCCTCTCTGATGATCACACTAGACTGCTAGCATTCTTGGATTAAAACCCTTTTACTGCGATATGAACCTGTGCTTTTCACTACATCCATCCCTAGCGAAACTTGGAAGATTTGCATTTCAGAACGGCTAAACGTAAACTTGCACTCGGCCGCGGGTCGCGGGCCGGCACTGTCCGGCGCTCACCTTCATTTCCTCTGAAGCAGTTAGGTGTATTCTCCCCCCTCACCTGGGTCGTCATTCTATTTCAGAGTCCCTCCCCTCACTCCTCCCCGAGCATTTTGTGCAGATTTCTCTTATTAGGTATTTAATTAATTAAGTAATTTATTTATTTAGTTATTTTATTTATTTATTTATTTATTTATTCATCCACTTACGTGGTCTTATTCTATACACTTGACCTTTAGCTACTTTAAACAAGTCGTTTATTGTTACTTTTCTTTGCAGTTTTGACTGCAGCAATTAACTGCTGGAGCGTCAAGTGGTCAACAAGACTCATAGACACCTTCACTTATGCCAAACTGCTGTGTATTTTCATTTTAGTTGTTCTTGGCGCTATACATCTTGGGACAGGTAAGAAATTCTTTGAGAAGTAACACTGAAACAATGGTTACTGGCACATTATTGATTATGTATTGGAAGTATTGGAAAACGTTCTTTATTTGCGTAATCGATATCATTTTCTTCCCTTTTTTCCTTTCAATTATTTAAGGACATACAGGAAACCTTAAAGATGGTTTTAAAGGATCCAATATGAATATAGCGAAAATTGCAATGGCGATCTACATAGGACACTGGGCTTACGATGGATGGTGAGGTTCTAGTTTGCCGTTTTTCAGTCTATCGGTAATATTACAGGCCCCCCGGGGGTACTTCTCGAAGATTTGGGTGGGGGTGTGCAGCGCGCTTCTGGAAACCCTTACCCTATTGCAGACCAAAATATGTGATTTTTCCTACCCTATTTCAGACCTGCCCCAAAATTTGATACCCTATTTCAGCCCTAACCCTATTTCTTTTGCGTAAACATTTGAAAAGGGCTCCAAATTCCCACCGTTAATCAAACCTCAGTTCTTTGGAGAAGAGAATTAATAAAAAGATAGCTTCTTGTTAGAACCATACCAGATCCCATATCGGAGTGTACAAACCTCACCCTATTTCAGACCAAAATGGCCAAAATCTATACCCTATTTCAGACTAAAAAGGCTCTGAGACGATATCCTTTGGCGCGGCACATACCTATATAGCTTATATAAGGCAGTACCCCCCCCCCCGGGGCAAGGCCCCCAGACTTGTCACTCTTCAGCCCTGGCAAAATGAAGACGTAAGTCATCGCAAGTTTGGAAATGACATCTTGCGTACAAAGACTTATGGTGGGTGTCCTAGCGGACTTGCAAGGGACGCATGTTGCAAAAAAAAGCAATTTGAAATGAACGCAGCCTAGCTTGCACATCGCTACTAAAAAAACAATGCTGAGATTAACTTGCGTCGAGCTGCGTTCGATGGCCAATCAATGAAAACCTTGCAAAAATCTCTCACGCCTGAGTTAGCGCAAGCTTAAAAACTTCAAAGCAGCGGCCCGAGCTGCCGAGGGGAGTTACAAGCGGACTTAAGTTAGAAAACTTGCGTTCACTTTCAATTCTGTTTGGCTAGGGCTTTAACAGTGTCAGCCCTCACTTGGCTCTAGGCCCTCCTTTGTGGCCGAAATCAGTTCAACTTCGATACGAAAAAGTCAAGACACCATTATCATTGTTTACTACATACGCGATACGACCCCTCAGTGGTTTTGGCAAAATTTCGTATTCCAAAAATGCAGCGCGTAGTGAAAAAATATATATAATTTTTTTTTCAGTCATGGCCATGGTGCAGGCGAGGTTTTCTTTTGGTTCGCGCAACAGGAGCCGGTCGTACGATCCGGTCTTGCGTCAGTCGTTCAGCATCAATCGTGAGCAGCTGGTCGCTAGTGAATCTGTTTTAGTATGCTTAAGGGTCGCCAAAATACACTGAGAGCTAAATCTAAGTACTAAAAGTGTTTCAAAAGGTTTGTCAGAAATCACAACACATTAATATACGAAGGCTTGGAGCCTTGGAACGACTGAAATGCGGCGTAATGATCTACTGTTTTTGGCTCGTTTTTGAGGTGACAAAGAGGTGCGTGTTTTTCTCCTAGATATATAAAAGGGGTACCATCTCCTTAAAGATTATTATATCAAGCGGTAAGGGTTTGAACCTCGGGGTGGAGCCTCTCCTTACGAGCTTTACTTAGTACCTCCCGCCCGGGGGGGGGGGGAAGACACTTGACCCATATTTGGGTATAGGGGTGCCGCTGAGGGTTTGAAACCGTGACCCTGTTTAGGACAAAAAGAAGCCCTAAAATACCTACCCTGTGTAGGATAACTCCCCCCATATTTCTTGGTCCCTGTTTAGGACAAATGACAAAATACACACCCTGTATAGGATAGACACATGAAATTATATCCCCATTTTAGGACAAGGAAGCCAAAAGCCATGCCCTGCTGAGCGGTGCATCTCCGTATAAGCCACAAAAGGAAGTACCCTCCCCCCTGGGACCTCCTGGGCATAAACGCATAAGCTTCGTCATGATTTCGGCCTCCCCACAATCAAGCTGTTTTGAAAACATGGCAAGATTCAAAGGCAACTTAGAGAAAGTCAGATTTCTAGACTGTGAAATTTGCCAAGAGCATAGCTCTTGGGATCACTAAGACACAAGCTTCACCACCACGACAAGGTCCCGCCATACCTGCTAGCTTGAAAGATCTGCATGTTCTACCAGTTAAAACACGTGCAGAATTCCTGCTATTTTAACATACTTTTTAACAACCACTGATCTCGTTTTCATTTCAGGCAAAATCTAAACTATGTCACTGAGGAAATGAAACGTCCTGAGAAGTAAGTTTTCCTACGTGAACGCACGATACCAAAGGAATACCGACAGAGCTTTCTTATCCGAAGTTAAAGCTAATTTTGGGATCATTTCTGTTGAGTTCTATTTGTCCGTGGCTCCGGTTTACCATCTGTCCAACCCACTTAGCACCTCTATGGTCTTCTGTGTAATATTCAATACAGCCAAAGAACTAAGTCCTTTTCTGTACATTAAGTAGTTCGAAGCTTGGTCTTTACATTGCATGTTGTTGTTTCCTTAGACAGGAAACTTTACGCCACACTGTCTGTCTCTAACTACCTGGGTGTATAAATGGGTACCGGCTACCTGTTGGGAATCCCGACAGAAAAGCTGGGGGTAACCCTACAGTGGACTAGCATCCATCCAGGGGGGAGTAGTGATGCTCCTAGTCACTTTATGCTGGGTATCCTGTGATGGACTAACATCCCATCCAAGGGGAGTAGTGATGCTCCTAATCACTTTATGCTGGGTATCCTGTGATGGACTGGCATCCCATCCAGGGGGGAGCTGTGATTCTCCTAGTCACTTCATGCTGGATATCCTTTGGTGGATTACCATCCATCCAGGGGGGTGGGGGGTAGTGATGCTCCTAGTCACTTTATGCTGGGTATCCTGTGGTGGACTAGCATCCAATAAAGGCGGAGTAGTGATACCCCCCGTCGCTTTATGCTAGAGAAACTGGAGTTAAGCGCCGGCCTTAATGAGCCTTGTGGCTCGTTCAATCCAGTATATTGCACAAAATACTCTGTCTTACCTTTGCATAATGGCAAGGATCCAATAACTGAATTCCAACGGTTCTTGTAATTTTGTTTTCGCGTAAACTATTCGTACCTCAGTTTTACCCGTGCTCAGTTCCGCTCGAACATAGTTCCTTTTCCCTTGACCACCGTTGTACACTTATTAATACTAACTCTATATTTATCGTTCGAGAGCTCCCACTTCCTCAACATTTTTGTTTCCTTTGCAGAGACATGCCAAGGGCCATAGTTGGTGGAGTGCTGTTAGTGATTGTTGTGTATCTTTTAGTGAACCTATCATACATGGCTGTGCTTGGAATGGCGGGAATTCTGCAATCACAAGCGGTGGCTTTGGTTTGTAATCACCCCATTTTTTATCTTTTCTTTTTTTTACCTTGGGGCTCTATGGCTCCAGAAGGCCACCTTTGAACCCTGTTAACTGAAGGCAGAGTCTGCATTTTAACAAAAAATGTTCTTCCCATAGAGCATGGGACACGCCTATCTGGGCCCTGTGGCTTGGATCACGCCAGTTTTCGTTGCCATTTCAACATTTGGTGCCTCAACTGGTTCCGCTCTCGCGGGCTCGCGGTAAGTTAGCGCCCTGGATTCAGTCACACCAGTTGATATGCGTATTAAAACGGTGAGTTTGGGCCTTCAGCTGCCTCTTTTTAGGCAGCCTTCTCGGAGAAAAGGGGGCTTTCATTAGGCAAACGAACTGTCTGTGGTCACTACAAATTAATGTTTGCGTGGATCCCTAGTTAATCAAAATACCTTGCGGGCTTAAAATGACTGGATTTTCATAAAATCCTGGTGATACTAAAGAATTACAATGAGTACAATGTGACACCAGCACAGCTTGACAAAAATCTTCCCGCAAGGACAAAATCCCGTGTATCCAGGTTGGAACCATGCAGCGAACCATTAGAAATGAACCGTGTGATGGACTAGAATTCTGGCCATCCAAAGAAGAGTATTACAGTGTACAGTCCTAGTAGCTTCACAGCACAGAATTCAGGCTTGTCGCTGGCACGTTGTAAATCACAAGACTCACCAAAATTTTTCCCATCCTTACCAAAGGACGAAATGCGAACCAAGGCTCTAAGCATGTGATTATTAATTCATGATTTTTCGTTCCCAGGTTGGTGTACGTAGCTGCACGTGAAGGTCACCTTCCCAAACTCTTAGCTATGATACAAGTTGACCGGCTTACCCCAGTCCCCTCTATAGTATTCTCGGTAAGTTAATCCCGTTGACTTTATAGTTAGCTGTTGATCGAGTTTAGTTATTTGTCAATGCTGGACCTTACGCAAGCTTGACGGCGACGGCAAACACAGCTGCAACGTGCTGGAACGTGAAACGTTTTGTGCAGAACGTGACGACGGTGAATTATTCTTGTTCTGTGTGGACTTGAACGCTGTCCTTGCGAATTCAACGCCTGGATAATTCCCATCGCATTAGACAAAATGAACAAGTTGGAATACACTGGAATACTTGAGGGGTAACTTGGAGTAAGATAAAAAACAAGTACATTCGATTTCTGGCTTTCCCGTCGTAAGCGTGTAAGATCCCTAACCGTTGGTCCAGCCCTCGTAAGGGTCTCGTGTTGATTGTCTCCTTAATTAAGAATTATTTTCCACATTGTCCCACTTCACCCAACCTTTGGATGGACTAAAATCCCACCCAGGGAAGGGGGGGGGGGGGTATTCTTTTTACTTCGTCCTACAGAATTCTGGTAAAGCGACATCCAGGCTCGTGAAGAATTTTTTTAATTGTAAGGGTTAACCTTTAAAATGCATGTCAGGTAAACATTTGCCAAATTCCTTGTGTGACAAGTTACTTATTAAAGGTAAGGAAAGGTCGCTCTCGGGCCGAAGCTCAACTCCACCATTAGTAGTAATCCCCCCAGGATGGGATGCTAGTGCATAGCAATTGTACCTTCGCCATTATGTTATGTTTCCCTAGTTGTTCATTGTTATCCATTTATAGTGGAGGGGGACAGGTGGGCGGGAGCCCGGGAGAAAAGGGGGGCGGAAGGTGTACGGGGGGCCGGAGAAGAGGGGGGGGGGAGCGGGAGAAATAGGGGAAATACGCAATATTGCGCAATATTCTGTAATCAAAAAAGCCCAAAGAGGTGGCAGCCAACAAAAATGTGGCGGGGAACAGGGATTAAAGGGTATGGGAGGCGGGAAGTTTGAACCCCCTGTCCCCCCTCACTTTATACATCAGGGTTATGGGGAACGAGCTTCTTATGTAACGAGACAACGCGATGGTAGAGACCGAGATGCATCCAACACCGCAATCAAACGCAAAAATCTACGTCTCCTCCGGTTTTTTAGAGCCTTAAAGTTTGAATCAGTACAAACGTTTACGAGTGAGAAATATCGTACTCAAATGATTGATAAAATGGCTCGACAAACCGAGTTTCGCACCGATAAAACTTGTGGATGTCAGTTACCTCATTTTGAACACATATTCAACGTAAAAGCTTAAGAGGCATTCTCGCTAAAAGCGGTCCACTCGACTTCGCGACCAAAAATAGTTTTCCTTTATTTTTTGTTTGTGAAAAGGGTTTGGTACACATGTATCAAAACCACTTTATTTATTTTCCAATACTTTATTTTTGCTTTGCTACAAGCCAAAAACAAATTTTGCCCGCAACGGGGTTTCCGGCGTGATCGAAAGGCTGAAATTTATGGATTTTGAGAGGCGCGCTACGGCCAATTAGATGCAGTTTGCGAAATTTTGCTTCGACCTAGTATCTAAGGTAGATCGACTTAGTTCACAGACAAAATGTGGAAAACGTTGATAAATTTTTGAGCACGCCAGGTAAAGTTAAAGACAACCTACTCTGAAGCCTATAATGAGATCCCAAAAATGGGCCAACTACAAGAAGCAATTTCGCATCGTTTGCGGCCTAAATTGGATTAAAAAACAACATCACAGCAAAGTTCTTACCTTATTTAATCAATTTGTAAGCTCAAACGTGCGGGTATCTCCCTGGATCACAAGCGAAAACAGGTTAGAACTCCGCCATTGACAGCGTGTTAACATAAATATCGCTCAGTCGTGTCAAAGGTCACTGACATATTCCTAGAACTTGGCAAAATACATTTTTCGGGGATGCTAAGCCGTTGCTGCCCATAAAAATAAATGTCTATAGCTTCCTTTAATGCTCGTACATCCAATATTAATCCAGAACAGGATGAAAGTTGCGTTAAGTTGATAAATATTCATGGCGGGTAACGCTCGACAAAGTAAACAACGTCGGGCATCGTAGTTGATTCCGGGAATACAAGGAATACATAGGCTCGATTTTCGCCGCTTTCTCGAGTCCGGTCTTTGTTCCTCCCCGAGAGAGACGGCTGGACGCGTGACCCGTTGACGTTGTCTGTGACGTAATTCGAAAAAATTAATTTATGCGTCTCCGATGTCACTAGAAGTGAAATCGGACGCCAAATTTCTTGTTTATTTGGCTCGAAAATGCATCACACATTGGTACATTTCTGTACATTGCGAAATTGCTATAAATTTCTTCGATGTTCGAATGGATGGCTTAAGTGCAAGCGATAATACTTCGAAAAAATTTAACTCTAATAGTGGATGCGTCTTCTGTGGCTGCTAACAAACTGACTTTCCAAAGAGAACTAAATTAAATGGAAAAGTGTCTGATTTGCGAGACAGAATTTGTCGAGTGTAAACGTGGACAGTTCTATCCGTAACGGACGCTGTTATCGAGATCTAAAGCGCCTTGAGAAGATCCGAGAAGATGCAAAAACTCTTCAACATTTATTGAAGGAAAAGTTTACAACAAATAAGCTTAATCGCCCGAAACGTTTTGTTCCTACGGACTCTAGAATTTCACCGAGTGTTGCCGCGCCGTCGAAATCCCTTCGCCACGCAACAGATCGAGTAAGAGGAAAGACCGATAAACTCAGCGCTGATTCCCACAGACTTCAGGTACCGCACTCGGTCTCGCTAAGTTAAGCCAGAGGAGAAATCACAAGGGCGATTGATTTCGCATTTGAGAACGGTCTTACTGTGTCGAACACAATCGGGGCTGACGGAAAAATTCAATGACTTTCCCGATCCTGTTGGTTGAATAACGAACACATCTAAGCCGCTAACTAGCTTTTCAAGTGCCTCTCGCTGTAAATCTTTTAAATTCTCGATTTGAAACGTCTCCAAAACTCGCTCAAAAGCCGCATTCATCTTTTCCACTCTGATGACATATGATAATTTTTGCGATAATGTTGCCAGACGAAAATCTGCAGGCGGCAACCTGATTGGCTGAAACGAACAAATAGAAATCAGACGCGTCCAGCCGCTATTTCGGGGGGATGAGTGCGGGCTCATTTTCCCGAACAGCGGCTGGTAATCGAGCCTAGGAATACAAGGCTCCTCAAGGCTTCTCAAGGAATACAAAACATTTTCAAGATCCCTAGAAAAAGAAGAGACGTTATGTAGTTGAACTCTAACAGTGAATTTAGACTGTTCAACACCTCCTGCAACTTGGACGCGATCGAGGCAGAAAAATATAATTTGAAAAGTTGCAACGAAAATCGTGTTAGTAGTCCAGACTCACAAGCCGCCAGAAGGTGAAATGAAATTATTTTCGACTAAGTCGCCTGAGTTTCCGTTATAGCCTTGGTTCTAGTCGTTCGGTAATGGACTGTAGAAATCTTCTTTTGAGTAGAAATTGTAAAGTTCGCAGTAGTTAGAATTACTGATCTCAGAAGACTTGGGTCGACCCTAACAAGATTCTTGGAGTTTGCTTACGTCACAATTTGTCACACTTTATGATAATTTATGGAAAGTGGTTAACGGTTTTCATCTGGCAAGTGTGAAAAAAAAAGTGCGAGCGTGAAGGGACGCACTGGTGTTCACCCAAAATATACAGAGGATATTACACTGCGACGCGAGGATAAGAATTTTATTATCGAGTGGTAAAATGTTGTCTTGTACCACGAGAAAGTGAAATTCATATATTCAAGCCACCGCGTAATTTCTTTTTTATTGTATAGACAAGATTATTTTTGCACAAACAACAGTGTAAGAGCGGAAAATGACGTCATCGATACTCTAACCAGTAAGGATATAGAAAATACGCCACGCGAGTCCCGGATGTAGTTTCGTGTGAACTATTTTCCACTAAAACACTCCTGTCTGTGCCATAAAGAGGAATACGTCACAACGCATGGTACAAGGACAAATATGAATTAAAACCGTTTCAAATATAGTAGGAAACGTGAGTTGTTCGTAAAAGCAATTGAGAGAGAAAACGTTTCTATACTTACGAGTAGTTACCTATAATAAATCCATCATTAAATAAATATTAAATATTATTATTATTATTATTATTATTATTATTGTTATTTTATAGCAATAAACAAACCATTTTGAAGATTGAAGGTGGCCGCGAAACAAAACCAGCCGTAGAAAAAAAACCAACGACTACGAGCCAACAATTGCATAGGGATGGCTTAGAATTTGTTCAATCCGGAAATGACAATAAATGCAAAGCGAGGCGCTTTTTTGACAAGTTTGACCAGAGTGCGTTTTCTAGTAAACGCAATGAAATTTTTTCTAACCTGAAAAGTACCGCAGATAGAATATAATGTGCGAAACATTGTAGATATCTATAAGCGCATGCGAGTTAAATTTATGGAAAGGAATAACTCTACACTGACAATGGAGACCCTTCACAAAGGCCTTTCCCGACATCCACATTACACAGTTTTTAGCAAGGTTTCGTTAGTGCAGTAGGCTGTCGGCATAGCATGCTTTCTATGGTCGTGAAGAAAGCGTATTTCAACACGAAGGATCTGTGCTGATCAGGGCAGATTTCTATAGGTCCTGTAGTTCAAGGCCTCAGTGTCAGAAATTACTTAACTTTTAAACTCATTTACACTGCAGACTGCAGACAGTTCTCTACTTAAAACAAGAACATTATTCTACAATGTTTCTTGGCTTACTTAATAAAGAGGCCTTCACTTCTCTGGTTTTATAGGGAAGTTCAGAATGCGAACTCAGGGCCTTAATCATGGTGACGTTGAATTTAGGTAACGTGTTGAGCCTGACTTGCTCGCACACGTCATAACCTTCAAAAGTTATTGGGTGACTGAGTCCCATCTGGCGGCTTACAACCTCATCTATAATATGCTGCCTTTCCTTCTCATCTAGGTAATTCAATCCGTCTTCCATGAGGCTTTCATCATTTTTATCAAATTTATGCAATAATACTCATAGTCTTCTGCTTGATGCCAATCTTAAAAAAAAAACGTTAGTTACACCTGAACCTTGGTAATTCATTCACTTCTCTTAAATCTTGTCCCTCCAACTGTTTCTCTGGCCATTGTCATGTCCGCTGCCACCTGTACTAAATCAGCTTTTCGCAGTCTTTCCTCGCCAATATCAAATCGCGTTGTGGGGTACTCTTTTACCCTCTAAGTCCAAAAAACTCGATCCTCCCCCTCTTGGTTTCTGAAGTACCCACCCCATGTCCCACAATTCTTTTGTTACTTCATGAACACTTTTCAATTCTGTTGCCCTCCCCCCCGGGGGTGGGGGGCACTTCCTATGGTGGAGTATACGGGGAGGCTCCGCCCGAAAGGGGTGACTTTCTTGAGCCTGCACCATAGTGAAAGGTTTGAAAAATCGTTATCTTAGTATATTAAGTATGTTAAGGGTCACCAAAGTGCAATGCTAAGTAAAAGAGACAGCAGCTAAAGTTAAGTTTATAAATGGGTGCCAAATTCTGGCAAAAATAACAACGCGACACACACGAAAGTTGAGGGCCTTTAGCCGAACTGACCCAGGGCGACTGAAAGCCCAGATACAAACGTCGCGACAATGGGTTATTCTAGCGTTTTGGCTTATCCTTGAGGTATAAACATGTGTATCAGAAAGGGCTACATTCTTTCTCTAGATTATGAAAGGGGTGCCATTTGGGTGAAAAAAAAAACTGGTATATTAAAGGGTAAGGGTTTGAGCCAAGGGGCGGAGCCTCCCTGTATAAAACTTTACTGCTGATAGCTTGGATTCTAGTGCCTGCTGTCTTGTCGTGCTGCCCAAAGCGGACAATAGACAATATTTTACCACTGGAAAATAAAATTCCTATCTTCGCGCCGCCGCGTAATATCCTCTATATATTTTTGGTGAACGCTAATGCTCGCAGTTCTTTTATCACACTTGCCAGATAAAAACTGTTAACCACTTTCCATAAATTATCATAAAGTGCACAGCGCCTAAGGCGCACAGGGTTTTTTTAATTTCTGTTTTCGCCCGCTACTAAGTTAGTCGCACGACGTTGATAAGATTGTGTGGCAAATTGTGACGTAAGCAAACTCCAAGAATCTTGTCAGGGTCGTCCCAAGTCTTCTGAGATGAGTAATTCTAACTACTGCGAACTTCACAATTTCTACTCAAAAGAAGATTCCTACAGTCCATTTCCGAACGACTAGCACCAAGGCTATAACGGAAACTCAGGCGACTTAGTCGAAAATAATTTCATTTCACCTTCTGGCGGCAGGTGAGTCTGGACTACTAACACGATTTTCGTTGCAACTTTTCAAATTATATTTTTCTGCCTCAATCGCGTCCAAGTTGCAGGAGGTGTTGAACAGTCTAAATTCATTGTTAGAGTTCAACTACATAACGTCTTTTCTTTTTCTAGGGATCTTGAAAATGTTTTGTATTCCTTGAGGAGCAGAAAATTTGAATCAACTACGATACCCGACGTTGTTTACTTTGTTGAGCGTCGCCCCCCATGAATATTTATCAACTTAACGCAACTTTCATCCTGTTCTGGGTCAATATTGGATGTACGAGCATTAAAGGAAGCTATAGACATTCATTTTGGTGGACAGCAACGGCTTAGCATCCCCGAAAAATGTATTTTTGCCAAGTTCTAGGAATACGTCAGTGACCTTTGACACGACTGAGCGATATTTATGTTAACACGCTGTCAATGGCGGAGTTCTAACCTGTTTTCGCTTGTGATCCAGGGAGATACCCGCACGTTTGAGCTTACAAATTGATTAAATAAGGTAAGAACTTTGCTGTGATGTTGTTTTTAAATCCAATTTAGGCCGCAAACGATGCGAAATTGTTTCTTGTAGTTGGCCCATTTTTGGGATCTCATTATAGGCTTCAGAGTAGGTTGTCTTTAACTTTACCTGGCGTGCTCAAAAATTTATCAACTTTTTCCACATTTTGTCTGTGAACTAAGTCGATCTACCTTAGATACTAGGTCGAAGCAAAATTTCGCAAACTGCATCTAATTGGCCGTGGCGCGCCTCTCAAAATTCATAAATTTCAGCCTTTCGATCACCGCCGTAAACCCCGTTGCGGGCAAAATTGGTTTTTGGCTTGTAGCAAAGCAAAGATAAAGAATTGGAAAATAAATAAAGTGGTTTTGATACATGTGTACCAAACCCTTTTCACAAACAAAAAATAAAGGAAAACAATTTTTGATTGCGACATCAAGTGGACCGCTTTTAGCGAGAATGCCACTTAAGTTTTCAGAAACGGTTTACGTTTTGCGGTTTAAGGGAAACTCACCACATTTGTCTGTATTTTCTTGGCAAAATTATGGCAGGAACTGCGCACGCGTTGTGCGTTTCACCGCTGTGAAACCAACGCCCCAGTCAGATCGAACTACTTGACTGTACCTCCGACTCACAGCGTTGTTTTTTTTCCTTTCTCATTACAGACAGTCATTTCAATCATCATGTTGATTCCTGACTCAAGCAGCTTCTCTACTCTTATCGGGTTTTTCAGCTTTGCTTCATGGTTGTTTTATGGGGGAACATTTAACGCTCTGCTGTGGTTACGCTGGAAGGAACCCAATAGGACTCGCCCGTTCAAGGTTACACGCTAATCTCTAGACGTCCTCAAAATCCTTTGTTTCTTCCCTTTTGTGGTGTACGAGGCTTGGGCGCCAGCTGAAGCCTCTCTCGCGTTAGATCTCCCCCAAGTGCTTCCCACTCGGTGTTTTCCCTCTTTACGAGCTCAATATTAGGCAGGTTTAGCAAATCCAATAGACCTGTTCAAAGATGCCTTTCATTATTTGGCACGGTTTGGCGCGAAATCAACTAATGCAATGATCCCATTTAGCGCCCCCGTTCAAATAAACGCTCCCCCTCGAGTGTCGTTTTGCTAATAAGCGCCCCGTTCCAATAAGCGCTCCTATTGCGAAAGTCGCATTGAAGATACTGACATAGAATAGACTTATTATGCAATCTGAAAATAATATTGATGAGATTGACTTGGAAGAGACAAGCGAATGCTACGCCAACTATGCGAACCCGCATCGTTACAGTTGTTGCGACCGATTGTTATGTCAAAAAAGAAATAAGCCCCCCCCCCCTCCCTCTCTAGTAAGCACCCCTCTCCAATAGCCAGCAACCCTACTTTGAGATACCAAAAGTAAATTAGCGCCCCGGATGCTTAATGAAATCATTACAGTATGTCATGCGCAAAAGTATCACGAATTATGCTACCCTGGTAAAAAGTAAATTATGGATCGTAAAAATTAAACAGATTTTTATAGGAAAGGTGACTTTGTGCCCACTTTTTTGGTTTAAGTTTGTGAGCTCAAATTGACTAAGAAGAACAAGAATATTGATTGCTGACGCTCTATGACATCCAGCAGATTACTTAACCTTATTACTTTGGTATGTCAATGATGCAACTCTAGTAAAAGCTACTTAGGCTGTTCCAGGCCATACCAGGACGAAGGCACTCGATATTTTTCATGAAATCTGCTGTTTCTTATCTGGCAGGTTTGGGTTGTTGTTCCCATAGTGATGACCTTGGCCTCATTGTACCTCGTTATCGCGCCAGTTCTTGAGGAACCCATCGGCTCACTTGTAGCACTGGGGATCATCCTTGCTGGACTGCCTTTGTACTTCATATTTGTATACACCAAATGTATGCCGAGAGGATTTTATGATCGACTCGGTAAGTCCATCATTTTTACTGGTTTCCTTCGAGTTTTCCCTGCCGCCCTTCGTGTCATTACAAAGGAGCTAACTCTTCGTGAAAATGAAACCCTTGAAAAGTAATCCACAAAAAAGAAATGTAAAGGCGTTACTCGCTTAATTGTTACAACACAAACGTAGAGCGGAATTGTCTCCACCTTTAGCTAGCCTGTGTAGCAAGCGATTATTCGTTGGCACGTCCTTTTTGAGAAGAAAACTGTTTTTGGACTTGAGGCCTTCTTCTTTTCCCAGTTTCCCCGGTACATGAATCCCCGAATATCGCGAAATTTTTCACCCACAAAAATTTTACCGGCCGGCCGATCTCCGAAATCAAACCCCGCAAGGATAATTGGGAATAGTCAGCGAGGCGCAGCCTAAAGCAAGGACAATAGGTTTAATTCATTAAGAAGGCAATTGAATGATTGCAGTCACAGAACGACTCTATGTAGGTCGTATTTACAAATCAAAGGGTTCTGTGAGCAAAGTCGTGAATACGGAAGTAGATTGAATAAACACATCGGCTGCCATAAGAACCCCCCCCCCCTCCAAGAAAAAACAAACAAACAAACAAACAAAAAGTATAGAACAGTTTCAAAATTTACGCAGGAGCTTTCTCATGTCATCACTTGAGTGAAATCAGAGATCACAATGTGTTCGTTTACATCACATTGCTTATTTATGAAATTTCAGTCTGTCCTCGGAGAACGATTTATTCGCTCTGAACTCGCTGAATTCCACATTTAAGTCGAGCGTTCCATAGGGGCTTCCTCTCTTGATTTATGATTCTAAGAAAGTACTCTTCTTTCCGAGAACGTGATATTGGCCTTTGAAAATTCTCGCGTGGAGGACACGGCAGCCATTTTGAAATGAAATTTGATCCAACATGAGCGTGCGTTCTGTTTGGGGTAGTTTAATATAAATGTTATAAAAAATTCATGACATTGCGAGTGAGTGATAAATCACCCACCAACTGGAATAAGTCGTTCATTGCGCAAGCAATGGGGAAAAAAACGTTACTTTCCAAAGACATAGCGCGCGCGATCGTCGTCCTATCGTCAGCTTATATACTGTGTTCAGATTCGCGAACGTGAAAGTGTGATTTGCTATTATACGTCCATCCAAAAAATTCCCCTCGAGAAAAGTTACCTGCTATCAGACCGAATTTTAGCAACGCTCTCATATTCTCTTCCGGTTTCACCCAGCGAAACGAAAACAAAGCCTGGTTGCAAGTTAGGAGAAAAAAGGCGGGACCCCTTACTTCAACCCACGACAGAAATAAAAAGATCTATAAAAGCTAAGTTGTCTTACCGGCTTATAAAATATACTCGAAGCAAATGAACAACAATCCGTTATACGTTAGAGCTTTACAATTTGTCAATACTGATCATTTTACTTTTGTTGTACTTAATTGTAGATGCGTTGACCTTTTGGTGCCAGAAGTCATTCAACCTTGCTCTTGAGGATCTGAACAAAACGTTGTGAAGACGCTACAAAACGGACCTCGGGGGAAGGAAAGGATTCTCAAAGCAAAAACTGTTATTTGCCAGCCTTGGTCGGTCGCTATACGATAATTAAAGATAAATGGTTGAGTAAAACAGTGATCGGCATGAGTGATTAGAATCTTAGAATCTTGCTATCGAAATAGTAACTTCACCCTCGGGAATTAAAGACTAGCTATGACTTAAATTCTTTGTTTTGCAATCAAGTTACTCAATTTGAATGATTCAAAACCTCATTAGCAATAATAAGACCCTTGTAACAATTCAAAACACATCAAGTCACTGAGTTAAAGTAAAATAATAACAAAGACCTCATAAACTTCTTAGGATATCGATCTCTCCAGATTGTCAATAATCTCTTCCATGTTCGGCCTTTTCTGAGGCTCTCGCTCCACACAACGTTCCACGAGGCCTCGAAACGGGCTTCCTATCATCCGGTTTATTTGACTTCTACGCTTTTCTGGATCTGGTTGTTCTCTGATACACATTTCACAAAGGAGAACACCAAAACTGTAAACATCAACCTAATAACAACAATATTACAGAAGCCATGTTAATCTTAATCTTTGACACACAAAATTTAGTTTGTCACGATTACTATTGATGATGATGATGATGATGATGATGATGATGATGATGATGATGATGGTGATGGGGTGATGTTAGTACGACTAGATCTCTTATTCGAGCTTGGGCTGCCTCTGCTAAAAATTGGAAAGAACTAAGGCGCCATTCCTTGTAACCTTCATTCAGAAACATCACTGGAAATAATCAAAAACCAAAAACAAAAGAATCCTTTATATTAGCCCATCCGATCGTAGATTCTTACAAAAGTTTAGACCAGAGATTACAAATTAGCCAGTACAGCTACAGCAGATTTAGTGTAAACTATTGCTAGTAACTTGTAATGTGTTAGAGGGGCTTAAATGAGATGGCAGATCCACAAAACTGACAAACGGACAAGGACGCGTTTTAATTGTCGATTGGCATAAAATGTAAACTTGTCAAATTACAATTTGAAATGTTCAAACTTAATCCAAGAATGGTTTTGATTTGAAATATCTAGTAGAGTACAACGTAATTGATTAAATGTCAACGAACACAAAACGGAAAAAGTCGGCACCGTATTTTGCCCAGTCCCCGACCACACAAAGACATAAACTTGTTTTTCTGACTTAATTAGCTGAAAGTATAAATACCTAAAACTAGCTTTATAATTCCTTGTCTGCACCCCAGTACTATGCACTCAGGCTCGTTAGAATGATGACGCCTGAGCAGCTAGTTTGCCAGAGTTCGTCTGTGCATGATGATTTAGTCTCCCAGTTTTCTGAGGGTAAACTAATACTAATTACTTAACGATAAGTGAAACCGGTCAACAAAGATGGCGTCTAAGAATAAAGAACTTCCACCGGTTCTGAGGCCCTGAAAATGATTTTAATTCAAGCTGATTAGTCGATGACTTTCAGTAAACACAGCACCGTAAGCAAAACAGTCACTACCATTTGATATCTTCATAACGGCTCGATTCAGATATGGGCAATGGTCTTCATCATTGAGTTATTCGTCATTGTACGAAAATCCAGATAGTTCTCTGTTGAAAAAGGAACAATAGGGAAAACGAAAGCGTAACAGGGTAATTATCCAGTGGTGTAAAGTTTGATTCACACAACGAATATCTTGAAACGAGTTTTTCACAGGTTGAGGTATGTTAGCAAAGGCTTATTACTTGCATACGTGTATGAATCGACATGAACAGCTTCTTCGCTTCGCGAGGTTTTTGCGAGCCAGGTATTTCTAGATACATAAGTACATGACTGCAGGAGCTTGGTGTTAGTAGTAAAGAGATGACTGTATAACCGGCCAAACTAAGAAAACTGAAAATATTTCTGGAATGTAGATTGTGTTTCGGCTTCGACTAATGACACGCGAGATTGATTAGCAATTTTAAAAATTCCTGGAGATACAAAATGGGAATCGGAGTTGTTCCGTGACTGATAAAAATCCATTCATTTTCTGCGGTTTCAAGATCTCGCATATGATTGGTCAAAGCAGAATTTACATGCCAGAACTATTTCCACCGTCGTGGGTTTTCTTAGTGGTCGTGAGGTGGTGTTCTACTGTACTGACCTTGCAGCTTATTGGATGATCCGTGGCTTCATTTAGCGATTCAGGGGCACAGTAGATCGCCGCTCCAGGATCATTTCTTGAGCTTTGACGTGCCAAGTTGGCAGTGCCATAATCTGACACCTTGCCTCGCCATTGGTTACCCTGTCGCCATAGCAACACATTGGCATTACTAATGTCGCCATGGACAATGGGTGAGGGTTTCTGGTGCAGATAATTTAGCGCTCGAGCTACATCCAGGGAAATTACGGACACTTCTTCTCTAGATAGGCACAACTGGTCTTCACTATACAGCCTTTCTCTTAAACTGCAGTCCATTATCTCTGTTAACAGCAACGGCGGGTTATCATCAGCTGTTGCTCCAATAAACTGTAACAGACAAGGATGGCGGCATTTTGAAGCAATGTCCACTTCTCGCTCAAAGAACAATCTGTTGTGATCCGACATAATGTTTTCGTACATTTGTTTTACCGCGACTTCACAGCCACGAAATTTTCCCCGCACAACTCGAGCCCACGCTCCTTGGCCGAGCTGATGACTTGTGAGGTGAATTTCATGTCTGTTAAGGATCCAGTCACGTGGATTGTCTCGCTCATATTCTAAAAGAGTTCTCTTTAGTTCGCTCTCTCGCTGTTGTTTTTCAAATAATTGTTCCCTCATTGTTGTCAGTTCTCGCTCATTTGTACTCAACTGACTTTGTAGTTCATCGAGTCGTTGTTGTTCGACTCTTAGTCGTTCTTCTTGTCTTTGGAATCCATTCAATTGTTCTTTCATTGTTATGAGTTCTTGTTCTTTTGTTCTTAACTGACTTTGTAATTCATAGACCTGTTGTCGTTCCATTCTTAACCTTCTTCGTAGCTCAGTTACCCGTTCTTGTTTCTGTTTTAATAGTTCTTCTTGGAATAAAGATTTATTCAGTTGCTCCCTTTTTTCTTCCTCTTTTGTTCTCAACTGTCTTTGAAGATCAGCAACGTTTTGTTGTTTCTCTCTTAATAGTTCTTCTTGTTCTTCTTGAACTTTACTCAGCTGTTCTGTCAGTGTAGTCAGTTCTTGTTTCTTCGTTTTTAACTGGCTTTGCAGCTCGGTAACTTGTTGTTGTTCTTCTCTTAATAGCTCCCGTTGTCCTTGAAGTTCGCTCAGTGGTTCTCTTATTGTAATCACTCTCAGTTCTTGTTCCTTTATTCTCAACTGGCTTTGCAGTTTAGTAAGTCGTTGTTGTTCCTCTCTTAATAGTTCTCCTTGGCCTTGAAATTCATTTAGTTTTTCTCTCGTTGTAATTAGTTCTTGCTCGCTTTTTTTCAACTGGCTTTGTAGTTCAGTAACTCGCAGTCGCTCTTCTCTTAATAGCTCTCCTTGTCTTTGAAATTCATTCAGGTGTTCTCTCATTGAAATCAGTTCTTGCTCGTTTATTTTCAACTGACTTTGCAGTTTAGTAACTCGTTGTTGTTCTTGTCCTTTATTTTCTTTTCCTTGAAATTCGCTCAGTTGTTCTCTCATTGTAATCAGTTCTTGTTCGTTAATTTTCAACTGGCTTTGCAGTTCAGTAACTCGTTGTTGTTCTTTTCTTAATAGCTTTCCCTGCCCTTGAAATTCGCTCAGTTGTTCTCTCATTGTAACCAGTTCTTGTTCGTTTGTTTTTAACTGACTCTGCAGTTCGGTAACTAGTTGTTGCTCCTCTCTTAATAGCTCTCCCTGTTCTTGAAATTTACTCAGTTGTTCTCTCATTGTAATTCGTGCTTGTTCGTTTTTTCTTAACAGGCTTTGCACTTTAGTAACTCGTTGTTGTTCTTCTCTTAATCGCTCTTCTTGTCCTTGAAATACGCCTAATTTTTCTTTCGTTGAAATCAGTTCTTTATCTTTTGTTTTTAAACGACTTTGTAGTTCACTCACCCGTTGCAGTTGTTCCCGTCTCAGAAGATATCCATGTTTTTGGGGCATTTTTTCTGTCATTACCATCCGTACCTCTTCTTTTTTTGTTAACTGGCTTTGCAGCGTAATAACTCGTTGTTGCTCTTCTGTTGATAGCTGTTCTTTTCCTTGAAATTCGCTTAGAGCAGCGACTCGTCGTTGTCCCTGTCTTAATTGCTTTCCTTGTTCTTGAAGTTTACCCAGTACTTCTCTAGATCTCATGAAGGCCCATTCTTGTTCTTTTGTTTTCAACTGACTTTGCCGCTCAGTAACTCGTCGTTGTCCCTGTCTTAAAGTGCTACTATGATCAAAAAATCACTTTTATTTTTTCTTCGGATTTCGAAACTATGTTTGTTAAACACTCCCCAAGCGAAATTATAAGCGTTAATTTTGAGAAGAAGACCGTTAATTTAAACTGCAATTTTCCGGTTTAATGGTCCGCCATTATTACACCAGAAAGGATACAATGACGTCATACACTCAAGAGCTGTAAAATGTAGTGTGTGAACGCGGCTTACAAATTATGCAAAACACGAGTTTGAGAGTGTGAAAGCTCAAAACTCCCGTGTTGCATACTAAATAAGGCACTTTCACACACACTGCATTCTACATCTCTTGAGTGTATGACGTCATTGTATCCTTTCTGGTGTAATAATGGCGGACCATTAAAACGGAAAATTGCAGTTTAAATTAACGGTCTTCTTCTCAAAATTAAGGCTTATAATTTCGCATGGGGAGTGTTTAATAAACATAGTTTCGAAATCCGAAGAAAAAATAAAAGTGATTTTTTGATCATAGTAGCACTTTAATTGCTTTCCTTGTTCTTGAAGTTTACTCAGTACTTCTCTAGATCTCATGAAGGCCCATTCTTGTTTGATTGTTTTCAACTGACTTTGCCGCTCAGTAACTCGTTGTTGTTCCTGTCTTAATTGCTTTCCTTGTTCGTGAAATTTACTCCGCTGTTCTATCATTGAGGCCAATGTTTGTTCGTTTGTTTTCAACTGACTTTGCAGTTCAGTAACTTGTTGTTGCACTTCTCTAAATGGCTCTCCTTTTTCAGGAAATTCGTTTAGTTGCTCTCTCGTAGTAGACAGTTCTTTTTCGTTTGTTCTCAACTGTCTTTGCAGATCCGCGTTTCGTTGTTGTACCTCTCTTAATAGCTCTCCTAGTTGTTGAATTTCGTTCATTTTTTCCCTCGTTGTAATCAGGTCTTCTACGTCTGTTCTCAACTGCCTTTGCTGCTCAGTATCTCGTTGTTGTTCCTCTCTTAATGGTTCCTCTTTTCCTAAAAAATCATTCAATTGTTCTGCCATACTTTCTTTGTATTGCGTGGTTGTATTGCGTAAGGTGAATATATATAGTTAGTTTCTTAGGGTGCATTCTTTTGGGACTATTCTGGTTATTCTTATTCCGGTTTAGGAATAACAGAATACACGGAATTTCAATTTCGAAAAGAACACTAATTCTGGAAACGGAATACCCATGGCGGAGGTGACCTGAGAACCACTATGTCTGCACACGCGCGGGCGACCGCGTCGGATTTCCCGCCAAAAATTTCCCAAAAGAACGCGTATTCTGTCTATTCCGAGTAAACCGTATTCCTTTCATTCTGTTCATTCTGCTATCGGGAGCAGAATGAACGGAATGATATTCCGTTCATTCCGAAAACGGAATAGCTCCCAATAGAACACAAATACCGTCTATTCCGAGTATTCCTATTCCGGAATAGTCCCAAAAGAACGCACCCTTAGTTTCTAAGGAAGCTGTGGCGCTGTGTTGGCGGTCAAGTGAAACACAAAAATTTGGATTTATCACCTGAGTTGATAAAGTAAATTGGCGACATAGAAGAATTGAAAGCTGACGTTTCGAGCGTTAGCGATTCGCTCAGCATTACCTAGCCTAAAGAAATTTCTGATGGGAAAATGGCACCTTTTACAAAACCAGCCACAGGTGAAAAAAATATTTAAGGAGCCTCCCATCATCTCATATCGAAAAGGGAAATCCCTTCAAAACCTACTAGTTAGAGCTAAGCTATGATGGCTTAAGAATTTCTTCTACGAACGCGGGAGTCGTGCAGGCCCGTCAACATTTTTTTAAAACCAGAAACCACATTAATTAAGTCGCTTAACAAACGATCAGAGGTCAAATTAAACTGAGAATAGCAAACAGTGCGAGCCACAAGAATCCACCGGTTATCAGAAAATTGATCAGATATGACCTCGAGATCAAAGTCTTAAAAATGCGATGCCTAAGTTGTAACGGCTCAATTGACCATTCCTCCAAACTAAGCCCACTACAAAAATACAAGAAGCAAAATTGGTCAAAAGACCGAGATAAGGCGCGGCGTACAAAGACATGAAGTGGGAGTCGCGCAGGCCTTCCAACCCCATTTTATAACTGGAACAGAGGTCACGTGCGTACAAAATATATTTACCTTGGTTGAAAATGATTTTGCCGCGGTTGAAAATGTTTTTGGCGTGAAGAAAATGATTTTGCCGTGGTTAAAATGATTTTGCCGTGACGAAAATGATTTTGCCGTGGCCAACATGATTTTGCCGTGACAAAGATGATTTTGCCGTGGTTAAAATGGTTTGCCGTGACGAAAAAGATTTTGCCGTGACACCTGTGGGCCACCGTAGTTTTGTATGAAGTACAAACCTTGTTCTTGCTTTCTTGCTCATAATTTTGGGAAAAACCTCAGCGAAAGTGACATTATGGAAATCGTTTGTTCCCTTCTTTCGTCTTTTAATTATATGGCTGAACCGGCCCGCACTGAAAAGAAGCATTCTGATTAGTTCCCGTGAGCGGTCCGAATTATCCTATACACGTCCGCTAAGAAGCCGCTAAGATGGACCACTCACGAAAATATCTTACTTAATCGTGTTTTGGAGGAATTTTAGAAGAAAGAACTGTTCTGTATGAAGCCGAAACCTTGTTCTTGCTTTCTTGTCTATAATTTTTGCGGCAAAAACCTCTGCGAAAATGACATTATGAAAATCGTTTGTTCCCTTCTTTCGTCTCTGTAGCGCGTGCTTACAGGAAGTGACGATATGTATGACGGGTAATGCGCCAATCTCGTCCCCAGAGCCTGAAAGCATTTACGGTCAGCGGGATCAAAATGCCATGAGCTCTGGGATAATCAAAAACCGGATGCCACTTTTGCGGCTTCCGCTTTTTTAAAGCGCATGTGCGGCAGTTTTTGAACTGAGCATGTGTTATGGGTCGTGTAAAGACAAGAAAAGGCGCGAATATTAGGATGTCCCCTTGTTTTTGGTGCCTTTGACATTCACGCGAGACTCGGGTGAAAATGAAAATAATCCTCGCTCGCAGACTCGCGAAGATCGCCGCACCGGTTTCAACAAATTTGTTTAAATTTGTTCACTTCACGTTAGAAACTTCAGTTTAGAAAAGAGACCCGACCTCTAATGAAAAGAACGCCAATACGAGGCGCTGAAGACTGCTGTTGTTGAGGGTAAAGATACCATTTGTGTACTGCCAGCTGAATATGGAAGATCTCTCAGTGACTGGCTGCCTCCACGCGTTTGTGACTGAATGTGTGTGTTTTTTAGCAAAAGTGGTGACGAGAAAACTAACCCTTTTATTGTAGTCGTATCCTCATTAAACTTTTTGATAGACGAACAAATATCAAACCTTAAAGTTTTCAAGGGTACTGAAAACGTAGCCATTGTCGAAGAGTTTGAATTGCCGCCGCAAATTTTGTTTCACATCTTACGGCCCTTTACAAAATGAACAAATTTTCAGCGACATCATGAAAGAAAACGATAGTCATGCACGAGGTTCATTTAGCAGTCAAATAGTGTGTAGAACCTTTTTGTGTTTTGTAAGCTTACTAATTTGAAAAGTGTTGTGGTTTTTTAATTCACGAGGGAGGAATAGCCATGGCACAACAATACGTTTATTGATAGCCGAGCACGCCGAGAGTGAAGCACTCTCTGCGCATGCGCCTGCAAGAACTGTATTACATAAAACAACTATGACAAAAAGTCTAACTGAGTAAGAAATCAACCTTTAAAAAACATGACCTTGTTTTTAGCGCGGGGTAAGCTTAAGCTTAAGAATAGACGCGGACAAAAATTAGCTTTTTTTAAGAGTGCGACTGCTTATTTATTAAGGAAGACAAATCAACTGTACTGTTGCTATTAAACGGTCTTGGACAAAGTAGAGAGGTCATTTATTTATGAAACGTACCCGAGCTGGCGTTGTGTTGTGTTCACCTTTCAACTGTGCTGGTGTTGTGTTTGTGTTGTCTTAATCGCTGTTCTCGTTGTTTTTGTCATTCTGTCCGGCCGTTGCACCAGTTTCTGCACCACGTAATTCAAGAAGCCAATCCACCATTCGCTTTTCAGCTACAGTGAGATTATCTGCTCCAGTTTAACAAAATAAGGTTTTAAAAATTCTGTCTTCTAGATCTGTTCCATCAAACTCGCACATGGCTCCGCGGAGTGAACGGATTTTGAACACAAAGCCGCTAATTTTAACTTCTACGACTGCACTGGAAAGACTGCCAGCTTCCATCCGCTTTAGACAATGTTGAGAACAATTTTCAAGCCACCAGAGCTGGAAATTAGAGGAATTATTCCAAAATTGTGCTCCTTCGACCGTCGTTTATCTTGAAGCGGGTACTCATTCATTCAGCTTTGTCAAGAACCGCTGCAACGTATCACAAGGTTTTGGCGCCTTTTTCGTTTTATTCATGTGACCGACACTTGTTTCCTTTTTTACGTCTTGTCTAACATGAATGTGAATTTGACTGCATTTATCGATTCTTTGGGAGTTTGTATAGCCCATTTTCGGATTTCATTTCCACTGTTCGTCTGACGTGATCGAAAACGTCCAGCAAAAACATCGCAAGACATTTTCGTTTCCTGTTTTGAAACTTCATACTCTTAGACTTCCGGTAAATTTCAGTTGCCAATCAGATTTCGATTCGCCAGCATTTTGACATTGATTATCCCAGAGGTCTTGAATCCTTGGTGCTGACCAAAAGGAATGCAGCCTCTGGGAACGAGATTGGTAATGCGCATGCACGACAGGAAATCGGAGGGTCTTGCGCAGAGGTTACTTATTCGCCCGCTGGAACACAGGGCAACCAAGAAACCTCTGCTTGCAGGGTATATCATCATAGGATATAAAAGAATCCCATCCATTGTGATACAGAGCACAATCTTTAACTATCAATACCGGCCTTTCCATAGCAGTAGAGTTTCCTCCCATTATTTTTCATTTAGACTTTCCTCCAGTATTTTCTTTGTTGTATGGGAAGATTGTATATTATTTTCTAATTTGTCTTTTTCTTCTATTTTTTCTTAGGTTTCTTCTTCTTGGGTTATAGGTGATGGTGTGTCCTCTTTTATGGTAATTGTAACTCTGGAGCTTTGTCGATATATTGTCCTGCATCAAAATTGTCGTTTGCGACTCTGCTGCTTTTGTTAAGGGTAAAAGGGAAAATAGGTTGTTGCAAGAAAACGGTCATAATTAAAGTATTTATCGTTACTTTATTCTCATATACCTACCTTGAAATCTCAAGAAATACTCCCGACAAGCTCTGTACTCCTCTTCCACAATGGTTGTCGTGAGTTTAACCATAGTGATGCCAAACGCTTTAAGAATGTCTTCACTAACAAGGAATTGCTGTGCCATTTCATTTAGATGACCCGTACAATAGTCTTGCCACAGTTCGTCCAGAATCTGGAGAGTTCTACATTCCACTGTGATTATCAAGCTTCCTAGCTGAGCATCGATAAGCAGCACTTTACGCACCTCTTTCAGATACTTCACATACCCGTTTAACTCCTCCTGTTTAGAAGGGTCAACTGTCTGAAAGCACTCAAGCGCTATAACATTCAAAACTTCTTGTGCAGAAGGAACATCTCCATTTCCGAGTGCTAGTTTCCTTTTACTAGCTTTCCCAGTGCTAGGTGTGGCCAATGGCTGTGGTTGATTTGAGGTGATAAGTACAACTGCCGCTTTCTGAACCACGGCTTGGGATTCCTGTGGAGTTACTACAATTCCTGTGGCTCCCCCTTGTGTACCAGACCCTGTGATAGCCTCGCAATCAATCCGCAGCCGAAGACGAGCTAATAGAAATATAAGCTTGAATTGATAAGGCAGAAAAAAACAAAACAAAAAACAAAACAACAACAACAAAAAAACATTCACAGTCTGTTGGGATACTATACACGTAATCAAAGCCAACAGTACAATTTCGTACTACTGGGCCTGAGAGCAGATTTTTCAAACTGAGAAAGTGGGTTTACATGAAGTGTAAAACACACACCTATGCTATGGCGAGCGTAAGCCTATTGCTTTTATTGTGTGAGAGTGACGTTCATTAGTATGAAGGAAATCCAAATTATGACGTCATCACCTAGTCCTTACCTAGTCTTTACCTAGTCTTTATCTAGTCCGTAACGAGGCCTAACTTGCCTCCTTATTACTACCATTGTGCGTTTTTCTGTCCTTATTCATTCAGGGAATCTCGTAAATAAGCGATCTGATATAAGCGTAAACAAAGCCAAAGCCCAAAAGTTTTTTTTAGAAATTGGTATTTTGCAATTGTTGTATTTTGAGAATTAGTATTAGTGGCTGTTTAGCGTTCCACAGTCGTTACCAAACGCACATTTAGTGGACGGATCTTATAATTAAGCACGTATTAAATGAAGAAAACTGATCTAAAGATATGTACTTCTTTCATTTGTCAAGTCATTAAAAAGCTATAAATACTTTAGTAGGTCAGCAGATCATCAGGCCTTATCTAAACAAACCAATAAAAATTGTTAGAACTTTGTAGCCCTTTTTAGAAAAGCATGGAAACAATCATTCATACCGTGAACAACGTTCATCATCTTTACAACGAGTTCCTCACTTTGTTTGTTCCATCTGTACTCTTCTTTGTACGAGGTGCGCAGTTTTTCAGCTTCCTCAAGTCTCTGCTTCCTATCTTTGTCCCTGACGTCCTTGATTGCTTTAGCCCATACTTGAGCATCGTGTGAATCAATCACAGAGTATGAACCAAACGGTACTTTACTTAGAGCCTCTCCAAACCCTGAGTTTCGACTAACCAGGATCGGCAGTCCAGCGGATAGAGCCGCAAGACCTGTTAGCCCAAACCCCTCTGTTCGTGAAGGCATGACTGCCACATCCACTTCACAGAAAGTATTTTTCAAACATTCTCGGCTCGGTGAGAAGGTCCTGACAGTTAGGTTACTATCCCGGATACCACACTCGTGAAAACGCTCTTTCACCTCCTTTTCCTTTCCTGCCGGTGCACCAACGAACAAAAGACGAATGTCGCCTAATTCAGCAACGGCTTTCGCAGCAATATCAAAACCCTGCAACGAAAAATCTTCAGCGTCTCCGGAACCGAAAAGAAGTACTCGGAATTTTCCGCTCCTTTCAAGATCCTGGGCAACTTCGGGAAACTCACTAAAAATACCGGGAGTAAAATTAAAGACCTTATCCTTGTTCTTACACGAGCAAAGATAGGAATAAAAAGCTTCGTACAACTTGGGTCCGATAGTCACGACAAAGTCCGCTAATTCGCAAAGTTCTACCTCCGTTTCATGCTTTTTTTCACCGCTTGATATTGCATTTGGGTACTCCTTAAAGACTGAAAGTTCGTCTTGGTCTGTATCCACAACTTGAACCCATTTACAATTATGGGAGTTCCTTATGATCTTTGCTTGGGGACCAAGCTTCAATCCATGACCAACAACTACGTCAATAGGCTTATCACGCGGTGGAAAGCACAGCCACATAAGCTCATCCATGCCCGGAATCCTCGTTGCCTCAACAAGATCAATTTTGTGTTCACAAGCTGCTTCTTTGTCTTTGTCATTGCACTGTGGGACAAGGAAAGTGACATGTACCTCAGGAAACTTCGCCATGTTTATGGCCAATTCTCTGTTTACAATTGACAGCTCTCCTTTACTGGAACTCCATTCAGAGGCTAGGAAAAGAACTCGAAGAGGCCCACCGTGTTCATGTGGCTCGTCTGAACTGGACGCCATGGCATAAAATCCTGAGTCATATAAAACATATACAGATTCTTAGAAAACGATCCAAAGATTAGTTGATACAATAAATCAGCCGGCATTTTACAGACCCCTTCTTCAAACCCGTTCCACACGTATACACTCGCGTGAATATTTTTTATCAATATTAAATTTTCTGAATATTCCTCATTTATTTCTTAAGGTGGCTAAACCTGGTTTTTTACTAACCTTACCTACTCTTTTCGAACATGAAATACAAAGATGCCTAAAACGAAATAGGGAATCGAGTTACACCTATTTGTAGGGTATAGATTGAAGTTTTAATAAAGTGGGGCTTTTTCGAGATCGACGTATCCATAGCAACACGGTGACTTCATTGCTACTTTTACTTTTCCTTAATTTGCAAGAAATCCAGACATTCGTTTTTAAAGCTATTTGTAGGACTTGTAGTTCATATAATTGTCTTCAGTCGTACCGATTTTCTACATTTTTTATGAGAGCGTTTTCGAGAAATAATTGATTGAAGTTTTTAGCTACTGCTAACAAACAAATCATAAACAATTCTTTTCGCGTTCCTCAAAATGGAAATCGGATGAAGTGATTTCTTTCATCTATTCCTGCAGGATAGCTGAAATCTCTAGAAACAATTAGAGGCCAAAGTTTTCTTTCCACGGTCAGGATAAATGTCAGTTTGAGGAACGCGAAAAGAATTGTTTATGATTCGTTTGTTAGCAGCAGCTAAAACTTCAATCAATCATTTCTCCAAAACGCTCTCATAAAAAAAGATGTAGAAAATCGGCACAACTGAGGACAATAATATGAACTACAAGTCCTACAAATAGCTTTAAAAACGAATGTCTGGATTTCTTACAAATCAAGGAAAAGTAAAAGTAGCAATGACGTCACCGTGTTGCTATGGATACGTCGATCCCGAAAAAACCCACTTTTTAAAACTTCAATCTATACCCTACAAATAGGTGTAACTCAATTTCCTGTTTCGTTTGAGGCATCTTTGTATTTCATGTTCAAAGAGAGTAGGTATGGTTAGTGAAAAACCGGGTCTAGCCACCTTAAACCCATGCATTTCGGAATACGTGTAGCCATTCTCTGAGAGAAAAATTGTGACGCTGTCTTGCTTGGTTTTTGCAGTGTTTCCATATTCCGTCATGTAACTGTCAAGGCTTGTCAAATCTCCTCGGATCAGTTGCTGTTCCCTTGAATGAACTTGAAACGTTGCTCATTTACAACTACAACAAAATATAAGTTACTCTGAAGTAAATGGGTTGTGTTTGGGGTTTTCATCATGTTCGGGTGTTAACAAATGACACGAACTGCCACTAACCGTCTAGTCAAAATTTTACGCTGGCATTTCACTGGCATTTTACTGGGAAAAATTACCCGAAAGAAAGGATTTGGGAGCTTCCAGGCACCTGTCAATTATTGAAGGAATTAATATCACGTAAGTTTAGCGGTCGCGAAGTGTAATTTCGGGCGCACAGAACTGTTGTAGGAAGCTTAGCGGATGAAATAGCGTTAAACCGACAACTGCTTCGCTTATAGTTTCTTATTAAATAGCTTTTACATTTCGTTCTCTGACTAGACACAAGCGATATTGAAAACAAAGCAAACACCAAACAGGTTTTTAACTCTGGTATATGTTTTGTGGCTGGTTGGGCGCTTTGGGGAATGCACAAAACCTTTTTTCGGAAGCTTTTCGGATAAAATGGCTTTAAACCAACAACCGCTTCACTTAAAAGATTATTACTATTGAAGACTTCTTGGACGAGAAATCGACAATTGCCTGACGAAATGGACCCGACAGTGAAAACTGAAAATAGTTATTCGCCGGCATCTCACTGAAGTGATACTTGTACAAATTACATGCTGTTGTCTTATGACTGTGCCTTGACCCCCTGTTATAAATGATAAATACAAAGTAACGGACGGAGAAATCATTTTTGGAAAAGCTTAGTCAAAAACCTAATGAAATTCCAAATGAAATTCGCGTTACACTTCCTACACAGTGGGTCAGTCCACGCAAGTGAGGACATTGAGAACAAAGATTCAAGACTATATCTGTCTTAAATCTGAGCGCGTTTTCTAAAAATTTTTTTCAAGTCAACGTCAACATAAAATAAACAGTAAGTGACACATTTCTAATGGCATAAATTAAATTCCCATTTCAAAACGTAATTTCTTGGACCGTAATGCTCAAAATTATGCACCTTAAATCCTTAAAAACCTTAACTTGACAAACTCTCCGCCATGAAGAAAACAAAGATGAAGACCTCGAAGGCTAATTTGGTAACTTGAACTTTTCGCCTTCCATCAAAAAGACAAGTGAGTATTCTTTTGAACTTTTTCTTTCCATTTATATATATTAGATTTTTTCTCAAGTTTAAAACTTCAGTACTGCCGAACAATCGTTTTGCTAAGCTTTTAAAGAAACCCCTTTTTGAAAAGCGACGATGGTCATGCAATTTCCCGCCAAGAAAAACGCTGGCTGCCCAAAAGCACCGCACGATTTCCCTCCAAGACAAGAGGGCATTCTCTCCCCCCCCCCCCCCGTCAGGTTGCCTTAGGACTCCCCTCTCCCCCTAGAGTCTGTACGGATTGGCGGGCATACGCTGACGTCAGAATCAAAATTTCTCGCATCGATTGGTTACCAAATTTTCGTACTCATGGTGTTTTGCTGGCGCGCTTCGCGTGCGGGAGCTCCGCTATTAAAACCACAACATAAACTGGCAACCTCGTTTCCAGGGCCTTTTCTCATCCCTCGGGAAAGGAACCTACCTTCTCGTGGTCACGTCAAACCCAAAATACTTTTGGCATCTCAGAGGAGCAGAGGACCAAGCATTTTCGGCAACTGGACACAAGACTGACAAACGACGCGATCGAATAAAAATGTGCCAAGTTACGGAATATTATTCCTAGCTTTTGCTCAATAAGCAAAATTACTTTCAGACCACTGATTTAAGCAAAAACTCTTCTAGCAACAAAACAGTGACCAAATAAAAGAATTGGCCTGGCCACAGAGCTTTTTAGTAAAAATGAAGGTTGTATGTAGTCTGTACGGCTGTCCAGAAGAAGCTAATAAGCAGATTAAAACAAGCTCATGTAAATGGTAGCGGTTTTAGATTTCTCCGTCCCACAGACGAGATGTCGTGGTTATTGTACAGGTTCCCCAGGCTAACAAGAAGACCACTTCAGTGGTAAAAGGTAAGGATTTGTATGGACCTTGATCGCTTGTTCGGCCAGCAAACGAAAAATAACAATAAATAGCCAAAATTTACATACCAGATCAAATATTGGTAAGGTAAGGTAAAGCCGCACACGAGCCAAGAAGGCCCACGCGGCCGGAGCTTATCCGGTTTCTGTAGCACGAAGCAACTGAGAGTATTGCTACTCCCCCTGGATGGGATGCTAATCCATCGCAGGGTTACCCCCAGCAGTATGTCGCCGGTACCCATTTATACATCTTGGTGGAGAAAAACAATGGGGGATAAAGTTTCTAGTCTAAGGAAACAACAGGATGGCAGGGACTGGGTGTCGAACCACCAATCTTCAGATCTGAAGTCCAACGCGCTGACCCATTACACCAGCGAAACGGCCCACAAATCCGATCAAATATTGCCCACACTGTAAATTCAGAAGATCTGTTTCAGCCCCAAAGTGCCAAGGCCCCTGGAGCTGATGCGGCCCACTGTGGGGCCATTTCAGTCACAGCTGGGACAAAATTACCCCCATTGAAAGCCGAAACAGCCCACAGTGGGACCCAATTTGGCCCTTTGGTGCTGGCCCAGCCCCTGTAAATAGGGCTATTATGTCCTTAATTAGAGAGCAAAGTAAGCCCCCAAAATGATACTGTATTTTACTCACCGAAACAGCTCCATTTTGGGGGCTAGAATAGAACTTCTGAATTTACAGTGCATCTGTTGTTTCGTGACCTTCTCAAAGCCTTTTGCGGCCATTTCAGCCAGTTTTTAAATGTCCGATGAATTTTAGGTTTCGGAAATTTAAAATTTAAAACTGCCTGAATTGTATAATCCTCTCTATGTATCTCTTGATTATCAATCGCCAATGGACAGAAGATGCAAAAGGTGAATGTTCCTTCCATTTTCAGTCGCGTTAGCAAAATCACACGTTGTTGCACCATACAAGACTGATTATGTAATCAAAACCTGAAATCGACTGTCCTCATCAGGTAGGACTGCGTGTGAATATTTACAAAGACCAAGTATAAGAAATTATTTTCCCTAGACCATAGCAGGTTAAAATTATAAATACATTAAAACCTTATTTATATGATTCCAAAAGCATACTCAAACTTCAACTCTGTATACTACAAGTGCAAACATTGAACTACATCAAACTAAAAATAACACGGAGCTGTCAACTAAATTACGAAATAGCTCGCCTTGCAACACCACAACAAAATCAAACAAGAACAGAAGCTTATCGCGATATGCTCCTGACAAAAACCTATTCTAACAACCATCACTTTTCGGTATCACTCTAACGTTATTTCTCTAAAGAGTTTGCCGCAACACATTGAATATCACGCTGAGAGCGAATTCATCGACTAACGACTTACGTCATCACTCTAAACAGCAGTACTGAACCCTAGACACCCTAGTTATCCGACACATCAGCGCCTAAAAATAACGAAAATATTTCCGACATAACCAGATCATCTTTCGAACATCAGCAATTCTTCACGAGAGCTCACGAAAATAACCAAAGGTATGTGCTTAGAATGCGCTCAACTCCACTACAATATCTCGTAGTTGCTATCGCAACCACGGGATAAAAAAATGTGTGTTACTGTCGTTAAAAGTGATCTGTTGTTCTGGCAGTAAGAAGAAAAAAACAACTTTAAAACTTCACTAAAATACAGCTTTTACATAAAATTCTTTTTGAAACTCAGCAGACAATCGTAGATTTTTACAGAATGTGTGTCTTTGAAACAAAAATGCGCTAAATGACTCGTGTTTCTTTTGCCTTGATGCCGGTTTGAAAACAATTACGCAATGTGCATTCCGGAAGAATGTATACACGGAGTATAACTGTAGACAAATAATACTTGGTACACTAGGTTTCAAGTTCTCACTTCAAAAAGGATGCTATAAACTCCACAAGGCAGCACGCTTTATATGTACCTGTATCAGACGACTTTCCTTTCTAACCTCCTTCATCTTCATTCCATGGGCGCCATAAATTTGACGTTTTGAACATGCAATAGTGAACTAAATTTCAGTTCAACGCTTCTCTCGCGTAACCCACAGCCCCACGTTCGATTGAAAGGCTGGCTTTCTGACGACTGAGGCTGAGGAACACTCAGTCCCGGTACTTTCTCACGTTGGTATGCAAACAGTGGAAGAGAGGGGTAGCTCATTTTAAGGCTTGTTATTTTGAATAAATGTTCACAATTAGTAATTTGAAGCATGGTTTCAGAGTTGTGCGTGCTCAGTTTCTTAATTGTACTTCTCATTAGCACTGAATTAGTGATTCTCATTAGCATATAAGAAACGGGTTATACGAATTCACTCTACTGTAATCAAAATTGATAACAACCGATACAAAACGACCAAAAATGCAGTGCTTGCCATGTGATTATATTATCATCGATTTCTTGAGCGAGTGATATCTGGAGGCCTCCGTTGAGTAAAATACGTTTATCGCTATCTGCACGAGAACTCCGCTTTTTAAACCTAAAGGCTCCAGTCACCATCTTGAACAGACTCTACTTCGTTTGGATAGTTTAAAATACAACTTACGGCTAGGGTAAATGAACTTTGAGAAAGCCATTGTAGTAAATCACTGAAAAGCACTTTTTTCTTCGAGATAGCGAGATGTTCATGATGGCTAGCAGCCAATTTAATACTGTATAGTAGTAAAGGAAAACGGGTTTCTTTCCGAGAAAGCGAGAGGTTCGAGATAACAACATCTGGAAGTCCCCTGTAACTTTTTACAGATTTTCTTCCTCCTTTTCGTTTAATTTCAATGAGTAAGTATTCTAGATAGAGGAAGTATACTATAAAATTGTCAAAACTGTACTGAAAAGTATAAACATCCTGGTAAATTAAAAGAATATATGATGTCAGATGAAGGCCATCCATCAGTTGCTTGTTGATCTTCCGTTCATGTACCACAGAATCACACTGGGAACCTCTTCGCACCGACTTTAATTGATTTAGAAACGTGTTAACTGAAAAGAGTTGCACTTTAAATACAACACTGAGAAAGCGCAAAAAAATATTTCCTCGGCGTTCCATCCCGGGCACCCAGCGAGAAAATTTTAGCAAATTACCTGAAATATCATTTTCTGCTATCTAACTGAGCTTGTTTCAGAGCTTTTTTAAAAAAGGACCTATTTGTGTAAGCTAATGCAGGTCGATCTGTTCGGCGTTTTTAACTGAAAATTTAGGCCGCAGAAAATGGTAGGAATCGTATCCGCGAATTTCTGAGCCGATGATGGCTCCGAAAATGCTAGTTGACCTTATTTTACACACTATGCACGACATATTTGTCCCTCCGAAAACAACAGGAATTGAGAACTCCTCCTGTTACGAAAGTCCGAGCTGATGTTTTGCGAAAGAAATCTCTAGTTTTAACCGCAATTAAATCCGAATATCCCAGGCGATTGGTCCGAACAGATATTCCCCGAAACGAACCGCTGGGCGCCCTTGTTCCATGAATGAATAGATGTCTGCATTCACAACTGCTCCACTCACCCTTATAAGAACCGGAGGGAAACAAACCTACAGGATTTAAAAACAACCCACCTTTTCGTTGGTGTCAGTAACCCCTCGTAATTGTTACAGGTTCTCTCGGTCACCTTCGACCGTGAAAGTTTGCTGTCTTCTCAGAGCGAGAGATTTCCCAATAAATCATTCACACGACATTGGACCTCTTAGATTTAAATCAATCACCACATACCAAGGCAGTCAGTTCCCCGAAATCCATCGCATGTGTCATGAGGTCGATCGGAGACTTATTTACATTGCAGGATGACATTGTTTATTTGCTATGATTATAGTAACGCCGCACACACGAATAAGTTTTCTATGACAAAGTTTTCCTTTCAGGGACAAAATATCCTTGCCTATTTGCCAACAATGACTTTTGGACAACAGAGCAGCAAGCCTTTCAAGGAGGGAAAGCCAGAAAGTTGTACAAAGTTAGTGGAAAAATTCGTCTAAAATTAAATAGCTCTTTTCCTTTGCATTTACATTTTGCCGTGACCAGTATAATGATTACAATCTTGGTACGTTCGGCGATTTCGGGGTTCTATCCGAGGACGCACTGAAAACAAACTAGTTCAGCTTTTGCATTAAAGTGGGGTTCTCAAGGTCGTGATGTTCTCCTGGGGAGGGGACAGCAGGGGGATTAAATTTTGGCCTTTTTTTCCTGGGGAGAGGGTATATCAGGTTATTACCGTTTTGATAGCCTGTTTTGTTATCGATATCATACCTGCCATGTTGTACATTGGTTTTTTTTATTTGTAGCGACAGTTTTAGTTTTGTTTTAGCGCATGCTATTTAAATTTTCAATTCAAAATTGCAACATACTTCTAATTTATAATTGTATCGTCATTATTGGGCGGCGACCGGCGAATCAAAACCCAAATGTGCACACAGTGCTCTTTGGAGTGATGTCGGCCGCAATTCTGTGCAGCAGACTGACGAAAGCTTCACTGAATGACTACAATGTCTTAGCACTTCCCGATGGTTTTAAATTGTTGTGTTGTCATTACTGGGAGAGTGGATCCTGGAAGTGGTTTGCTTTCACTTTCACTCCAGGAGAGGGCAAGTGAAGCAAAACTAGAAACTACATGCTGGGTGTGTGAGATTTATTATCTTGTTTTTCGGATGGCCTTTCCATTATTAGAACATGGTCACACCCACTCAGCCAATCAGTGTCCAGCATTTCGATGCTCTATATGCCATAAACTGTCTTAAATGTGTAAATCTAGTAAATCTTGTGGGGCAATCACTGTCTCGAGTTCCTCAGTCCGTGTATTGGCTCATGGCTGTTTACGCATCAACTGCGATAAACCGCGCGGTGAAGCACTCTCAGTAAAACATTGCAACTCAAAGGCGTGTGTACAATAGCAAAAATATCGTAAACCAAATAGCAACGTGATTTCAAGGTGAGAACTAAAAAATTGAAATGCAAAAATACAATCTGCGCGCAAAAACGAAATTCTTCGTGGGTTTGACCATGTTCTAAGACGGTTAGACAATGAACGCTCGTGTCCTATGGGATATAGCGTCCCTCGCAAGTTAGAACATGGTCACACCCACTCAGCCAATCAGTGTCCAGCATTTCGATGCTCTATATTCCATAAACTGTCTTAAATTGTGTAAAGTGGCGGGGGCTTTGAAGCACAGGGAAATTGCGGGGTAAAAGTACAGAGAATTTCTGCATTCATTAGTGGTTCTATATAGAGCATACTAATGAGGCATTGTTTTCCTTTGTTTGGAAGCCTCATTAGTATGCTCTATATAGAGCATACTAATGACTAAGTAGAAACTACTAATGAATGCACAAATGCTCTGTGAATATTTATAACTAAATCGATAAAAACAACAGCTTCCTTGGTGGTGTCAAAAAACAACAAAAAATGGAATCTTGTAATAGCAAAGCAAAAACCAAAACGAAAAAAAAACCATTACGTTACAACTTTACATTAAGTAAGACATGTTCAGACCTTAATTGAAATAGAAGGACAGACTTGTTTCTCCGCATTTGTCGGACTACGAGTGTTGTACTTGAACTTGTCTTTGGTCTCTTGGCTTTCCCTGCGTGTTCCCCACTTGCTAGTGCCAGTGGTTGTAGCGCGTCGAAGACTGATTTCACCAGTGTAAATCTAGTAAATCTTGTGGGGCAATCACTGTCTCGAGTTCCTCAGTCCGTGTATTGGCTCATGGCTGTTTACGCATCAACTGCGATAAACCGCGCGGTGAAGCACTCTCAGTAAAACATTGCAACTCAAAGGCGTGTGTACAATAGCAAAAATATCGTAAACCAAATAGCAACGTGATTTCAAGGTGAGAACTAAAAAATTGAAATGCAAAAATACAATCTGCGCGCAAAAACGAAATTCTTCGTGGGTTTGACCATGTTCTAAGACGGTTAGACAATGAACGCTCGTGTCCTATGGGATATAGCGTCCCTCGCAAGTTAGAACATGGTCACACCCACTCAGCCAATCAGTGTCCAGCATTTCGATGCTCTATATTCCATAAACTGTCTTAAATTATGTAAAGTGGCGGGGGCTTTGAAGCACAGGGAAATTGCGGGGTAAAAGTACAGAGAATTTCTGCATTCATTAGTGGTTCTATATAGAGCATACTAATGAGGCATTGTTTTCCTTTGTTTGGAAGCCTCATTAGTATGCTCTATATAGAGCATACTAATGACTAAGTAGAAACTACTAATGAATGCACAAATTCTCTGTGAATATTTATAACTAAATCGATAAAAACAACAGCTTCAACGGCGATGCCAAAAAAACAAAAAAATGCAATATTGTAATAGCAAAGCAAAAAGCAAATCGAAAGAAAAACCATTACTCTACAGCTTTACATGAAATAAAAAATGTTCAGACCTTAATTGAAATAGAAGGACAGACTTGTTTCTCCGCGTTTGCCGGACTACGAGTGTTGTACTTGAACTTGTCTTTGGTCTCTTGGCTTTCCCTGCGGGTTCCCCACTTGCTGTTGCCGGTGGTCGTAGCGCGTAGAAGACTGCTTTCACCAGTGTAAATCTAGTAAATCTTGTGGGGCAATCACTGTCTCGAGTTCCTCAGTCCGTGTATTGGCTCATGGCTGTTTACGCATCAACTGCGATAAACCGCGCGGTGAAGCACTCTCAGTAAAACATTGCAACTCAAAGGCGTGTGTACAATAGCAAAAATATCGTAAACCAAATAGCAACGTGATTTCAAGGTGAGAACTAAAAAATTAAAATGCAAAAATACAATCTGCACGCAAAAACGAAATTCTTCGTGGGTGTGACCATGTTCTAAGACGGTTAGACAATGAACGCTCGTGTCCTATGGGATATAGCGTCCCTCGCAAGATAGAATGCCACTCGGCTTGCGGCCTCGTGGCATTCTATCTTTGCTCGGGACACTATATCCCATAGAACACTCGCGTTCATTGTCTAACCCTTACAAAGAAAACTTTCCTTTCAGTTCTCTCTTTATTCGAGAGGGCTCATTTTCAACTTCAAGTAAGCTTGTAAAATTCACAATGGAATTAAAAAAAAACTATAGAAATGTAAAAAAAAAAAAAAACATGACAAAATTTCAAAAAAACATGTAAATGATATGAAACAAAACGGCAAGGAATGACAAGTTATAAAAGACACTTCAACAAACCTACAAAATCGGACTTAGTGTGTTAGAACTCCGCCCCCAACCCGTTTGACGTTGGAAATGGCTGGGATCTACTAAGCATTTTAATCCATGAAATCCATGAAAAGAGGGTGTTCTGCATTTGTCTTCGATTCTTCGACTTGGAATACGCGGTTTATCTTGTGTTGCGCTGGAAGAGCCGTAGCAAACGACCGCGAAAATGGGAACACGAGAGAAAATATCTGGCGGAAGGAAGTGATTTTAGCATTTCTTTGTCCACCGTCTGTCAACAAACTAAGTAAACACTGATATTTTAACGATTTTAGCCCGGCAAGCTAAGCAGAATTATATTGTATTGTATTTCGTTTCTTACAGGAAGTGGCTGCTTTGCTTTGCTGAAACTTCTTTTTTTTGTACTATTTTAATGAATATAAGGGAAGGTACGTTTTTTGTTGGCGGGGGGAGGGCTGGGGAATTTTGGTATTTGTTTCCCAAAAAAGTGTTGGCCCTCCCTTGCATTTTAATAAAAAAACTTCTGACCCCCCCCCCCCCCACCTTTAGGTGACTAACAAAAGTGCGACCTCCCCTCACTACTACATGGTATGTTCCATGCTGTAGAAACCTCAGAACGTTTCGCTTGTGAATGCAAAGTTTTTGAATATGAATATATCTCGATATTGAATGTGTGCGCCCTGAAACAAGGAAAATGCGAACAATCAGTGTGGGATATTTACGTTTTATAGCTGAAGTTTGAATATGGAAGTAATTGAGTATTATAAAAGTTTTGAACATAAAATATCTAAGGGAAAATACAAGCGCTTCTGTCTCCGACTAGCCGGCATTGCTGTTGGTTATTTTAACAGAAAGGTTTATTTGTTTAGCATGCGAAATCTGCCTCTCAAAAAAAATATTTCCTACATTTCCGACAGCGTAGAGCGCATTGTTGGATCTACTAGTAACTCTTCAGAACTAAACGACTCAGGAGATCAGGCAGCGGATAGCCAACAGCAAGAAGCTGAAGAAACGATAACTGAGTCAAGTACTTCTCGATACGGACGGAAAAGGACACGAGTCCTGCTAGATACATGTAGATACATGTAGAAATGTAACCTAATACCTATGATAAAACACCAAATTAAATCAAAGTAGGTGAAAAGAAAAACTTAATCTGTAAGAAAAATGGAAAACAACATCACAAAAATTCTCATTAAAAAATTCTGGAAAAGATGTGTGACCCTTCCTTGAATAGCTCACATGAGGTATGGCCCTCCCCTTTTGGGGCTCACTTTCACTGATGACCCTCCCCTCTGAGGCCCCAGCCCTCCCCTCCCAAGAAAAAACGTACCTTCCCTAAGCTACAAGATTTACGTTTATATTGTAATAATATATAGGTCATATAGAGATAGGCTAGCCTAACAGCGGAGTTCCCAAGGAATAAGCTGGTGTGCGTTTCTCTTAAAAGTCCTTGAAGTGCTCCGAATCGTTCTCAAAAAAGTCCTTAAAGTGTTCCGAAAGCAAGTGCTCCGAACTGTCATCCAATACTTTAGGGGATCTCATCTGTGAATCGGCAGCTTTAGAGGGCAATTAAGTATTATTTTTGCGGGCTTCAAACTGTACACATGTAATATGTTTCTTATTCACGAACTGTCTTGGTTGATTTTGTAATATTTCCATATCCTGACATTTAAATGTCAAGGATTCATTTGTCAAATCTCCACGGACAATTGGCTGTTTGCTTGAACGAATTAGAAACGTCGCCCATCTACAACAGCAAAATATAACTAACTCTGGGTCATCGTTTTGGGCTCATAATCGGGATCAGAAGGGCTGAAGTGAACTCACCTAATTTCTCTTTCGTCTAGAATATATATATATATGTATCTATCTATATATATATATATATATATACACCCGTTTTCAAAAACATTGCAACTTGAAAAATATATATACATATATATATACCTTTTGTTTTCATATTTATTCTTTTGTTTTCGCGTTGTGAAGACAAAAGATGTATATATGTATATATATTTTTCAAGTTGCAATGTTTTTGAAAACGGGTGTATATATATATATATATATATATATATATATATAAACGAATAAACAAGAAATAAAATTGCTTCACTTATCCTAGGAGTGCTCAATGCAGAAATATGCAGAGCAAAATACAAATAAAGAAAGAAATTGTTACTAGTTACTCGAGAAATCCGAGCTGGTAACGAAATGCCGCCACGAAAACAAGTTCTTCGTGGCAACCAATCAGAAGAAGCGTCGCTCCAACCGTTCCTGAATTTGAACATCTATAACTGACATCTTTTCGTAGACTGACTCAGTCTGATGATCGCCTTGAGCGTGAAACTCGAGTAACTAGTAACAATTTCTTTCTTTATTTGTATATATATATATATATATATATATATGTATATATACATAGGCTAGCCTAAAACATGTAACTGAAAACAAAGCTCCCAAAGAATAAGCTGGTGTTCGTTTCTCGATTCGTGCCCAATAATATTTCGGGACTTTTTCGGACTTGTATTTCTAACGAAAATAATTTTTCAAAAAGCCCGAAAGTGTTTCGAATTGTCCCCAGTATTTGGGGGCGGAAGGGGAGGGGGTCTGTTTGGGTTGACCCTGTGAATCCAAGCACGAAAGGTAACTCTACAAACAGCTTTATTTATTACTTGTATTCCTGGGCTTCAAACTGTACTTTTAAAATACTTTTCTTATTCACGAGCTGTCTTGCTTATTACAATGTTTCCATATCCTGGAAAATCGACACAGTCACGTATACAGCATAGAATTTTGATCGACATAACAGCCGTCCCCCCCCCGGGGAGGGGAACTCCCTTATATGAGCTAGATAGGTATGTGCGACGCCAAAGGGTATGGTTTTCGAGCCGTTTTAGTCTGAAGTAGGGTATAGATTTTCACTATTTTGGTCTGAAATAGGGTAAGGTTTGTGCGATCTGGTCTGGAATTTGGTATGGCTTTTCGAAGAAGCTACTTTTTTATATTGTTATTATTATCTTCTCTTGAGAAGTGTGTCTTGATTAATATCGGAAATTTGAAGCCCGTCTCAAATGTCTACACAAACCAAATTATGACGTCATCAATTACTACTTACCTAGTTTTTACCTGGTTTTTACTTAGTCCGTAACGGGGGCATTAATTGTGTCATTATTACCGTTTTAGTATGTTTAAGGGTCGCCGAAGTACAATATGAGCTCAGTCTAAGTACTTAAAATGTTTGAAAAAGAAGAAGAAACAAACAAACAAACAAGCAAACAAACAGAAAGTATAGAACAGTTTGAAAATTTATGCAGGAGCTTTCTCATGTCGTCGCTTGGGTGAAATCAGAGATCACAACGGAGGATTTGTGTTTGTTTAGATCACATTTACTTTTTTTTTGAAATTTCAGCCTGTCATCGAAGAGCGATTTCTTCGCTCTGAACTCGCTGAATTCCACATTTAAGCTGTCGAGCGTTCTTTAGGGCTTCCTCTTTTGTTTTATGGTTCTTAAAAAGTACTCTTCTCTCCGAGAACAGGCGTCTTGAAAATTCCCGCGTGAAGGAAACGGCAGCCATTTTGAAATGGAATTTGATCCAAAGCGAACCAACAAACACGAACATGCGTTCTGTTTGGGGTAGTTTAATATAAATGTTATATAAAGTTCACGACATAGCGAGTGAGTGACAAATCTCCCACCAACTGGAATAAGTCGTTCATTGCGCAAGCAATGGGGGAAAAAAACGTTACTTTCCAAAGACGTAGCGCGCGCGATCGTCGTCTATCGTCGGCTTATATACCGTGTTCGGATTCGCGTACGTGAAAAGTGTGATTTGTTATTTTACGTCCATCCAAAACAATTCCCTGGAGAAAAGTAACCTACGATCAGACCGAATTTTAGCAACGCTCTCATATTCTCTTACGGTTTCACCCAGCAAAACGAAAACAGAGCCTGGTTGCAGGTTAGGAGAAAAAAGGCGGGACCCCCTACTTCAACTTGCGACAGAAATAAAAAAATCTAAAAAAGGCCAAGTTATCTTACCGACTTATAAAATACACTCGAAGCAAATGAACCACAATCCGTTATACGTTAGAGCTTCGGAATTTTTCAATATACTGATCATTTTACTTTTGTTGTACTTAACTGTAGATGCGTTGACCTTTTGGCGCCAGAAGTCATTCAACCTTGCTCTTGAGGATCCCAGCAAAACGTTATGAAGACACTGCAAAACGGACTTCAGGGGAAGGAAAGGATTCTCAAAGCAAAAACTGTTATAAGCCAGCCTTGGTCGGTCGCTATTTGATAAATAAAACTAAATGGTTAAGTAAAACAGCGAGCGGCACCCACTTCCTCGTCAAATCGTCAATACACTGCAAAACTTTGGTGCGAACAGAAACATTGGTGTGAATAGAAACTGACTACAAAGAAAAAATGTGTATAGAGAAAATTTATGATGTAAGAAAAACAACCAATGTCATTCCTGTCATTATTAATAGAATTTCAGAGAAAACTATTGATCAACCTATCCTTTGCCGGAGAGAAAAGACCGCAAAACAGACCTTCTTTTCTTTCTAAAACAGGAAAACGCTTGATGTTGGGTACGACTGAACGCGCGCAAACCTGCAGAGAGGTCACGGAGGAATCTTTCTGTTATTTTTTCTTACATTTCATAAAATGCGTCTTTATCACACGTTTTAGTGAACTTTAGGACGTACTTGACTTTGTTCCGCTTCACTCCTTGTGTAGCACGTGGCCTCTGCGGCTGCTCTCCATTTACACTGGTTGTGATTGGCCCTCTCTACATGGTTCCGTGTCATCCTATAGTCAGCCATGTTTAACAGAACTGTCCTTCTCCATGGTTTCCTTGTGTATTCCGTTCTTCTCGCATTCTGAGAATCCCACTCCAGGGCTTCCCTTGTGAGGTTGGCAGGAGGCTTCATCATGTGTGTCGTCCACTTCCGTCTTCTGATAGACTACGACCAGTCTCTCTTTCCGCTCAGGAATAGTCTGCAAAAAGAACACGCGAGCTAGGCGAAAATCGTATGTGGCGTGAAATCCTGACGCGCTTGTGGTGCTCACAACTCTTTCTTACCCTGCTCGTTTCCAAAGGCCCCAGGGTGTGATAATGCATCAGTGAATTTCAGGCCACCTTTTTTGATTTCTATTCTCGCTGTATTAGTTAATACAGTGATCTCATTTTTGGGGGAGGTGAGTTAACGAAGTGTATTCCTTTTCATTATTGCTACGATAGTGTGTTCCTTTTTTTCAAGACTTCATAGCCATGTTACCTTTTCTCTAAAACACTCTAAAATACCCATTATAAGATATTTACATCGAGAGACCTGTGGTAAACATAGTTACAGATGTTGCCTTTTCGATGTTTTTCATCTATAAAACCAACATCATTAAAACTTTTGTTACACGTTGGTGAGCAATGGGAGACAACCAGAAGTTCAATGTTTCCTGTTAAGACGTTTGTCCCCATCATGAGTACAGTGACAAGCTACCGGACAGTGCGAACCAAAACGTTTTCAGCCCGCCTTTGGTAAGGAGTGAAAAACAAGAAATAAGCAAACAAACAACAGAAACAACCATCTCAGCAAGCCCGAGGAGGGAGTACGCAACTTCTGGTCGACGTCCGCGTGGCCGCTCACGAACGTCTCATGGTGCTGAAGTTTATATTGAATGGTGAAAAACGGAGTACTTAGAATCTCGCTAACGAAATAATAATTTCACCCGCGGGAATTAAAGTCTAGCTATGACTTGAATTCTTTGACTTGCAATCAAGTTATTCAATTTGAATGAGTCAAATCCTCATTAGCAATGATAAGACCCTTGTAGCAATTCAAAACACATCAAGTCACTGAGTTAAAGTGAAATAAAAAAGGCCTCATAAACTTCTTAGGATATTGATCTCTCCAGATTGTCAATTATCTCTTCCATGTTCGGCCTTTTTAGAGGCTCTGGCTCCACACAACGTTCCACGAGGCCTCGAAACAGGCTTTCTTTCATCTGGTTTATTTGACTTCTACGCTTTTCTGGATCTGGTTGTTCCCTGATACACATTTCACAAAGGAGAACTCCAAAACTGTAAACGTCAACCTAATAACGACAATGTAACAGAAGCCATGTTAAAAATTTAAAAATTTCACGGAAAATTTAGTTTGTCAGGATTACGATTGATGCTGATGATGACAATGACGATGATGATGATGATGATAGTAAGCCTAGATCTCATATTTGAGCTTGGGCCGCCTTTGCTAAAAATTGGAAAGAACTTAGGTGCCATTCCCTTCAGCCTTCATTCAGAAACATTACTGGAAAAACTTAGTAACTAGACACGGCAACAAAATCTTATCTCTTCCTTAACTTTCGGTGATATGTCGATAAGCCCAGAAACGAAGAAATGGCCTTAATTTTTAATTGGGCAACAGAAGATTATTTGTCCCCTTAACAGGGTGGGGGGGGGGGGGGGGGGGAATTGGGCACTTTTGGAAATGACTGATGCAATACTGTCACTGGGAACCGCAAATTTGACAAGGCCGAAGCGTTATATTTGTTGATTGGCCAAAACATGAAAAAAACCTGGTTTTCTCAAAACTTCAAGATTGGTTTTTAATTGAAATGTCAAGTAGAGTAAACTTAAGAGAAATATAAGCTTTCGGCTATTATACTATAGCCTTTAACGAATGTAAAAAGAAATGAAAGCGCATGATTGGAAATATATGCAAGGGAGGGTGTGAAAAGATTAAACACAAGAATACAATAGAAGTGTAAAAAAGCTAAAAATGGACAAAAACGGACGAAATAAGAATTACAATAAGATAGAGTATTGTCTTGGTAGCGGTTTAGAATTATTGTCTGCGCCGACAGTTTTGGCAGTATGCCAGGATTCTAGTGTTCTTCGAATACGGTAATTGCCTTTGTCTATCACGGTAGCGCCATCAAAATCAATTGAATGATTGTTTTGCCAAGCATGGTTGGCAATGTTCGAGCCTCTAGCATAATTTTTAAGATTTCGTTGATGTTCCTTTCTTCGGGTTTTAAAACATCTGCCAGTTTCTCCTACGTAACTCCAACAGCAATCAGCACACGAGATTTTGTAAACAACATTGCATTGTAGATCCAGGGGCTGCCTAAACTTAGGAGAAGGGAATTCTTGTTGCAGGGTTTTAGCTGGTTTGCTTACTACACGGATGTAATTTTTACGAAGTAATCTGGTGAGAGGTTCAGTCAATCCGCGGATATAGGGAAGACATGCGAAACCCAGGGAAGTATCAGATGGATCGGCCCATTTGAAGAACATGGACACTAATTCTTCCGGAGGAGGAGTTGTCGGGGCTGACTTCTTTTTTAAAATGTTACATCCGTGTAGTAAGCAAACCAGCTAAAACCCTGCAACAAGAATTCCCTTCTCCTAAGTTTAGGCAGCCCCTGGATCTACAATGCAATGTTGTTTACAAAATCTCGTGTGCTGATTGCTGTTGGAGTTACGTAGGAGAAACTGGCAGATGTTTTAAAACCCGAAGAAAGGAACATCAACGAAATCTTAAAAATTATGCTAGAGGCTCGAACATTGCCAACCATGCTTGGCAAAACAATCATTCAATTGATTTTGATGGCGCTACCGTGATAGACAAAGGCAATTACCGTATTCGAAGAACACTAGAATCCTGGCATACTGCCAAAACTGTCGGCGCAGACAATAATTCTAAACCGCTACCAAGACAATACTCTATCTTATTGTAATTCTTATTTCGTCCGTTTTTGTCCATTTTTAGCTTTTTTACACTTCTATTGTATTCTTGTGTTTAATCTTTTCACACCCTCCCTTGCATATATTTCCAATCATGCGCTTTCATTTCTTTTTACATTCGTTAAAGGCTATAGTATAATAGCCGAAAGCTTATATTTCTCTTAAATTTTTTAAACCAGAGAACGCTTTTTATATTTTTAATATGTCTTATCCTGGTTACAGTTCAATTTTTAGAGTAAACTTAATCGATTAATATCTCAACGAATACGAAAGGGAAAAGTCACACAAATCAGGAATTTTCAAGTAGCACCTCTCTCGGTCTCCTCCGCAGAGGCTCCTATCAGTAAACAACTCTGAATGCGAAAACGGGAGCGCAGCGAACGGGAGCGCGGGGGAGAGAAACGGGATCGCGGGGAATGATGGGAAGAGGGAAAAAGCGGGAGCATTCCACGGTTCCTCGCGTGCTTTGCTGTTTTTCCCTTTACCCAGCTTCCGCGCATTTTTTCCCTAAGCGTGCAGTCAAGGCGTGACTGTAGGAGGCCTCTGCGGAGGAGGGAGAAGCAACATAGTATTTTGCCCAGTCTCGGGCCACATAAAGACGTAAACTTGTTTTTCTTACTTAGCTGAAAATACATATACCTAAAACTACAGTCCCGGTCACATTGTGTTGGAACACTTCTCTCAATGTCACAATTTACCTGCCTGAATCTGCGGCTCTCCCTCCCCTCAATGTTGAGTGAACCAATTTTGGTTGTGCAGCAAGTCATTGTTATCCACATTGGGAGCTGGGGGCGGGGGGGGGGGGGCGAATGTTGACGCCTGAACAGCTAGTTTGCCAGGGTTCATCTGCACATAATACTTAAGTCTTCTAGTTTTCTAGGGGCTTACTCATACTTATTACGTAACCGAAAGTGAAACAGATAAAGAAAGATGGTGTCTAAGGACCGAGTCGCACTAGAGCGAATTCAAATATTGTGATTTAGCCTCTTTTGACGCTTGTTAGCAAAGGTTTATAACTTGCATAAGTGTTTGAATCGACATGAACAGCTTTTTGGCTTCGCCAGGTTTTTGCAAGCTGCGTATTTCTAGTTACACACGTCCTGCAGTCATTTACATACGTAAATGACTGCAGGAGCTTAATAATGAAGAGGTAACAGTGTTACAGCCAAAATAAGAAAGCTAAAAACATTTCTGGATTTTTGATTGTTTCTTCCAATCACTTCCGAGATTGATTAACAAACTTTAAACATTTCTGTATGGTAAATAAAAGAGATACAAAACGGGAACCAGAATTGTTCCGTGTCTTACAAAAATCCATTCATTTTATGAGGTTTCAAGATCTTGCAAATGAATGGTCCACGCACAATAAACATATTTCCACCGTTCTCGGTTTTTCAGTTTGACTGTTACGGGGTGGCTGTGAGGTGGTGTTCTACTGTACTAACCTTGCAGCTTATTGGATGATCCGTGGCTTCATTCATCAGTTCAGGTGCACAGTAGATTAAGGCTCCAGCATCGCTTCTCGTGCTTTGACGTACAAAATTGGCAGTGCCATAATCCGAAACTTTGCCTCGCAGTTGGTTACCATGTCGCCATAGCAACACATTAGCACTGCTTATGTCGCTGTGGATGATGGGTTTGGGTTTCTGGTGCAGATAATTGAGCGCTCGAGCTACATCTAGAGATATAACAGACACTTCTTCTGTTGAAAGAGGTGGCTTGTCTTCATTACACAGTCTTTCTCTTAAACTGCAGTCCACAATCTCAGTTACCACCAATGGTGGGTTATCATCGGCTGTTGCGCCAATAAACTGCAACAGGCAAGGATGGCGGCATTTTGAAGCAATGTGCACTTCTCGCTCAAACAACAATCTGCTGTGATCTGAGTTAAGGGCTTCGTACATTTGTTTTACCGTGACTTCGCAGCCACGAAATTTTCCCCGCACAACTCGAGCCCACGCTCCTTGGCCGAGTTGATGACTTGTGAGTTGAATTTCATTTCTATTAAGGATCCAGTCACGTGGATTCTCTTGCTGATATTCTAAAAGAGTTCTCTTTAGTTCGCTCTCTCGCAGTTGTTTTTCAAATAATTGTTTCTTCATTGTTGTCAATTCTTGCGCATTTGTACTCAACTGACTTTGTAATTCATCGACTCGTTGTTGTTCGACTCTTAGTCGTTCTTCTTGTCTTTGGAATCCATTCAATTGTTCTTTCATTGTTATGAGTTCTTGTTCTTTTGTTCTTAACTGACTTTGTATTTCATGGACTTGTTGTCGTTCCATTCTTAACGTTCCTCGCAGTTCAGTTATCCGTTTTCGTTTCTGTTTTAATAGTTCTTCTTGGGATAAAGATTTATTCAGTTGCTCCCTTTTTTCCTCCTCTTTTGTTCTCAACTGTCTTTGTAGATCAGCAACGTGTACTTGTTCCTGTCTGAACAGTTCTTCTTGTACTTCTTGAAATTTACTCAGTTGTTCTGTCAATGTAGTCAGTTTCTGTTTGTTTGTTCTCAATTGGCTATGCAGTTCGGAAGCTCGTTGTAGTTCTCCTCTTAATAGCTCTGCTTGTCCTTGACATTTATTCAGTTGTTCTCTCGTTGTAATCAGTTCTTGTTTGTTTGTTCTCAACTGACTTTGCAGTTCGGTAACTCGTTGTTGTTCTTCTCTCAATAGCTCTCCTTGTGCTTGAAATTCGCTCAGTTGTTCTCTCATTGTAATCAGTTCTTGTTCTTTTGTTTTCAACTGACTTTCCAGTTCAGTAACTTGTTGTTGTTCTTCTCTTAATAGCTCTCCTTTTCCTTGAAATTCGCTCAGTTGTTCTCTCATTGTAAATCGTGCTTGTTCGTTTTTTCTTAACAGTCTTTGCAGTTTAGTAACTCGTTGTTGTTCTTCTCTTAATCGTTGTTCTTGTCCTTGAAATTCACTTAATTTTTCTTTCGTTGAAATCAGTTCTTGATTTTTTGTTGTTAAACGACTTTGTAATTTACTGACCCGTTGTTGTTCCTGTCTTAGAAGATACCGTAGTTTTTGAAATTTATGGGGCATTTTTTCTGTCATTACCATCAGTTCCTCTTCTTTTGTCGTTAACTGGCTTTGCAGTATAGTAGCTCGTTGTTGCTCTTCTCTTAATAGCTTCTCTTTTCCTTGAAATTCATTTAGTTGTTCTCTCACAGTAATCAGTTCTTGTTCGTTTGTTCTCAACTGACTTTGCAGATCGGCGACTCGTCGTTGTTCCTGTCTTAATCGCTCTCCTTGTTCTTGAAATTCACTCAGTTGTTCTCTCATTGAGGCCAATTCTTGTTCGTTTGTTATCAACTGACTTTGCCGTTCAGTAACTTGTTGTTGCTGTTCTCTTAATAGCTCTCCTTTTTCATAAAATTCGTTCAGTCGCTCTCTCGTAGTAGTCAGTTGTTGTTCGTTTCTTCTCAACTGTCTTAGCAGATCAGCGACTCGTTGTTGTACCTCTCTTAATAGCTCTCCTTGTTGTTCAAATTCGTTCATCTTTTCCCTCGTCGTAATCAGGTCTTCTTCGTTTGTTCTCAACTGCCTTTGCTGTTCAGTATCTCGTTGTTGTTCCTCTCTTAATGGTTCCTCTTTTCCTAAAAAATCATTCAATTGTTCTGCCATACTTTCTTTGTATTGCGTAGGTGAATATGTATAGTTAGTTTTTTTAGTTTCTAAGGAAACTGTGGTGCTGTGTTGGTGGTCAAGTGAAACAAAAATTTGGATTTATCAACTGAGTTGATAAGGTAAATTGGCAACGTAGAGAAATTAAAAGCTGACGTTTCGAGCGTTAGCGATTCGCTCTGACGAAGGGCTAACGCTCAAAATGTCAGCTTTCACTTTCTTCACGTCATCAACTCAGTTGATAAATCTAAATTTTTGTTTTAAGGTGAACACAGCTGAGAAAATCTCGGATTCCTTTGCTTCTTTGGATAAATTGCGTAAATGCCTCGCCAAAAATGTCATTTATGATATGGCTGAATTGGTCCGCACTGAAGAGTAGCTTTCTGATTGGTTCCCTGAGCGATCCGCATTTTCTTATACGGACCGCTAAGATGGACCGCTCAAGAAAAGATCTCACCAAATCGTGTTTCAGAAGCGAGAACAGTTTTGTATGAAGTAGAAACCTTGTTCTTGCTTTCTTGCTCATAATTTTGGGAAAAACCTCAGCGAAAATGACATTATGAAAATCGTTTGTTCCCTTCTTTGTCTTTTTATTTATGGCTGAACTGGCCCGTGCCGAAAAGGATCATTCAGTGATAAGTTCCCGTGAGCGGTCCGAATTTACCTATACGACCGCTAAGATGTACCGCCCACGAAAAGATCTCACTTAATCGTGTTTTGGAAAAATTTTAGAAGAAAGAACAGTTTGTATGAAGTCGAAACCCTGTTCTTGCTTTCTTGTCCATAATTTTTGCGGCAAGAACCTCTGGGAAAACGACATTATGAAAAGCTTTTGTTTCCTTCTTTCGTCTTTGTAGTGCGCCCTTACTAATGGAAATACTCTTTGCTGTTCGCAAAATACTAAAAGAGCCATAATAATAATAACTTGCAAGGTCCATAAACTCCCCCCCCCCCCCAAAAAAAAAAAGAAAAACGAGACCAATACCTTCCCAATACGGACCGAACAAGCTAGTTCAATAACATATATTTATTGCGCTGTTGCGGTGGTAAAGGTACTAAAGCACTGTAAAAATGTATACGCGCAGTTGTTATTTGTACAATGGATTTAGATATGTGGTAATTCTGGTGTATGATGTAAATGGACATCTACCAAAACCACATACTCTTTCTTCAAGTGTTACAATAACCAAAACAGTTTTCGGCTGTTGGAAATGCTCAAAGCGTATAAGGTCAAATTCTACACTTGAGTTCATATCATCATTACCCTGCAAGCAGAGGTTTCTTGGTCGCTCTATCAGCGGGCGAATAAGGCCCAGTTCAGACGCCCTACCTCTCATGTGCCGTACCAAGCAGTACGTAGTTATTTGGCAGTGGTACGGTATCCAAATCAGTTTTTTCGACAGAATTCAATTGGGCAAGCTAAAATCTCAGGGTAAGGCAAAGCTCGCCGCTTCATACGCATTCGGAGCGAAAATGTATTTGGTACGGCACATGAGAGGTACGGCGTCTGAACTGGGCCCAAGTAGTCTCCGCACAAAACCAGCCGCTTCTTTGATCTGCCGCCGTCCAGAATTTTGGACGATTTCATTTTAAAGAATACTAAGAATTTCTAACAGACTCTCAACCGACAGATTTGTACCCGACAGATTTGCTTTTTTTTTTCCAGCTCAGAAAATCAGCAGAAAGAGAAGGCTAAAAACGTTAAAACCCTTTTTTTTTGCTAAGATTTAGCCAGAGTTTAAAGTAACGCTCAAATAAACCCGGAGCAAGTTACGTTTTCATGGAGTTGACAAGTTTTGGTCAAGCTGACCTATAAGCGCGAGCCCAAAATGTGCAAGAAAGGAAGTGACAATGCGTATGACGGATAATGCGCACGCACAACAGGAAATCGGACGGTTTTGCGCCCACCGTATTCGCCCACCGGGGCACAGGGCGACCAAGAAACCGCTGCTTGCAGAGTATATCATCATAGGATATAAAAGAATCCCATCCATTGTGAGACAAAGTACAATCTTTAACTATCAATACCGGCCATTCCACAGCAGTAGAGTTTCCTCCCAGCATTTTTCATTTAGACTTCCTTCTAGTATTTTCTTTGTTGTATGGGAAGATTGTATGTTATTTTCTTGCATTCAGTGGGGAGTATCTACTTTGTTTTTTTCTTCTATTTTTCCCTTTAAGTTTCTTTTTCTTGGGTTATAGGTGATGGAGTTTCCTCTTTTGTGATAATTGTATCTCTGTAGCTGTTGGAAGTATTCACACATCGTAGTGATGCAAAACCAAAGCATTGGTAAACGTTGTAACTGCTGTTTTGCAACATTAGATTACATTTACATTACATTTAACAAGATAATCAGCAGTTTTTGTCGATATTTTCCTGCCGCTGTTTTCCTGCTTTTGTTAAAGGTAAAAGGGGAAATAAGTTGTTACAAGTAAATAGTCATAATTTAAGTACTTATCGCTACTTCATTCTCATATACCTACCTTGACATTTCAAGAAATACTCCCGACAAGCTCTGTACTCCTCTTCCACAATGGTTGTCTTGAGGTTAACCATAGTGAGGCCAAACGCTTTAAGAATGTCTTCACTAACAAGGAATTGCTGTGCCATTTCATTTAGATGACTCGTACAATAGTCTTGCCACAGTTCGTCCAGAATCTGGAGAGTTCTACATTCCACTGTGATTATTAAGCTTCCTGGCTGAACATCGATAAGCAGCACTTTACGCACCTCTTTCAGATACTTCACATACCCGTTTAACTCCTCTTGTTTAGACGGGTCAACTGTCTGAAAGCACTCAAGCGCTATAACATTCAAAACTTCTTGTGCAGAAGGAGCAACTCTATTTCCGCGTGATAGTTTCCTTTTCGCGGCTTTCCCAGTGCTAGGTGTGGCCAATGCCTGTGGTTGATTTGAGGTAATAGGTGCAACTGCCGCTTTCTGAACCACTGCTTGGGATTCCTGCGGAGCTACTACAATCCCTGTGGTTTCCCCTTGTGTACCAGACCCTGTGATAGCCTCGCAATCAATCCGCAGCCGAAGACGAGCTAATAGAAATATAAGCTTGAATTGATAAGGAAGAAAAAAAACAAAACAAAACAAAACAACAACAACAACGACAACAAACATTCACAGTCTGTTGGGATACTATACACGTAATCAAAGCCAACAGTACAATTTCGTACTACTGGGCCTAAGAGCAGATTTTTCAAACTAAGTGAGTGGTTTTACATGAACTGTAATACACACACCTATGCTATGGTGAGAGTAAGCTTATTGCTTTTATTGTGTGAGAGTGACGTTCATTAGTATGGAGGAAATCCAAATTATGACGTCATCAAACAGTCATTATCTAGTCTTTACCTGGTCCATAACGAGGCCTAAATTGTCTCCATATTACTACCATTTTTTTTACAAGCCGTTTTTAACAATTCGTATTTTGCAATTGTTATATTTTGAGAATTAGTATTAGTGGCTATTAAGCGTTCCACAGTCGTTACCAAACGCACACTTAGTGGACGGATCTTATAATTAAGCACGTATTAAATGAAGAAAATTGATCCAAAGATAGGTAATTCTTTCATTTGTCAAGTCATTTAAAAAGCTAAATACTTTAGTAGGACAGCAGATCACCATGCCTTATCTAAACAAACCAATAAAAACTGTTAGGACGTTGTAGCCCTTTTCTAGAAAAGCGTGGAAACAATCATTCATACCGTGAATCACGTTCACCATCTTTCCAATGAGTTCCTCACTTTGTTTGTTCCATCTGTACTCTTCTTCGTACGAGGTGCGCAGTTTTTTAGCTTCCTCAAGTCTCTGCTTCCTATCTTTGTCCCTGACATCCTTGATTGCTTTAGCCCACACTTGAGCATCGTGTGAATCAATTACACAGTATGAACCAAACGGTACTTTACTTAGAGCCTCTCCAAATCCTGAGTTTCGACTAACAAGGCATGACTGCTACATCCACTTCACAAAAAGTCTTTTTCAAACGTTCTCGGCTTGGTGAGAAGGCCCTGACAGTTAGGTCTTCATCCCGAATGCCACATTTGAGAAAACGCTCTATCACTTCCTCTTCCTTTCCTACCTGTGCACCAACGAACAAAAGACGAACGTCACCCAATTCAGCAACGGCTTTCGCAGCAATATCAAAACCCTTCAACGAAAAATCTTCAGCGTCTCCGCGACCAAAAAGAAGTACTCGGAATTTTCCGCTCCTTTCAAGATCCTGGGCAACTTCAGAAAACTCACTAAAAATACCGGGAGTAAAATTAAAGACCTTTTCCTTGTTCTTACACGAGCAAAGATAAGAATAAAAAGCTTCATACAACTTGGGTCCGATAGTCACGACAAAGTCCGCTAATTCGCAAAGTTCTACCTCCGTTTCATGCTTTTTTTCACCGCTTGATATTGCATTTGGGTACTCCTTAAGAATTGAAAGTTCCTCTGGGGCTGCATGTACAACTTGGACCCATTTACAATTATGGGAGTTCCTTATGATCTGTGCTTGAGGACCAAGCTTCAATCCATGACCAACAACTACGTCAATAGACATATCAGCTGGTGGAGAGCAAAGCCACATAAGCTCATCCATGCCCGGGACCCTCGTTGCCTTAACAAGATCAATTTTGTGTTCACAAGCTGCTTCATTGTCTATGTCATTGCACTGTGGGACAAAGAAAGTGACATGGACCTCAGGAAACTTCGCCATGCTTATGGCCAACTCTCTGTTTACAGTGGACAGCCCTACTTTACTGGAACCCCATTCAGAGGCTAGGAAAAGAACTTGAAGAGGCCCTCCGTGTTCTTGTGGCTCGTCTGAACTGGACGCCATGGCATAAAATCCAGAGTCCTATAAAATATATAGAGATTCCTAGAAAACGACTAGTAGTTTCGAAGCGAACACGCGTCTCCTGTGAATTACAAAATACAAAGCGACAAGTAAAATAACAGCAATTAAAACAAACGAAAAATGCCGATAAACGATTGAATGAATTTGCCTAGCGAACTTAAAGTGAAAGCACAAATAGATAAACTAGATTTGCTTGAATCACGAAACAGAACTATAACTCTAAGTTTATACTAAAATGATACGCTTAATAAAACTATACAGTAGTTAACGAGGTCAAGTACCTAGGTTAATAACAGTGAACAAGAAATTCTGAAGAATTTATACGCGGCCGATGGTAACCAGGTAGATATGGAGTTCCGCTTTTAGGCTTGGCTAAATCTATATATTAAATTTAACCATATTCAGCCTGGTGTGTGTGTGTGTGTGTGTGTGTTGGGGGGGGGGGGGGTTCGCTGACTTTGATTATACCTTCTTTGATATGCAAGCAAAAGCCACCAAACTTTGTGACGTTTCCTAAAATTTATCTGGAATCAATTTGTCGTGACATGACATTGTCCATCAAATCTGACGTTGCCATAGCAACCACATTTTGGCAGACACTTTTTCAAAATTTTGCATTTTACAGTTTAAAATGAAAAACAGCTTTATTTCGCTAATTTTACATTTTGATATCATTTGAGTGTTGTTTTATTGATTTTTATTACTTTTTGGCCAGTTTTAATGGTTTTCAAAGGTTTTGGAAAAAGCCGTCATTTTGAAATGGTGGCGTAATTCCCACGTTAAGTGACGTCATCGAGTAGTGTTGCGGACATCAACGGAAACAATTTTAAATATACTATCTACCCTCGACGTTTCGTTGCCATAGCCTCAATACTTTGGAGTTCAGGAAGGAAAAAAGCCCAGGCTGAATAGGGTTAAAGTAGTTTTAGTAACGTCAGGCAATAAATCATCTGGCAAAAATGTATTTTGAAACTATAAACCTCTATCTGTTCTTACGTGTTTTTCAAAGTTAAGTTCTTGAAAAGTTGATGTGTTCAAAATAAATTAACTATATCAATAAAGATAACATTTTATCCAAACAACAATAATGGCATATTGGTATCGTGGTTTGTGTTTTTTTTCCCGAATGGTTAGTGTGAAGTCAACTTAATTTAAATATCAAAAATGTAAAGTATAGTAGAATCTCATTAAAAACAAATTAAGTTAAACATCGATTTGATCAATCAAGAAATACCAGGTGTCATAAGGACAATTGACCAGCACTTAACGTGAAAACTAGAGTTGCTGAACATTTAACAAAAGTTGATGATCTTCTTACTAGCTCTTTTAGCGTAAACGTGGAAAGAATAACTCACCATCCTTCAATGAGTTATGCATAGAAAATAATCAAGTTCATTATTACAGTATAACAAATCAAATAATATACACAAAAAAATCAATGGGGCAAGCTTTGGTTAATGTTCTACAAGAAACAAAGTAATCAGTTTGTGGTATGTAATTCTGGTGGATGAAGGGAAGCTTTCTGCATTTAAAAGAAAGTTATTTCTTGGTGTATCAGTATTGTCTAACAACAGTTGCCTGTTTCTTCACCTCTCATTGACTTCTTTGTTATTAAATAAGGATAACAAATGATACAATGAAAATTAAAAACTTAAATTTATACTATAAAAACTGCCACATGCATAAAATTACTAAGTGCAGATCACTCTCTGCATCTTTTCGATATATGTATAATCTCATTTTATGTATTCGTGATACGAAATACATATTAAAATTAATTAGTTAACAAATTAACGAAGTTAAAAAGGGCAACCTTATAAAAGGCTGCAAGAGGTTTCATTAGTATCTTCAATTATTGTAATTTCATTCAATTTATGTACGAAAAAAATGGAAACAAACTTTTGTGTAAAAACGTTTCTGTGGTCAACCGAGCGGCGAATTTGACTCATAAATGAACTCGATTGAAAGACACTTGCAACCGGGCCTTGTCTGTTAACATTCCTTGTACGCAGACTTACAGTATTACTGACAACTAACAATTAAGAGAAGTAAAACCTTCAAATGAAAAACCTTGTCGAAAATTCCAGAAAAACTGACAAATATAAACCCGTGGTACTTAGGACATGTTTGTGGTTTCAAAACGCCCAGTGGCAGTAAAGCGAAACCTTTTTTTGGGCCAGTTCGCGCACTCCCCTTTCACTGCAATCATAATTGATAACAACCGATACAAAACGACCAAAAATGCGAGTGCTTGCCCTGTGGTTATATTATCATCGATTCCTGGAACGAAAAATATCTGGAGGCCTCTGTTGAGTAAAATACGTTTATCGCTGTCTGCACGAGAACTCCGCTTTTTAAACCTAAACCCCAGTCGCCATCTTGAACAAACTCTACTTCGTTTGGAACGTTTTAGATACAGTATGGGTAAGTGGAACTTTGAGAAAACCAGTGTAGTAAATCACTGGAAAGCATTTTATCTTCGAGATAGCGAGATGTTCTAGATGGCCAGTAGTCCATTTAATACTGTATAGTAGCAAAGGAAAACGGGTTTCTTTCCGAGAAAGCGAGAGGTTACAACATCCGGAAGTCCTCTGTAACTTTTTACAGACTTTCTTCGGCATTTTCGTTTAATTCCATTGAGTAAGTTTTCCAGTTAGAGGAATCATACTATAAAACTGTCAAAACTGTACTGTATAGTATAAACATCCTGGTAAAAGAATACATGATAAGTCAGACGAAGGTTATGTATTAGTTGCTTGTTTATCTTCTTTCTTGTCACACACTAAGAACCTCTTCGCATCGACTTTAATTTGGAAACGCGTTAACTGCAAAGAGTTGCACAGTTTAATTACAACACTGAGAAAGCGCATAAAAATCTTTCCTCAGCGTTCCATGAATAAATAGATGTATGCATTCAAAACTGCTCCACTCACCCTTATAAGAACCGGAGGAAACAAACCTACAGGATTTAAAAACAACCCACCTTTTCGTTCGTGTCGGTAGTTGTTACAGATTCCCTCGATCTCCTTCGACCGTGAAAGTTTGTTTGTCTTTTCAGAGTGAGAGATTTGCCAATAAATCATTCACACGACATTGGACCTCTTAAATTTAAATCAGTCATAACATAACAAGACAGTCAGTTCCCCGAAATCCATCGCATGTGTCATGAAATGGCATTTGTGTCCGAGGAATCAGGGCAAGAGGTCGATCGGAGATTTATGACATTTTATTTGCTATGATTATAGTAACGCCACACACAGGAATACATTTTCTGACAAAGTTTCTTTTTAAAGGACAAAATGTCCTTGCCTATTTGCCGACAATGACTTTTGGACAACGTACCAGCAAGCTCCCAAGGAGGGACAGCCAGAAAGCTGTATCAAGTAAGTAGAAAAATTAATCCAAAAATAAATAGCTCTTTTCCTTTTTTATTTGCATTTTGCTGTGACCAGTACAATGTAAGGTTACAAAATTCACAATGGTATTTATGGAAATGTAAAAAATTTTAACAAACATGTAAATGATATGACACAAAACGGCAAAGAATGACAAATTATAAAAACATTTCAACAAACCTACAAAATTGGACTCAATATGTTAGAACTTCCCCCCCTCCCCCAACCCGTTTTACGTTGGAAATAGATACTCAATCGATCAAGCACTTTTCCAGAAAAACGCTGCTTTGGGGGGCAAACAGGAATATTTTCAAACAGTTGAGCCTGAGGATAAACTTGGACTGATCAAGACGATGAAGATGATATTGATCATGATGATGATGATGATGTTGATGATAATGATGATGATGATGATGATGACGATGATGATGATGATGATGATGATGATGATGATGATGATGATGATGATGATGATGATGATCGGATAATGATGATAATAATGATGATGATGACGACGTCAACGACGACGACGACGACGACGACGACGATGATGATGATGATGATGATGATGATGATGATGATGATCGGATCATGATGATAGTTGAATGGCAATACTAGTTTGACAAAAACTTCTTTTTTCGAAAGTATGTTGTTGAGACTCTTTTTGCATTGACTCACATCACTTCACTTCACTGCGTTTTCCTACTTATTATTTAAGAGTAATTGAGTGTAAAACAGAAAACGCTTTCGGGTATTTAACAAATTTCCTCCACTTTTCCGTGGTATAGGCTCTTATTTCCCACGATTTTCGTCATCTAGCCGTCAAAATGTTGTGGACTCCCGACGCGTAGCCAAAGTGCAACCTTGTTTTTGCCATTCCGTCCGCAACCTCTAAACTGAGAACAACTGCGTTTTGTGCTTTGCGTTTAACAAACTGAGATGGTGAATTCTGACGTTCCTCACAACAATAATCTTGTTTCTGAGCTGCATAGAAATTACCTGTTCAAGTTCAAATTCTGTCTTCATTTCGATCAAACAGGCACATGATGGCGCCGTCGTGCGAACGGATTACAAACTTTATTTTAAAAAATAATAAATATTTCCTGACTCAGAGCGCATGATGGATTACGAACTTGTTCGGTTCAACTCCCCCAGCTAATATGGTGAAATCGTGCAGCCTCAATCCGCTTTGAACGATGATTACAGCAATGTATCAAGAAAGATCAAACGCGTACTACATTTCAGAGCCAATAATTAGAAGATGTTTCCCCAAAAACATGTGCCACTTCGTTCACTTTGGAGCAGTTTCAATGATTCATTCAGCTTCGGAAATAAGCGCGCAACACTTCGCAAGGTTTTGGCGCCTTTTTCATTCAGTCACGAGTCTGACCGATTCTTGTTCCCCTGTTATCTCTTTTCTCATTTTTTTTTCTTTCTCTCTTAATTTTATAACAATTGTAGTGGTTGAGTTTTTATTAAAATTAACAATTTTACCACAGAAAAAAGTTTTTTTACGCGGTGCGAGTGTACAATAAATCGATCACAATCATTCGCGACAAGCATTCATGACGCGAGCCGTGGTATGGACTCCCATCTCCCACGGCTCTCGACCAATCAGAGAACGAGAAACTGATAACATGTGGTAAAAATTTTAATGCTACGATACTACGAAGTCGGACACTCTATTTCACCCACCTAGGCGAAATTGGATTAAGGCTGCGATTGTCTACTCCCTTATTTCCATGGCAAATTGCTTCTACCGTAAAAGCTCTATTTACTCCCTGGAGGCTTATTTAATTTCAGGCCTCATAAACGGGGAACTTATTGCTCATTCAGAGAGAGAGAGAGAGGCGGGGGGGGGGGGGGGACCGAAGTGTTTCGTGTCGAGCTAAATGACCGTTCTCAGTTGCTGTGATCAAATACCGGTGCCTGAACGTAACGGTCACGCATAGGTCACATAATCGAACGAAATTCGCAGAACTGCCCTTAAAAATGTTTCCAATCTTAATGCGTCGTAGCCATTACTTTCTCGTCATATCAGGGCATAACGTACGCTATATGGCGAGATCTGGTTCGCTTCTCAAAGAAAGATAAGCCATACAGGCTTCAGGAAGATGGTATTTTGAGCTTTCGTCAAGTTCATAAGGAAGTAGCAAATCGAATCCTCTGTACAGCGAAGTGTGCTACACATTGGTACAACTTTCGGTTGGTCAAGACGAATTGCCTTTGAAGGAAATTTCACCACAGAACTCAGAGACCACCAAATTTATAAAGAGAACAAAATCGTAACATTGTAAAGGAAACAAGGTGAGTTGATTTTGAATAACCTAACATCAGATCACACATATTGCTTAAACTTGCCGCAGCGTCATTGTACACAGCTCTCAAGTGGGGAATACTATGGAACATTTTGTCCATGACGGTTCTAATCGACTACCTATACGAAATTTTTATCGAACTGCTAAAAAATATGGCCAAATATGGCGTGAATAGTTTAAAAATAATACTCGGTTTTAGTCAAACTCGATAAATTTCGAGAGGTTTTCCGGCAGTGTCAGGTATACAGCATCTAGTATAATCTCATTCTGAATTGGCAATAAAATGTTTTACTAAATAGGATCTTTGTATTCTCTCATTCAAAGAAATATAAACGTCACTAGCCAAAGTCCAAGATTTCATCGCAGAATTGAAAATTTTCAATTTATTTGTTATCGTTTATCATCCAACCGGAGATGTCTCGCCAGTCTCTAACCGTTCACGGAGTACGATCGTTTCACTCAAACAATAAGCAAAAAGAGGAATTCCTTACTTTATATGCTGATAGGACCCTGCAAAACGGCAATCATTCAAACATTGGCCCAAAACACCTCTCAGTTGTCCTAGGTACCTGTGTAGTCCTAGTCTGTTTACCTCGCTTGCACTTCAATCGTGAGGTTAACACACAGTAAGAGGAAGTATTATCATATTGAAAATAGAACATAAACGGTTTAAGGGCTTATACTAGAAGACGGGGTACACCAAAAACGAATAATCTTGCCAGAAATTTATGTTTCTAGTGAGATATATTTCACCTTTAGACACCTTTTATATTTCACCTTTATATTTCATATTTAGACGATGTAGTAACTAAATAACGGAAATAATAATTGTAGTCTAAGGGTGGAATGGAATGCGCTTCAAAAATAGGACATAAGAAATAGCGGCAAATTAAAAAAAAAAACGAAAATTTTCTGCGGCACAAGTTACAGCTTACAGTGTGACTTGCAAAATGTCTGAGAGATTTTAATCGGATCAGCTAATTTTCAAAAATCACGATGATGTCATTTTCGCAGAGGTTTTTGCCAAAATTATAGACGAGCAAGCAAGAACAAGGTTTCGACTTCATACACCTCTCTTCTAAAATTTTTACAAAACACGATTTAGTGAAATCTTTTCGCGAGAGGGGTCCATCTTAGCGGTCCGTATAGGAAAATTCGGACCACTCAGGGAACCAATCAAAAAGCTCTTTTTCAGAGCGGACCAGCTCAGCTACATAATAAATATTCAGATTTATTTATTTATTTATTTATTTATTTATTTATTGCCCTTTAGTATTAAGCATTGACAGGAAAAGACCAAAGTTAGCAACCTTTAACCAACAACGCTTCACTTAATTGCAAAGTGAGTTGATAAGAAACGAGTAGAAGTGATAAAAATGGGACAGTGTTGCAGTGTTTGCTGCGAGGAACAAGAACAATTCACTGGACAAACTGAATTTCCAGAGCAAGAAGAACATTTAAGAGAAGAACAACAGCGAGTTACTGAACTGCGAGAGCAGTTGAGAACAAATGAGCAAGAAATGGAACAAATGAGAAGGCAATTAGCTGATCAACAGGGGCAGTTGAGAACAAACGAGCAAGAAATGCAACAAATAAGAGGGCGATTGGCTGACCAACAAGGGCAGCTGAGAACAAACGAGCAAGAAATGCAACAAATGAGAAGGCAATTGGCTGACCAACAAGGGCAGTTAGAAGAAGTTCAACGCCACTGGGTCATTAGTCGCAATGAAATTCAAGTCACAAGCCAGCTGCTCGGGGAAGGAGCCTGGGGACGTGTTTGGCGAGGCAAATTTCGTGGCTATGATGTAGCGGTTAAAGAAATGTACGAAAACATTATGTCGGATCATAACAGGTGTTTGTTTGAGCGAGAAGCGAACATTGCCTCAAAATGCCACCATCCTTGTCTGTTGCTATTTATTGGAGCAACTGCTGATGATAACCCGCCATTATTGGTAACTGAGATCATGGACTGCAGTGTAAGAGATAAACTGTATCGGAAAGACATGTCGCGTCTCTCACCTGTGCAAATGTCTGTTATCTCTCTGGATGTAGCTCAAGCGCTTAATTATCTACACCAGAAACCGACACCAATTGTCCACCGCGATATCAACAGTGCTAACGTGTTGCTATGGAAGAAGGGTAAACAATGGAGAGCGAAACTTTCGGATTATGGTACTGCTAATTTTGTACGTCAAAGCACGACAAGCGACCCAGGTACTGCAATCTATTGCGCACCCGAGTTCTTGGATGAACACCTGGATCAACCAATTAGTTGTAAGGTTAGTGAATTATGCATGTTGCCTGGTCTCTGAGCCGTACCCAGTCGCTATTAAAAATTCAGAAACTGAACGAGAACAAGTGAATTTGCAAGGTGCGGGTCCCTTCCCAAGACTACCCGGGGGGGGGGGGGGGTCCCGCGCGCCAATCCACTCTCGTACCCAACCTTCTCCTGCCCCAAAAACAATCAAACAAGCCAGGAGTCAGGCCCGCCTGACCAACCGACGAAAATAGATTACTGGAAATCAATCGATCCGTTATTATATCAATCATGATAGTTTAGTAGTTAATTGATGTTGTTAATTAATTGATAATATTTAACTAATTAATCAATTGATAATTGTTAATTAATAGTTAATTGATATCGATTGGTATCGGCCAATCCATGACCATTCGATAGCCACAAGAAGCATTTTTTTGATAACATTTATTACATCAGTTGCTGTCGATTGTCATGGATATCTGTTGGTGGTTTCCCTGCGGATCTGGTAAAAGAGCAAACGTTTAGTCGAAGGCTACCGTACATTTGACTTCAGCGTGGAACTATTGGCGAGAAGTTTGCTTCTGAAAGCACTTTAATTAACCTTTTGGCGCTTGTAAGTGACGTTGCTTTTTTATTATTATTATTATTTGAATTTAAGCAGTCATGCAGCATAACAAAGGCTCGAATTTCTGTAAGAACATCTCTAAAACGGAACAGATATGGGTGTGGATAGTTTAAAAAAAGAGGGTTTCGAAGGGTTGTTGAATTATTGTAATCCAGTCTATCAAATGGATAATCGGATTGATAATGATAGACGAGCTATCGATGACAAGTCACAAGACTCACCTTAATCATCAATGGATTAATTGACATTATTTTTTATCGATTGGTATCGATTATCAATTTCATTGATTGGTTTGGACGGGAGATTGGCATGCGACATCTGTGGGTAAAACCTTACTGTCCAATCACTGAAATGATACTTTATTTGGCCGGTTTAGATGACTATTGTAATTTTGTTGTTCATAGGTTGATGTTTACAGTTTTGGTGTTCTCCTCTGTGAAATGTGCATAGGGCGTTTACCAGAACCAGAACACCGTGACGGTCAAATAGCCCAGATGAAGAATCTCAAGTATCGAGACCTCGTGTCACGCTGTGTGCAGAGAGAGCCTGGGGCAAGACCAAATATGGAATTAATTATTCAAGAACTTAATTAGCTTAAATTCCCCAAATTCAATAATCGTTGCTGAATTTCTTTTTTGGACAAAAATTCTGCTTCGCAGCGAAAACATTTGAACGCCGTAGCACATGGCAATCAATTTTTTGTAAAGCAAGAAGAAGGCTCATTTGCTGATAACCTGTGTGCGGCGAACCAATCACATAACAGAGATTGAGTCAATGAAGTATGTTATTTACACTATGGTTAGTTTGTATCGATATTTAAGAACTATTGTACGAAATCGAGTTGCACATGAGCTGAGGTACAGGGCCAAGCTGGCAATGTGTTCGTGTTCATGTTATTATTTTACAGACACGAATTGACCCATGAGTTTTAAATCGCCAAAACAAACCTTCCTGGTATCATAGTTAGTAGAGGGGACTGGCTATGAAAGCTGGCGAACTTCAAAGAAGTATGTCTTTGTTATGGTTTTTGCCTAGTCACGTGACACTGACAGTGCACGCGAATTTTTCGGAGTGAAGTGTGGTGAAAATCTGCGTAATCGTGATTTTGCTTGTTTTGGTTGATTTGAGTCGAAAAATCGTGTGAAGTGTTGCTAAAGAGATTGGAAATAGCCATGCCTCTACTAAGTATGCTGGTATGAAAGCAAGTTTTTCTTTCTCAGTTTTTCTTGCGTGCCCTCTCTACTCGCAAGATATGAGCTCGTATGCTGTTACTAGGGAGCCAATTAGAGCGCGAGCTTGCTCATATCCCTAATACGGGGGGCCCAGACAATAGGTTTGTGTTTAACCGTTTGAAATAATTATAGTAAATGTATGGGATTTACCGTCAGTTTCATGCTATCGCGACGTATCGCTAAATGTATGTATGAACCAATGTTAAATAAACGTTAAATTAACTCACTTGTCGTGTGTTGTCGTCCTTTTCCCTCAGAAATGATATTTACATATCATTTCTGAGGGGAAAGGACGACAACATACGACAAGTGATTTAATTTAACGTTTATTTAACATTGGTTCATACATATATTTAGCACGGCGAACTCAAAATCCTTCGAAATCGCTATAAATATCATTTCTGAGGGGAAAGGACGACAACATACGACAAGTGAGTTAATTTAACATCTTTATTGGTTCATACATATATTTAGCGATACGTCAGGATAGCATGAAACTGACGGTAAATCCCATACATTTACTATAATTATTTCAAACGGTTAAACACGAACTTATTGTCTGGGCCCCCTGTGGTGAGAATTGGAAGTTTGATTGTATCTTAGGGACGGACCATTAGATATAACCGGAGGGGGGGTAAAAAATTTTCGGTGCAGGAATTTTTTTTTTACGGCCTACTTGTCTGCAGGAATTTTTTTTCTGGGACACAAGGTTTGCACGAATTTTTTTTTCGCCTACTGATACATATCTCTTTTTTTTGCAACACATCTAACATTTACGCAAGAATTATCATTAATATCATTATTTCTTTCTTACTTCATTTCTCAGATATGTTCTCTGGATTAAGCGGCATTTAATTAAAGTTTAGGTCATAACTTTGTTATAAAAAAGACGGGGATTGTGACACATTCATAACATTTCCGTTATTGTAGAATCATGTATAATATTAACAACTAGCTTTCTTTTTGTCGTGTGTCTGTTTACGGTAATAGATCACAGAAGATGTCAAAATGTGGTATTGATGAACACTGAAAAAGACGCATAAAATGCTGCAGGCGTCACACTTTTGACATATGTTTTGTGATCAATTACAGAAAAGATTGGCACAAGGCAAAAAGGTATCTATTTATATTATGCAACTAACAGAAAAGAAAATCAAACTTGCCTTGTAGCGATTGACCTGTCGAAGCTTGTTCCAGTTTAGGCATTTTCCAAGTCCCCAGTGCTACTTTTAGTTTTGGCTTATTCTTTTCTGCTTTGTTTTTACTTGTTATAAGCCCTTTCATTTAAACTTTGTTTTCAACAACTTCACTTGCGTCTCGTAATGCATGATGGCAACGGCTTTGGAGATTTTCTCTAGTTTAGGAAATTTTAATGTCACAAAAACAGTTCGTTTTGGTATTATGTTTTCCTTTATACTTGTAAACAGCTTCTGCTACTAAACGGTTTTCAAGGCCTTCCCTTTGCTGCATCCGAAATATAAATTTCAAAAACGTTTTCAAGACTGAGCGCAATGTTTTACTCTAATAGATCTTAGGCAACGACCGATCACAGAAGGTGTAGCATTTTAGTACATCGTATATAAGAAAATGACGATAAGAAAAGTCCTGTATGCTTATATTATTTTAAAAAGCGTCGTTAAAAAGCAAAGTAAACAGAATGGGACAAAAGAAATCCGTGCGGGGTGAAAGGCTGTCCTCCTGTACACTTGACAAGACCTGTTCCCACCTGTTGTCGTTCCCATAGCCCATCATAGAAGTACATCATAGATATTTTTTATCTAAAATAAATTATATACAAGAAAGAAAGGACATATTTTATAGTATAATTTTTGATAATTTTAAATAACAGGGAAAATGTATGGTAGATTTGATTGAACAGAAAGCAAGATATCACCATTTTTTAGTATGTTTTGTTGTATGAAAAATATCAAACAGCTGTTGTTGTAATAAAGTGTAAAGTGTTACGATATTCTTCCTTTAACTTATTTTTCTTTACGTTGCCCTTTAATGCTATGCATGTCACTTCCATTGCACGAATTTTTTTTTAGGCATAACCGCTTGCAGGAATTTTTTTTAGACAAGCTTCCCTTGCAGGAATTTTTTTTTGGTAAAAGTCACCCCCCCCCCCCCCCTCCGGCTATTTCTAATGGACCGTCCCTTAGTGGGGTTAATTTTAACCGATCGTTGATGTGACGTTGTTCACTGCACGCAATACGTTAATGGATGGAATACATGTGAATAACCCAAAAAAGAAGGAAAGAAAATTAAAACGAAAAACAACGGCTGGGCCAATAAGGTAAACAAAAAATAAAAATAAAATAGTAAAATAAACTGATGATGGGGTGATGCACTTTTGCTGTGATCAAATGCCTGCGAAACGTAATCGTCACGCATGGGTCACATAATCGAACGAAATTCGCGGAACTGCGCTTGACTGAGAATTTTTCCAATCTTAATGCGTCATAACCATTACTTTCTCGTCATATCAGGGGATAACATACACTATATGGCGAGATCTGGTTCACCTCTCAAAGAAAGATAAGCCATACAGTCAGCAAGATGGTATTTTGAGCTTTCGTCAAGTTCATAAGGAAGTAGCAATTCGAATCATCAATTCAGCGAAGAATTATGCTACACATACAACTTTCGGTCGGTGAAGACGAATTGTTTTTTTAAGGAAATTTCACCACAGAACTCAGAGACCACCAAATTTATAAAGAGAGCAACATCGTAACATTGCAGCGGAAAGAAGGTGAGTTGATTTTGAATAACCTAACATCAGAGCACACATATTGCTTAAATTTGTCGAAGTGTCATTGTGCACAGCTCTCAAGTCACTGTCAAGTGGGGAATACTATGGAACATTTTGTTCATGAGGGTTCTAATCAACTACCTATATGAAATCTTTATCAAACTGCTAAAAATATGGCCAAATATGGCGTGGGTGGTTAACAACTAATACCCGGTTTTAGTCGAAATCGATAAATTTCGAGAGGTAAGAATTTTGATCGACATACCAGCTCCCGGGCGGAGGGGACTCCCTTATATGAGCTAGATAGGTATGTGCGGCGCCAAAGAGTATGGTTTTCGAGCCGTTTTAGTCTGAAATAGGGCATAGATTTTGGCTATTTTGATCTGAAATAGGGTAAGGTTTGTGCAATCTGGTCTGGAATTGGGTATGGTTTTTAGAAGAAGCTACTTTTTTATTATTATTATTATCTTCTCTTGAGAGGTGTGTTTTGATTAATATCGGAAATTTAAAGCCCTTCTCGAATGCCTATGCAAACCAAAGCAGTTCCTAGGCAGGTCTGAAATAGGGTATCGAATTTTGCGTCAGGACTGAAATAGGCTAGGGAAAATCAAATTTTTTGGGTCTGAAATAGGGTAAGGATTTAAAGGATTGGGCCGCACACCGCCACCCAAATTTTCGGGGAGTACCCCCCGGGTACCGGCTGTAACAGCTGTTTAAAAGCAAACAGCTGAAAGATCATTAAAACTGTCAAACTGACAATTTTTCTGGTCAGTACAGGTTAAAGAAGCGACAAATAAGTCATAATTACTGACTGACTACTCTAATAGCTGAAGAAGAAGGTTTTGGCTAAAAGGGAGTTGACTTGCGCGGCTTCCTGTTTAAGGGGACTTTTCGACTCGATCTGCCCTCAACGTCTACTAAACATAATACTTCCGGTTGAGTTGGCCCTTGTTGTTAACTGTTGTTCGCAACGCGTAAACATGTAAAATATTCGCTTTATCGTTCACGGAATGATCTCTCGATATTCACACCTTAGTTTGATGAAAAATAAAACCATCGTCTTCACCATAATTCGAGTTCGAACGTATTAAAGAGAAATTCTGTTGTGCTCATGGACCTCATGACGGTTTTCGTCTTGGGAACATTGGCCCCCACAACATTGCGAAACATGATACAGTGGAACCTCGATTTAACGAACCTCTATGTAACGAAGTCCTCGGTATAACGAACGATATTTTTCAGCCCAGTAAAAGTGTAATGTATGGAAAAGAACCTCGATATAACAAACCCTCGATATAACGAACCAATTTCCCCAGTCCCTTGGCACTTCGTTAAATCGAGGTTCCAATGTAGTCGCTATACACTCAACAGACGACTGTAATCGGTACGACTGTGAAACTGACACTAATTTTATTTTTGTTGTTTTGTTTTCGAGAGGTTTTAGTTACACCGGAAGCCGTTATTTATCGTTATAAGACCAGTAAATTTTTTGCAGTTACAGATACCGTATTTGTCATGGCTGGATGCCTTGCAAGGGGTTGCAAGGGGTTGCAAGGGGGTCACTCAGGGTAGCACGATTCCTGAGAAACAAACCAGTTGTGAACTGGCCCGTTTATATTTGCTAATGCAAACGATGAAGTTGTAGTGTCAGTAACAACGGCATCTTATTGCTATAGTGATATTTTAAAATATTTTTCAATTGTTTTGTCTCGCTTGTAAACGTCGGTGAGCGATCAACAGCCAGAAGGGTTTGTCCTTTCACTGGATAATACTCTGATGGCCAGGCCGACTTATTTTTTCTTTTGCATCTTTCCGCCTCCCTCGGACCTTCCGAGAAATGCAGCGATATGCTCCTAAACTAGGCTACTGGGTGGGGGAAATAGAATGCTTTGAAGGTAGCTTGACGGAAGCATGTCTGGAGTAATGTCACTGACACTGAATTTATGTCAGCCGTCTCGGTTCGCCCTGCTGGCGAACCATGCCGTTCCGGCAACACGCCGAGAAAGGACGGAGAGGGTGAAGAGACAACTATCACTTCAGACTTATCATTCGGTTCAGATTGACCAGGGGCATCCAACGGTTCGTTTCGGGGAATGGGAAGGCCTAAAAAATAGCCTGAGATATTCGGATTTATTGCAGTCTGTGAAAGCTAGGGGATTTCATTGGCGAAACACTACCTCGACCTTTCGTAACAAGAGTACTTCAATATTAGTTCCTATAATTGTTTTTGGAGGGAGAAATATGTCGTTTAGAGTGCAAAATAAGGTCAGCTAGTATTTTCGTAAAGAGCCATCAGCGGCTAGAAAATTCGTCGGATAGGTCATTCTGTTTCCTAAAATTTTCTGCGGCCTAAATTTTCAGCTAAAAACGCCAGACAGATCGATCTTTATTAGCTTAAACAAATATGCCTTGAAAAAGCTTAGAAACAATCTTAAAGAAAGCAGAAAATGATATTTGAAGTATTTTGCTAACATTTTCTCATTTTCCCCCGATTGACTCGAATCAAGTCCGAAAATAAGACCCGTCTATAGAGACCATGAAAGCTATTTTTACTAACAAAAGACAAAAGCCTAAAAATAATGTTCTAGTTTTGTTTAAGGACAGACACTTAATTCGCTCAGTGGAACTATTAATAAGTGTCTTTGTCCTCGGATACCGGTGAGGCTTGGAATGGAGTTCAGCTTGGAAACGTTGGTGCAGTGTTTCATGTGCTGGGGTTGTGCCTTACAAAAATTGTTAAAAACTTATTATGGTTTGCTCTCCTCGCAAATGTTCACTTGAAATCTTCCTCTTGGTGTTCCAGGAGCATTTTGTGTCAACCTCGTTTCCAGGACTTAATCTTCCCTTTTTTAAATTTAAAAAAAAGGAAAAAAGTCCTGCGAACGAGGTTGATTTTGTGTGTGAACAAGGATATTTCATCATACTTATGTACAGTTTTGGCGAAACGTCATTAAAATCCCCGTGGCATAGATGACATAAGATAATAAGACTATAAGACTTGCCCTGTTCAAGGCAGAGGACACTGAAAACTACACCTTTTCCAGCGGCACGCCCCTTTTATGGCCAAATAAAATAAGAAGGAGGCCGGAAATTGGCGATTTACGCTACACTATGACTAGTGAATGAGAGACGTTTTTGAAATTCCCGCTTTTATGTAATCAGAAAATGCGCCCTTAAAAAATTATGTTTATAATTCCACTTGTGGTTTTCATTTCACACTATCTTTCATCATTTTATTTATCCAGACTGGATTACAGCTTCAACTCGTGGCATTCGTTAGATTTACCTGTATTTAACTTAGTTCACTTTGTTGGTTTTCCTGTCGTCTATGCCAAGTAAACATTGTTACAGCAATTTAGGAGAAAATGGAATTCACGTGACTAGAAAGCATTTAGTGTTAGCACCGGCCATCTACCAAAATTGTTCCTAGTCCCCTTCCACGGCCGTTGTTTCGGTCATCAGATAACGGCTGCAAAGCGGGAAACTAAGGCCAAAGCAGCCATCATAATTCTGCTCATAAACTCGTCAGTTTAGTCCTCTCTCTTGAGCTGTATTTCCTATTGAGTTGCTCACTAATAGTATAGCTCGATGAACTTCTGAGTCTTTTGTCAACAAAAGTTTTTAAATACAATGTCATTTTAACACGGGTTCACGCAAGTGGAAATTAACGCCAATCAGCTCGCCCTTATCAAAGATCATGATAAAGTTAAGCTAACTTTATTTTACAAAATATGAAATTAGGTGCCACGGAGTCATGACTATTTGACCACATTCCCGGTCACAGTGAATACGATGGGGCAGCACTGGACTCAAAACTTGCGAGTTACTGAGCTGCAAAGTCAGCTGGAGACTAATGAGCAAAGACTGCGAAAGATGAGAGAACAATTGACCAGATTACAACTGGCTAACTTACAAGGTGAATTAGGAGAAAAAGATACAGAAATTACAAGTTTACAGAAGCAGCTGAGAATGGAACAACATCGAAACTCTCTATGTGACAGGCAGTGGAGTACAAACGGGGAAGAAATCTCATGGATGAAAGAACAATGGACTGACTTGGATGGTCAGATGCAAGAAGAACACAAAAATAAGGAAACTTTGCAAGGTGCTGAAGTGCAAAGGAAGTTGATATTGACAAATGACCCGAAAATGACAACGATTAAAGAACGAACGACTGATCCGTTAGGAAAAGGGAGGCGAACAAAAGGAAAAGAAACGAGAGCGATAAGAGAACAACTGAATGACTTTCAGGGTCAAAGCCAACGACTAAGAGGGAAAGAAGCCCGAGTTAGTGAATTGGAGAGTAAGTTAGCAACAAAAGAGGAAGAAATCCAACTGTTAAGAAAACAATTGAATGAATTTCAAGTACTAAGAGAACTATCAAGAGAGAAAGAACAGCGAATCGCTGAACTGAGAAGAGACTTAATATCACAGCAAAAAGAAATAGAAACGCTGACAGAGGAATTGAGTAACTTGCAAGGGCAAGAAGAGCGCTATACGGAGCAACAACGACTTATTACTGAGCTGCAACATTTGTTAGATACAAACGAGGAAGAAATAAGATGGATGAGACAGGAACTGAGAGAAACACAACAGCGTGAGACTGAACTAAACAGAACTCTTTCAGAATGCCATCGTGGTAATCCACGTGACTGGGTTATTAATCGGAATGAAATTCAGCTCACAAGTCAACAGCTTGGGCAAGGAGCATGGGGCCGAGTTTTTCGAGGGAGGTTTCGTGAGTGTGATGTCGCAGTTAAAGAAATGTACGAAAACATTATGTCTGATCACAACAGGTTGTTGTTTGAGCGAGAAGTGGATATTGCTTCAAGATGCCGCCATCCTTGTCTGTTACAGTTTATTGGAGCAACTGCTGATGATGAAACGCCATTACTGGTAACGGAGATCATGGACGATAATTTGAGAGCAAAGCTGCATAATAAAGGCGAGTCTCCTCTCACCGCAAAAGAAGGGTCCGTTATTTCTCTGGATGTAGCTCGAGCGCTCAATTATCTGCACCAAAAACCCACACCTATAATCCACCGCGACATCAGTAGTGCTAATGTGTTGTTATGGCGACATGGTGACCAGTGGCGAGCCAAAGTGTCAGATTATGGCACTGCTAATTTTGTATGTCAAAGCACAAGAAATGACACGGGAGCTGCTATCTACAGTGCGCCCGAGTCACTGAATGGAAACCCAGATCAGCCAATCAGCTGCAAGGTTAGTATACGTCCGCCTTCACGACCCAATTGTATTATCTGAAGGCGCTTTAATTCTCTGAAAACACTGTTGACAACTATGTTACTGTCATTAAAGATGTGTTTATTGTTCATCGTGGTGTAAGATAGGTAAGATGAACGTTTATTCGTTTGTCTCACGATAGAATCGCTTTGAGTTGTTGATCGCGACGTTTCGACCGCAATACTGCTAGTCTTCATCAGGCGATGAGGTCGACTGTTTACGTGTCGCTATTTGTAGCAAGATGGTTCGCTGCTATTGGTGCATTTTGATCCTCATTATTATTCCGACTGTTAGATGTTGTTCCCTCACAGGTCCGCTTTGTGGTTGGTTGGCTGTTGTGCTTTCTGATCGTAGGTATCCAAGCTTCAGGAATTTCGATTCCACTATCTCCATTGATGTTATTAGGATGAAGTCTTATATGGATAGCCTCTTTGACCCTACGTGTGTACCAGTGAGGATCACGATCAATAAACTTAACTTCTTTCCAACTAGGAAGATGCCCCGTTTCGTTAGCGTCCTCCGAAGCTGCGAGGGTTTGCGTACGAGCAAGCCGTATATCTCTGTTGTGTTCTTTTATCCTGTCTTGCATCGCTGTCCCTGTTTCCCCGATGTCTACTTTGCCGCACTCACATCACATCAACAACTCAAAGCGATTCCATCGTGAGACAAACGAATAAACGTTCATCTCACCCAACTATGTTACTTTCACAGTTCAAGATGTTAACTTATTTTATACCTACTACAGGAAGCACATGCCAAATTTATCCCAATGCTCCTGTCCAGGGGACTGGGGAATAGACCCCTTCAAAAGTATGCCATATGAAAGAGCCCCTCCCTCCCCCCCCCAAAAAAAAATAAAATAAAATAAATAAATAAAACACTTAATCTGGTAAGCGGTGCTCAGCACAGTCATCCCAAAATGGCCTTCAGCTCTTCTGGAGCTCCCAAACCCAGGCCATGTCCTTCTTTTATCAGTAATGTTATTTTTAGCAAAACAAAAAGTAAGCAAGTGGCACACGGACACCAACCCTATGGCCATTACCTTACGCATGCGCACAGCCATATCACTGGGGCAGCGGTGATGTCACGTCGGGATGTCATGCCACATCATGCACTGAGCGCGCGCGCTGTTGAAGAAATCTACAGATATATAGTGCTAATGGCTATTTTAATATCTATGCACAGGTTAAACTCTCTTAAATGTGCCGTGACCCCAGATTTTCGTTTGATAGATCAATTTCTTTATCAATTATCTACGTGTTGTGAAAAATTGAAGAAAATCTGTGTTGTGGAAGTTTGAGTTTTTCAATTTTTCTGCGCACGGATCATCTAATTCCGTCATTATTTTGGCCGCATGGTGTCGGCAAAAGCCCATCTTAAAGGTTAAGTTTAACTGTAAGGATGACACCGGCTCAAATTATTTACTTGACAGACCCACTTAAATGAAATTTGACTGAGAAAGTGGGTCTTAAGCGAATCATTTTTAACATTTTTCAACTAACAACACTGAGGCCATGTCGAGTTACGAGGACCGATTTGTCAAAATTAGGGTAGTTTTTCCAGACGCGCTTTATTTCAAAGGGCGAAGTCGGTGAGCCTCCAGTTTTTTTGCATTTCTGAAAAAGGTAACTCACTATCTGACTGTAGAAAAAGTGTGGAAAAATCTGTATTGCAGAAATTTTTCTCACGAACGTCCTTAAGCAGTGACTCGTCGCGAGTCATTCTCGTCTTCACAACCGCCTCTCACTCTTAGCTGGTGGGCCATGAACACGAGGATGACTGTGAATCTCCCTTTACGGCGAGTGAGTAAGTTCGCATACATTGGTCATGTTATTATTCTTACAATTATTATACGAAATATATGTTCCCAAAAAATTTGACCGGGTCCTTGGTTATATTTATTCTATAAGGCTTTGCTTTATTCTCTTTCAGCGAACCTATCCACATACCTGTCTTTTTACTGCTTAGTTTAAGACCCGATATTTTACCAAAGCTATTCGCAGTGTTGCCATACTCTCTGTTAATGACGCTGTGTCATATATAAGGGTTGTGTCGTTCGCAAATTGACTAAGGGCATCGTAGCCTTGGCGCACTCCCCGTGATACTTGAATTACTTTAAATTACTTTAATTATATTAAATCATTGCTGTTTTTAGGTCGATGTTTACAGTTTTGGTGTTCTTCTTTGTGAAATGTCTATCAGGCGCCTACCTGACCCGGAAATCCGTGAGAGACAAATAGCCGACATTAGGAATCGCAAGCTTCGAGGTCTGGTGATACGCTGTGTACAAATGGAGCCTGGGATGAGGCCAAATATGGAATCAATTACTGAAGAACTTGAGCGGTTCTAGGCTTCTTGTCACTGGTTTCTCTTTCCCTAACTAACTAAGTAACTAACCAACCGCAAATTCCCTGGTCTCATCAGTAATGTACGAGTTTATTATTTTTGTAGGTAATTGTAAAACAGTGTTACGAACAAAATTGTGGGTATTGTTAAATTAGATCGAAATTTCAGGATAGCTTCCTAGACCGACTAAATAACAGAAGTGAACTTAGGGAAATTATTGTTAGATGCTGTTCCCAACGTTTAGCCGCTTTTTAAAATTATCTACTGGAGGAAATTTGTTTTTTACCACAGAAAAAAAATAGAAATTTAGGCATTAAGCGTTGTGTTTACAAATTATAATTTCTTTCATCGTCGCGTCGATCATTAAAATTTTACTGAATGGTAGGTTTCGCATCAGATCAGGAAAGACAAGACAAAATTAAACAGTACTGAACGGGACAGAAGCATTGAATAAAAACTGTCACACATTCATTGCGAGTCAGTACAAAAATCAAGACGCAATCTAAACACGTACTGAACAAACTATCAAGAAAGAATTACAATTATTACGTCGATCATTTAAGCTTACAGTTTACAAACGGTAGTTTTGTCAGAACGGTTTTCCACTCCAAAATATCAAGACAAGATGTAAAACAAAACACAGTTAAATGGGAGGAAAACATTTAATAAAAAGTGTCACACATTCATGGCGAATCAGTACGAAAATCTATAAGCAATCTAAACAGGTACTGAACAAACTACCAAGAAGAAAGGAAAGGGACGACATTTTTTTCGGCTACACCACGCAAAACGGACGCTGGTCTACCTGCATTTGTTGTAGCTCTGTGTTCCAAAAGCTCCAAATGTTTAGACACAAATCGTATGCCATGTAAAATGAGTTGAAGAGTTGAATTGCTTTCCAAGTTGTGTGAGTGTGTGTGTGTTTGAGTTGTTTGAGTTTTTACCATACCATTCGCAAACTCTAAACTGAGCACAACTGCGCTTCGTGTTTGTGGTTTAACAAACTAAGAAGGTGAATTCTGACCTTCCTCACAACAGTAATCTTGTTTCTGAGCTGCATAGAAATTACTTGTTCAAGTTCAAATTTTGTCTTAAGTTTGATCAAACAGGCACATGATGGCGCCGTTGTGCGAACGGATTACAAACTTGTTCGGTTCAACTCCCGCAGCTAATTTGGTGAAATCGTACAGCCTCAATCCGCTTTGAACGATTGTTACGGCAATGTTTCAAGAAAAATCAAACACGTACTACATTTCAGAGCCAATAATTAAAAGATGTTTTCCCAAAAACTTGCGCTACTTCGTTCACTTCAGAGCAGTTTCATTGATTCATTCAGCTTTGGAATAAACGCTGCAACACTTCGCAAGATTTTGGCGCCTGTTTCGTTTAGTCACGTGACCGATTCTTGTTCCCCTGTTATCTCTTTTCTCATTTTCCCCTTTCTTTCTTAATTTTATGACAATTATAGTGCTTGAGTTGTTATTGAAATTAGCAATTTTACCACAGAAAAAAAGTTGTTTTTGTTTTACGTGGAGCGAGTCTACAATAAATCGATCACAAGCATTCGCCACAAGCATTCATGACGCGAGCCGTGGTATGGACTCTCATCTCCCACGGCTCTCGACCAATCAGAGAACGAGAAACTGCGAAAATGTGGTGAAATAAACAAATTTTCCCCAGTTTTCCGTGGTATGGCCTCTTATTTCCCACGATTTTCGTTATCTAGCCGTCAAAATGTTTTGCGACATGTGTGTAGTGATAAAAACCTTTTTGTGCATTGCCAACTAAGCAACACTCACCAGCAAGTGAACCGTTGAGTAAGATGCCGTAGTGCAGAAAGATGTCGAACGCTTTACAAGAAAGGCTGTGTCGTTGAGCTGTTCGACCGTTTACAATACATTGACCGAGTTGGCGGTGTTCATTGGTCGTCATCAACCGGGATCAAAATACGACGAACGGCAAGAGAATTACACAAAAATGGCCTCTGGACCTGTCCTCTACAGCAAATGAGGTTAGAGCATTTCGAACTGTTTTTCTGTTTGACGTTTTCAATCTCATATGGGTCGAAACATATTAAAATATGTGCGTGACTCGCGAATGGAATAATTAAAATCACGAAGTTCTTTTCCTGATGAGAAATGTATACTTTCAAAATTAAATTATTTCAAACACAAAGAACAATGCAGTTTTTAACCAAAATCATGTTTGAAGCTCTTGAGAGATTGCAAAAGTAGATTTGAGTGTTTTAAATACGACAGAGGGATTTGTTTTTGCACGCGAACGCCTCAAATTGATGTAACCATTTGCTGCTTCAAACGGCGATTTTAACGGAATTTCGTTATTTGCATTTAACTATGAAATAAAAGGATATTTTGCCAAAAAAAAAATAAAGTATCCAGCGATTTTAGTTATACCCTAACCTATCTAACATTAAAATATGATGATTGCTGTGTTAAAATAATGACTTCATCGATTCCTTTCGGGAATACGGAGGTCTTTGTCGAATATTCACAACTTGTTACTGAAGCGCAGTTTGCAGGTTGAGTATAGGTTACGTTGAGAGCCGTTGCAAACGTTGTATATTCATAACTACACTTTATTTGAAAAAAACAAACAGTCTAAAATGAACGCGTCATGGCACAACACAATGGTGCTACAGTCATGTCGAAACTGTCACAGAGCTCGATACAGCAACATGGAGTTCTCAAACGGGGCTAATTTACTATCCGCGCCTTGACACGCACGATGTCAGTCGAGTCCAAACTGTGACCGAGCTCGACACAGTAGCAGACGGTGTTCTAAAACGGGCCTCGTTTAACATCACACCCCATAACGGCACCATATGAGATCCGACAAAAAACAGCTGGCTCCCGTCAGGAGCAAAGTATTTGTAAGTACTGTAAGACAGTACTCATTCTATTAGAGGAACATCACTGCGTGAAAGAAATGGTAAGTTTAATTCAATTGACTTGGTTGTTTGCGCGTGATGTCAGAAGGGTTTTTCTGTTCACATACGAAACGCTTCACTCCAATGTTCTTTAGGGCTTGATGTCGGGTAAACTGCCTAGCAAAGCGAGCAATATACCACGATATTTAACATACGTAATATACCTAACATCCTATAAACTACAAACTCTGTAAGCTCCTGTAAAATATCTTGTAATTGGCACAATTTCTTGTGGAACGGTTTTGTTTGAAGAGGAGTTGACTTGCCAAAGATCATAAACAAAATTCGAAATAAACAGTCAAGAAACTTGAACCGGATCACTTTGGACTTGCTCGGACTCTAACTCTGATTCAAACGCTGTAAAAGTCATTTAGATTTCGAACATTTTGGTTTCGTTTATAGAAACGCAAAAAGTCGAAAATCCCTAACGAAAGAAAGCATAATTTTGGCTCCACTGAAATCCTGTTCCGGGTCAATCGGGAAGATCTAGACTGTTCTAACATTACGCATCCGGGTTTATGTCGTAAAATTGGTGCATTTTCTGACAACGTTGAAGACTAAAGCCTGATTTCTCGTCAGGCAAGGACATTTCACAAAAATCCCCGTCGATTTTGAAATATTCGATAAATCTGGCACATTCTGATGCCAAATTTGTTGGGTTTGGAAAAATTTGCCGTCCGATTCGTGACGGGGAAGTTTGTCTTCCTTCTAAAAGTTACCTGCGCTTTATACTATTCGGTTTGAGGACAATCGAGGATAACTAACGTGGGCATGGAACTGCAACTTGAAGGCATACACAATCGAAAATCATTGAGTAATAACGATGAAAAAGTTGATCATATTCGGTAATGGGTCAACCTTACTGTGTGCTCGTGTAGCTTTTAAATTCGCGTTGATTGAAAACATATATTTTTTTCTGAACTTGCGTGACCATTCGTTCTTGTTTGTGGTCTTTGTGGAATTCTGTATCTTTGAAATCTTTGGAATCTTTGAATTCCCTCTTATTTTTCGTCTTTGATCTCTCGGGAATCTAAATGACTTTTACTTGGTTTAATAAACTTGTATTGACCATGCGTTGGCTGATCACTGGTCGAATCGGGGCAAATGTTAATCTCAATGCGAAGATGGAAAATTTCTCTTTACACAAAAATATATAGATATATATTATATATAATATATAAATTACACGGTGGCGCGAAGATATGAATTATATTTTCGAGTGGTAAAAACAATATTTTACGAACGAACGCAACGAGTGAGTCAAATATTGTTTCTTACCACGAGAAAATAAAATTCATATCTTCAAGCCACTGTGCAATTTTCTATTTATTGTATAGACAAGAGTATTTTTGCACAAACAACAGTGTAAAAGCGGGAAATGACGTCATCGATATCCTCACTAGTGAGGATATGGAAAACACGCCACTCGAGTCCCGGATGTAGTCTCGTATGACCTTTACAAGTGTCTATTTTCCACTAGAACACTCTTGTCTGTATAATAAAAACATGTATAACATAGAGTGATCATGAAGTAAGAAGCAATCGCTTCTGTATCTCAAGGATCGTCTTTTCCCATTTTCGTGCATGTTATTTTCTTGCCAAATTGGTTTCTCTTATTTTTTGGTGGAGTGTGGGGACTGGTGAATCACGATTTCCTTTTGTTCTTGAGAAAGCTGGCGGCAGTAATGCACTCTTGAGTCTTTTGTGCTCCAGGTAAAAAGGCATTGAAATCCCAAGCTATAATTCGAGATTGCGAACCTAACTCGGCTTAAGGACGGTGCCTCCTAATGTCCTAATATAGGGAGAATTAAGCAACCATATAGTCTAAAAAGCTTTCATGAACAATGTCTTGCTTTTATTTTTCAAATTTAAGCTGAATTACATCCGAAAAATGTGTGGTTACGCCCAATTTTCTTTTTGGATTCCAACAGCCCTTGCTAAGACCTGCAGTTTCCAGCATAGTCATAAACCGGGCAAAAATATCGTACGGCTTTAAATTCCTTCCTTTCTTAAGAAACCCGATGCGCAGATACATTAAGAGGCACCGTCCTTGAGTTTTCTTGTAGAAGCGACAATTGCTGGAGAGAGAGAGAGAGAGAGAGTTCCGGACGTCAACTGTTGCTGTGGAAACGTCATTTCAATTTTTTTTACAAGGTATTACGCCGACCATAAGATATTATGTATTTTATAACTAATGATTTTGCGCAGGATATTGTGTATAATGCGTACCTAGTTTCCAAACTTTGGCATATTGCGTTGCGCAGCATTGGCAGTTTACGACATATTGAATCGCCATTTTTGTGCTACACCGATGTTGGGTGGCTGAGGTTTTGAAAGAGAAACACTTTGTTTCTCAGCCAGCTATGACCGCCATCGTTTCCTACATGGAACCAGCTGTATAAAAACTACTTTCGAAGTTGCCTTCACTAATAACCTTTTCCCGTATGGCATGAACGATTTATTGCGTAATATGTCATAGAGTGATTTAACTTAACCCGTGAAATAGATACTAAACTGTTACGCACTATTACGCCTTTTGCCCTTCATTACCAGGACATGAATTCTCATTAGCGCTAAAATATCGGTCAATAACATTAATGTAAAATCAGTTTAGCTATGAAAGGAAACATTTCAATTTGTGGCACAGTCATTAAGGAGTTTTGCATCGAGTAGAAGATTCATTAAGGCCCATTAAAATAGCGTTTTACCGAAAACAACATTCTTTAGTGGTTATGAAGATTCATTTTCATAGGGTTAATGTTCGATTGTTAGAATAAAATCTTAATTACAAATTAGAGTGTTTTTGTTAAGCAGTTTCTCGCCAATTTCCCACTGGATTTTAAGGGACGCATAAAACTTGAAAACGAAGCTGTACATGTGCAAACTCTTCTAGCAGAAATGGAGCACAAAGCGCGTCGTAACCGTATTCCAAACGAGCATCGTGAAAGGATAGTCAGGGCTTTTGAAGATCCACACGAAGACTACCGTTTGGTGGTACACATGTAAGGGGTGAACCGCAGCGCAGCTAGAGGCATTGTGGCAACTTATGTCCGAGAAGGACGTACTCATGAGAGGCCATGCACGTGGCGGCCGTAACAATGTGAAGGTAGATGACGAAATGAAGCAGTGCCTCAACGAGATTGGTGATGAGAACTGTCTGCTGACTTTAAGTGAAATTAACCGGGAACTTCGAAGAAGACTCCCAACAGAGCCTCTTGTACACGACAGGACTGTTGGTAAAGCTCTTGACGGTATGCTGATACATATCAAACTTGCGAGGCCACTACCAGCTGACTACAACAGGCTGGACGTCATTCGAAGACGAGTAGAATATGCAAACTGGTTCATGACGAACGGAATTCTCCATCATTGAGTATTTATCGACGAATGCGGGTACAATATATGGACGGCAAGAAGCCATGGGCGAGCTATTATAGAATTGGTGAAAGGGCCTATAGACAAGTCCTCGGTCAGCGCGGAAGAAATGTAACGATTACTATGGCCGTGTCTCCTACCGCCGTTTTAGTCCATTACACTGCGCAAGTTGGTGGAATAAATGCGCAGCTCTTTAACGACTTTCTGGGACAAGCACATGCAAAGACAACTTAACCCGGACGAGCTGGTATATTTGATATACGATGGAGCTCCGGTCCACCGTAATGCTGTGAATCCAGCAGCCAATACAGAGTTGAAGATACTTCCCGCATATAGTCCTTTCCTCAACATAGTAGAGCAAGCGAACAGTGCGTTGAAAGCAGCAATAAAGGCTGACATATCAAGTCCCGCAGTTCAGCAAGAGCTTAATGATCGGGAAGAGGTAAGACGGCAGGGGATTCCTCTAGGAGACTACCGTCAACAAATTTTTTGGAGAGCAAGGCGAAGAAACACAAACACAATAAGAGCCAGAAAATGTGCTCAGTGGTTTAGGTTTATGCAGACCTATTTCCACGATGTTTGAACGGCGAGCACATTGACGGATAAAGTAAAAACCCGCTTATTGGTTAACTAAGCCTTTGTTGTCAATGAACTTTTTTTCTCCTTAAAGAACATTACGATGCGGCAAATGTTTGTTCATTCGCTTAAAAGGTTGTTATTTTCACGAAGTAGGTAAAATTCCTTATTGATCACACAAAAATTAAAACGTTGGTTTATTTTTCAACAATGTTTACACATTCGTTTTGATGACTTAATTTTTGACGCTTATGAAAATTTATGTCTTATAAATGAAGGGCAAAAGGTGTACGCACTAATTCCGTTCTTTTCTTTCGTTCAACTTTGACTATTACACACTAATTGTTAGATATTGTTTCACGGGTTAAGTAAATAAAAACCACTCCAATAGAAGTATACTGAAAACAACCCAGCCCAGGGGTACTGCTCATAACTTTTGGTAAGAGTGGGCTGCCCTGATCTCTAAATCCTGACCCAGTTTCAGCCCCGCCAAAACACGCCATTTTTCAAACCCGTCTTCAGACCTAGCCTTTTTAAAGGTTCTTTTTTTACAATCCATATCCGTTTCCAGACTTGGCTCCTTAAATCTGTACTTGATTTCCAGTGAGAACCCATTTATTTGCCTTGCAAGGTCAATTAAAGAAAAAAGGCAAAAATAATAACAAAATAATAATTATTATTATCACTTACAGGAAGAGTTACGGCAAAACGAAAGAGCCTACTAAACCGAAAGAGTGGATTGATAACAAACAAGCACGAAGAGGGTACAATGGGACAAACTGGTTCACGAGGACGAGTGGGAGTGTTGACAGAAGAACAGCAACAAGCCGATGAACTCGGACGCACAAGAACAAGAGTCAGTGAACTACAAGAACGGTTGAGGGCTACGGAACAAGAAATGAGAACGATGAGAGAACGTTCGGACGCCGAATTGAATGACTTGCAGGGGATATTACAACGAAAAGAAGATGACAACGCTACCTTAGAGCATCAGTTAAGAGACGAGCAACAAAGAATCACTGAGCTAACGACCAAGCTGAGCACAAATAAACTAGAAATAACTGAACTAACGACCAAGTTAAGCACAAATAAGCTAGAAATAAAGACAATAAGAGAACTGTTGATGAACTTGCTGAGATCTTTAAAGGAGAGAGACGCAGATAGCACAACCTTACAAGGACAACAAGTTACTGAACAGCAACAAAGAACAAAGAAGCCAAAAACGGGACTGATGAACCACCAATCTGTTACCAATAGGGGGTGTCAGTCACAAGAGAGAGACACCCTGGATAAAGATCAGTTGAGGACTGAAATACAACGACTTACTGAAGAAATAACAACGACGCAAGACCTAATGGATAACTTGCGCGGAATATTGGTAGAGAAAAGCAAAGATAACAGAAACCTAAATGAGGAGTTAGGGCCGGAAGAACAGGGTGAACAACAAGTAGTTGAATTGCAACGGCGGTTAAGGACAAACGAGCCTGAAGAGAGCACAATAGAACAGCAACAATTGACAGACTTAGAATTACCTGATGAAAAACTCGGAGAAGGACATCAACCTATCAGTGAAGAAAGAAAGCAGTTGGAAACAAAACAGCAAGAAACGGCAACAATAGGAGAGCAACTGAATAAAAAAGAAAACGGTAAAGAAACCCATGTACAGAAACAGCTAATAAAAGTCCAAAAAGAAGTCTTAAAATCGCAACAGAGGCCACAAACAATGCAGTCTAAAATAAGGCCGATGATCCACCAGAATACCAAGGGGCGAGACCAGGCTTCCTTAAGAAGGGGCGCGCAAAGCCGCATTAAGAGCGCAGCAATGGGAGGAGAGTCTAACAGTAAGTCACGTGGTGGGTCTGTGCGCCAAGAACGTCGTCCCCCTGTTCCAAGTGCCCCTGGTGTCCGTCGCAAGGAGGCGTGGGCCCAACGCCAAAAAAGCGTTACCCCTTCCCCAAGAACGCCTACCAAGGTTCAAGGCCAAATGCAAAAGAATGACACCGATAAAACAGCCCCTCAGGAGAAATTAAGGTTGGAAAAGCAACAAATAACTGAGCTACAAACAGAGATGAAAGCAAAGGAGAAGAAAATAAAACAGCAGAGAGACGAATTGTATGACTTGCTCCAGGGTTTACAACAGAAAGACCCCGATAACGGAAAATTACAGCAACAACAAGTGAAAGTTGAAGTGGAAAGTCAGTTGGAGACAAAGAAACAAGGAACAACAACGGGGGCAGAACGGTCAAATGAAAAAGATATGGATAAAATAGCCTTGCAGCAACAAAATACTAAACTGTTGGAAGACTTGAAGGTAAAAGACCGAGAAATAAATACGTTGAGAGAACAACTAAAAGAACAACGAGAGGAAAAACAACGAGCAACACAAATGGAAAGTCAGTTGAGAACAACGAGAGATGAAAAGGAAAAGTTGCAACAGCGTTTAAGAGAAGAACAACAACAAGTCAATATATTAGAACGTCAGTTGAGAACAAGCGAAGCGGAATTAGAAACAACAAGAACTGAAAAGGAAAGGTTGCAACAGAATTTAAGAGAAAAACAACAACAAGTCAGTGGATTAGAAGGTCAGTTGAGAAGAAAAGAAGACGAAATAACAACAGCGAGAGCACAGTTAAGAGAAACACAACAGCGTGAGACCGAACATAACAATCCACGTGACTGGATCATTAATCGGAATGAAATTCAGCTCACAAGTCAACAGCTTGGGAAAGGAGCCTGGGGACTAGTGCTTCGAGGAAAGTTTCGTGAGTGTGATGTTGCGGTTAAAGAAATGTACAAAAACATTATCTCTGATCACAACAGGTTGTTGTTTTAGCGAGAAGTGAACATCGCTTCAAAATGCCGCCATCCTTGTCTGCTGCAGTTTATTGGAGCGACTGCTGATGATGAAACACCATTGCTAGTAACGGAGGTCATGGACTGTAGTTTAAGAGCTAAGCTGGATAACAAAGGCGAGCCTCCTCTCTCTGCAAAAGATGTCTCCGTTATTTCTCTGGATGTAGCTCGAGCGCTCAATTATCTGCACCAAGCCCCCACACCCATAATCCACCGCGACATCAGTAGTGCTAATGTGTTGCTATGGCGCCGTGGTGACCAGTGGCGAGCCAAGGTGTCAGATTATGGCACTGCTAATTTTGTATGTCAAAGCGCAAGAAACGACACGGGAGCTGCTATCTACAGTGCGCCCGAGGCAATGAATGAAAACCCAGATCAGCCAATCAGCTGCAAGGTTAGTACGTTAACCAATCAGCTGCAAGGTTAGTACGTCCACCTTCACGACCCAATTGTATTATCTGAAGGGCACTTTAGTTCTCTGAAAACACTGTTGTGAACTATGTTACGTTCACAGTTCAAGATAAAAACTTTTTATACCTATCACAGGAAGGGCATGCCAAATTTGCCCCAATGCCCCTTTCCAGGGGACTGGGGAATAGACCCCTGTGAAAGTATGCCATGCGAAAGAGCCCCCACCAAAAAAAAAATAATAATCACTTAAACTGGTAGGCGGTGCTCAGCACAGTCTTTCCAAAATGGCCTGCAGCTCTTCTGGAGTTTCCAAACCCAGGCCATGTCCTTCTTTTATCAGTATTTTTTTTTTAACCGAGTGCCTGTTCAAGTCATTTTGGTAACACCCTGTTCTTAAGGGAACCTCAGAATCCGCCTGGGACTGGTGACCAGAACGTATGTGCTGTCCCCTGGGGGGCTTATTATCCCCAGGGCCGCCTCTCACTCTTAGCTGGCGGGGAATGAACACGAGGATGACCGACTGGCCGAGTGGTCTCTATTTTCTCTTTGTCTTCTCATATTTATGACCGCTTAGTTAAGTTTACTTTAATCATATTAAAATGTTGTTGTCCTTAGGTTGATGTTTACAGTTTTGGTGTTCTTCTCTGTGAAATGTGTATCAGGCGCCTACCCGACCCGGAAAGCCGTGAGAGACAAATAGCCGAGATTAGGAATCGCAAGCTTCGAGATCTGGTGAAACGCTGTCTACAAATGGAGCCTGGGAGGAGGCCAAATATGGAATCAATTATTAAAGAACTTGAGCAGTTCTATGCTGCTTGTCACCGGTGTCCCCCTAACTAACTAAGCACAAGTTCCCTGGTCTTACTAGTCCGATGCGCGAGTTTATTGCTTAAGGACGTATTTCGAGGTCAGGTACAAAATTGTGCCTACTGTTAAGTTAGATCGATATTACAGCATAGTGCCCAAAGGAAAATGAATACCAGAAGTGAACTTAAAGGGGGATTATAGTTAGATACCATGTTTCCCAACGTTTACCTGCTTTTTAAAATAATCTTTCTTGACGCTGTATTGAATCCAAAAATTCAAACAAAGGTGTGTATTGGGGCTGTCATAAATCTCTAAGAATTTTTTCGCGATTTTAAAAATGTACGAAAGCAGGTTATATTTTTTAAATTTTATATATATATTTTTATAAAATTGACACCAAAACAGGCCGCAAACAAACCCTAAGTGCTCTCGTGTTAAGGTGGTCTGTCTAGCTGTGAATGCAAAACGTATGTTCTTCTTTTATTTCTTTCTACGGTTTTTTTTTTTAATTTTGGAAGAATTTAACAAAAATCTCTCTCCCCCACCTTCTTAAGTTGGTTTTCTGGGAGCATGCCTGAAATTGACATTGAGTATTTGATGTCGAGTAAGTACGAATTTATTAGAAATGGTCACACCTTTGCGTGTAGCGCTGAAACGTATCGCACTAAGACAGTAGTCATGCATAGCATTGAATGTCAGTGAGGCCAAGTGAACATTATCACCTTCTCTTAGTTACACAAATAGATACCCGTCGAAGAACCTGTAACTTAAGGGTGTACATGTGTAAATCACACCGTGAGTGGCACTAGTGTATAGAACGTGACCTTATATAGGCAAAAGGGTAACATAGTTGGATCGACTAAGGGTATGGGAGGGGGGGGGGGGGTGTGTCAGTGGTTAGTACCGTACGCTCTCACTGATGTGCTCTAAGCTGTCGCGTCGTTTAATGGATGCTGGGTACTTTTTGCATACAACAACCATTTCACGGTTTGTAGAAACTGGGTTTAAGCTATCAGGAGGCTTTTTGATCGCTTCCATGGAGTTAAGCTAGTTTATTAAAGATCAATTATTGACCTAAATCAAGAAAAGGCACAGAAAGCAACACAGGACCCGATTGCATAACACCTCCACACGTGTTTCATGCAACAGGGATATATCCTAGCCACTAAAAAATATTCGGAGGCTTAGGTGGGATTCGAATCCACGACTTCCGGGTTACTAGCCCACTACTCCATCATCTAAGCACAAAGTGAATAAATACTTGAAAAATTTTCATTTCCTTTATTTTGATCACTCCACAATCCCTTGGTTTGAAAGCCATTCCAAACATTACTTGGGGATCATTTTAGGGTCAGCATGGAAAAAAACGGGGATCATTTCAGGGTCGATTTGGGGATCATTTTGGGGGCTGTACAACTCCCATCTTGACCCCGTTTTAAAAGAAACTATTAGCTTGGCAAATGCTTGGGACAGTTTGTGTGAAAGTAATTGGCCCTCCTCCCCCCGTCCCAGGGTTTAAACCCAAAGATGTAAACATCTCCTCCGAGCTGCGGAATTTTAAAAATCTAATTATCGTGTTGTGTGTTTTTATGTTTTCTCGAAGGAGTACAAAGGAAGCGACGGTTGAGCTCACTGAGCTGTGTTGAGGGCCGTAGACAGCTGAGCCATGGCCAGTTTTAAGATCTGTATTGTCATCAAATTTTCTCTTTATTGAATTCACTCCACAGTTAAGGTAACAGCCGCCGAAAAAGTGTCATTTTATCACTGAGATATTTCTTTATGGTCAGATAAGTTTCTTGGAGGGCTTTCTTTCAAACAAAAATTTAGAAGAAAATACTGGCTCAGTTAAAAGTTATTAGGAAAAAAGGGATGACTAAAATTCCATTACCTAAGAAAACAAGCTCAGCAGAAAGCTTAATAGCACAAAATATACGTTTGTAGCCCGAACTCTAAAATCAGTTTGCCAGCGCCATTTTTGAAGACTCGGCAAACTCGCGCGCTTTTCACGTCGTGACGTCACGATGGCCAGACACCTCGAACCAGCCGAGCTAGCGAGTTCATCATTCCCTCCTGAACCGTTTTCTCTGAGCCCGTAATGATAAGGCTGCTGACCAAAAGTGGCTCATTCATTACCAGTCTCTCCGACTGCTCCTGGGTCCAAGCAAAAAATTGAACAAAACTGAATGCAAGGCTGGCACTACGGCAAAGGGCTGATTTATTTAAGGCTAATATTTCGGCTAACGAAATTAGCCTTCCTCAAGCTCTGGCCTTGAGGAAGGCTAATTTCGTTAGCCGAAATATTGGCCTTAAATAAATCAGCCCTTTGCCGTAGTGCCAGCCTTGCATTCAGTTTTGTTCAGTTACACTTCGAGTGACGTCTGGCTCCAGCATCTCTACATCAGAGATCCGGCAAAACCGAACCAGTGCGGTTTAATTACGCGTCGTGTGGACCTCTGCATTCAAAGGTTATAAAAAATTGAAACTCATGCTCGGGGGGGGGGGGGTGGGGGGGGGCACTCAACAAAGTTTTATACGGGGAGGCTCCGCCCCGATGTCCAACCCCTTACCCTTTTATATACCATTTTTGACAGAAAAGGTACCCCTTTCGTACACCTTTCATTGAAAAACGGTACCCCTTTCACATAAACTGCATCCCTTTTCTTAACCCTTGGAATGAAGTTAATAAACGATACAACTGAGGGGAGAACAGTATTACCGGAAGAGATGTTAACCAAAAAACAATATTATTATCTACTCGAAAATTAAAGGCCCGTTTAGATGCCTAAATGACAGATTTCCCCACCCTTTCATATACTTCAGCTCGTGAAATCCCTACCCTCTGATATACCTGAAGCCTGAAAAAGGTACCCCTTTCGGACGGAGCCTCCCCGTATAGGCCATTATTGGGAGTACCCCCCCCGGGCTTACGCTTATCCGAAAGTCTGAAACTTCTGCTGGATACATGTACTATGCAGTGATAGCACTTTTGTTTTTTGATCACACAGCAGATCATACATTAGAATATTAATACTCACCACCTTGCAAGATCCCCATTATTTTAGCCTTTTCAAAGAGGATATTGAAGGAACCCAGCAAAGATCTTAGAAAAGTCCTTACAATGATGTTTCCAAGGGTCCCAATCAAATCTTTGAAGATTCTGTCTACTCTGTGTCAAATTTTTCAAGGATTTTGTAGGATTTTGTGAAGGATCCTTGTATGATCCCCAGATCCCGAGGGTTGTCCAATACACCCAAACTGAGTCGGACCGACTAACGCAGTGTACGGTCCGTCTTACCGGAAGTCAGGTCGTGAGAGACTTAGAAATAAGGCATGCGGGTCTTTTCGCACTACATCCAAACTGAGTCGGACCGACTGAGCCAGTGCACGGTCCGTCTTAAGGGGAAGTCAGTTCGCGAGAGACTTAGAAAAATTTGGCAGGTGGGCTTCAGAGAGGGCAGAAATGTCGGCGGACCGAGTCGATCGGACACGGGCCGTCACGACCCGTCTAACAAAACGCGACCCGACAAAGGGGAAGTAGGTTTTCGTCTGCTTGAGTTTATAAGCGTCTCCATTGCTCGTCTGATGCTTAAAACGAGGTATACGTGCACGTGTAGTTTTTTTTCCGTCTGCTTGCATTTATAAGCGTCTCCATTGCTCTTCTGACGCTTAGAACGAGGTATACATGCATGTGTCGCTTTGTTTTTTCGTCTGTTTAAGTTTACAAGCGTCTACATTGCTCGTCTGACTGCTTGTCTCACGCTTAGAACGAGGTATACATGCACGTGTAGGTTTGTTTTTTGCCTGCTTGCGTTTGAATATCGTCTTTATTGCTCGTCTCGCTTAGAACGAGGTATACATACGCGTGTAGGTTTGTTTTTCGTCTGCTTACGTTTGAATATGCGTCTCCTTTGATCGTCTGACGCTTAGAACGAGGTATACATGCATGCACAGTTTTGTCCGTCCTCTGTTTATATTGATAAGCGTGTGCATTACTCGTCTGACGCTTAGAACGAGGTATACATGTACACTCTTTTTTTTTATAAGAACCTTTTTTATAAGAACGTCGAGGCTGGAATTGGCCAAAATTTTAAGAACATGCTAAGAACATACCCAGGCTGAGATTTTGTTAAGAACGTCTTTATCTTGTCTTCATATTTGTAGAATAAGCTATGTGAGAATAAAATTAAGTGTAATAATTTGGTCATAGTAAGTTACCGCCTTTTTGAACCCCAAATGCTAGAATTTTTGTGATGTCGCGGGTCATTTCTAAAACAAGAAAACACGTATAACTTTTAAGAAATTGGTAGAACTTGACCTATTTGTTCTTTATTTCATTCAGAAATATGATTTATGAAATGCTGTTCAATTAATCTTAAGAACATTGTTAAGAACGTCTTAGGCTCAAATCACCAAAAAAATAAGAACATTCAGTTCCGGTTCAGCCTCAGCTTAAAAATTAGACGTTCTCAGTTCCGGTTCAGCCTCAGCTTAAAAATTAGACGTTCTTATAAAAAAAAAAGAGTGTATGTCATTTGGTTGCCATTTTCCTCCGTTTGCGTCGTGTTAAGCTTTTGTTCGTGACCTGACTTCTGGTGAATCGGGTGGAGTTTTGCTATGACGGGTCGTGACGGTCCGTCTCGGACCGTGACGGTTTGTCAACATTTGGTACACTGGGCCTTCTTTACCTAACTTCTGGTCCACCTTGTTCCCAGGGTCTCTCTTCTTCCCATACCTCCGCTAGAATTCTACTTCCGGTAAGGCATAGTAAATTCGCGACCTGACTTCCGCTGAGTCCTGTCGTCTGTGTTTACAGTCGGACCGATTCAGTTCGGGTGTATTGGACATGAGTGGAGGCGAGCCAGATCAAAGCAAAAACTTTTAACAGAATATTTTCAAGATCTTTGAAATCCTTGAGGATCTTGCAGGATCGTTGCAAAGATCTTGTGAAGACATCAATAATTATTGGCATAAAATTACAAATTCCTTGCAAGATCCTGATCAAATCCTTACGAATCCTTTCTAAGATCTTTATAAGATCCTTAAATATTGCATACTTTTTAGGTCTTTGAAAGAACTTCATTAAATCCTTGAGGATGACTTGAAGGAACCTTGCACAATTCTTGTAAACATCTTGACAAGGATCTTTGGGAGATCCTGTCCAAATTCTTAAGGATCCTATCAAAGATCTTAACAAGATCCTTAAATGGATCTTTTTAAGATCTTTGAAAGATCCTCATTAACTCCTTGATCATGAGGCGCGTGAAGGATCCTTGCACAGATCTTGCAAAGATCTTGACAAGGATCCTTGTAAGATCCTGACCAAATCCTTGACGATCCTGGCTAAGATCTTAACAAGATCCTTTTAAGATCTTTGAAAGATCCTTGTTTAGCCATTGAGGATCTTGAAGGATCCTTGCAAAGATCTTGTGAAGATCTTGACAAGGATCCTAAAAAGATCCTGACCAAATCCTTGAGGATCCTGGCTAAAAGATCTTCAAAAGATCCTTGAAAGGATCCTTTTAAGATCTTTGAAAGATCCTTGTTTAGTCCTGGAGGATCTTGAAGGATCCTTGCAAAGATCTTTGCTAGGATCTTTATAAGGATCTTTGTAGGATCCTTGGAAGATCTTTGTCAAATCCTTGAGGATCTTAACAAATGATTTTGCATATAAAGATCTTTGAAGATCGTTCGAAGATCCTTTAAGGATCTTTTAAAGATCCTGGTCTTTATAAGCATCTTTGGCAGGTCTTTGACAATCCTCAAAGACCCTGTGAGGTGTTTCACCAGAGCTTAATGATCTGCTTGTGATTGCTATCAAAGGGACTGTACTGGGAAGCACATGATCAGGAAATGAAATGGAAACTTCAGCAAATATTATGGTTAGTGAACGAGTTTGAACAGACCCTGCACAACAAGTCAAACTATGCTGGTGCATTTCAACACCTACTTGGAGTCAGTGCCCTGAGTTAGGTCAATCATCATATCAGTGTCTTAATCCAGCTGGTCTTGACTGGTGACTTTTTAACCAAGAAGTACAATAAAAGCTAGTTGCAGAGGTGGGTAAAAAACAATTAATGAAGAGATAGGGTTTATTCTAGAAACTGGTCTACAAGGGCCTAGAGAATTTAAATTAGGTCCTTTTTCAAATAACGGAACTTAAGGTGGCTCCCTAGAGTCTCTACAAAAGTGAGTATTCGAACTGGCAAGGGTTACAAAAGAAACCCTAATTCTGTTACAATCTTTGTTCCTGAGATTTGCCAGTAAGGTTACCAACATCATTACCCTTATTTTTCAGGTTTTGCTTCTTAGGCAGAGGCCGTTGTCATGGCAACAAAACGTCTAAAGAATAACGGATATTTACCATTAATTCATCTTTTCTTTAATATTTTGATTTTCCCTCAGTGGATTGTTTTTAAACTTTCCAATCTTGTGAAAATGATTTTTACTAACATTTTGCAGGGAAAAAAATATGGGGTCGTTCGGACGGTTTCACCGATATCACGTGATTTCTTATTTTTAACCATTAAACTAAATTGCTCCGACAGAATTTTTTGAAAAAATAATATGTGGAAGGTAGCGTTAGTATCTCAACATGTGCAAAATTTAAAAAAATCACCAAAGGAAACGCGAGAAAATCCACTGTTAACTTTGTTTTTCTTGCCTACGCTGACGTCATAGAATGTCAGGAAAACCTTACGATTTGATGTGAGCGTGCACAGATTACTACAGCTCACAACATCAGCGTGCGCGCGGGGTCATAAAACTATAGGGAGCCACCTTAAGTGTACAGTACTACTAGATATTTGAACTTCATTATACCCAAATTTGTATTTACAGCAAATTGATAGTTTTAAAAACTCACATTTTGAGTAACTGAACTTTTCACAGGTTGGAAATGGCCAGTTTGTCGAAGTTAAATATAAATGACGTGCAAAAGTTTCCAAGAAGACACCACTGACAGTACCATGGCAGGGTACACTTCATGTTTCACTTTATATTATGCCAAAGAGTCCACTATTTATAACTTCTGGCCTGTCTAGGGGCTACTTAAAACCATATTATTTTCCATGGTTGGTAACATTTTACAATACTTTCAAGGATTGGCTATAAGCACTGTATTATTATTATTATTATTATTATTATTATTAACAATATATCCAACATTGTGTTTGTTCCGCAAATTAAGTGTCCAATGACAAAACAAGGCAATCAATATGTTTCACCAAACACAACAAATTGAGCCTACGGAACACTTTGCCCTCTTACAATGGAACCCCGGTATAACAAAGTGCCAAGGGAGTGGCAAAATGTGTTTGTTCTAAGGGGGGTTCGTTATGCCGGGTTCTATTTCATGCATTTTACTATGACTGGGTTGGGGAAAATAACTGGAAAGTTACCTTAAAATAAATAAATATTTCAATAAAAAAATAATAAACATAATAAAAATAAAATAACAGATGCAATGAAAATAATTTTCCTCCGTACTTTTATAAAAATCAATAAATGCAACACTGCCATGGCGTTGATGGGCCACCATAGCTTTCTTTCGGCCCTTCCTGTGACAAGGTTATAACCTCTTCATCACAGAGATTGCGAGATTAGAGAGTGAATTATGAGGTTACTGAAAAAAAAAATCCCAGAAAAATGTCTGACTGGAGTAGCTTTGTTTTTAAGACAAATGCTGCAAAGTTCCACATGTACAACAAGTTGTGTTTTTGTCCCTACCACATGTCCCTGCAACATGTCCCCTCGAGGTACAGCAACTAAAAGTATCACCACACATGGGAAGACGTGACCTGAGCCTGACCCCGCTACATTTTCTTCTGTGTGTACAGGTTGTGATTTGGTCCCTGCTACACATCGTTACTAAATGTCCCTTGGTATGGGCAACATGCGATTTTTGTCCCCTCGTGTTACTGCACCTTCAAGGTGGGCAGACATGAGGGGTCATGTAGCAACCGGGACATGTCACAGCCCTGCAGGTGACATGTAGTATGGGAATTGTAGTGGGGACCTAGCCTGTAGCAGGGACAAAATCATAGCATGTGTTGCGGGGACATGTCTCAGTGACATGTCGCAGCGATGCGTCCCCTCGTTTGAACTGATACTAATTCCCCATTGTGCGACACCAATTTTGGGGACATTTTGTCCCCACGACATGTCACACGGAGTTCAACTTGTTGAACTCCGTGGGACATTTCGTGGGGACAAAACGTTGCAGGGATGTTATGACCCTTCGTGTGTATGGACCTTGTGCACAGGGAAAAAGAAGATGGCTGAAATCAGTAGCGAAGCTCCTGTTCCTGCCTGTTTCCATGTCTTTTACTTGCTTGTCCCACAGAATTGGATCATCCTTGAAATAAGCAATCAGCATACATGTTTGGCTATTATTCCAAGGAGTGTGTTCATAATCTTCAGGATTATAAGCTGGGGAATTTTCCTCAGCTGATTCGGATTCGCCTTCGATGGCCGCCATTTTGCTAAGTGCCTCAAGGCTTGCTAGTCATTACCATAAGGTGCCGCCAGTTCACACGAAGGGATGTGTCGCTGTCCCTGAGACGTGTTCCCGCAACATTTTCATGTGTGTGCAAACACTATTGTTTTGTCCCTGCTACATGTCCCTACTTCATGTCCCGCAGTGTGTACTACACAAATTTTTGTCGCAGCAACATGCCCCTGCCACCTCACCCCTTGTGTCTGCCCACCTTAAATACTGGATGAGGGCAAAAATTACAAAGAAAACAAAGAGAGAGAGAGAGAGAGAGAGAGAGAGAGAGCAAGTGAGCAAAAATGTCGACAAAGAAGCATCATTCGTAATATTAATTTCAGATAATTTTCAATGATTTTCAGTCAAATAATCAAAGCTTTGCCTACCTGTGCTATCCCCATGATCCCTGAGCGGAAAGAGTTAAAAGTGCAAGCACTTGCTCGAGTGCTCAACCAAAGTAGTTCGCTGATCGAGCACTTACTGGTACTTCCACAATTCGGCAGTAGCTCCAGCTGTTAACACGCAAGTTTATCGCTGCCTGAGCTGGATGGTTGTTGCCAAAGATTTGTAAATCACTCAGTGGACTGATCCTTCACGCTAACAGAAATCCACAGAAGCCAGACAAAACATTAAATTTTTTGTTGGAATGAGAAAACAATACAAGCCCATAGCTCACAGCCACTGGGGGAGCGGGCCCGCAGGCTGCTATCCAAAGGTGCGCTCTCATTGGCAGGAACAGTGGCTATATGATGTAAGAAATCCCTAACCTTTGTGTGCTCTGTTTGTCATGTTGCAGGTCGATCATAATTTATTGGAATTTTGAAAGTTGGACTTTATAGACCAATGCACACACATTTTGGATGGAAAGACATTAACAAGTACAATTTAATTTTACTTTTTACCCAGCTATAATGCTAGTGCATAGGATTCGGGCATACTGATCATACCGAGTTTACCAAGTGTATCGACCATACCAAGTGTAGTGAGCGTACTAAGCATACAGAGTGTACCGACCGACAAAAGTAAAGAAATGACTCCCAGTAGCAAGCGGATAAAAGGTCACTAAATCAACCTTACATAGGAAAAAAGACAAAAGTTGCCAACAATTTATACTCCTATTGAAATTGAATATCTATGAAATGATCACATATGAAAACTGCAAATGAAACAAGAAATCTTGAGATTAAATATCGCTGTTAAATACTTCAACGGCTGCAGTTGAAAAGAACAACCTGAAAGGTTTCAAATTCATGACCTCTGCAAGAATGATTGCTATAAATAACTGTGAGTGAGTAAGTTTCATAAGTAACTGAGTATAACAACAAGACTTGAGAATACTGCAGTTTTAGGAGAATGTTATCGTCAGTAAAACAAAAAATAATAATACTCTTAAACAATAACACATTCAACTGTTTAATTTGAACTTGGAAAGTGCTTCTCAATTTATAGCATTCACCAGATTTATATCAAGGAAATTAACCAGAAATGGAAGGGTTTAACAATCTAATGGCAAAATGTGGTTTAATGCCACTAGTGGTGAACAGCTAAATCCCTGCAGTAATTAACATGTATGTACAATCATTACATAATGGATTACCTTTGTCAATGGGCCATACTTGGTGCATAGCTTTGCAGTCTTTATTTCTGCAAAGTTTAACCAATTGTCCACTGGATGGAAAATCCAAGGGGTGATGAAGTATGACAAACCCTCATGTCCTTGACCAGGATGTCTTGATCTGCAATCCGAAAGAGGACTAATCCACAAAGATCACGTTTAGTATGCGGTGGCACAAAACAGCTAGGTACATATGAGAGATCACGACAAGCAGACAGGATTTCTTCATATTGGGTATGGTATAACTATCTTCTTATTATCCAACTGTGTTAGTTATTGTACAGAAAGCGCATGAATCGAGTGCAAATATCCCACAATATTGTACAGTTGGTTGTTGTACAGTACCGTACGCATGCTCATCCTGTTACACTTGTAGTTTTCTTTCAAGTTACTGAAAAAGCTTGAAAAAGGTTAAGTTGGATAATAAATTTCTTATTAAATGTTTCGGGGAAAAGTATCGCCATAAATTTTTACTCATTGTCAAAATACAGCACAACTCGTAAACATATACGGCAATACTTCACACTGAAACATCTCATAAGATATAATTATATATATATATATATATATATATATATATATAATGTTATCATTGAGCTCCTGCTGACACTAAGGGTTTCTTGCTCTTTAACCAGTCTACATGTGGATGTCACCACAGCAGAGTCATGGCTACTTGATGGGAGTGCAGATCAGCTAGAACTGAATTTGAAGACAGTCTTACCTCACAAGAAAGAACATTGAGGTGTGGGAAAATATGATGCACCTTCAGCTGTTTGCTGTTACCACTTTTCTTTGTACAGCTTCTGTTAATTAGTACATTACCACTGCCCACTGCCCTTTTGGACATGAAAATAACCAGTGGGGTTTGATGGGCTCTGGGAAGCCCCATGAAACATATGGCATAGTAGCTATCCTATATTTGGACAACATGCCGGAATTCTTGTGGGGGGTGTATAGCATCCATAAGCAACATATGAGTTGCATTGTCACGTTTTTAGACCTTTATATCCTCTTCCTCTGTGGGCTGTCTGTCCGGCCTATATGGCACATCCCTGGGGTGGCGGATAGGGGAACCCCTGATCATTCTGGAGGTGGTCCTTGAGGTAGATCACTAAAGGGTCAGTTGGGGTACCTATGAAATAACCAATACACATGCAGGCACGGACCAAGACAGGCCCAGTGGGCGGGGACATAACCGGCCTACCCTTTCATCAGGGGGTATAAATATGATGAGCGGAGGAATTGGGGCCCTGTTGGCTGCAGTATGCATGACCCACCAGTGTGTGGATATGTTCTGCTAGCTCAGCAACCCACTCCCAGCTATGGGTCAAATAGCCAGGTGGACCAGACTTGTTAGCTGAGTGAAGGAAGCTGGTCTAGGAGGTGGCTACTCCAAAATCAAAACCTCGCACTTTTGGTATCTTGACACCAAGTTGATTGGATGATGATATCCTCTTCCTTTAGGTTTTTTGCTGAGGTTGGATCTGAGTAGACCGAACAAGATTTATGTGGTCACATGAAAATGAAACATCACTTGCCACAGGAACTGCTTTCTTTTCCTTCCACTTTTGAGAATGACACACAAAATTGCAGCCTGTCATTGCACAACAAACACTCTGTTGTGTTGACAACTCAATTTAACAGAGAATATCTTCAGTTCTGATGAATCCACTATCAACAATGCACTTTGGGGAGTCTGCATGCGATTTCTGCTTCTTTATTATGAAATATTACTTTGGGTACATTTGTACGTCCAATTTCAAATGCACACTTCTGGCAATGTTTTGGTTTCCATGCATTGAAATAAAGTTGACCACAATTCACACACTGGCCAGTTCCTCTTGAAGTCCACTTTGATGCTTTTTCCTGAAAAATATTTATGTCATACAGAGGTCAGGAATTCATTGGGAGGATAGGAAATGATAATGACCATTATTTTGCTGTGTACCCATTATGACATTAATCTAAGTCCCAAGACAGATACATGTACCAACATGTTTGTTATCCAACACATCTTCAATTGGTGGCTACACCGTGTAAAGTACCATTTAGATAGTAAATAGGCCCCACCCTGAAAGTTATGGCAACAAGAAAAAAAAACATGTCAAGTTTCTTTACCTTTGGACTAACACAAAACTGCATTGTGTTTAAAGTAACTTTTTACCAGAAGTGCAGTAGTGGGTGGCATTTCAATGCGTGTACAAATAAACGTAATGGTGAATAGAATTTGTTGACCAGTACATTTTCATAACACTGCTCGAGATAACTAGAATGTGTGAAAAACGTTTGACTCTATAAGAACATTAGCTGTGGTCACACTACAGACTTTTCCCTAGGTAAAACCGATTTACCTAGAGCCAATCCACCAAAAATTTCCTGAGGTAAACTCATCTTAGGTTACATTTTACCTAGGTGAAAAAATCTGAAAAGGTCACACCACGTAAATCCACCCCAGCTCCAGCTCACCTCGAGGATACAGGCTATTTCTACAACAAAAACAATTGTTCAGTTAACAAAACAAATTCTAAACGGTACCTAAAACTGAAGTGAAATTTCAAATCCCAAACTATGCATCAGTCAATTCCAGCTGTGCCCATCCCCCCCAGGGCATTTGCGTGCCTTGTCAGTCCCGGGGGTGGGGAATTAGCAAATTTGGCGCAGCCCGGGGATCGGGCATTTGCCTACCTCGGGGCTATCCCCAGGCTTCTGACACGCATGTGGTTTCCGACTCAAAATCCAAACATGGAAGGACCAGTAGTTCATCGCAGATTGGTTCGTCTGCCAAAGTTGAGGACTAGACAACCTTGTAGAGGTTTTCTTGATTTTATGCATTTCTTCATTGCTTATCAAGGTACATTTATTACTATATATACCAAGATCAGGAATGATCAATGCGAATCGACGTATGCATGCTTCGTTGATCAAGGACTGACTTAATTAAAATTTAGTCGCAATGATTCTAAAACTATAATATGATTGATTATAATCCTGAACAAGTGTGTAGGGATTGTCATTTACTTTTGTATATTATTAAAATATTCACAACAAGTGACTTTACAACAGACTATTTTATAATGTTTTGTATCAGCAAACTGTTTAAAACAAAGTATTAAAGTAACAGTCAACTATCATGTAGTGTTGTCTGTGAAGTAAATATCATTGCTTGGCATTATTAATTTTATCAACATCAGATAGTGCCATTTCAAACAATTAGAAGACGGAGAGGCACACAGAAATGAAAAATCACATAAAATGCTGAATGTGGCATTATAGTTTAATGAATGAAAACTGCTGCAGTGTTGATTGTGGACTTACGATCCTGAGGGAGACGCATTTGCCTTCTTCCTTCGTCCCCCTTGCTAGGCATTTGCCAGCTTAAGTGTCCCCACCCCCGGGAATTTGCCACCCAAGAAAAAAAATTTTAAATTCCAGGGGTAAGCCCGGGAAGGGGGAGGGGGGATGGGTGCAGCTGGAATTGACTGATGCATTAAAAGATACTTAAAATCTTGCTCTGCACTACGACATCGTCTCTGCACTCACAGTGGGCAAAATCACCTACGACGGCATGTGCCGCTTTTTAAGAAATTACTCTCATGGTGTAATATATGTCCAGTTCTTTCATCAAGATGTTTGCCAACAGGAGTTTATTGGTTAGCTACCTCAGGATTTGAGTTTTCCCTAGCTGTCACTTAGGGGTAGCTGTCAAGGGAAACTTGATTGTTCTCGACACAGCCAAGCTCCAGACGGTAAAATTTCCCCAAGGTAAGCTACCTAGGGAAAAATCGATCACACTAAAAGGATTTAGTTTCCCTACGTAAGCTGTCAACAAGTCAAGTTTCCCTACGTAAAAAGTCTGTACTGTTACCACAGCTATTACTACAAATGAATTTCCCCTGGTTCGATTAACATACAATGGAGGTCTATCTTATTTAATTTATTTAGTTTATTTTATTACTCTTGATTGCAATGTTCGAACGCTATATCAACACATTTTGTCAGATCTCTTAAAGACAGAAAGGCGGGTTGAATTCGCACCAAAAACTAACACGATTCTACACATGCCGAATTTACAGGGGACATTGAAATAACAGAATATCGTAGGACTTTGTAACATTAACCAAGCTGTAACTTCAAATTAAATAAGAATAATCGACAATCGACAACATTCAAGCTTACATTGGGAATAGCGCCTCTCCAAGTCTCCTACCGAATGTAAGATACAAAACCACACGTGAAACAACCAGATTCACCAACCATCGTCATTAGGTGAAAAGTGTTACAAATAACCTGGCGGCGACAACAGACCAATCAGCGCTACCGGAAGTATTGAGGCAACCACGCTCGTGACATGTCCGCTTGACGTCATGAACTCTCAGCCAATCATCTGTTAGTTTGCTCTGTGAGGCTACTTTGAATGTGTGACATTAACGGTTTCTCCAGCGCCCTCGGTTCGCACAACGAAGAATTCGAACGAAATCAAAATGTTGAATTTTGGTGGATAGCGATGCCTCCCGTTCTAGAGCTACTCGTTCTATATTTCGCAAACGGGTAGTTATCGCAGTACACAGGAGTTACCTCTTGCTTGAACAAAAACAGTGATAAACAAGGTAAGTAACTTGGAAGCTTACAAAAATCATGTACGATCAAAGTTTGGAAGGTGTTATTTTGGTTTAGGTCAAGCTTATTGTGTTTCATGATCACTTTAAACCCTATCGTCTTCTAATTGTCTTGTTTTCAACTCTGCATTTTTGAGAAACTGTTGAATGGATTGCGGCGAGACCAGATGAAATGTGAAGTTTAGGACATTTGGAATATTTTTTACATTCAATAATTTTTAAATTTATTCGACATTTTGGTGGTGCACATAATAATTTCTGATTCGTAAATCCACTAGCACGTGCCTTTAAGACAGATTTTTTCGTTACAGAGCGCGAGTCCCTTAAACATAATAATAGCGCTGTCCCTATCCAAGTAAATCGGAATAGTAATCAGTATGTAAATGTTAAAAGAAAACAACATCACAGGAAAAATACAGAAGTACTGGTAGCGGCTACAGCCGGCCATGTTCGAAATTCCAAATTGCCCGGAGGCCAAACGGTAATCTCACCGAAGACGCTTTTCACAACCTGGAAGGGCGAAAAATTACCACAAGTGACTCAATTAACATCTTTTTCAAACTTTATTGCATCGTACAGATCAAGATGACTCTTGCAATACCGAATAGTCCAACAAATCTCAACCGCCACAATAAGCCTGTAGCATTACAGTACTGTAGTTCGATAATATTACGGAACTTAAGCACAGACGTTCTTGAGCCCCGGACGGCAACCGGAAGTTTAACGTTTTTGTTTTGATCTATTGTGATACCAAGACGTCCATAACGGCAAGCCACCAGACAGCAAAACAAGAGTTTTCCACCCTTTAGTGAGTAGCAGAAACAAACCAACACAGGAAACAATGACCGGCAACACTCAAACAGAGGGTGGTGTGCCTGTGTTAGCATATTTGAATTAATATATTGGTGCGCTGAACTAGAGACCAACATTTCATTTCTTGTGCAAGAAGCTCAAAATATTACCGTTTTATGGTGACAAACGTTGGGAAAGATGGAAATTTTCCGTAGTATAGTTGTTTCTTTACTATGGATTTATTCTGCTTTGAAGAAATTGTGAGTGGAAATGGCATTTTAAGAAATATAGCTCATTTAATGAACAGAGGTATGCTTCATGCGGGTGAACAGTGTATATTAATAAACCTTTACATAATACTAGGGGGAGGATAAATTAGAAAGATGCTTATTCTCGTTCGGAGAGCGAATCTTCGCCCTAAATAGCAAGTAAGATACAAACAAAGAAACGCTGTTAATTTCACAGAATTGTATTGATTTTCATTCATAACTAAAGCTTTGGCTACCTTTGTGTGCTCACCCTGGTCATATCCTCCACCGTTTTTGAGATATTTAGTGTTGAAAACGTGTAATATGTAATAGTAAATAGCGCGCAGTGTGACATTTTGTAGTCCATAACATGGTGTAACTCTAGTGCCAGGGTAACCCTAGCAGAAGGGTTTTCTTTTTTTTTTTACACCTCGTGTTTACAAGGCAGTTAAGGTAACCCTAGTGCTAGGGTTACCCTAGCAGGAGGGATAAGTTTTTTCTATGTACAGGTATGTAGTCTCTTCAGCTACGGACAACTTGTGTACCCGAGACAACTTTTGCTCACTGCTTCAGCATACATAATATATACTGAATATATACTGAATATATATATTATACAGGCAAAAGTAGATAAACCTCTAGATGCAAATACTTTATTAATTTTAAACTAAATTAACTTCTCCTGCAGAGGAAATGTTTATCTTGAATAATGCACTTCTCATCAACTTCCTCGAGGGGGGACCCCGGGCCACACGTGGGGGAATTGGAGACTTTGTGGGAATTTTGCAACAAATTTGGAACACCGTGGTGGGGAAAATGTGCTGACTTTGCTTCTGGCGAGAGGAGATTGGGAGCAAGTTGTGTTAAGGCTCAATTGATGAAAGATTACTGGGTAGAACAAGGTGTGTGTTTAAATCCGTCAGTTATTTTTTCTCTGCATGAAATAGACTATCTGTCAAATAATTATTTTTTATGAAAAGAACAGTAGAACAGCTAGTGGAGAATTCAGGAGAGAAAAAACAACTGTTCAAAGAACTTAAATGAGGTGCCTAAGTATAGATCTAATGTTTCATGATGTAAAGTGCATTATGTTTCTAAAAAGAGCCATGCAGTAAATGAGCCATGATCATGGTAGGTTCTTTATCATCATTTGCCTATTCATATTATACAGTTGTAATGAGAGAGGTTCAGAAAAGCTTGTGGACTATTTGGGACTAAAAAATTAAATGTCGAATTCTTCCTCAGAGTGATTACTGTCTCGCGCATTGGCTAGCTGTTCAAGAACTAAAATGAATTGCATCTTCAAGTTTTGGTGGTTGTTTGGCTTCCCCCTAAAATACTGGGGACTTAGCTACAGAAAAATCCCCCACCGGCGGTGAAATACAAGAACTTTGAAATAGACAAATAGCGAAGTCCCCATATCAGCCTGGGGTCCCCCCTGTCGTGGAAGCCTATGACAAGTGTACTAACACATAACAGAGTGTTTTGACAAAATTTTGGTATGTTTGTTGCAAAATGTCTGGAAACAAATGTTTTCTATTTTAGTCATTTAATGCCCTTGAAATGCTACAAAGTCTGCCTTCATATTGTTTGCTGGTTTGGAAATTCAAATTTAAACTTCTATAAATTGATATATAACATGAACTACATAGACAAAAAGCAGCTTTGGTGCTGAAATAATTTTCCACTATGAGTTTTATTTATTGAGTGAAAAGCATGACACTTGAGTTATCCCAGGTAACTAGGGTAACCCTACCTGAAAAAGTTGCTTATAAACCCAGGACAACTTTGTCTTGGTTGCTAGAGTAACCCTAGTACTACGGTTACCCTACATCGGCCATGATCCTTGTAAACAGGCCCCAAGATCTACACAAGTAGCAGCAGCCTAGGACTGTTAACTTACAACCCATTTATTTAAGAAAACTGGAAATTCAATAACCGAGGTTGGAACTTTAGTAACACAAACTTAACCTTCTTCTATCTTGAACACACAAGAGAAACCAAAACTATGTTTAAGACAACAGGAACATGAGATAACCAATAGTAAATAATTAAGCAACGTCAAGCAAGGAGACAAGTTTGAGTTTAGTATAGTGGTGGGGGGTTTGGGGTTTGAGTTAGTGGGACGGTATACTGTAAGAAATAAAATCCAGAGATATAGCCGAAACCCATAAATAGGTCAGAACTGTGAAATTATTGATTAAATACAGTATTACCCCTTTCACTTTGTCAGACAAATTAAATGTTAATAATGAAATCTAGAGCAATTGAGATCCATGATTGAATATCCCTTTCATAATTGAACTCACAACTTTCTCTTTCTTCAACGATTTTTAAAATTGATATCAATCCTTATTTGCCATCTACTGAATTGTATACTGATTGTTGTTGACAGTTGACCATATAATACTACTATTCCCGGATTATCAGGGACAGTACTTAGTGTTGTGTCAGTGGTTTCAAGTCGTGGCTGGATGTGTGGCTTTAAAGGGGCATAGTCACAAGGATTTCGCAGATTTTTTTGTCAAAACTGCGCTAAAATTATCGGTAGCTAACTTTATCCATGCCCAACATAGTGTTTGAACATTTAAAAGAACATATTAACTTAATTTCACTAAGAGAAAACAAACCATCACCATTAAACATCAATTTAATGTCAACACTCTGAAAGAATTTGAAAAGTGTAGCCTAATTTTTACAAGTTGCAATCCATTTCCATCTGTAGCAACAGACAACAGAGAATAGTTTCAGTGAAGTAATATAGTCTTTGGTAACAAAACTAGACCATTATTTGTGGGTGTTCATTGATGTGAGGACATATTTTTTATTTTTAAAGTGAACTAAAATAGTGTGACTATGCCCCTTTAAATACACCGTATTCGGTGTTTTGGTAGATGAAACCTGCAGATATTTTACGAGTTGCATTGTATTTTTCCGAGCTCTGCAGGGGCGAGGAAAAATGCGAGCAATGATTAAAATGTCCATGCGTATTATCTACCAAAACACCAAATAAGAGGTTTATTATTCCACTGCATTTTGTTTTTGCTTCATCCTCCTTCGGCAGAAAACCGGTCAAACTGGTATTGTACAGCGTAATATGTTGGTATATTTCGCGCGTTCTCTTGCCCTTATATGGAAAAATACCCCTTTCAATTAGAGCTATTGAGACCCATGCACTGTATATGGGTAGTGCACTGTGAATTATTGATCAAATATTCCTTTTCTAATTGAACTCACAACTTTCTCTTTCTTCAACGATTTTTTAAATTGATATCAATCCTTATTTGCCATCCACTGTATTGTATACTGATTGTTGTTGACAGTCGATCATATAATACTACTATGCCCGGATTATCGGGGACAGTACTTAGTGTTGTGTCAGTGGTTTCAAGTCAAGTGGCTAGATGTGTGGTAACAAATACACCTTATTTGTGTTTTGGTAGATACATGTAATGCATGCTGATATTTTTCCAAGCTCTGCAGGGGCAAGGAAAAATGCGAGCAATGAGTAAAATGTCCACGCGTTATTCTCTACCAAAACACCAAATAAGAGGTTTATTATTCCACTGCCTTTTGTTTTTGCTTTGTCCTCCTTCGGCAGAAAACCATTTTATGGCGGTGCAAGTTTCATTCTGGAATAAAGTGAGCTACCAGTTCTGGTATTACAAGAGACTGATTTCATATCAAAACGAGTGGTCTCACCATGTTTACATGATTGTGGTAGGAGTTTTTTACTGCATCAAAAATCTTGATCTGGTACAGCTACCAGGATGAACTTGCACTGGTTTGACTCGTATTAAGTGTTTGTTATTGCCCTATTTAATTGAAGTCTTGGTTTCACAAAGACTTACAGTTGTCTGAACAGAAAACTTTCAAGCCTTAAAACTAAACATGACGTTCACAGTGAAAGAACTTCGAAGCGAAGATGTCAGTCTACATGTTTAGGTCATATTGAGGTCATAGAGAATCTATTCAGCTTGGATCCTTTTTGAATCAAATTAAAGGTACAATATTCAAGGTCACATGAGAACTAGTGAAGCACAGAGTAATACATCCAATGTCATTTCTACAAATCTGTCAATTCTTTCACTTAATTAAGTGATATTTTGGAGTTATTTGAGTGCTGTCCCAATATTAGAACAAACCATTACTAGATTGAATCTTTGAGTATTTATGTCAACCTTGTAAACAATGGCCTAAAGCCTTAATCTAGACCTCCACCTTGTAGAAAAGTCAAAGGTGGATCCAGGGGAGGGGCCAAGGGTATCCCCCCTTTTTTGTTCAAAGAAAACAGACAACAATATACACATGGAGTCATACATTGGCATTACTCCACACCAATGTCAGCTAGACTACAGGAAGCAGAGCGCAGACTAGCTTGTGTGCAACTGCATACTCCCCTCAGAAAAAAACCTGATTTTTTTTTGGGGGGGGGGGAGTGGGTGGCTGCACACAGGTTACGCATGGATGTGACAAACTGGCAACGATGAATAATAAACAACGGAGTAAGCAATATAGTACACAATAGTACTAAGATATAACTCTGTAAGAGCTTTTTATTTTGTTGTTTCCCCTCACCCACTATTAAACCAGGACCCCACCTTCCATGAAAGTCTGGACTCACCACTGAGCACCAAGTCTGTCTGTTAAGGCAAGCAACGGAAACTTAGGGGTTGTTTGCATAAATATACAGGTGTGACTTTCATTTCCTCTTATGGCTCTATATTAATGTTGTTTATGTGACACCAGTACTTAATACCAGTCATACCAGTGTGAGTTCACCCTGGTTGCTGTACCAGATCAAGATTTTCAATGTGGTACATAAACTCCTACCATTATCATGTAAACACATTAAGACCACTCGTTTTGGTATGCAATCCGTTAGTAGGCTAGCTGGGTCAAGCAAACAGTCTATACTACAGAAATCTTGAATAATCAGGGCTGGTAGACACTTTTTCCAAAACATATCCATAAATGATATTCATAAGTTTCAGTGTAGACATGTGTTTAATGCCACACATCCAGCCACTTGACTTGAAATCACAGCTTTCATCCCCACCACTGACACAATGCTGCTGTGCCTGATAATCCAGGCATAGTAGTATTGTATGGTCAACTGTCAACAAGAATCAGTATACAATTCAGTGGATAGCAAATGAGGATTGGTATCAATTTAAAAAATCGGTGAAGAAAGAGAAAGTTGTTAGTTCAATTAGAAAAGGGATATTCGATCAATAATTCCCAGTCCTCAATCCATTTTTGGCTCTCAATAGCTCTACATTTTATTAATAGCTAATAAGTAACTCAACTGACAAATTGAAAGGGGAATTAAATCAATAATTCACTTTAGTTATCGCCCATTTCCATTTATGGGTCCCCCCTGCCACTACACTAAACTCAAACTTGTCTCCTTGCTTGATGTTGCTCAATTATTTACTATTGGTTATCTGGAATTCCTGTTATCTTAAGCAAGTTTTGGTTCCTCTTGTGTGTTCAAGATAGAAGGAATCTACTGTGTTATCTCAGTTGTAAGTGAACAGCCCTTGGCTGCTACTGCTGCTCAGGGGATCTTAGAACACCAATCCACTAGAGATGATGTGACGGACGTGGACTAAGACCCTAAAGCCCAATAATTTCGGTCATTTTCTTGAAAGTTTGTTGCATACAGGCAACAGAGTTGACTGGAGAATTCACTGCCTCTTAACCTAAAGACAAAAACAAAACAAAACAAAGAAAAAACAAGGAAAAAGGAAAACACTTAATTGGGAGGCCACACCATACTAGTGATAGTTGTCGTAATGAAAACAAGAACAGACTTGTAGCTATTAAATAACACATGTTGTTGGCACAATCAAATATGGCAGTGTGAGATTCCATTGACAACTTAACCTTTGATCTCAAAACGCCAAAGCATTGTAGTTGTCTTAAACCCCTCTTAACACTCATTGCAAGCCCTTATAGAGCAACCCTGGGAGAGTTGTTATGCTCCCACTTAAGCAGATGCTGATAGCCAAATCTACGTAAAATCGGAAAGAAAATTCACTCAAAATAACTGATAACAATATTAAACCTCCTGTCACAATGGAAGAGCGAAAAGGGTCTGCTGACTGAAGCTCGTAATGTTCCCGATGTGGACCACAAAATGTCACACTTTGCACCATTTACTATACATATTACAAGTTTTCGATACTAAATATCTCAAAAAAGGTGGAGAGGCAATCGGGGCAAACACACAAAATTAAAGCTCATATTAATCGCTCTTTATATCTGTGCAAAAAGTTAAGCTGATAATGCACTAGTCAGTGGAAAGCCCTGCACCCTGGCCCCATACTGACCCAGGGAATGCGGGGGATTAGGGCGGTTTTAGACTTTCCATTTTGCCTCAGTATGTGGGGTTTTAGGCAGTGTTAGACACAAGTATCAGTGACCGGGGACCATTAGCAGGGCTTAGGCGGGGATTCACCAAGGAATCAAGTGATTTATTGACATTTTGCCAATGATATACAGCTTCGGCACATGGGTACAGTTTGGTTACTCAAGGTACTTTATTGTTCAATTTACAATTTTGGCTTTACTTTTAAACTTGTTCTGTGTTGATGAGTTGCTTGAATCACCATGTTGCAGTGGATTTTTATACATGTCCAGAGAAAACTCAAAGGGACTATGTCCCACCAAGAGGATGAAAGCAGACCATGATTGGTTTGCTTCTATTTTATCAAGACATTGAAAAGGTAGCCTAACTTTTTCAAGTTGCAATCCACTTCCATCCTGGACATGCACTGGTATATAGCGACTTTTCTCAAACTGTACCATTATTGTTAGGTTTTCATTGATGCAAATATGACTTCTGGCTTTTCAAAGTGTTGGTTAAAATAGCTGACATATTCCCAGTGTTGCTGCTTTATTTATAACAGTTTAAATTGAGGCACAAATTCCTCAATTATGTTGATTTTGCCCAACATTGTGTAAAAAATCTTATTTGTGATTTTTGAACTATTGCCCCCAGGGCAGTGAGGTTTTGACATAAGAAGTTGCCCCGCATAGCAGGGAATTTACGTCATTCAGAAGGCAGGTCTGGTCTAATGTCCCGCTATTCCCCGGGTATGGGGGTGCGGGGCTTTCCACTGACTAGTGCATAAATACATGAATCGCGAGAAAAATCTATTTGAAAATAACTCTTGAAATGCCGTGTATGAGCAACTATCATTCTGACCATTCGAAGGTTCGTGGAAACATGATGGAAATAAACACTCACAATCAACTTACCTTGTAAATTCCTGCTCAACCACAAAGATTTAAAGCTCAGAAGACAATTTCTTTCAAAATAACGCGAAAATAAGCGAAATTATTGCCACATTCTGCGGGCTTTTTTCCATGAATCGTTAAAAGCAGGAATGGCTCCGAGCACAGTCAACCTCGCCACAACTGTCCAATTGGACACGTGATCGGTGTCCAGCCTCCTCTCTATAAGTGAGAACCAAAAGAAGCCTCATACTTTGTGCCCGTTCCAGGTTGTAGTTTCAAAATATAGTGAAATCAATGAAATGTATAGCGACACTGAAACGTCCCTATTACGCAAAATATTGCGAGGGACATTTCCATTTGAGTTCAAAATAAACGTAAACTTATCTAAAATAGTCGTTGTGTTCTGTTGTCTTTGTAGCTTTTAAACGGCGAATTTTAGCGATTTGAAGGGCTTTAAAAACACAACGACTAGGATAACAGGGTTGCCACGGTCAGAGAAAAAACAGGGAAAAACAAAAATTTTTCAAGGTCAGGGAAAAGTCAGGGAATTCTGTAAAAGGTCAGGGAAAATCTTAAGGTAGTTGTTGTCAAAGTCAGGGAATTTTATTTTCCGGTTCACAAAATCCCGTGAAAAGCGTCAAGAGGACGAAAACGAGGAGAAGAATATTAGAATTGTATGAAGATCATCGCAGTGAAGGTGTTTCAACTTAAGCAGTTGAAAAGAAGAAACCTGAAAAAATTCAGGAATCGAACCCATGACCTCTGCGATACCGGTGCAGCGCTCTAACCAACTGAGCTATCAAGCCATTTGATAGCTCATGATCAGTTGGTTAGAGCGCTGCGTTGTTTAGAGGTCAGTGAAAAGTCACGGAATTTTTTAGTTTCTGATGAGTGGCAGCCCTGGATATGTTTGCGTTTATCTTGAACTCAAATGCAATTATTCCTCGCAACATTTCACATTAATAGGGACGTTTTACTGAATGAAAGGTCCACGAATGTTTGTTTTGTGATTCGGTAATAATGACGAAAAATCGGTTGCGCTGTGTCCATCTTCGAGAAGACGCTGTACTCTAGCCTGCATGCAAAGGAAATAGGAGACGTCTGCACTCTGCACGCACAGTCCCCAGCTTCTAGGCTCGCGTTTTAGGGATCAACTTCGGCGTAAGAAATTCAAAAAAGAGTCTATGATCGTTGGTTTTTATGAAATTGGCGTCCGATCGGACATCAGTGACATGAATAGAGAGACAGCGTGCGCTTGGAGAAAGATGAATAAAGATTTATCAGAAACTAAGTGCACATTTTGGTTCCAAGCTTGAATACGCTACCCTAAAGAGGGAGCCTTCGTCAGTTGCTGAAGCTTGTTCTAAAGAGCTCTGATGCGAGATGGTTAGTGGAGCTGCGTAGGCGGGTTTCAAAACTGCCGCTTAGTTGATGTTCTAATAAAATCAATCTGCCGAGGTGCGGTAACGCCACACGTAATAATAACCCGACTACCTTCCAAGGGATATTCTAAACAGCTGGATCATAAATTTGTGGATCAGTTAATGAAAAAACTTCACCTGCTGAAGTCATCTGTGATTATCGGTTCTTCTTTTTGCAACACATCTGCCATGTACCTTTTTTATTCCATGTTCATTTTTAAAAAAAAAAACCGGCTCAGTAGTGCGTTCTGATGCAGGACTGCCTTCATTTATATTTTCCAAACTTATTTAATTACATTTACTTCTCCAATAATTAAGTCTTCCCTTCTGAATTCAAGAGAAGTTCTCGCTTTTGTTCCTTTGTAACCTAGCTTGTTGAAGTGTCGGAAAAAAATAACAAATTGTCCTCTCTTTGTTCTCTGTCTGTAAAAATCGATTGATTACAGATTTGAATTGTAATTAACGACACCTTTTCTGCCCGCGTGGTTAAATTGAGGCACACCTATAAGTCACAATCATAGAATCCCTGTAGAATGCTGACTGATTTATTCCATCAGATAATCTTAGGGTCGTTTTTCAACAATTTGCATATTTTATAGGATTGTTCATTTTATGACATGGCATCTAGCTCAGAGGAGTCACCAGGAGATGCTGGGCCTCTTCGAATTCTTATGCTGGCCTCTGAATGGGGTTCCCTTAATGGAGGACTATCCACTGTAAACAGGGAGTTGGCCATAAACATGGCGAAGTGTTCTGGCGTACAAGTTACTTTCTTTGTCCCACAATGTAATGAACAAGACAAAGAAGCAGCTCGTAAACACAAAATTGATCTTGTTACGGCAAAAAAGGTTCCAGGCATGGATGAGCTTAATTGGCTTTGTTTCCCACCGCGTGATATGCCTATTGACGTTGTGGTTGGTCATGGAATGAAGCTTGGTCCCCAAGCCAGTGTCATAAAGAAATCGCATAATTGTAAATGGTGTCAGTTTGTACATACAGCGCCGGAGGAACTTTCAATTCACAAAGAGTACCCACACGCAATAGCACGAGGGGAAAAAAAGAACGAAACGGAGGTAGAACTTTGCGAATTAGCTGACTTTGTCGTGACCATCGGACCCAAGTTGTACGAGGCTTTTTACTCCCAGCTTTCCTCGTGTAAGAACAAGGAAACGGTGTTCAATTTTACTCCCGGTGTTTTTAGCGAGTTTTCTGAAGTTGTCCAGGTTCTTGACAGAGGTGGGAATTTTCGAGTACTAATTTTTGGTCGCGGAGACGCGGAAGATTTTTCGTTAAAAGGCTTAGATATTGCTGCGAAAGCGGTTTCTGAATTAGATAACATTCGGCTTATATTCGTTGGAGCACCTCCGGGAAAGGAAGAAGAAATAAAAAAGCGTTTTCTCCAGTGTGGTATTAAAGATAAAGATCTAACTGTGAGGGGCTACTCACCAAGTCGAGAACGCTTGAAAAAAACTTTTTGTGAAGTGGACTTAGCGGTGGTGCCTTCGCGAACAGAAGGATTTGGGCTTACAGGTCTTGAAGCCCTGTCCTCTGGTTTGCCCATTCTTGTCAGTCGAAACTCAGGGTTTGGACAGACGCTGAGAAAAGTGCCATTTGGTACATACTTTGTGATCGATTCACATGATATTCAAGTATGGGCTAAAGCAATAAAAAATGTCAGGGACAAAGACAGAAAGACAAGACTTAAGGAGGCTGACACACTGCGAAGCTTGTACAAAGAAGAGTACAAATGGCAACAACAGAGTGAAGAACTTATTGGAAAGATGGTGAACATGATTCACGGTATGAAATTTTGTTTTGATGCTTTTCTCGAAAAGGACTACAAAATTATAATAATTTTTATTGGTTTGTTTAGATGAGGCCTGATAATCGGTTCCCGTATTTAGGATCACTTGGAAGAAAATTGACCAATCGCAACGTTAACTGAGAACAAAAGAAGGTAACATTGTTTGAATACATTCATGTTTGTTTATACTTGCTGCCTTGGGCGAACGCTTCTCATAATCATGATAGGAGCAGTGTCCGTCCATTCGATGATGCGTTGTCGACATTGGTTGTTTGCCAAAAAAAAAGCTATCTTTTGTTCTCAATTAGCTTTGCGACTGGCCACTTTTCTTCCAACTGGCCAGGGTCGAGTAGTCGCACAGTGAATAATTTGACAACTGAGCGTTTGGTAGCAACTGTGGAACATTAGATTATTTAAAGTCTTGAAACGCATTGAAAATTTTCAAAAATAACGCCCCCCTAAGAGATTATCCCTTTCAGAATCATAAGTAACAGGCCTCCCGCCAAAAGAAATAAATGGTCCAACCTAGAATACTGTATAAACTTCTTCAAAGCAGCAGCAACAACAACAACAACAGCGTTTTAGTGTTGTTCATGACAGTAAGTAAGGAAATTTGTTGTAAGTATTTTACCTTATTCCCTTTATATTTATGAGAATCTCGCAAATCAACAACATCATAAGCAAATAACAAGTCCGATAATATTACGCATCGGGTCAAACGGATTAAACATATTATATTCCACATTGTTGAACTCAACTTTGTTGGACGATGTCGAATCTGGTGGTAAAACGAATTCAATATTGTTCAACATTGTTGAATTAAACTTGCTGACCCACTAAAAAAAGATGATGATAAATCTTACAGTAGCACTGTGCACAAACAGAAAGAGCCATTTATTCAGAAGGCGCCTCTTGAATTTCTCCATTATAATTCATGTCCGAGCTCTCTGAGTCCTCCGACCATCTCTTGAGGGGCAGTAGGTTGTACAGCGCATGACCAGGGTGTCCTAGCCATGCTTCCGCACATCTACGCTTATTCATCTTGTTTCTGTTCATTTAAACTGAAAGGGAAACAACAAGAGGTCCTTAAGTTGTCAAGTCAGTTGAAAGGAAAAGGGACAGAAAGGACGACGGAGAAACAACCGGCGAGAAAACAATGCAGCCTTTCGCCGGGAGGCAAGGTTGATTTTGCTGAAGAACAGGAGAGCCCCGGTGAAGAAGAAAACAAGTGGGAAACTCCTTCCCCTTACCCGCGTACCCAGTCGAATGGTGCGAGAAGACGTTTGTCATTTCGGACTAGTGAAAAAAGACGTTCTGGATTGCAAAAACTGACGTTATTTGAAGAAGAGGACTTCAAAGAAGATAATGTGGAGTGCACAAACATGACGAACTGGAGAAGTTTTAAATGTAAGCCGTCTCCTCCCCCTTACCCCCGCCCCCATCTAAAAGGGGTGAGGAGACGCGTCAAATTTCAGACTACAGAATTTTAAAATTGAAGGGTCGAGTGCAGAAAGGACCTATGTACAATTTTAGACTAGATCTAGTTTCACCTTTTGGAAGGAAAAAAAACGAATCACTTAGTTTTGATGCCCTGATTTTGTACATATATGTTTTGAAAAGTTTTTGAATGCTCAGTAAGCTCAGGCCCGTAGCAAGACCCAAATGACTGGGGGGGGGGGGGGGCAGGGGCGAGCGAATAGTGCACCTTGATTACTTCCCCCCCGGCTTTTCGGGTAAAACATACTTTCTGGTCTAGCCGTTTGATTCTTTTTCTAACTTTTGGTGTGTGTTGACTTGGAGAGAAGAGTTGCCTTGTCTGGGACATCGTTTTCAGTAAATTTTCCAAACAAATTCTTTCGTTTTTTTTTCTCCCCAACGAAGTCATTTTCCACATCTACTAGGCTCTGAGCATCTGCTCTATCTTTGTGAACATGTATCATATGAGATGGTTAAAGGCTGGACGCTCCAGTTGTTGAGCCAATTTATTTACATCGGCAGACTTCTCAGGAAACAAACGAGTCCAGGAGCTCAACTTCAGGGATTGTCATTGTTCAATTGATCCATTTGGTTGTGTCTATTTTGTTGCTTGATAAGCAGATATTAAAAAGTGTTGGTTGTTTTTGGCGGGGAAAAAATGCAGTTTCATTCATCATGTTGAACTCAATTCCAAATTTTAAATGATAAACATCGACATCGAGATTTCAGACAGCAGCTTTTGTTGACTGCTGTCGATTTAACTTAATTGAATTCAAGTTTGAAAATTTCTGGGGAGGGGCGAGCCCCCAATCCCTCCCCCTGCTACGGGCCTGAAGGTTTTGTCATCTTTACTTGCCGCGGGTTCGCACTGAAATTGCTAAAGGCTGGTTCACACTTGTGATATAAGCATATAAATAATGTTCACACTTATGACATAAGCAAAAGAAACGCGACATACGCAGGCGCATTGGGGAATGAGACGAGTTGTAGTTTCAAAATGGCGGACGGAGAAGAAAACGAAGAAGCGCTCCTTTTGACGTTACTGTTCCGTAGACGTCGATGGGGGAAAGAAAGACAACCTGAAAAAAGACGGAGGTCCTGTTGGGTAAAAGAAATCTTCACGAAGAGAAAACAACAGGGAGATTATCACAATCTTGTGCTTGAAATGCGACTGGTGGACCGAGAATTTTATTTCAGGTGGTTGAGGTAGTTAGTACGGATGGACTCTGCCAGTTTCTCATTATAATAAAGCGTGTTTGAAGACGAAGGCGCCATTTTGAAACTGCTAATCAGAGCAGGATTGGGAACTATTTTCGCTTGAATTTCTGCTGACATCAAATACTGCTGTTTCGTTATGCTTATGCTTATGCTTACATTTGCGATTATGAGACATAAGCATAAGCATAAGAAAAAGGAAAAGTTTCCTTTTTCTTATGCTTATGCTTATGTTACTCCGGTTCACACTACACTTTCTTATGCTTATGCTTATGTTTATGCTTATGCATATGTCACAAGTGTGAACCAGCCTTAAACGTTCTTATTATTACAATGAATGTGACTTTTTTAATAGCCTAAACTCATAGGGCTTTTTATAGTTTGTAATTTTCTTCAGTTTAACTGAAATTTTAGCACTTTGTATTCAAAATACCAATATCCTTTGTACATAGTTTTAATTGAGATATAACATTTATAGTCCTTTTCTACAGTTTTAGCTGTAAGTTGGTTTTATTAATAGCAGATGCTTTTGCTTCTGAAAGGACCACCCTGACGTACTGTCTATAAAGGTGTCTATCTTTGTATCTATAGATGTTTTCGTAAGCAGGTGCAGTGAGACCAGTAAGCTGTTCGGCATGATTGCTTTGTTATTTAGAGATATTTACCACAATTTTGTTCGCCTCAAACCAAAACGCAGACAGTTGATGCTGTTCGTACATTGTAGCGATCTTCCGATTTGTTTTGAAGTAATTATTGAAAATACGATGAAATCAATATGAGTACTGGAAAGAACTGCCAGGTGCGTGTTTAGTTCGTATACACCTGAATGGAAAAAAAAACGGTTAAACGTCAGTAGTAAACAGCAGTTACAGGGTATATGACTTTCGATGAGACCCTACACGCCTGTCTACATCATACTGATGAGTCCTTAGCAGGGACCTGGTAGCGAATTTTAGATAAACGGGGGGAGGGGAAGGAGCGCTGAATTTATGTTTTCTGAAATGGCTGAAAATGCATCTAGAACGGCCAAGTGTGATAAAAATTATCAATTTATACCGACATGCAACAAAAAAGAGCATCATACTCCACCATCAAACTCATCGATAAACTTAAATGTACTGCTTTTGAGGAAAACTTTTGCAACCACCTCTCGAAAGACCGAAGGACATCACAGTGAAAAGGAAACAGTTGGTGAGTTGAATATTAAATCGTGAAGGCGCACGTAATGTGCAACATATTGCACTCGCTTGTTCGCTAGGTCGATTTCTGTAAAATGTATATTAATTTTACCGGAATTTAATCAAATTCATTAATTATTTATTTCTTTGCAAGGGAAATAACTTGTGCAGAGTTCCCGATAGCCTGCCAGCAAGTTCACTTAGTGAGTTCGTGCGAGTAACTTCCTTTACCCATTTTCTCGCCGTCTCGCAAATGGCGGTTCCTCTGCCAAGTTACTTGCGCGAATAACTCCCTAAGTGTTCCCGAGGGTAGTCAGACATCTACCGTTTTGACAATCATTTATTTTGTTTTGTCTGTTTAATTATCAAACGGTGAAGCTACATTACTTAAAACGAAAATTACACCAACCAGAAGAACGGCAAAAAGGTCAAAAAACGAAATCACGAAGACAATAAGGAAAACTAAAGGCAAATATAAACGAAACAAGAAACTTACATTCGATGATTGACTCCGGGACTTAAGAAACAGATTTTGTTACCGACAAAATAGCAAAAAAATGTCACTGAAAACTGATACATGTACTGAACAAGAGAGGATGAACTAAGTCTTAATAGTTCAAAATGACGTGAGCTAAACGCGCAACGTACACACCGGTGGGGGGGAGGGGGAGGGACTCAATAAAGTTTCATACGGGGAAGCTCCACCCAGAAGCTCAATCCCTTACCGTTAAGTATACTAATTTTTACCAAAATGGTACCGTTTTCATATATCTGGAGCAAAACTGCACCCCTTTCTTATACCTCAAGGATAAACCAAACAATAGAATTTTTCATGATCGTCATTTTCCCCAGACTTTCAAAGCCCTTCTTGCTCAGTTGCTGAAAGACTCCGAGCTTTTATGTGTTTCGTAATGTTATTTCTGCCAAAATTCAGCACCCTTTCATACACTTAGTTTTAGCCGCCACCTTTTTCTTTTTGCTGCGGATTTTGTGACCCTTTCATATACTAAAATGACGGGCGGATCCTCTTCGTAAAGTCCACTATAGGAGTACCACCCCGAGCGTACGCACTTTCGCGCTCATGGAAAAGTAGCTATAATTTCCGGTGGTTGTATAAATTTATACGTTTATCTAGTCCGGACACTTCCAGAAGAAATCATATTGTGGTTCAGTGATCATCCGAATAATTTCTCCCCTTTCTGCGCCTATCACGCAGGCTAGGAGGCTGAGGAGGCTAAAAGGCAGCGCCTTTTTACAAGTCCAACTGCTTTTGACGAAAACTTTACAACCACCTCTTAAAAGACCAAAAGACATCACAGAGAAAAGAAAACAGTTGGCGGGTTGATTTTTAGTTGCTTTTCGATGGCACCTCTCATAACCAGTTCTGGCCCCGACGGTGCCCGTCAAGAGTGCGTTGCCTTTTATCACGCACAGTTATAGACCTCAGTAGTTGATGTACCAACAGTCAAGGCTCCTTGCTGTCCTTCAGGAATGCATCTTTAGAACCCTCAATTTCATTGGCACGTCACGGCTTGAATCTCATTAGTGGGACCTAGCCCATGGACGGATATCCACATGCGAGGACAAATTAAAGCCAAACATTCCGGCAATAGCTTTGGGTTCAGAATTGTGAACATACCAATTGATTTAAACTGGGAACACGCTAACTCTTCCTTCACTTGTGTATCAAAAGTATCCATTATTTTGGGGACCAGCCCTACTGTTATTTATTTTGCTTTCGAGATTGCACAGCGTCGATCAGTAGTTTGCTTGTGAGCAGGTTGAATTCCCTGACTTGTCAGGGCCGTAAGCGAAGACGGCTGTCAAAGATGGGCTCTTGAGTAGTAATTTAATCGGATGTTGTTCTTTTTCTGTATTTGTATTTGTATTTATTTATTTATTTATTCATTTATTTACCACACATTACAAATTACACGATTACAACTACAAAAAGATACAAAAATGTAGAAAGAAATGGCGAGGAGGCCTAAAGGAAACTATAAAGCTTATGTTAATTAGGCCTCCTCAATTACAATTTTTCAGAGATGGCATAAACATTACGGCGACGGATATAAACTATTATCAGAAGAAAATTAAAGTAACAATCAGTATTAAGGAAGTTTACAAATGCTGAACATTGAACAGTTTTTTTCCAGATTTTTGTAAGAATATACTAATAATTATTACAAATAAATACCTTAAGTGCTTTTTTAAAGGAGAAAGGGGTGGAAGAGTTGAGTTTCTGCATAGCAGAAACTTTCTAAGCGCAGTGAAACAAGGTTTAAATACGACACTGTTACTGACTGATTGTTCACAAGTTGATGTTTACAGTTTTGGTGTTCTGCTCTGTGAAATGTGTATCAGGCAATAGCCAGACCCACATCAGCGTCAAATTCAAATAAACCAGGTGGAGAGCACCATTTTCCCGGAACGCTGTACAGAGAGAGACCCTTGGAGGAGGCCAAAGATGGAGTCAATTATTGAATTGCTAGAGAGGCCCCAAGTAGATGAAAGTGCAGCCCATGCAGTCCTTCTTGCGAACAAGAAGTACTGCATGGGGTGGTTTGTGATGAGAGACTATTGGCACTTCCCAAAAAATTGCAAAATCCGATCCTTTAAAACTGCAGAAATCTGCTGATCTCAATTCCATCCGTTGCGATCCCCGTTCCGAGCCCTGTAATACTTAATGCTACCCCTTTGATCTCCAATTCCATCCTTTTGATCTTCCACCTCACCACTTCGATCCCGATCTCAAATTCTCGGCTCGTTACGACCCTACTTTCAGTCCTCTTTCGATCTAGAATATCTTACGAGCAGAATGTGAACGCCAAAGTGTCCCGAAATCGAACTAAGAACGTGCTTGTATTTAAGAAAGTGACAAGTCTAAACAAGAAGGAAGTGGAGCGATGGTTAGAGTGAAACTTTCGACATTGGTCTCAGTTGTCTGTATTTTCCTTAATTTGTAAATTTATGACCGGAACTGTGCACGCGTCGTGCGTTTGACCGCTATGAAGGACCAACTCGTCTTTTTAATTCTTCGCCAATGTAGTGTAATATTGTAGCAGGCTTTTTATTGCACTTGCAAAAGATAATGCATGCTACAAAATAACGAAAATTTCCTCGAGAAACGTTTGCAAATTACGCCTTGATTTTGCGTTTTCATAGAAAGCTAATATTTCAAATCTGTTGTCAAATGTTGCGATTTTGGAGGATATAATCAAAAGAACAGAAGCGAAAGAGAAGCTTGGATCGCCGAATGTTGCCCAGTGAATAAAACTGAGAAAACTCTGTGAGGTTATGTCACACAAGGTCCCGACCTAGGTCCTAAAAGGCGCGGACGTGGTCTGAACTTTGAACAGCTATACAGAATGCAGAGATTTTAGAAATGAAGAAGCTAAGGGCTAGCTAGAAACCTTTACAGCTATTTCAAGGAACGTTGCGGAATCGAAAGATTCAGGCCCGCAAGACTGCAAAGTGATGTGGTCTCTGTATGAACACATCTGCAAAATCAGAAACTCCTCACTCAAGTGAAAATGAAACAGAAAGACAACCACTAATCACATTAAGTTATGTTATTTTTTCGTCCTACTGCACTTACAGTATCGAAACTTGTTGTAATTAACCACATCACCTTTCGATCTTGTCGGGTAATCCGAAAACTTAACAATCCGCCTTTTTTGGACGGGCTGAACAGTTATATAACAACAGTGCTGCACAAAAACAAACTACAATTTGAAGGGGAAGTTTGCGGAAAACTTGAAATCATTCTCTAATAGCTAGAGATTTACTCTTTATAGATGAGAAGGTCAACAGCATCGGGAAAATTAAATTGTGACCTGTCAAATATATTTGGATCAAGACAGACGAACTTCGCATAACTGAACCTTCAATTAAGGAAGAGCATTATTCCGTTAAGTTAAAGCACTTCATTTTCCGACATGTGGAGGTCGTCTTTGCCTGTCACTTTATTATACCTATGAAAGGCATATACAACTGTGTTCTTTATAGCTGTGCATTCTGTATAGCTGTTCTTCACGATGTGATCACATAAAGCATAACAGCCAGGCTATATTAGTAGCGGATCTAGAACTTCCTGTTATAGAAGGAGGGTTTCCAAAAAGCGGGCCATGAAAATCTACCATTTGTCGAAAAATAAGGATTGGGGGGGGGGGGGGGGTGGGGGGAGGAGCCCCTGGAGCCATCCCCTAGCTCCACCACTGAATTATTCAAAAGAAAAGAAGTGGTGTAGCATTCCACGATAGTGTCACTGATGTAACGGGCACCGTGGGAACTACTGAGCTGTTTGCCATATGACCAAAAACGCCAGAGGGTTGGAACGACCAAGTTACAGTAGCTTGGAGCTGATGGAGCCGGGTTTGTACTTAATTCTGCGACAAACAATTATCAATTTTTTAACCGTCTCTGCTCACGTGCATAGACCAAGTATTGATCACCGAAGATATTCAAACAAATTCCCCTCATTTGTACCACTAGAAATATATGGAGGTCAATAAGGAGAGTATGCATGTCGATCATAGGGCTTTAAGGGTTAAGTGAAATGGCTCGGCTGGGTGCACCAGATCATTTGCGTTAGTATCATGAGCTATCAGCGCATAAGTTATGCCGAAATTCTGAGATAACTTTCAAATTCTCAAGGAAGCAAAAGGGATAAAAGATAAAAGCTTCAGCTACATGTTTTATTACCATTCCGGCAAACTGCACACAAAATACAGCTTTGATCGGGCAGTGCTTTTGAAGCACATGTAAACTTCACCGGAGCCATAAACTTCTTCACAGGAGTCTCAGAGATCAATTGTAGAGAGACAGGATCGTTACTGCAATATCTCGGAGAGAAGAAGGTAAGATAGTTTTAAATGATTGGATTTTTCCTATACCTGATAACAAAAGGTTTTCTTTTCGTCTTGTTGTTAGCAAGAGTCTCTAGTGAAATGAGAAAGTGTATCATGAGGCTGCTGAATGAATTCCAGAAAAAATGTCTGATTGGGTTAAATTTGTGTATGAAGACAAATATTTTCTAGAATCTTGTTTAATCCTATGCATATGTGTACATATCAAGGTTGTTACCAATTATGCTGAAATAAATTCCCTGCCTCAGTTTTGCAGATCTAGCACGATAAACCTTAAAGCCACAAAATTTTACGTTACCTTGCCAACAACAGAAATCCTTATTAATACTGACAGTGGTAACTAACACCCATCCAAAGCCCCGAGTGATCTTGAATGGGCGGTTGTTGAAACCACAGGCAGCCCAAATTGGCAGTATGTGTACTAGAAGATTTCATTGACAGTCTAAATATAATAAACGAACAAGTTGAAATGAAAACACAAATAAAGAAACTTGTAATTAAAACATTGCTTACGTTTTATTTGTTGTTGGTTGATGTGTCTTGACTGTCCTGGGAGCTATTTACACAAGTTTTAAATTTCGCTGATTAGTACCGTATGTTCTGTCCTTTATATAGCGAAGCAAGGCTGGCGGGTGAGAAACGAAGAGACTTTTCAACGAAGCTCGACAAAAGCACTCAAAATACTCCCACCTCCACAAAATCCGAACCAGTACAGTCCCGCTTGCAATATGTTCCTAAAGTTTTCTCTTCGGAGTCAAAAGTTCACAATAAGAGGGCAAAAATCTCGCTGTTTTCGCCACAAAAGCGGCCTTTTGTCTTTCGTCTTATCCGCTCGCCGATCGCTGCCGACACGGGTACGCGCCATCGTAACAAAATTGCTCCCGACCCCGGGTAGGCCTCGTTAATTTGACCCAGCTAAAACTGCTCCCGTGTCGGGGCCTAGAGAGTTTAGAATTTAACCCCGCGCACGGACGAAGCACGTGAAACAGGTCAAGGTTACAGAGTTGGCGCAAACTGGGCGCGAAAACAATTTTTGCCGGCTTGAAGGAAAAAATTTTCTCTTGGTGCGGTGCTCTTCTTGTTTATTGTCTTCTCTTTTGCTGCGGCTTCCCCACCCTGAAAGTTAAATTAATGTTTCATATAAAATGAGGACATCGAAATATTTTGTTCAGTTGTCGTATTTCAGACTCCGTCTGCTTCTTGTCTATGTTAAACCGGCTTTTTGAGTGAGGGTCTGAGGATATGTCGACCTGTGACTTGTCTAGTGAAGCTAAGCCTTCCATTTTTCGAAATCTTCAGGTTCTTTAAAGCTGGTCGAAGCGCATGTAGATGCTATGTGACCTTAATATGTATCAGGGAAAATCACAATCAAGGCAATAGTAAAATCTTCAATGACGAATAGTCGTGTACGTAAGACGTCAAAGAATCTCTCTGTTTGTCTCTGTAAATGGCAGACGATTCTTTAAATCCTAACACTTAAGAAAGTCTAACTTTATTACAAGAGTGACATGAAATAGCAAAATGTTTTCGAAGTTCGCAGTGGACCAAGAGGAGGCAACACCGTGTAAAAAGAAGAGAAAATCTTTCGGTTATTCAGAAGACTGGAAACTTTGGTGAGTTCGACCAGCCGTAAATGTCAGTCATCCGTGCCGACTTTTTTATACTAAAAAAGTTACTTTAAAGGACAGTGTGTTTACCTAAGATATAAGATATAAATTGAATGACTTTCCCAAACTCAGCAACAAAGCAAGTCAACAAAAACATCGCTCAAGGCGAAAAAGTTAAATCGTTTCGTGACTGTTTATGTCCGTGCATACTATGAATTAAAGCTATACTTGACTGTCTGGCCAATCCGATACGATAGGCCCCGAGAGATACTTACAGTAATCTCAGCGCCTCAATAATTCAAACCTTTGTTTGTTTGTGTTTTGGTCTCAGTTCTCATTTTTCATGGGCAAACTTGGCCCATTGTTTACATTTTGTTGTCACGCGAGGTGTCACGAAAGGTAACAAACTTTCGGGGCCAATTTTTAAACAGAAACCTATCTTTGCTTTGCCATCGGACCTTTAAAGGAGTTAAACGTTCATGCAGCCTATATAGCATGCCTGCCTAATTATGTTAAGAGCACTCGCATATTCGGGTGGCCAGACTGAAAATGTTTTAGACCGTGGTTTTGTTTAAACGCCTAGTAAAATTCTCCTAGTCTCTGTTCTGCTCTGTTCTGTCGAAATAATCGGCTCTCGGAGTTAAGTAATACCTACTCATTGTTTATCCTTTCGAATGTTCTTTTCTTGTTGTTCGTCTAGGGTGATGGCCAACTATGGTTACGAAGAAGGTGCGTTGACCTCTATAAATGAAATTGTTGATAAGGCTGAAGAAAATACGAGTACTGATGGTTCGAGTCTGGCATTCAGGTCCCTGGGAAACATCGTGCAAGATGTGTGGGCTGGAAAAGTCTCAGTAACCAGGCGCGGACCGCGAAATAAACGCCAGAGTTACTATTTAAATTTAAAGCAAGTAAAACACATTTGCCGAAAAACTTGATGGAATAAACATTCCAGCTGGGTGGGAGCTCATGAAAGACCAATCTAGCTCTGTCAGCTTTGTCAGGTTAGAACAGTGGGAATTCAATAACAGCAGAGGGGTCACTGAATTGAAAGTAACCAAATCAGAAAACTCGCTTCGTTATAGAGTAAAGGCACATTGCTGCGAAATAAATCTGAATAATCATGAATTAGTTGATGGAAACAGTCCACTCAGCGTGAAAGCCCGTGTTTGTCTGGCCCTCTCTTTCGTTGAACAGTCGTCACTTTGCACAGGTGTGTCACTTGAAGACGACGAGAAATTTCTGGGACTTACAACCCATGTAGCCGGATCGATAAAGGATCTTGCAACTGTCAATACGACTGCTCGAAGCGTTGTCTTTTCAACAAGATGTAAAGTGTTTTCTGTCCCTGGGGGTTGCTGCTGTGAATGTAACAGATTAAAAAAGTTACATAATCAGCGTAAAGAGAGAAAAAAGAATCATTCCAAAATAGCCCGGCGTTGCAACAAGCGCTATTTGAATAAAGCAGAACTCAACCTTCAATTACCTGACAGCAAGAAAGATCGAAAAGAAGAAATGCGGAAAGAAGAGAAAGTTACTGAAAGGACAAATTCTTTACAGAATCCATTGATTTGGAAGAAGACGATCATAGAGATCTCGTCGAATTATCGAAAAATTTAAGCAAGCAAAAACTGCCTGAAGAGATGGAGTGCCTGTGGCTTCAACAAAAGAAGATACTGGAAACAAGAAGTAAATTTGGTTATCGTTGGCATCCTAAGTACGTGGGTATTAATTTTACTTTAAACCACTTACAGCATGCACGATTTACAGACAACAAAGAAAACCATTCTCCATATGTTACACCAAATAACATCAATATCTACCAGTTTTGAAATACCAAAATAATTTTATCCTACTTTGGTCAAAAACATCACAGGGCCACTTTCTTTAAGATATCCTCATTCATTTGGGGGTAATTCACATGAAATATACAAAACACATTGCCTAGGTGCCACCTCCTATGTAACAGAGCCCAGTTCAATCAAGAAAATTGATATGCAGTTGAATTAATTTTCACGTTACCTTATGCTGATCACGGTCATCGTTGCTGAAGCATTCTAACCACTTTGATTTCAGGTCGTGGTTTTTCTGTATCTCCGAGTACGCATTCGCAAGCATTTCAGACTTCTCACGACACATCTTCTCATGGTTCAAATATTGCACCCTGAGCCTTTCCAATGACATGAAAAATTTGTAGGCGGAATCTTCAATATGAATCAAACCTCTCTCTCTGAATTGACGCGCTTCAGTAACTTGAAGAGTTTCCTTGAAGTTACTTTCTTTTTCCAGTTTGTCAAACGATGCAATCAATGATTCTTCTATGAGCTCACAGATTTTGTGATGCTCCATTACAGACCTGGATGTTTCTGCGTTGTCGGTGTGAATGTTGGCCCTCAAGTAGCTCCTTGATTTCTCTAAAATCTTCCTCAGAACCCAACCACCGACATGACGCACTTTGGCACGTCCTGCCGCCGACATTTCTTCAACGTCAAAGTCGGCTACAGCCTCTTGTCTGTGTAGGTTAACTGCTACGTTCTCTACATGAGAGAGAAACTTGAAGTATATCATCTTAACAAGATGGAAACCTATGGACCGTTGAGCTTGTGTACAAGTGGTGGTGGTGAAAAGGCACCGTAAATAAACAGTGAACTCTTCAGAGGACAGGAAGGAGTGCAGTTTTGCTGTTACTGTCGTGAACTGACTTCTTGTAATGTTCACAAGGAAATCGTCAGGATTTTCGACAATGTGTTTCTCCATTGCTAGGAAGACATGGAACCACACGAGGTTGAAGAAAGCGTGGACTTTATCTTTCTGTTGGGTTGTGAGCAACATATCCAATGCAACGTTCTTCTGTCTACTAAATTCTGAATGTTCCTTTTCCTCTTTCAAAGCAGAGATGTCAGCTAGAAAATCCCAAGTTTGTAGAGGAGCGTTCGCTAATTCCGACTCGTGCTGTTCCATCTGATCAAAAATCTGTTCAAAACTTATCGGTGTTTCACTGTTTTCTCTCTCGAAGTAGGCGTTTAGCATCCCTTCCGAAGTCACATCAACAGGGAAACGATATTCATCTTCTGGCTCTTCGCCTTCCCTCTCGAATCGGTCGCGAGCCTCAAAGAAAGCAGCGTTATTAACTGGCTTCTTTCGGCAACAGTTCAGTGAAGGGTCGGTATTAGAAATGCCGGCTTGACTGCTGTGTGCCACGGCATCCTGATTGGCTTGCAAAAGTTGACTTTCTTTAAAATTGAGTACTTGTAAAGTTTGTGACGAGGTTACTCTAGACATGGCTACATAAAGTAACCCCGGCACAAACTCTTTTGAGCAATGGACCACGACTGCTGGTAGAGTCAGAGCCTGGGACTTGTGGCATGTTACAGCGTACGCCAGGACAATCGGAAACTGCGTGATACTACCACTTTTCTCTCCTGCGCGATTGCGCTTTATCCAGGTTTCCCTCCCAAGTGACACTGTTCCAACTCCTTCGAAGCAAACTTCCAGACTGTCACCTGCTTGATCTTTAATTCCGAGAAAAACCCCCATACTCCCGTTTTTCAATGCGTCTGACTTGTTCCAGATCAACATGACCTTGCAACCCTTCTTTAAAACCAACTGACGTTCACCGGGCCATCTCATACCTTCTGCCGCACTTCCATCAACCGTCGCTTCAAACTTTAACAATCCACCGGGAATGTTTTGGAGAGCTAGCTTATTATGAATAAGCATTGCATCCCTCTTATAAAAGACATGTGTAGCCTTCTCTGCATCATTAGGTTCCAGATCCCTCGACAAACTGGCGATAAATGCTGCAGTTTCTAATGAGCACATCCCTAGTCTTACATCTGCGATGGCGTACACAAATGGCTTGTCTAACTCTGACTGGCGCATTAGCTTAGTCAATGCAAACCGATGAGGTATTGCATGAATAAACACTGGGGATTTAAACATAAAATCACCAGCGTCGAAACGGTTGGGTACAGGAGGCAGTTGTAAGAATTCCCCAACTATTATTACTTGCTTTCCAGCGAATGCACACATGAAATCAGCCGAATCTGGCTCTACAAGGCAATGGTGAACGGCGTTTACGAGTTCTAACATCCTGGCACTCGACATGCTGGCCTCGTCCCAAATCTAACATCCAAATTACCAACCCTCTCGCGGACGCTGTAATTAGCCACAGAACGGGTGACGATTGGTTCAGATAGTAGATCGGCTACACCAAAGCCATAAAAAGAGTGTACAGTGGATGCCGTTCCTGTCTCATAAACGGTACATGATATCCCCGTTGAGCAAATGACACCTACTCTCAAGTTTCTTTTACTGCAGTCTTCCCTGATGGCCCTCACCACCCTCGACTTTCCTACTCCTGCTTGTCCAGTTATTATAAGATTGTGTCCCTTTCTGACGAACTCAAGTATTTCTAATTGCTCTCGAGTCAAGTTTAAATTACTTTCCCCGGTGCTCGTCATTGTGGGCTTTTCCCAAGCGTTCTCTCGCTAGAGGTCCGTTAACCACACAATAGAAAATAGAAAATAGACAATAGAAACCTGAAATACTGAATTTTTTTAGTTCCTATAAGAACTGTTTCTTTTACACTGACTGGACTGAATTTAGCTGAAAAAAATTACCTCCAAGAGGAACTGTTTTGATTTGCGAAATTAACTGTTCACAAGTGCAACAGCTATTGCTACTCGTAAATGTTCAAGCGGACAGCAAGGTAGCAATTAAGCTTAATTAGTTCCTAAAGGAACTGTTTTTTATAGAGTTATTCTGTTGTTAACTTTGAACCGTGTTTGTTTCAACAGAGTAGCAAGAAACAAGGCAATAACAATTTATAGCTCCTAAAGGAACTGTTGTTTACAAACTGTTGCTTTGCAGGCTCTTTGTTTCGACGGAGTAGCAAGCGATAGCTTACGCTAATTAAAATTAACTTAAGAAGTTAATCCACGCAATGAGGCAACAGCAGCCCGAGTTAGCTCCTAGTACAACTGTTACGTAGCAACAGTTTTCAGGGCAGCACAAAAGAAGAAAATGAACACTAGTCTACCAACGGCGATAAAAGAGCACCGCACCAAGCAAAAATTTTTTCCTTCAAGCCGGCAAAAATTGTTTTCGCGCCCAGTTCGCGCCAACTCTGTAACCTTGACCTGTTTCACGTGCTTCGTCCGTGCGCGGGGTTAAATTCTAAACTCTCTAGGCCCCGACACGGGAGCAGTTTTAGCTGGGTCAAATTAACGAGGCCTACCCGGGGTCGGGAGCAATTTTGTTACGATGGCGCGTACCCGTGTCGGCAGCGATCGGCGAGCGGATAAGACGAAAGACAAAAGGCCGCTTTTGTGGCGAAAACAGCGAGATTTTTGCCCTCTTATTGTGAACTTTTGACTCCGAAGAGAAAACTTTAGGAACATATTGCAAGCGGGACTGTACTGGTTCGGATTTTGTGGAGGTGGGAGTATTTTGAGTGCTTTTGTCGAGCTTCGTTGAAAAGTCTCTTCGTTTCTCACCCGCCAGCCTTGCTTCGCTATATAAAGGACAGAACATACGGTACTAATCAGCGAAATTTAAAACTTGTGTAAATAGCTCCCAGGACAGTCAAGACACATCAACCAACAACAAATAAAACGTAAGCAATGTTTTAATTACAAGTTTCTTTATTTGTGTTTTCATTTCAACTTGTTCGTTTATTATATTTAGACTGTCAATGAAATCTTCTAGTACACATACTGCCAATTTGGGCTGCCTGTGTTGAAACTGACACAAGGCACTCAGAAATCTGCGCCCCCCCCCCCCCTTATGGCTTTTTTGTCAGATGAAGTATAAAAACATGGAATCATTATCTCTTGTTGATATATGATTTAGTGGTGATTATGTTCAATCAATAAAAATCAATAATCAATATCATCCAATAAAAGATCAAGTGATGATGACAGAAAAATATTCCTTCTATTGCATTGATTTTGATCTACTGTTAATTATTGCTTGTAATTTTTAAGCCCTTTACTGCCACTTTTTGTTGGCTGTGACCTAGGTACTCGTAAGACATGATAATACAAACACACAGAATAATTATTTCTGAAATAAAAATTTACTGGTGATTCGCACCGTTAAGCTAAGTGTTCCATGCAGGGCTTCCCCCTCTAGATCTCTCTTTTTTTTTTTTTTTTTTTTTTTTTTTTTTTTTTTTTAGGATCAGAGATAAGCATCTTCACTGTGCCTGAATGATATGCTTGGGTGATGGTCAGTCTCTGTTGATTACAACATCAAGCGGTTAATTATTTTTATTGATGAAGATCAATGTCCATTAATGTCATTATTCATAGGAAAATGTGTTTGGGAACTGAGGAGCAAACATGGAGACCACTGTCGATTTGCAAAATTTTCAAAATGTTCAACTTCTGTTTGTTGATTTATTAGCTGTTAGTTTTAGAAGGGATTGATTTCCTACCCTCCCCTCCTGTGGTATTCGGTAACACCAAATGCTGAGCCAATAAGCCAACGAAAACCATACCCACTGCAAATAACAGTGACAAATGGCATTGCCTTCATGGTACCGAGTTGTTTGAAAAAGTACTGATCCAAGAGTTTGGCTTTTAAATAGTGTTGACACCCTGATATTTGATACTCTAGATAGCAATATTCTTACGCCAGTACATTTGCTGCTCCTGCCAGTGATATGGCTAGTAGCATGCCAGCCTAAGTCAGTTTTAGTGACTTTGCTTAAAGCAAATCGAATTGAACATAGATTCTGACTACATGATAACATGAAAGTGGATATCAATGTCCACATGCATTCTGGACGGAAGTACATTGTGTACGGCCATTTTATAAACAAAACGATTTCGTTATTGGCTTTTCTATACACCCTATCAATCCAAACGAAAGGGATTTCTGTTCGAGGGATTTAATTTCTAAGGGCCAGGCACCCATCGATTTAATCCAGGGGAATTTTTTGCTAGCTTTTCGATTTAAAAATTGAATTAGGACAGAATCAAGCTTCTAGTGCAATACTGAGCTAGCATTAAGTAATTTATTTAGGATTTGCATTTTGTAAGTTTACCTTCAGGATTCTGTATTAATAGTGATAATTGATAATTGATAGTGATAAGTTTTTTTCAGCACATGTCATTCGTATATTTTCAATTCACAGTTGTAATATGCTTTTAATTTGTAATTGCATCGATATCCCTAAGTGTCCCTGCAAATCGCGCCAAAAACGAATCGACACTTGAATAAAGTACTAGTTTGAGCAGCAGACTGAAGATAGCTTGACTGAATAGCGTTTTAGCGCTCCCCGATGGTGAAATTGTTTATGCTCTCTTGCATATTGCCATCGCTGGGAGAGGATATCCCGGACGTTTTTCGCTTCCACTTACACTTCAGGGGAGCAAGTAAAGGGAGACTATAAACTTCATCCTGGTTGTGAGAGATTTATGATCTTATTTAGTCTATTTACAAACATCTTTCCGTGCAAGAAGTTTCTTTTCTCTCTGTAGTCAACAGGGCTCATTTTCAAGTTCAAGTAAGGTTGCAAAATTAGCAATTGGGACTGTTAAAGACTCTATAAAGACTATAGAAGTGATACAAATGTAAATGATATGCATTAAAACGATAGAGAATGGCAAATTATGAAAACATTACAACAATCCTTCACCCTCAGACTCACTGTGTTTAGAATCTCCCCCCTCCCGTTTAAAGTTGGAAATGAATACTCAATCGACCTACACTTTTCAGCTGACTTCAATTTGGTCGAATAACCAGTTTGCCCTGGAGGCGGAGTGGTGTATTTTCAAAGACTTGACACCCCACAGCAAACGCACAAAAAAAGCTATAATTAAATTTGCGTTGTAACTTGAAAACAAGAGCTACTCATTTTTTGGACGAACTTTTCCACTTGAGTTTTTGTAGCGCTCTGGATTTCCCTCCTTGGGAAGTTGCTGCTCCCTGCACAAAAAGCCTTGCAGGTAAATAGGTAAGGACATTTGACACTAAATTATTTGTCAAAGAAAACGAAAAATATTAAATGTCGTAGTACTGCAATGTAAATAAATCTCCGATCGACCTCTTGCCCTGATGACGTCCAAGAATCATGCCATTTCATGCATGACACATGCGATGGATTTCGCCGGAGACTGTCTTGGCATCTCTACCTCTTAGTAAGAGGTATTTAAATTTAAGAGATCCAGTGTCGTGCACGTGAATGATATATTGCCAGATATAGTTCTCTCGTCCTGAGAAGACGCCGACAAACTTTCACGGTCGAAAGAGAGAATCTGTAACAATTACCGACACCAGCGAAAAGGTAAGCTTAATATACTTGTAAGTGTTGGATTGTTTTCTCTAGTTCTTACAAGGGTGAGCCGAGCAGTTTTGAATGCATACATCTAGTCATACATCAACGCTGAGGAATGATCTTTGTTCACGTTCTTAAGCCTTGTATTTAAAGCGCAACACTTTGCTGTTTACATGTTTCCAAAGTCGGTGCAAAGAGGTTCCCAGTGTGATTGATGATATTGACTGGAAGATCAACGAGCAGCTCGGATACATAGCTGCCTTCGTCTAACTTATCATATCATTCTTTTACCAGGATGTTTACACTGTAGAGTACGGTTTTGACAGATTTGTAGTGCACTCCCTCAATCTAGAATGCTTACTCAATGGAATTACCAGAAAATTGTATGGGAACGCGAGATGAAGTCTGTAAAAAGGTACACAGCTGGACTTCCGGGTGCTGTTATCTCGACTCGAGCCTCTCGCTTTCTCGGAAAGAAACCCGTTTTCCTTCTTAGATAGTATTAAATTTTCTCCTTCTATCTAGAACCTCCCACTACTTCGAAAAAAAAACACTCATTTTTTATTGCAAACTGCTCTACAGTGCCGTTTACTACACTGGCTCTCTCAAACTCCCGCTTACCTGAACCACAGAACAACAACAACAAAGCAAATAGATTCTGTTCGAGATGGTGACGGAGGTGTTTAGGGTTAAAAGCGGACTTCTCGCATAGATGGTGATAAATTTATTTTAGTCAGCAGAGGCCCCAGATATCATTCGCTTCAGAAATCGATGATAAAGTAAGTAATCACAGGGCAAGCATTCATATTTTTAGTCGTTTGGTAACACTTATTGGCAATTATGATTACAGTGAAAGGTCGAGAAAGGGGAAGGGCCCGGAAAAAGTTTTCGGTTTCATTTTCACTGAGCACTGGCCACGGGTTTACATTCAGTTCAATTTTTTAGAACCTTAACTTTAAGTATTTCTGGCCACAATAAGCAGTTCAAAAATTCTAAAAGCTCGTTCTCTCATTCAAAAAATTGAAAAGTTCCCAGGCTTAGCTCGCACAAGAAAACAATCTCTCACTGAGTCACGCAAAGTCTCGAATTGAATTTACCACTGATTCACCACCTCTGCTGTTTCGTAGGATTGAATGACTACTCAAATCGAGCACAGCGACACAAATCTAAAGTTGAAAAACTTAAAATTTAAAGTGCCACTGGGACCAGAATTTTGGTATTCCATATTTTTGCATTTTCGAAAATAGTCTGTGGTTGTTAGTCACCATGACAAATTTCAACTCATTACGACGACTGGAAGTCGCTTTTTTCGGACGGTTTTTGTCGAGATTTTACGGCCGCCATTGCTGGTCCTTGTTCCGGAAGCTGGCTTGCGAATTAGCGGAAGTGACGTTGAGGCTCACCTCAAACCTAATACCTTCATAGTTACGTTTACTTGCCGCGAGAAATTTAACTGTCGTCGAGGGAAGATTTCCTGCCAACTGTTTGCTGTACGGCCTTGAAATTTTCGTTGCTGCAGCAGTTATAAAGGGTATTACTTGTGTTGTACAATGCTACAACAATAAATCCAACCTCCAAGCTGGTATTCCGCTTCATCAAAGCCTTGCGAGCGGGCCCGCAATGGAAAAATGGGTAATTTTTGTAATCACACACAGTGCAAATTTCAACCCGAGAGGTATTTTTGTCGGTTGTTCTGTTCACGGACGAGTGTTTCCAGAGGGCTGTTCATGTCGAAGGATCCCAGAGGTCGATTATTCCATTGTCCAATCCAAGTATATGGAAAAAAAGATCCGGAAAAAACGAGACGAAAGGTACCTAATCTTAACGCAGTTGAAGTGATAGTTTGTTTCTTTTTCAACGCATCCACCATTGTGCAAAACTTATTTTCTTTTAACGTATTTTAAAGTTTATTTTTCCTGTGGAAAACCCTTTTCTTTTCCCTGCTGCTAGCGCGAAGATCTTTGGCGTAGTCCTCATAAAATGCATCCTGAGCGAATGCAGGACCACCGCGATTAAGCCAATAGTTTGTATTGCTTAGCTAGCTTTTTTTTAATTCCGTGTGTGTTAATTTCAAAGCAGTAATCGCTTAGAAGCGTGGTCATTTATTTTATAGCATACCATCCTGAATATGGAGAAACTTTTCTCCTTATTCCCTGTCGGTCAAGAGTCGATTGACATTATTGTTCGAAATATATAAAAGCTCCAACAGCTCGGATCGTCTTGCGTGGAAATTTAAGTTGGTTGGGAAAAAATATCACACGCCACTATTTGTCTAAGGGGTTTACAATGTTATTTCTCTTAACTGTCATGGCAATCTTAGTAAATGAGCTACCAAGAAAAATGATTAGATATCAAGTTTACTTATTATTTTTACGCAATGAATAAAGCAAGTGAAAGCTTCGTTTCTTCGGCGGTCCGCATGTTGTTGTTGAGCAGCAGAAAATTTTCGTTGTGGCTTTGCTTTGCACAACACATATTTAGATTCCGGTTACACAAGGCCTCCAGTTCTTCAAAAAAGGTCTTGGTTTATTTCACTTTTTTCGGCTCAAGTTAAGAATTCTACAAAAACTTTTCAAAATATTTAGAAACCCAAGCACTTGTGTTTCTATGCAAGCGACCACTGTACTATGATCGACACGATAGGCTTCATCACTGACTGCCAGATGACTACAGCATTACGGCTCTTCAAGAATTTTTCCCATACTATGCTAAGAATGGCCAAAAATCTCAATGCTTCACAATATAAATATAAACAACGGCAGACAAAATATAGCTTCTTTTATTTCTCCAACGAAGCGAACAATAAAATCAATCGACGATGCTTGAGAATTCGCGGGCATTAGATCCTAGAGTTTTTATAGGTGTTTTGTCTAAATTTCCAAAGCTTAAAACATCAGTTTTTCGAATAGCTGGACAGCGATTTATCCGTTGGATGAGAGTTATCCGCTCTTTGAGCAACATGTGCCTGAACTGTAATCACTGTAAGCATTATTTTGCGCATATTTTGAACTCCCGCCAGCACGGCGAGAAAAACAACTTTTAACAGTTTGTTTACGAGCTTGTTATAAGCTGAAATCTCCTGACATCAGTTCTTACATCGTACGGTAAGAAAAATTCTTCATTTACCGAATGAAATGAATCCTCTGATGCTTCGGAAGCTAAAGACTGTTCCGAATCGTAGAAATACTCTTCGGAGGTCTCGCAGTCGACGGTAGGCATTTTGAGTCAAAACACGAGGAAACGCGACTGAGGTGAGCCTCTGACGTCACAAGCTATTAAATTGCGCAATCACCCAGGAACACGTTTTCAGTAATGGCGGACACATTTCACGCAACTTTGGAGCTAAAAAATATTAGGATGGACGGTTTCTTGTTCAGTTGTCTGGGTAAATATAGACACAACGCGATATTCTGCGACAGCATTTGGCGGAAATAAACCTACGAATTTTCGTCTCAGTGGCACTTTAAGCGAGCGGCAAACTGGATAACAGTGACATAAGCGAACTTTACTAAACCGGAATATTTTAATAAACCATCTGAACCAGCTCAGGATAAGTCAGGATAAAAATACCGCATTTGCGTCCTCGGGAGATTCAGGAATTGTCACAAACATTGCAATAGATATAGTTTTCCTTTTTTAGTTGCAAAAACTGGAAGGGAGGGGGGTGGGGGAAACACAAAACACTGGCCGCCATGTTTGAGGGGAAACACATATCACTAGTGATATGTGTTCGGGGGAACACATATCGCGGGGGAACACATCCCTTGCAGAAATTAAGTATACTTTAAGTATACTTTAAGTATACTTCTTATGTACTTTCCAGAAAAGAAGTACATTTGAAGCACTTGAACTTCAATTAAAAAAGTATAATTGAAGTATATTAAAGAGCCAGTGTCACCCAAAGTGCTTTGCGCGCTTGTGTTTTTGTTTCGAAACAGCTTTTAGCGTTTGGCTGGCGAGTTTTCCAGACTTTTCACAAATTATACCACGCCGCAAAGGCCTTCTAGCGAGCTGATATGTACAGTAATAGCCTCTCAAAATAGAAATATCTTCATCGCTAGATGATACTAGAGAAAAAAATTCTAGAACTAATTTTTTAGTCAACGCGTATGGCGCTGTCATAGCACCCGATCGATTGATCGATCATCGATGCCACTAACATAAAGGTTGTAACTCCAAAGGCACATTACAATTTAAATAGCCTCTGAAGTTAAGTGAATAGCTTCAGTTGATGTAACCTTTGGAAGACAAACGGTTAGCGGAGTAAATCGATCAAGTGGAGTAAATCGATTAAGGTATGCCTGTATCATTTTTGCGTTTTCAGTTGTTTGACATTTTAAGGCTGTAATTATTGTCACCACAGTCTGCAGTCTCAGGATTGCCATTGAAATCTGTTGTATTTAAACATGAGCAGTTTATACAATTTGAATTGAGGCAACATTATTTAGTGGAAATATTCTTGTCTTTGAGAGAGACTATTTTAAATATAAAAGTTTTAAATTTCTATTTTAAGTTTCTATTTTTTATTTACAACCATATAAACTGGCCAAATACGGTATTTGAAAGACCTAAAAAGGGTTACACCATCAGTAATCTGAAAACTTATGTGGATTTCTGCTTTCTTTTTCTCTTCCGAAGTACCTTTGAAAAAACCATCACTCCCAAACTGGTTTTTGTAAAGTAAACCATCCTGGATGTCTTCAATTGCATCTGAATTAATTAATATTGTAATCAACTGCAGTGAGTTCCATCAATCAGAATAGAAAATGAATATTTTTATTTATTTTTATAATGTTGTGAAAACCTGTACTGCATCGCTAAGTGTATTATTTTGGTGTGCCAATAAATGCAGATTTTACTATATAGTTATATTCAAGCCTGTGTTTTAATGATTAACCCATTGACTCCTGGACATTTTGCCAAAAAATGCCTTTCCAAGCGAGTCAAGCCGTTTTTAGGCCGCTGTCTAGCCGAAAAGAATCCAAACTGTTCAAAGCGTTGTTTACAAGTCCAGCACTGGACTAGCTTTTGTTCCTGATGCCAAATTACAGCTTTCAAAGTTCGGGCATGCGCAGAAAGCAAAATTTTTTTTTCGAGAAAGTTTCGCTGCCCTTTCGTCTTTTACCTTTTGCTTTCTCCCCTCCCCGCTTCTTTTGCTTTTCTTTCCCCCTTTTTTTTCTTTTGTGGGGCATTTACTAGGCTACCTAAGATTTTGCAAAACGTTCGAGGATCGTGAATTTTTTTGAAGGAAGTACCAGTGGGTAGTGGGACAAGATTTTCATTGGAATTCTCTGCTCAAAGTTACACGGTTTTTTTGCGTCTTTCTCTGGTCTGTTTGACTGAATCGCCCTCATTTGGGTATGGCTTGAAAGATCTCATCTCCCCGCACAAGGTAGTTGTCAAAGTTGTCCAGGACCGTTAAAACTGATGACGTCACAAGTGGTACAAGGGACGTGGTTAAAGAAGGGCGGTTACGGGCGGTTCAGGGTCAATGTGTTAATAAACATTTGCATTAAGTATACTTCAAGTATATTTTAAGTATACTTGAAGTATACTTCCCATTAAGTATACTTCAAGTATACTTTCTTTCAGGTATACTCTAAGTATACTTTTTAGGTGTCGAAAAGTTGTGTACTTAAAGTATACTTCTGGTTAGTATACTTTAAGTACAAATGAAGTACTGAATTTCTACAAGGGATATCACTGTGACACCGGCAACTCGAACTCGGATAACTCGAACTAAGTCCCATTTCCCTTGTATTTGACCCCACTTTTCAGTCATTTTTACCCGGTTAACTCGAACTCGGATAACTTGAATTCCCCGCTCACTCGAACTAAATTTCGTTTTCCCTTGATCAAAATTTACCCTGATAACTCGAATTCTGGCTCTCGCAACTCACCACGGATGCCCATTGAAATATCTCATTAGCTCTTCTTGTCGACTAACATACAGCAATTTGATTTTAATTAACTAGTGCAACGTACCGATCACGTATTTGACAGTCATTTCCCGATCATATGATCTTGAGTGTAACTGAATTACATTCACAGCGCTGTGTTCTAAAAAGAATGCATAATCGTGTTACAGTTTCTGACGAGATAAGTTTATTATTAACATGGCAAACTGAATATTCCATCGACCTCGATAACTCGAACCCCCGCTAACTCGAACTGTTTTTAGTTTCCCTTCAGAGTTCGAGCTATCAGGGTTCTACTGTCAGTTGTACTGTATAACCGCGAATTTATGATGCAACGAGTCTGAGAAGTTAAGTTTCGCGTAGGAAGGCCAAGGGCAGTCACAGGTAGCCCAAGCTCCAAAGGGAGCCGTCAACATGACATTGCGTAACAGCGTTATATTTATAAGAGTTTGTATGGGAATAGAACGGTCGTAAAAAATAGTTCAAAATAGGGGAAAGAGATTTAATAAAATCGACTTACCCTCCCATCTTCTGTGTATAACTTGTGTTTCTACGGCATTCGGAGGCTTTTCAAAGCGATTCCAGTGGGTTTTAGGTTCTCTGTTTTCCTCTCCATATATAATTCCTATATGGAGAGGAAAACAGAGAACCTAAAACCCACTGGAATCGCTTTGAAACGCCTCCGAATGCCATAGAAACACAAGTTATACACAGAAGAGGGCAGGTAAGTCGCTTTTATTAGATCTCTTTCCTCTATTTCGAACTATTTTGTACGATCGTCATATTCCCATACAAACTCTTATAAATATAACGCTGTTACGCAATGTCATGTTGACGGCAACAGAGAACCAAAAACCCACTGGAATCGCTTTGAAACGCCTCCGAATGCCGTAGAAACACAAGTTATACACAGAAGATGGGAGGGTAAGTCGATTTTATTAAATCTCTTTCCCCTATTTTGAACTATTTTTTACGACCGTTCTATTCCCATACAAACTCTTATAAACATAACGCTGTTACGCAATGTCATGTTGACGGCTCCCTTTGGAGCTTGGGCTACCTGTGGGGCAGTTTCACTTAATTTTGAAATTTTCCGGAACATGCATTCTTCGGACCGATGCACATAGCGTGACTGTTTTCAAAGTTCAAACTAGCGTGAAGTAAAAAGAAATACGTAACATCTATTTCAAATACATCAGTTCATCCTGTGAAAATCTACAATTACCTGAAAATTCGTCGTTAAAGCGGTATTTTAAAGAACCCATTTGCCGTAAAAATTGTTCATAGTGCCCAAACAAACATCACTTTTAACTGCAGTAACACATACATTTTTTGCTTTTTAAATGGCCTGCGTAGCAAGCGTTTCCGTAGGGTTTTCCGCCCGTTCGAGGCGTTTTTCGCTTTTTGGCGACGCAGAAGTTGGGGCGAACGCAACGCTGATGGAAGCAGCGTACTTTTTTGCGCTCGCCCCAATTTTCGCGCGTTCAAGAAGCGTATGGCACTCATGGCACATTCAACAGCAAACTGGCCTCTTTCTTTTTCTTCAACAAAGTTCTCTGGCCAGGAATACTGTTTTATTTGGTAACTGTTTTGTTGTTGAAAGTAATTTTACTTATTGAGCGCGGTGGGAATACAACAAATAATCTTCAAATTAATGTTACTCAGTTCTCCGTCAGTTGGCGTATTTTTGGTACGATCGCGTCGTTTGCCTGTCTTGTGTTCAGTTGCCGAAGGCGTTGGTCTTCTGCTCCTTGGAGATGCCAAAAATATTTTCGTTGTGACGTGACCAGGAGATGAAAGGAAAAGGCCCTGAAAACGAGGTTGATGATTTGTGCCGATCCAGCCCAGTTTTGAAATAAAATCAAAAACATTCCTGTTGAAAATACAAGAGGTAGGATTTTTTGTGTTTCTCTCTGCAACACGCCACGCCAAGAAGATAAAAGGAGAAACGAGGATTGTAATACGACGAAAGCAAATAACCCTGAGAGAAATCGATTCTTACTCTTGAAAGTCACTTGGAATCATTGTAGCGATTTCTGTTCTTTAGAAGTATATTAGCATGATGTTTCAAAACACAATGTATTCCGTTCAAAGTCATTCAAGCTTTCATTGACGGCTATGCATATGCATCGGTGAAAATGAGAAAAGAGACCTTATGAATGAGGTTAGCGTCACGCAATTTTTCGCTAGGCTACACGCATTTGGAAATCGGTTAAAGTAAAACTTATATTCATTCAAACCTGTTCTACCCGTGCGTATAAAACGGGTTTGATGGACGGGGCCTGTAAAATGCTGCTGATTTATTCACTATCAAATAGGCTTTAGGTAGTTGTCTAACAGTTCGTATATTTTATGGGATTCAGGACTTTATGCCATGGCGTCCAGTTCAGGCGAGCCACAAGAACACGGTGGGCCTCTTCGAGTTCTTTTCCTAGCCTCCGAATGGGGTTCCAGTAAAGGAGGGCTGTCCACTGTAAACAGAGAGTTGGCCATAAACGTGGCGAAGTTTCCTGAGGTACATGTCACTTTCTTTGTCCCACAGTGCAATGACAAAGACAAAGAAGCAGCTCGTGAACACAAAATTGATCTTGTTGAGGCAACGAGGATTCCGGGCATGGATGAGCTTCTGTGGCTTTGCTTTCCATCGCCTGATATGCCTATTGACGTAGTTGTTGGTCATGGATTGAAGCTTGGTCCTCAAGCAAAGGTCATAAGGAACTCCCATAACTGTAAATGGGTTCAGTTTGTACATACAGCGCCGGAGGAACTTTCAATTCACAAAGAGTACCCAAATGCAATATCAAGTGGTGACAAAAAGCATGCAACGGAGGTAGAACTTTGTGAATTAGCTGACTTTGTCGTGACTATCGGACCCAAGTTGTATGAAACTTTTTATTCTTATCTTTGCTCGTGTAAGAGCAAGGAAAAGGTCTTTAACTTTACTCCCAGTATTTTTTGTGAGTTTTCGGAAGTTGCCCCGGTTCTTGACAGGGGTGGAAATTTTCGAGTTCTTCTTTTTGGTCGCGGAGACGCTGAAGATTTTTCGTTAAAAGGATTTGACATTGCAGCCCAAGCCATTGCCGAATTGGGTGACATTCGTCTTTTGTTCGTTGGTGCACCGGTAGGAAAGGAAGAGGAAGTGAAAGAGCGTTTTCTCGAATGTGGTATTCGGAACAAAGACTTAACTGTCAGGGGCTTTTCACCAAATCGAGAACGTTTGAAAAAGACTTTTTTTGAAGTGGATGTAGCAGTCATGCCTTCACGAGCAGAAGGGTTTGGGCTTACAGGTCTTGAGGCTCTATCCGCTGGACTGCCTATCCTTGTTAGCCGAAACTCAGGGTTTGGAGAGGCTCTAAGTAAAGTACCGTTTGGTTCATACTTTGTGATTGATTCACACGATGCTCAAGTGTGGGCTAAAGCAATCAAGGATATCAAGGAAAAAGATAAGAAGCAGAGACTTGAGGAAGCTGGAAAACTGCGCACCTCGTACAAAAATGAGTACAGATGGGACAAACAGAGTGAAGAACTCATTGGAAAGATGATGAACCTTGTTCAAGGTATGAATTTTTGTTTCCACGTTTTTCTAGGATTCTAAATGATTTGACAAATGAAAGAAGTTCGTGTCCTTAAACTAATTTCCTTCATTTAAAACGTGCTTAAATGTTAAAAATATCGACAACTAAATGTGCGTTTAGCAACGACTGTAAAACGCTGGATTATCCAAAAGGTCTCGAAACACATTGAAACTTTTCTAGCACTAGTCAGTCAGTCAGCCAGTCAGTCACTCAGTCATGATCCGTCAGTCAGTCAGTCAGTCAGTCTGTCAGTCAGTCAGTCAGTCAGTCAGTCAGTCAATTTAATCAATCAATTGGTAAGCTAGTTTGTTAGGTAATTTTAATCAGACAAATGTAGTTAGTGGCCGTAAAGCTCCGAAAGAAGCCGTGATCCGCTGGGAAAGGGGCAATAAAAAGGTTTGACAGTTTTAGTAAACATTGGACAACTGCCGGTGAGTTATTTAAGGCCATTTCTTTTAGAAGGTTATGTAAACAGTGAATGTTTCTTGCCCGCATAACCGACAAACGAACAATGCTGATAGACCATATACATCTTCCAGAAACCGGGCGGAGGGGTTATTTTTTATCCGATACCGAATCGTAAGATACATTGCATATTTTCAAACTGAAAATTTTGGCATTTCATCCAAATATACGAGAGCTTGTATTCGTATTCTTGATCGCGTACCTAGTAACCGGTAAGGTGTGGTTATTAAAAAAAAAAAAAGCCCGCAGATGAATTTTGACTTATGCAGGATACGTTATAGTACAAGAGAAAAGTCTTAGTATTAGCGCTATTAATCGGCCTTATTATTCTACTTTTGTATCATTTTACCATGTTAGGTTAATATAAGAGAACGTGCCAAATATGCCAGCGTATTAAACTGTACAATTTCGTGCTGAAGTAGGACGAAGCAAAAACAAAATGCAATGGAATAATAACCTCTTAGTCGGCGTTTTGATCGATAATACGAGTCGACAGTTTACTCATTGCTTGTAAAATAGCGGTGCCTGTTATCAACCAAACACCGAATAAGGTGTATTTACTTCTGCAGAGGAGACGGCTGACTTCAGAGGGTTGTCCAATACACCCATACTGAGTCGGACCGACTAACGCAGTGTACGGTCCGTCTTACCGGAAGTCAGGTCGTGAGAGACTTAGAAATAGAGTATGTGGGTCTTTTGACAATACGCCCAAACTGAGTCGGACCGACTGAGCCAGTACACGATCCGTCTTAAGGGGAAGTCAGTTGGCGAGATACTTAGAAAAATATGGCAGGTGGGCTTCAGAGAGGGTAGAAATGTCGGCGGACCGAGTTGATCGGACACAGGCCGTCACGACCCGTCTACCAAAACGCAGCCCGACAAAGGGGAAGTCAGTTCGCGAGAGACTTAGAAAAATATGGCAGATGGGCTTTAGAGAGGGTAGAAATGTCGGCGGACCGAGCCGATCGGACACGGGCCGTCACGACCCGTCTAACAAAACGCGACCCGACAAAGGGGAAATCAGTTCGCGAGAGACTTAGAAAAATATGGCAGGTGGGCTTTAGAGAGGGTAGAAATGTCGGCGGACCGAGTCGATCGGACACGGGCCGTCACGACCCGTCTAACAAAACGCGACCCGACAAAGGGGAAATCAGTTCGCGAGAGACTTAGAAAAATATGGCAGGTGGGCTTTAGAGAGGGTAGAAATGTCGGCGGACCGAGTCGATCGGACACGGGCCGTCACGACCCGTCGAACAAAACGCGACTCGACAAAGGGGAAGTCAGTTCGCGAGAGACTTAGGAAAAAAATAGCAGATGGGCTTCAGAGGATAGAAATGTCGGCGGACCGAGTCGGTCGGACACGGGCCGTCACGACCCCTCTAAGTAAACGCGACCCGACCAAGGGGGAAGTCAGTTCGCAAGAGACTTAGAAAAATATGGCAGGTGGGTTTCAGAGAGGATAGAAATGTCGGCGGACCGACTCGATCGGACACGGGCCGTCACGATTGGTCTAGCAAAACGCGATCCGACAAACCGGAAGTCAGTTCAGGAGAGACTTCAAAATATGTGGCAGGTGGATTTCAGAGAGAATAGAAATGTCGGCGGACCGAGTCGATCGGACACCCGCCGTCACGACCCGTTTAGTAAAACGCCACCCGACAAACCGGATGTCAGTTCGCGAGAGATTTAGAAAAATATCGCTGGTGAGTTTCAGAGAGGGTAGAAATCTCGGCGGACCGAGTCGATCGGACACGGGCCGTCACGACCCGTCTAGCATATTGCGACCCGACTAAACGGAAGTCAGTTCGCGAGAGACTAAGAAAAAATACAATTAGAGCGGTATGAGGGAGGGTAGAAATGTCGGCGAACCGACTTGATCGCACACGGGTGACACGACCCGTCTAGCAAAATGCCGCCCATCTCATCGGAAGTCATCTCGCGCGAACCAAACATCTCTCGACTTAAAGTTGATCTCTACAAGTGCGAACGTAAAAGCTGAGGACCTGAGGACTTGAAACTTTCATTGAAAAAACCTCTAGCCCGCGTAAGCGCTACCGCCCCGGCGGATCTCTACGTCCAATGAGGCTAACGGGTTTTTTCACTATTCAGCAGCCATACATGTATACGATCACCTAAAGAGAAGCGCTCGAAAAAACAGCGAAAACACTTACACATTTAACTTTTTTAGTTAAAGCGTCTCAACTTTTTTGCATGATAAGCGCTACAAGGACGCTGTCAAATTGAATCAATGCTGAATTCTACACAATATACCATTCAAAAGACTCGGATAAGTTTGATCCGACGAGGTGCGAGAAATTTTTCGCTTGAATGACCTATTGTCCTCGCAGCACTTTTCACGCGGGAAAAAGCAAATTTAAAGTTGTAAATGTTTTTCCGTCGCTTTGTAATGTGCTTGTGATTAGGAGCTCGTTAATGGCTCTTGGATAGTAAAAAAACCCTTTAGTCTTAGTAAACGTAGAGATGACTTACGCGGGGCGAAGAGGTTTTTCAATGACGGTTTTAAAGTCCTCAAGTCCTCAGCTTCTACGTTCGCGCTTTTGGAGATCAACCAGTTTTATGGACGTTTAGGAGGAGCAGACTGTGATCACCGTTTATTTGATTTTAACAAAAAGCCCTTGTGGTAACATGCCTCTGATTGTATGATTCTTCTGGTTTTTCCGATTCTCCTATATACGACTGTACTTGCAATTCTCCGATTTTAACAAAACGACGTTCTGGTAACAAGTCTTCGATTGCATGATTCTTAGTAGTATGAAATTAGTAGTAGTAATACTTTTATTGAAAAACGCACTTCGCAGTGTAAACGATTAAATTAAGTGCCTGTTACAAGAATAGTAATTTATATAATCTATCTCAATATAAAATATCAAAAAAATAGTAATTGTCCGATTTTAGCAAAACGACCTTATGGTAACAAGTCTGCAATTGTACGATTCATCCGATTTTTCCGATTGCGCGAATCTAATACTAGCTGTAGTTTGCGTTTTTACGTCTTCTTGTGACCCCAATTGTCTGATTGTTGCAACTGTCCGATTTTCACCTTTCTCGCATGGCGCGCTTAAAGAAAGGGAAATATCAGGCCGTCTTCTTTCATTGCACACGCTTAACGAATTTCTTTTGAACAGCTGAGTTGTTATTATGCAAATTTTGACGACTTTAGGAGCAGTCTTTGAAGTGAACCGGGTATTGTGAATTCCCCCCTTGCGATTTTCATCCCCGGCTCACGTTCAAGAACAAAGCATTCATGCATTTATCTTTTCTTTGTTCGCTTTCGTATGTTCATTTGCGTTTCCCACTTCGGCTCGTGTGTTTTCAGCTCCTAAAGAGGGAAATTGATAAACTTACACGTTGCGATTTTCATTCCCGCCTCACGTTTAAAGAATGAAGCATAAGGGGCATGTTCATTTGCGTTTTCCGCTTCGGTTGGCGTGTTTTCCCTTAAAAAGTAAAAATTCTAATCGGTGTGTTACGATTTTCATTCGCACCTTACGTTTAAACAATCGAAATAATATCGTCTTTATTGCTCGTCTGACGCTTAGAACGAGGTATACATGCACGTGTAGGTTTGTTTTTCGTCTGCTTGCGTTTGAATATGCGTCTCCATTGTTCGTCTGACGCTTATAACGAGGTATACATGCACACGTAGGTTTGTTTTTCGTCTGCTTGAGTTTACAAGCGTCTCCATTGCTTGTCTGACGCTTAGAACGAGGTATACATACGAGTGTGGGTTTGTTTTTCGTCTGCTTGCGTTTGAATATGCGTCTCCATTGATCGTCTGACCCTTAGAACGAAGTATACATACATGCATAGTTTTGTCCGTCTTCTGAGTTATATTGATAAGCGTGTCCATTACTCGTCTGACGCTTAGAACGAGGGATACATGTATGTCATTTGGTTGCCATTTTCCTCCGTTTGTGTCGTGATAAGCTTTCGTTCGCGAACTGACTTCCAGTGAATCGGGTGGAGTTTTGCTATGACCACAGGCAGCCCAAGCTAAGGTTGAGAGCTGCGCATAAATTAGACTGTGTTTTCCACGCTATGCATAATAATGACATCGGCAACATTTAAGAGTTTGTATGGAAATGATACAAAACGTCTCAAATTGCCACAAATCAGAAAGAAGTCGAAATAAAAAAGATTTGTCTTATTTCATTGTTTTATTGGTCATTATTGGAGGGCTTCATGGGCTGGTTTGAAGCTTTTTGGGCGAGAAATTGAGGTTTATATTTTTCATCAGTTACTGAACGTTTAGAATTAATTAAAGGCAGGAAGCAGTTTCACACTGCACCTCACTTGAGGTTCGATAAATTCCATCACAATAAACGAGTCGCCCTACAACTTCAAAGGTATATTCTTGGGTCTTGCGCATACCTCTGTTCTTTCTCATGGGTTCCAGATCCTATTTTAAGCCGTCGAAAATGCCTCTTAAATACGAAACTCGCCTTTCCTGGTATGCGTTTTCATTTGAAGTGCACACATGAATCATTGCGAGCTGCGTTTCGACGACAAAATATCCCTCAGCCGGGGACAGGCTGAGTGAGATTGTCGACATTAGCAAACACGACACTGCGGAGTCCAGAGAGGTCGGTTTACAGAAATAGAGAAATATTAGAACGGCCGTGAAATTCACTCGCCTCACTTGACTTGGAAAACCATAATTTTGTTTTAGGGACGAACGAAGAACTATCTTTTGCTGCACTCTAATCAATCCATTCGATGACTAGTTTTATGCCGAGTATTTGGCGCAAGTGATCCTGCTCACTGCCCACAAATCAACCTCATTATTTAATTCCCATATATAGGGTTGTCTGCCCTAAAAAAAAATCTTGCTGTGACCGTGGAAAATACCCACCACAATTTCCATTCCTTTGAAAACCGGTGCAATTTTTTTTCTAGGTGGAAACTGCTCCTCGTCTCTGCTTCTAAATTTCGACAACATTTTTTTTTTTTTTTGCGGTAAACAGGTAAATGTGACGGAACAAATCACTATGCTAATAAATTGTCGCACGAAGACATTAAAGCGTGCTCGTGGCGTCAAGTGAGGCGACTACTTTTCACGGGCGTGCCGATAGTTTTCTATCAGGCCCTCAAACCGACCTCTCTGGACTCCGCAGTGTCGCCTTCTGCTTGTGGACAATCTCACTCAGCCTCTCCCCGGCTGAGGGACATTTTGTCGTCGAAACGCGGCTCGCAATGATTCATGTGTGCACTTCAAATGAAAACGCATACCAGGAAAGGCGAGTTTCGTATTTAAGAGGCATTTTCGATGGCTTAAAATAGGATCTGGAACCCATGAGAAAGAACAGAGGTATGCGCAAGACCCAAGAATACACCTTTGAAGTTGTAGGGCGATTCGTTTATTGTGATGGAATTTATCGAACCTCAAGTGAGGTGCAGTGTGAAACTGTTTTCTGCCTTTAATTAATTCTAAACGTTCAGTAACTGATGAAAAATATAAACCTCAATTTCTCGCCCAAAAAGCTTCAAACCAGCCCAGGAAGCCCTCCAATAATGACCAATAAAACAATGAAATAAGACAAATCTTTTTTATTTCGACTTCTTTCTGATTTGTGGCAATTTGAGACGTTTTGTATCATTTCCATACAAACTCTTAAATGTTGCCGATGTCATTATTATGCATAACGTGGAAAAAACAGTCTAATTTATGCACAGCTCTCAACCTTAGCTTGGGCTGCCTGTGCTATGACGGGTCGTGACGGTCCGTCTCAGACCGTGACGGTTCGCCAACATTTGGTACCCTGGGCCTCCTTTAGCTAACTTCCGGTCCACCTCGTTCCCAGGGTCTCTCTTCTTCCCATACCTCCGCTAGAATTCTACTTCCGGTAAGGCATAGTAAATTCGCGACCTGACTTCCGCTGAGTCCGGTCGTCTGTGTTTACAGTCGGTCCGATTCAGTTCGGGTGTATTGGACATGAGTGTGACTTCAGGCTCGCTTTTGGACAACTGGAAATTAGTTCGTGTGCTGGCTATTATCAAAAAAGAAAAAAAAATGAGGGTTTTTTTATGATAAAGAATTTCATCATAGCATAATCAAAATATCCCGGGAGAGTTATTTTCGCAGTACTAGTTTCACGACACCAAACAAGGTACTGCTCATAGACTAAACCCACTTATACATACTCTTTCTAGACTTTGTCAAGGACTCCACGTTAATAAGGCCAATCAACTTTAAATTCCCCTTCCCGCTTGTAGCCACACTCATGATTGTTACATTTGACAAAAAAAAAAAGAAAAACAGGTATAAGACGCAGAAAACGTTGTCCATCTTTCCCTAAATGTGGGTTATGGTAACACAAATCAAAGTCTGGGAGCACGAGTAGTTGCCTGAAACAAGCACCTGACTCAAAATATGTTAACACTGAATTATGGTTAAAGGGTTTTAGCCAATAAAAGCACACGTAGTACCTTTTTATTTCACGACTACTGTTGCAACAGTTCACGTCCGGTTAAAAAACGTCGTTGCGTATGAACCGTAACTAAAGCTTTGGCTACCTGTACGCAAACACTGGGCTAAGATATCTCCTCAAGTTCAGCAGAAGTATGTCTTGTTTTATCTTCTCAACAGCTGAACAAATCAAAAACAACTTCTCCCGGTCGGCTCCCGGTCGGCTTCCGGTCAGAACCTAAACTCTCATGTTTTCGTTAATACAACTTCGTTGAGTAACTTCTTGGTATTTTTCAGCAGTCCGTATTGGCAAGTGACAGAAATAACTCGCTGAAGTTCCAGCTCTCTGAACTGTTTAACATAATAACGGCTAATTTTTCACTTTCGGTCCTTGAAACTTAAGCAAGCACCGTGCACCACTCTACGCCCCCCCCCCCCCCCCCTCACCCCCACAAAAGAATGAAACCCAAGGAGTACACCCCCAGACCAGTACCAGATGCTCAACGTGTTCGTAAAGCTTTTCAATTGTTCGCCTTACAGTGAATCTTCATACATAACAACAAATCTCAAGTCTCTGGGGCAGATGTATGAATTGAAGGATACGAATTTAAAGAAATGAGCGCTTAGTACAGAGCTATCTGTCTGAGGTCTGAGGGCAAGCTCCCTGGTGAATCTTGAAATTTAGGTCCTCGGAAATGCGATTTCCAGCATTTTGAGTGGAAATTAAAAAGAAAAAACTTAATAAAGAGAGTGACAATACAACTGCCAAAACAATAGGTTTCAGGAAAATGTACTTTTTTCGTCAAAGCTTTTAAAGTGCACCTAACCCCTAAAATTTTTTTTCGACTGAACAAATTCTGTTATCATCTGGAATATTTCTTCGCAAAAATTTTTTGATTTGGTTAAATTCTCGATTTTCTGTGCCCTGTTAAATTCAAGAAAAATTTGGTTCACGTCCGAGTAAGAGGAACCTGGGGCGAGCCGTAGTTGTGACGTCAGATCAAGAACCAAGAATTCCACGCCACTTAGTTTTTAGCTGTGTTTCTCTGACTTTATTTGTTCATCGAAGCCTTCTGACCTTCTAGCTAATTCGAACAAAGTCATAGTATGACTAAAATTCCAATGTTGTAATCCAAAGCAGATACTGAGACGAGCTACGCGGATTCTGCTGATTTGTAGATGAATTTTAGCTCTGAATACGAAATAGATGCGGAACACGAAGTCGACAGTACACCACCAAAGGATGAAGAAAGTGCCGTGCTGCCCATATCTACTAAAAAGCCGCTAACCAACGAAGAAGGAATTGCTCAATGCAAAAAGGAAATAAAGGCAAACTAAGAACTGGAACAGCAAATAAAGCAACCTAGGATTGGCCTTGGAGGGCCGCGAAGAAACCGGAATGCTGAGCTTCGCCCGTGAGTGTTTACATTTTATTTCGCACGTTCGGTCTTCACGTTTGGTCTTGGTTTTCCTGCTCTCCGCTTCTCGCATTTGAGATTTATATTCAAGCTGAGGGAACCTCTTATAGAAATGGAGATTTTAATAAAGCATTCCTTTCTTCATTTATTTATTTTATATAGAAGTAAATGTGGAAACTGCGATATTACTTACGTCTTGTCCATTTCTGTAACCAGCATTAACAATAACAACAATTTATAACACTAGTTAATCAGAAAGGCAATTATTTTCTAAAGGACATTGACGAGAATTATAAGCACGAGAGTTTGTTAGTATCGGTTCAACTGAGATTATCTTACCAATCATTTTTCTCGCGTCAACGTGCAAGCAGTTTCATGTACAAATTATGGAAATCAACCGGCCCTCGCTTAACTCGCGACTCGAGGCTTCGCCGCTCATCGCTCACACTTCGATCTTCTTGCGGCCTTTTTTCGCACAAAAAATGGTAATAAAAGAATTAAGAAAGAGACTGCTTGTCCTCTACTTCAACGGAGGATATGAACAAGGGATCTCTGCACTGTAATGTTTTGTTATGCTCGAGTGATTTCATATGACTCAAGATAAAATTCTCATAGCGAGATAGCGAGGCACGTTCATAGACTAGAATAAGGAATAATGGCAATGGCTTGTTATTGTGGAGAAAGCGCGTTCGGTTCTGCTGAAGGAGGACTTTCTATAAATACGGTCTTTAATTTTAAACCCTTCGCTGTTTTGGGCACCGCTTACATGTAATTATTTAGCGCTTACCGTGTAGCCAACTTGAATAATTCGCAAAGGTAATAATTTTCTGCGTACCGCGTATCGCGGGTATTCTGTGGTTAATCGGCCGTTGAATCATTGGAAATACACAAAAAGCTACCGTTTGATCGGATACTAAAGTTGTTCATTCATTCATACCTTCTTCTGCGACAACAAATCTTTAATTAAAATGCATCGAGCGTAGTATCGAGTGCTTGGAAGGCTGCCGCTTTGCTCGCTATTGCTTTACAAAATCCACTCATTTCGTCCCTTCGCCTCTGGTCGCTCGTCGTCAAAAAATGCTGTATTTTTGTAGTGATGCGTCTTGTGATTCGTTTCTTTGGCTACTATGTCTCGGAGCAATACAAACGGTCGACAGTTTTCTGTACATCAAGAGAAATATAGCTCCGATAGAGATAGCGCGAGATGCGGGTTCTTGATTTGACGTCACAAGGTGACTAGTCCCATGCCCTCACTGCTCGACCCTGAACCAAAATGGTGTCTATTTTCGGCCGATTTTCCGTACTTCAACCGCGCACAGAAAATCAGGGATTAAACCAAATCAAAAACTATTTGTGACGAAATGCTCCAAATGATAACAGGATTTATTTGACCGGGAAAAAATTTTTAGGGTTAGGTGCACTTTAAGTCAAAGCTTATCTAACATTTTGACGAACACATAAAGTTTGCTTGTGTGACCATTGAAAAAATGCACACTTGAATGACCCTCCCCTCTCCCCCTTCCCCACGATAGTTCCCTAAACGTTATCTTAAGTTAGCTGGTTATCGCTTCGTTTTCCCTTACCCGTTCCAATCGTGCATGAGTTCTTTGTAAACTTTCCACTATGACTAGAGTTCAAAATCACAGAAAGACATTAATTTGGTTCGTCTTACAAGTACTACGGTAGACGAACTGAATCAGGTATCACAAGACACCACTTGAATCTCTTTCTCAGAAACCTAAGGAGAACAAATTTTGTCCTCGCTCTCTGAGTGCTCTGACCATCTCTGGAGAGGCAGTAAGTCGCACAAGGCATGGATAGGGTGACCTAACCATGTATCACCACATCTTTGTTTATTTGGTTTCTTGTTTTTTGATTGCTTGTTTGTTTTTACCTGCAAGGTTCAAATAAAGTGAGAGTGAACCCCCACGTGGTCCCTAACCTGACAAGTCAGATGAGAGCAAGAGAGAAAGAAAAGACAACGACGAGAGAACAACTGACTAACTTGCAAGGAAGCCTACGAGAAAAAAACACATATAATGCAGCCATTCAGCGACAGTCCGGAGAGAAAACACCGAATGAACATCATATTGATTTGAAAGCAAAAAAGCAAGAAATTGCCAACTCGCAGTTACGACAAAAAAAATTAGACGTGAAACAACACCAAGGCAACAGTGATCTGCGATGTAAGTTAAAAACAAACGATGGAAAAATGGAAACGACGACAAGTCTCTCGACTGAATTTCAAGAAAACGTGGATCCAGCAACCTCACAGGAGCGAGTTACTGATTTGGGAGAATTAAGAAAAAAAGAACACCAAACAAAAAAGATGAGGGAACAATTGGTTGATTTGGAAAGACAAATTAAAGAAAAAGATATGGACAATGCAACCTTGCAGGAACAAATTACTAAATTACAGCGGGAGCTAAGTACAATCGAGAAAGGAGTGCCAACAATGAGAGGACAATTGGCTATCTTGCGCGAACAATTGGTAACCCCGCAGTGGCAGTTAGAAGACGAACAACAACGAGCCAACCATCTGAAAGCAAAACTGAGAACAAAGAAGCGAGAAATGAGAACCTTAAGGAAGCATTTGACAAACGTGCAAGGGCAAATACAAGAAAAAGACACAGATAATGCAGCCCTCAACGAGCAAATTACTGAATTGCAAGGGAAGTTGAGTACAAGCGAAGAAGAAATGACGACAATGAGAGAACAAATGACGGACTTGCTTGGACAAGTACAAGAGAAAAACACAGAAAATGCAACCTTACAGGAGCAAATTACTGAGCTTCAAGGAACGTTGAGAACAAAAGAGGAAGCTATGACAGCAATGAGAGAACAACCGTCCAACTTGCAGATACAAGAAGAACACTTTGAAGAGCAACGAACACTTGTTACTGTGCTGCAAAGTCTGTTAGAAACAAACGAAGAAGAAATGAATTGTATGAGAGCGCAATTAAGAGAAACGCAGCAGCGAGAGACCAATTTAAACAGAACTTTTTCGGTTTGTCAGCGTGACAATCCACGTGACTGGGTCATAAATCGGAATGAAATCCATCTCACAAGTCACGAGCTCGGCCGAGGAGCCTGGGGACACATTGTGCGAGGAAAATTTCGTGGGTGTGATGTTGCGGTAAAACAAATGTACGAAATCATTTCCTATGATTACAGCAGACGGCTGTTTGAGCGAGAAGTGGATATTGCTTCAAGATGCCGCCATCCGTGTCTGTTGCAGTTTATTGGTGCAACTGCCGATGATAACCCGCCACTGTTGGTAACTGAGATCATGGACTGCAGTTTAAGGGAAAGGCTGTATAATGATGACGACCAACCTCTTTCGACAGAAGAAGTGTCCGTTATTTCTCTGGATGTAGCTCGAGCGCTCAATTATCTCCACCAAAAACAGCCCAATCCCATAATCCACCGCGACATCAGTAGTACTAATGTGTTGCTACGGCGACATGGTGACCTGTGGCGAGGCAAGGTGTCAGATTATGGCACTGCTAATTTTGTACGTCAAAGCACTTTATATGGCGCAGGAGCTGTTATCTACAGTGCGCCTGAGTCACTGAATGAAAACCCAAATCAACCAATCAGCTGCAAGGTAAGTGCAGCCACCCCCATGATGCAGCTACTTTTAAAAAAATTCATTGGTATTTCTTAATAACACGCGAACTTTGAACTTGAAAACAAATAATTGGTGTTTTTACTTAGTGCTGTCGAACATACTAACGTACCGTAAAAACAGAGTGGATCAAAATCTACCAATCAGAACACATGAACGTGACCTCTTGTGCACGCTGACTAAACGTCTGTTTTTTACACTTCCGCTACGATGAATTGACGACAGTGAAAATCGCAACTGTTGGTTGAGAACAGAGTTCGCTTGTTAGTGCAGAAGTAAAGGATTTTTTGCTGTAAAGAAAACATTGATTCTTTTAAGACATCAGTTTTGCTGATTGACGATAGTTTGGAAAAGGGAGACAAAGCTTCAAATAGCAATCATAGCCTAAGACAACATTCTCTCAGCAGGACTACTCAATGACAAAAACATGATGACTTGAATGGATTTTATCGTTACTGGGGATGAAAATTTAGTAACATAAAAAATGACAGACAGACGTTTAGTGTTTCCTTGCCACATCAAATGTTGTCCACCTGGGTGTAGTTAACGATGGACAATAGATCTAGAAGGCTAATATGGGTACTGTTATATTGCTATTCTTAGGTTGATGTCTACAGTTTTGGTGTTCTCCTCTGTGAAATGTGTATCCGGGAACAACCAGACCCAGAAAGCCGTGAGAGACAAGTAGCCGTGATTAAGAACAGCACGTTTGGACACCTCGTGAGAAGTTGTATCGAGAGAGAGCCTCGGATGAGGCCAAATGTGGAAGAGATTATTGAATACCTAGACATACCCGAGGCGGAAGAAACGAGGGGGTGGTTCGTTCGGGAACAAGTGGAGATGCTCGAACAAGATGACAGCAATGAAGTAGAGCTGGAGTGCTCCAAAAAGATCTGGAGTGGTCAAAGAAGAATGCTCGATGCAGTTGACAGCGACAAAGAAGAATCCGAGTGCTCGGAGCTCTCTTTGCTTGCTCCTTCGGGCTCCGGAACAGAAAGCGCCAGTCCAGACAATAGTTCCTATCACGATAATTGTGAAAGGAGTAGTCTGAAATGTCAGCCAGCTCCTCCCTCTCGCCCGCGCCCCCAGCGGGTAGGGCAGCGGGTAGGGGTGAGGAGACTTACGACATTTCAGACTAGTCAAATAAGACGTTCTGGATTGCCACAAGAATACCCGATGGTGTCGAAGAAAAACCAAGAAGTTATTAAATACCTAAAAATACCCGAGGTAGAAGAAAAGGAGTGGCTGGAAAATGAACATCTGGGGATGCCTGAGGAAAAGAACTTCAGTGAAGAAGAGCTGAAGTGCTCAAAAGAGGAGATCCGGAGAAGGCGAAGAAAAATGTTTGATGTGGTCGAAAAAGAACCGGAGAGCTCTGGTGAAGAAAAATTCAAGCCACACGGTAGCCCTTTTCACGATACACGTGAAAAGAATAGTCCGAAATGTCAGCCAACTCCTCCTCCTTACCCGTGCCCCAGGGAGGTAAGAGTGAGAAGTCGTTTGAAAGTGCAGCTGAAAAAAGACGAACTGGATTGCTGAGAAAAGAATGCCAAAGAAGGTCGAAGAACAAGCAAGAGTATTGAATACTGGGAGAGGACCCGAGATAGCAGAAACGGAATTGCTCGAAAAAGGACCAGCTGGAAGTGCCTGAAGGAGACGATTTCAATGGACGATTTCAATGGAGAGGACCTGGAGTGCTCGAAAAGGAAGATCTGCAGTACTCGAAGAAAAGTAGGAAGACTCCAGTGAAGACATCAAATAGCGCAGTAGTCCATATCACGATACTTATGAAAGTGGTACATTGGTTTGAAATATCCTTCGCGCTAGGATTATAGGATTAGGGTGACGACTCTGAATTGCCACAAGACGAATGCCAAATAGAGTTGATGAGAGTTCCGAAGGAAGAAGACATAGTGTGTCAAATACATTGGCCCAGGAGTCTATATAACGATAGTCTAGGTGGCTGTTGAGGGAGACAAACGACCTGGAGTTTCGATAAGGAAGACGTAGTGACCCGATGAAGTAGGATGGAGTTGCAAAAAGAAGACCTGAATTGGCCCAAATTATAGACCTTGCGTAGGTTCTCTTTTAGAATGGAGGCCCAGCTTCTAAACTTATGATGTGTAAATAAATAGCAACTGTATAGTCCTTCTTAACCTTTTCCCTAAGGAGTACAAATTCAGAACTGCACAAAATTCTCGAATTTGTTTTTGAAAATTTACAATGCTTGAGCCCCGGCTAAGTAATCAAACATTTTCGTCCAACACCGTGTTGGAAGAACATTTGTCTTAAAGCCTTGGCCAAACGGAGGCGCAAGTCAACGCAAGTTTAGAAATGTCAACTTGCGTACGGAGGCTTGCGATGGGTGGCCAAACGGACTCGCAAGTACACGCAAGTTCAAGACAATTTGCCAAAAACACATGTCAGTGCAGCCTTGCACGCTCGTCTGTACAGAGGAAAACAATACTGAAGCCAACTTGCGTTGGGTGGCCAAACGTTTAAAATCTTGCGTTCACTTGCGTGCAAATTTGGGCTCGATCAAAGTGGACGCAAGTCATCGCAAGCGATGGGAAGTACGTGCAAACCGTGACCACACGGATTCGCAAGTTACAACACGTTTTCAACTTGCTACTCCGTTTGGCGAGGGCTTTACAAACAAATCTTTAATCGTTTAGCCTCTGCAAAAAAAGACTTACGCAAGCGGGAAAAGTGGCCAGTCAGAGACGGAATTTGAGTGACGTAGACATATTATTCAGTGATAATACGCAAAAAGCGTTATGTGGGCTCACTTTGTCCGATATTTGGTCAAACATTGTTTGCCCGTTTAGCCATCGAACGTTTTTTTTGACAAAACACGATTTTGCCTGGACGAAAATGCCTGATCGTTAGCCGCGCTTTAATTGTAACATTTCACAATCGGAGGGCATAGTGCAGAAAGGGTGTGTGTACAATTTTAGGCTAGATCAAGGGAAAAAAAGAACAAATCATTTAGTCTTGATGCCCTGATTTTGTACATGTATTTTCTGGCCTGTTTATATATTGGTAGGTTGGCCTAACAGCGGAGCTCCCGTGGAATAAGCTGGTGTTCGTTTCTCCGCAGAGGCCCTGGAAACTTTTCTGGCCCAAAAGAATTTCAGGGGTTTTTTTGAGCGCGTTTTTCTTCCGAAAGGTGTTTCTCAAAAAGCCCGAAAGTGTTCGGAATTGTCCTCCGATCTGCTCTGGTGAATCATTTGGATCCGAGCTCTAAAGGACCAAGGGAAAAGCATTCTGAAACACAGCTTTGTGTGTTGAAATCTTCAGAACTAACACGACTTTTTTTAATTTTACAAACTCATGTTTCGACGGTAACTTCCGTCGGCCAAATGAAAAAGCTGGACTGGACTCTGGACTGACTTTTATTGACTTGTAAAAATATGAAATAGACTTAATATTTTACTAACCAGTTAATAATACCAAACAAGTTAGGGATGGACCGTTATATTTTTCCGGGGGGGGGAGGGGGTTGGAGGAAGTTTTTTTTCTGCAGGAATTTTTTTCGTGACTGAAAGCCTTGCATGAATTTCATTTCACTAGTTGCAATAAATTTTTTGCTTTTTGCCAATATGCACGATTTTTATTTCTCGAAATTTCGTGTGCGCTTGTCTAACACAACTGTAACACAACGTCGATCTTATGAGGTCTCCATGAATCAATCTCCAGCCTTGCCCTCATTTCGTTAGAGAAAAAAACATGACACTCAGGATGAGAAAAAGAAATTTACCAAGGAGACGAACGCGCATTTCCATCCACTCACTGAATGTGTCAATAAGCAGGCACCTTACTGCTCATCTTTCACCCCACCGACACATAGACAAATTCATCCCAATGCCCCTTTTCAGGAAACTGGGGAATAGACCCCTTTGAAAGTATGCCAGGTAAAAGAGCCCCGCCCCCCCGAAAAAAAAAAGAAAAAATTAATAAATAAAAACGTTTAAACTGGTAAGCGGTGCTCAGCAACGTCTTCCCAAAATGGCCTTCAGCTCTTCTGGAGTTCCCAAACCCAGGTCATGTGCTTCTTTTAACAGTGATGTTATTTTTAACAAAACAAAAAGTAAGCAAGTGGCAGCACACGCACACCAACCGCGGTATGGCCATTACCTTGCGCATACGCACAACTATATCAATCGGGCGGTGGCAGCCATGGACAACTGTTTTGTCCTTGTTAGGGCTCATCAGCATGGCATAGCCCCAGGCAGAGAGTGAAAATAAAAGTTCAGCATATCATCTGTCCTTTACTAACCCTTTACGGCGTGTGAGTAAGTACGCATACATTAGTCATGAATTCGGATTGTCGGTAGGGTTCAACTCCCGTCGGGGTCTTTATTTTTTCTTTGTCTTCTCCTTATTATTTTATTTTGTTATTATTCTTATGATGATTATACGAAATATATGTACCTAAAATTTTGACCAGGTCCTTGGTTATATTTATTCTATAAGGCTTCGCTTTATTCTCTTTTAGCGAACCTATCCACATAGCTTCTGTCTTTTTACTGCTTAGTTTAAGACCCGATATTTTACCAAAGCTTTTGGCAGTGTTGCCAGTACTCTCTCTTAATGACGGTTGTGTGGTCCGCAAATTGACTAAGGGCGTCACCGCCTTGGCGCACTCCCCTTGATACTTTAATTACTTTAAATTACTTTAATTGTATTAAATTATTGCTGTCCTTAGGTTGACGTTTACAGTTTTGGTGTTCTTCTCTGTGAAATGTCTATCAGGCGCCTACCTGACCCGGAAAGCCGTGAGAGACAAATAGCCGAGATTAGGAAACGCAAGCTTCGAGACCTGGTGATATGCTGTGTACAAATGGAGCCCGGAATGAGGCCAAATATGGAATCAATTATTGAAGAACTTGAGAAGTTCTAGGCTTCTGGTTACCGGTTTCTTTTTCCCTAACTAACTAAGTAACTAAACAACCGAAAATTCCCTTGTCTTAGCTGTAATGCACGAGTTTATTATTCTCGTAGTTAATTGTAATACGGTGTCACGAACAAAATTGTGGGTATTGTTAAATTGGATCGAAATTCCCGAATAGCGTCCTAGACCCAACTAAATTACAGTAATGAACTTAGCGAAAGTTATAGTTAGATGCTGTTCCCAACGTTTAGCCGCTTTTAAAATAATCTCCTCGACGCTTCGTTGAATCCAAAAATCCAAAAAAAAATTATGAAAGGTGTGTATTAATCTGTAGGATTTTTTTTTCGTGATTTTAGAAATATGCCTTCACGATTCTGAAAATGTGTGAAAGCGGATTACGTTTATTTATTCTAGGAAAACTGAAAAATATTAAGATTTAGAGGAACGTTCAAATGAAATTCAGTTTTTAATAATTGATATATCACTGAGATGGACACCAAAAGAGGTCTCAAACAACCACAAAGGGTTTCGAGAACGCACGCCTTTGACTTTATGATCCAGTGGATCCACAGGTTCAAGTCCTCCCTGCCTCACTATTATCAATCAGTGTAACCCAGGGTAAAGTACAGGGCCTCGACAACACACGACCGTTACATAGGGCCCCGAGCCGCTTTTTTCACCGGTAACAGTCGCGCGCCAGGCGCGTCAGCAAAGTGCATCGCTCGGTCAAGAGAGTTTTCATTGCACTCGAAATTACATCATATGCGTTTCCCTGGCGCGGGCAGTCTTACAAATCATGCATCTAGTGTCATGGTTCTATGCAAGACCTTTTTATCGCAATTCACCAGCAATCCTTTGAAAAAAAAAACTATGAGTATCACAAGCACTTATAAACAAATTATAATTTCTCCAAGCCAATCGAAGTAAAACAAGACTGGACAACATAATTTACTGCAGTGAAAATTCAAGAAAACCGGTAACTTTACCTTTGCGTGAAAACCCGTGAACACTTTTTAACCTGAATCAGAAAGGCACACTTTACCTTTGCGTGAAAACCCATGAACACTTTTTAACCTGAATCAGAAAGGTAAACTTTACCTTTGCGTGAAACCCATGAACACTTTTTAACCTCAATCAGAAAGGCAAACTTTACCTTTGCGTGAAAACCCATGAACACTTCTTAACCTGAATCAGAAAGGCCAACTTTACCTTTGCGTGAAAACCCATGAACACTTTTTAACCTGAATCAGAAAGGCCAACTTTACTTTTTAGTGAAAACCCGTGAACACTATTTTGACTGAATTAAAAAGGCAAACCTCACCTTTGCGTGAGAACCCGTGAACACTATTTAAACTGAATCAACAAGGCAAACGAGTTTCAAAACAAAATTTCGTTTAACAAAGGTAAAAAATACTACACCCAGTTAGACTCCAATGTTGTGAAGCACTCAGCGCTATTCCTTTTCACGAGAATTTTTATAGCCTCAAAGTCTGCAAATAAGCAGAACCCAACTGTATTGGTTTGTTGGAACCGTGCTGACAAATGGCAACTCTGAGAAATTTACATGGTTAATACGTTAGCATTCCCTTAAAATTTGTGCAGCTGAAATATTTAGTTGAAGAGGCCAAACGTTTCAACCTCTGTAAACTTAAAAAAAAAATCCCTTCAAAATGCGGTGAAGGCGGTATACAATGAGATTTGCATTTTGAGTGACCATCTAGTTCATTTATCATCGGTTGAGTAGTCGATGCCAGCAGCTTCAGATTCTTGTTATCTTCCACGTGGAAAAGCATTTCGCGATGCTTGAAGTGGTCTTACTGACCACCATAAACCCTTATATTCTTGTATATCTGATAAACCTTGATTTCAATGTGATCAAAACAAAATGCTTTTTCCTGTAGGTCCCTCGGACGCCTGTGGAACAGAGCATGAACCACATGCAAGGCGCACGGAATTCGCGGAATCTAACTCTGGCGGAATTGATCGCAAGTTCTAATGTAGAAATTAAATGCTGATGTAATGCTATACTTCCTACTCAGGGCACTATAAGATACAACACAACACAAGCTTGAGTGAGACGTTTTTTGAGCTTCTACTAAGTGAATACATGACTAAACCCAGAATAAATTGGTGAATGTGAAATGCGACCGGAAGCTGAACTCTTTGATCATTACATCATAATACTGGGTGGAAGGGGGGGGGGGGGGGGGGGCTTCCACATAAAAGTTACAGGGTGCCCGTTCAAATTGTTGAAAGGAGCCTCTTAAAGTTATACCTGAATCTTCACACAATTACTGTAGGGGTAACTCAGATTCTTTTTCACCGCTTAAAGGTACCGATTTTGGTCACTGATGGACAGATCATTTTTAGAGCTTGACACACTAAACGTACCAAACCAAGAATTTTGAGCCCCGGTACGAGGAGCATGCCTGACACTTCATGTCGGATTGCCCATCCCCCTGGAAAATAATTAACCAAGGAAAAATTATTGCGGCTCAGTGCTCAAAATCTAAATTTTAAATAAATGAAGACGTCGGCCGGACAAGAAGACGACTGCTTTTGAACAAATCTCCTCCAGGGTCGAAGGAGAGACTTTGCTCAGGGTTCTTTCTGTACATGTAAGAACCTACTGTCTTCAAAGCTTACTGCAAAAACAGAGTAGAGGAAACAAGGTGAGGTTTTTTGTTATCTCAGTAACTGATTGTTTCCGGATGTCCTGGTCAGGGGGAGGCGAGCACATGAAACGCGAATATATAATTTTTGTTTACTTCTGAAGTCTTGTATAAACGGTTTGTATAAAAGTGGAACACTAAATCAAATCACCGGACAGGCCGCCCAGAAGTTCGGTATCCCGTTCAAAGTAGGGACGAAAATGAGCACCAAAATTGTCCAAGAGAGAGGAAAGCAGGTAGCAAATTAGAGACGACTTCAGCTGTCGTCATCTCGACAGGAAATCGATCCTTGTGATTATCTTATTACTTTGTAAACTTTTCTCTCTTTGAATGCAAGAGTACAAACAATCTGCGTTAAAACTATTCGTGTCACACCGTAAACAGTAAACTGAGTAAACTCATCGCTTTAGGCAGTGCTGATCCTGGAAGCGGTCACATGATCGTAGGAAATGACACAGCTTGCCTCGAGTCTCCCCCTACTTAACGATCAGCAGTAAGTTTTATGTGTGGAGGGAGGGTCCTAGGCTCGAATCCTGTCTCCTGTCTTTCCTCTTTTTTATTTCCTCGCTCGAGTTAAGCTTAATATGTGTCTGCTTACTACATTAATCTGTACTGGTTTCGAATCGTCACAGTAGTATTAGGCAGTGCATATAAGGTTCGATTTCCAGCGCGGTTTTATGCCCCCTCCGGATTGTTGTGGAGTAGGATGAAAACCTGACTGACTAGAGTGGAAATCAACCCTAGACTGTCATTGGCTGTTTTCAGTGTCTCCTCTTTATCACAAAAAGTGAGACTTTTTTCGGGCAGTAAAACGAGGTTTTAAATGGCTCGCACTGTCAGTGGTTGTCCGTCACAGGTTGATATTTACGGTTTTGGTGTTATTTTCTGTGAAACGTGTATCAAACAAGAGCCAGATCTGCAAAGGCGTCAGTAGTTATAGAGTTGGCGGTTCTGGCGCAGTTTTATAAAAACTTCGCTAAAACCGAACCAACTCTAACTACTTTCCATCGGATGGTAATCATTTTATGGAGACATACATATAATAACAATAATATGGAGATATACATATAAGAACAATAATATGGAGATATATATATTGTAAAATAATATGGAAATCTATATGTTTTTATTTCATGTGGTAACGAACGCATTTTCCATTGCGTGACTTCATACAACAGGAAGTCTTAAAATTCTCGGAAAACAGGAAGTCTTAAAATTCTCAGAAAAGCAGACTTTCCCGAAGAAATGAGTCATCAGATGAACTTGTATTTAAAGTAAAGTTTGTTGGTGAAGTTTGTTAGTAAAGTTTATTGGTAAAGTTTATTGTAGAAGTTTGTTATTTCTTAGAAAAGTAGACTGTTCTTGTGGAACTTGTATGGAGGCCGTCACATCTTCAGATTGCATAATGTCCGTAAGCGAAACTATTGATTCCATCGTTTGCTATATATCGTTTATCGTCGAAACAGCTGAGTGACACTTTATTGAGCTCGTAACTACCTAGTTAATGATTGATACTTCTGATTGTTTTCATGGTATGATGTATTTGTTTGTTATTAATTAATACATTTTTATAATCCTCATGTTTGATGTCGTTCTTTATTATGTTCTTCTTGATTCCCTTGGCTGTTTTTCCACCTTTCTGATTGTCTTTTATGTAACTGTACATTTTTGATCGCAAACCGACGAATTCTGTGATTGGTATTCCAGCTGCTTCATCCTTGAATTTACCGATTACCTTCTTGTTTGTCTTATCGAAATACGGAGAGTCTTCTGGATAGTCGCTGTTGTCAAATCGATCTTTATCATTCCAAAAGTCTTGGTACACATCTTTAGCTTCAATCTCATATGTCAGACTGTCTGTGTCAGTGAATAGTAGTCTAGCCTTATTGCCATACTTTTCTTTTATGTAGTTATAATGAAAATCATACATTAATGTCTTACTTAGATCAAGAATACACATACCCACATATGCCGGCCTGTTTAGAGTTAGTGTTTCTTTGATCTTATGCACTGCTACCAGATTTTCATTAAATATCTTACTGCTTACATAAGTTGGTTTAGAAGCCATCTTCAATAGTTTCTTCTCATCTGTAATAAGTCTGACATCAACACGCTTTCTTATGTTCTCCATTGTCTTTCCAAACACTGAGTTATTCATCAATTTGAAGAAGTCTTTTTCGAATGTATTTTTCGCTTGAGTACGTTTTTGTGTATTGAAGTCTATGTATTGCTTGAGCCATGGAGACTGATTAAACTCTAACACTCGATGGACTTTCTTTAGTTTCAAACCAAGATCGAGATACAACTGTAGATTTCTATAGTGTAGGACATATTTTTCTTTATCACATAAAGTAGGGATCAGTTTGTGTACCAGACCAGTTGATATGTTGAACTTTTTCTGTATCTTTTTGCAATAATCGGATAACATGTTATCAGTTATTTTAACCTTTTCCGGTCCTAATGGGTAGTCGTTATGAAGGTCATGCAACTCTTTGGGATATTCTAGATCGACTTCTAGTATCAATCCTTTTTTACTTTCTTCATTATGCTGAGCTAAATTGATTTTATTAATCTGTTTTTCTGTTAACCATTTGAAACCACCTGTTGGTAGGTATTGTGACATAGCCCATCCATATAAATTATTAGCATCAAGATACATAATGTACTTTGAGGGCGCCTTCTCATCGTATTCTTTCATGTACTTGTTGTTTGCTTTTCCATATCGATTTGCTATGTAAGATATACCACCACGCATACCTTTTTCAATGAATTGAAACATGTCTATGTCTGTCATTAGTTCTAGTTGAATATTAGTCATCTTCAACATAGCATCCCAAGATAATCCTGGAGATGTGAAATAGTGACAAGGATCAAGTTTGTAATACTGAAGACAGGTCTTACGGAAGTTTTCGAATACATCAGCTAATAAAAGGATATCAGACTTAAGATATAGATTATGGTATTCACCCATTGATTGTAATTTGAAAGTGTTCCAAACATTTTTAGCATGTTGATAATCTTCATCTGTTATGTATTCATCACTCAATATGCTGTAAAATTCTTCTTTTGTTGGTAATTCTGTTTTATTGAATTTTTCGAAACTATCCATGTAATCGTAAGGATAAACTCCCTTACGCGTCATCAATTCGAATTTTCCACCTTTGAATTGTTTGTTTGTATATTTTAAAGCTTCACTAGGTAAGTTGCTGACTAATTTATCCAAACTTGAGCTCATGAATTGGAAACTATCAATGAATGTCAGATGATTACCAAGCATGAATGCCATTTATTTTTCCATGTTGTTGGGAATAGCATTGATATTCATTTGTTTGTTTTTGTATGTATGCTTTTTGACTATTTCACCAATCTGCTGCATAATGAAATGGCTGTCATAACCTCTTAGATTATGGAATATAACAGGAATTTTTATTTCTTCAGGATTTATTCTAAGTTTCAGATTACAGTCTTGATGTGCTGAACCTCTGTATTCACCAGTAATATGACAATGATCTCTAACTCGAATATCTTTTTCAGTATATCTTTTATCACAGATGTGACATTCTTCCGCTTTTTGAAATTTCTCTTCATCATTTTCAGTCATTCTCAATGGTTTGTTGAAACGTTTCTTCATAATATTTTTGCAATATTTAACTTCTTCTAACATATTTTCCATGAATTGATAAACAGCATTTTCACCTCTATATATCTGCTCTGGTTTAGTATATTTGTTGTCATAACAGCACACAACCTTATATCCATATCCACAGTCTGTATGTTTTTGGTATGTTTCAGTATATGATTTATCATCACTAGGCATACATCCATACACTTTCTCTGTTATAGCTTCGAAATCAGCATATACAACAAATGGAACTTGTTGCTGTTTATGAAAATTATTGAATTTCAGTATGTTGTTATCTTTAGTTGGCATTTTAATTGCTTGAGTACCGTTCACTTGAATGCAATTGTCTTTATGATTATTTAATACCCTTTCAGAGCTAAAACATTGTAGACAATACATACAAAAGTGTTTCCTATGTTCGTGTTTTGTTTGATTGAACATGAATGTATTGAAATCTTTTATGAGGATATAATGCTTGTTTTCGTCTTTTGTTATTAATAGTAGTTCCATATGATCTTCAAACTTTTCTTTGGAAACATAAATGGGAAATGGTTGCTTTTCTTCATATCCAAATACACTGATGTTAATTTTATTTTGCTTCTCAATTTTGTTGAACTGTTTGACATTAACCGGAAATTCAATACCAGAATAATCTAACTTTTCAATGTATTGCTTGTCAGTCTTTTTTATACGTTGAGGGTCCTTGTCTTGTGGGTTTAAATGTCTGATGTGACACCATCTGAAGCATTCATTATCCATGTTTTTTAAATTAATCAAGCCTTTTTTACCATTTCGTAATTCAGAAGGTAATTGGATATAGGATGATCCACTCATAGGCTTGTATTTTACAATATTAAGATAATGACTATCAACTGATTTAATTGTCCAACCGGATCCTTGAGAAATCCATTCAGCTATCTTATTTAGTATCTGCTGTTTAGACATTTGTAATGAGTTATTGATTTCTGTTTGGTTTATTATTGTTTGAGCTGAACTGTTAAAATATGCTGACCTATATACTGTTTCACCATCTGTGAGTTTTTTGAATGTTACTTTCAGTGTTTCTACGAATTTGAAACCTTTCATTTCATTCAATAGTGTGTTAATATGATATTCTATAGCCTTTCTAGTGTTTTGCATTTGAATTAAAGGGTCTATGTTGTGTTTAATACCTATTTCGTATGACTTAGTATAACCCTTCAAGGCTTTGTTTGTTTGTTCTATTTTGGTTCTAGGTGTTGGAACTGGTTTTTTAACTGCATGTTGTTTAGTTCGTGGTGTTGGAATGGGTTTATAATTATCCCTGAATTCTGGAGGCGGTAGAATGATGTTTTCGTCATATTCTTTAGCCATCTGTTTGACACTCTTGCGAGGTGTTGGTACAGGTGGTCTTGGTTTATAAGTCCTTTGTGCTGGAACTGATTTGGTATCATCTACCACAATTGTTTTGAGCTTTTTCTCTTGCTTTAATAGCAATTTGATAAGTTCCGATTTGCTGAGTTTCTTCAAACTAGCTTTGTTCATTTCTATATAATTATATTCTTTTATTTCCATATATATACTATAGTATTGATATTCTTTTAAGCCTTTCAATAGTGCGTTTAAATATAAGTAAGAGTTTAAAGGATTTATTAGATCCTTCAAACTGTAAAATAATTTAATTTTATCTGCTATTATTAATATGCTTTTTTGTGTTCAAATGACACCATTTACCAGCTAGAGTATAATTACGACCAGTATTGCATATATCACAATACCATTCCTTATTTAGCATGTACTTCGATTTTTGTTGTTTTATAGCCTCCTTCTTCTCCTCTTCAGTTGAATACTTTTTTGGTCTACCTCGACCTCTCTTTACATTTTGATTTTCCATATATATAATCTATATATTATTTTTCTCTTTATAAGTGTTTGTGTATGAATTTCAAATGATTGCTTAATGTTTCTGTTGACTTGAATTTTCTGGAACAATGTTTGCATTTGATTCTTACACCCTGGAAATAAAGTATGATTTCTTTAATGATTTCATCATAATCGTTGCTGACTAATATTTTGTAATTGTTATTTTCGTACTCTTGTAGCATCATCTCCTGTTCTTCTGAAAGCTTTCCATAACCAGTTGGTGTTTTAAATTCGATTGCAAAACCTGAGTACTTCAAATGCATATTTCCAATGAATAGATCACAAGCTCCCTTCTGATAACCCATGTTGTATGATTTTATTCTCATGTTACCATTAATTTGGTTTTCACCTAATGTTGGGATTAGGATTGCTTTAGGATAATTGTTTCTAATAAAGTTGACTACCTTTTTATGTAAATCATATTCTGTGTTGATATTGAATGTCAGCATTTTGTATGGCCTGTTGTTGAATTCATACTTACCGGTTTTTCTGATTGATGGTAAAACTTCCTTAGTAACCCATCGTTGGAAATCTTTAGCTTTATCCATTTTTGATCTCAATATTAGGCTGTACAATCCAGATTCATTTATATAAATCGTGTTTCCGGTGTTCCGTGTTAAAGGGGACGAATCGTCCCCCTTGGATTTGAGCCTCTTAAGTGAACATTTATCTTCTTCATCAACATGTTTGAAAATCGCTTTCTTTGTATCTTCATATCCCAAAATGCTAGCAACTGTTTTAACACGAAACCAAATATCATCATCCTTTTTGATAATATTCAGTTTTTTTCCTTCATAAGTGAAAATTTCCATGTGTATGTATTAATGCTATATATTATTTTCTGTTTAAATAAGATAGCCAGAAACAATGATATTTTTGGCTACCAAAAGCAAAAGACAGCATATACTGTATCGATTGATATAATATATATTAGATATTTCTTTTTAAACCGCTTTTATATATCTCTTAAGTCCTTGAATGGTATCCAACTATTAAAGTCATCACTATATCCTTTCCATTTCACTAAAGCTTGTTTCTTCTTGTAATCTCTCCTAATAACTTTGTCGATACGGAATACCTCCTGTTTAGCTTTTAATAATTCAGGTTCATAAAACTCCCTTGAATATCTTCACCTCTGAGATCCTTTAGTTTGTAAGTTATTGGATTCGTATGTTGTATTTCATCAATTGTAAAAACTTCCTCAGACCAATTTGGTGTATAGCCCTTATCAAACACATTCCGTTTATACTTACTTATTCTAACTTTATCACCTATTTTGAATTTCGGTTTAGATGATACTTGCTCCAAATTACCATACAGATTAAAGTAAACAGTCCCTTCATTCTTCTTTTTACTGGCTTCTGTCGGCGTCATCTTTATGCTTGAATGTTTTGTATTATTGTATTCTTTCACTAATTTGGGTAACATGTCTAAATACTGTGTATTACCTTGAACAGTAAACTGCTTCCACATCTTGGTTTTAATTGTTCTGTTCCATCTTTCACAAACTGACGACTTTTCCTCATTCTCAGTTGAGTACAAGGTTATTTTATTCTTATCAAGTAGTTCCTTAACATGTTTGTTGTAATACTCTTTGCCTTTGTCTGTCCAAAGATATTGTGGTTTTCTGCCTTCTTTAAGGATTGTTTTAAAAGCATTCATAACGGTTTCACCCTTTTTATCTTTTAATGGGACGATCCAACAGTATTTAGAGAATATATCTAAAACCATGAGAGGGTATCTGTAGCCAGCGTTCCATCGACTAAACTGTTGCATCTCAACAAGATCAGAGCACCATATCTCGTCAATATGATTTACAATAACACGCCGTCGAGTGAAGTTTCGCTTTATCGGTTTATGAAGCTCATCAGCTAATTCTTTTTGCCAGTTTTCTTCACTCGACGGCCTTTCCCGTTTTTTGGCTTCCTTTGTTTTACACCGAGACCTAGTTTCTGCTTTGTGTTAATCAAGAACCGAGCGGTTTGTCCCCATTTTGGCATCTGTCCATAAGGTATTTCATCCAATGACTTAACCATTTTCTTGTCACATTCACCTTTGTTTTTCCCCATATCATAACAAATATCGTGATAAGCCGCTATTTTATCCACTTGATTGTAAGGTTGTACGTGCCACTTGGTGACCTCACCAGTGTTTTTATCATATTCTAGCTGTTTTTCAAGAGGGTTATATGGTCCCATGTACTTATATTTTCCAGGGGTCCATCCAGCTTTTGGTTTCGGTATTTTCCCAATTAGTTTATGTATATCAACACCAGCACCATCCAAATCCTTTCTGTCAGTTTTATACTTTCTATTCGGTCTGATTTTAGTAGATAATTGATCAAGAGCTTGACTTCCGACATTTTGAATCATTGGATTCAACTTATCCAGAGCATAATCGATAGCCTTTTTCTGCAGTTTTGGGTTTCTCAAGGCTTCTGATCCATAATATCTTCCCATTTCAACTGCCTTTTTTCCAAGCCAAGGAATACCGTGGTGAATCAATAAATCAGCACCAGTCGATGCTACTGTATCTAGTACGCCCGCCCCTTTCGACGGGCCAACCCGTTTCCCGCCTGTTTGACGAATTTCGTCTTAGTGATTCCGCATTCAGAGCATTTGCATTTAAGCATAAGCCTCCCATTCTTAGCCTTTTCATATCTTTCACTCCCAGGTACACATTCTGTGACCTTCTTTTGTGTCACGCAATAAGATTTCATATATAATATGATTAGATATTTTTGAAATACCGTTCTAGAAACCTCTCATTCTTCATTGTATCATATATATCAAATACCTGAAGCAGATCAAAATATGATTTGCCCTTATTCATCTCATTCAAAAAGTATAAACAGAAGTATCCACATGTTGTCGTTAGTAAATTTTGTATTTGATTGTTCTGATGAAGCAATGTTAAATTCTTTTTTCTCGCATGATTGACCATTTCTTGGAAGGGAGGTAAACCAAAGCTATCAAAGTAATTAATGACTTTGTCCTTTACATATGTAGCAACCCAATGGCTCCCTGACATATAACTCGGTTCAAGATTGTAAATGAATAATGCTTGTTGATGATTATGTGGGACAGTTTCATCTCGAGACAGAACATCATTAATTGGTATATTCAAGTATTTGCACCAATCAATTAAATCATAATTTGACAAAGGAATATTTTGATGAAAATTTGGTTTTACAATAGAATGTTTAGAAGAGGGACGTTTTTGAATGGTGAGTTTTTGCCTAATAGTAGACCTTTGCCTTTTTCTGAGCTTTTATTTTTGGAGCTTTTTTTTAAAATTCCCATACCTAATGTTTGATCAGGCCAATTTCCATAAAAAGGTGGAGTTCTATACATTGGGACTAACAAACCACCATCTTGATTGTTAACAGTAGTTGGTTTTGGTATAGATCTGGGTGGTCTTTGTTTAGGCTGTCCCATCTGAGGGGCACCTTTACCAGTCATCTTCTTTATTGCCTCAATAGCTAAAGGGACTCCAATTGATGCGAGAAGAGTACCTAAGAACCCACCTGTTTGTACTTTTGTTGGTTTTATATGAACACCAGAACCGGTTTGTAGAGCATTTAATATATCCTTCTTTTGTTTGGTTGTTAAAAGATGTTTATATGTTATCAACTGATCGATTTTATTTTGTGGTATGAGGAACCCACCGGTTTGAACACCTTTTCCGGATATCTTCTTAACAATCTGAGATGCTCCTTCACTAGCTGCTCCAGCTAAAGCTGACAAACCGATGGTCTTAGCAATAGTGGGACCAAAAGTTCTTCCAAGCGTCAGAACTGTAGACAGTAGAGATCCACCTACTTGCTTTCGAATGTTTGTTTTAGAAAGTTTAATGTCCATCCCTTTCTTAAGTTTCCGATTTTTTTCCAATCTTTTTACAATGTTTAATGGAACATAAAGTGTGTCATTCCCAGATAGAGAGTCCTTTGTGAGCCTTAGAACTATTGTTTCTCTCTTATGATACGCGTTACTAAGATTCTTTTTCTGGTTTGGCGATAATCTAACTGTTATTTCGTATAGTTGTGTCATATATTATATGTTAGATAAATTCTGTTTTAAAAAACATATTCAATTAAAATTTTATCGATGTTAAAAATCTTATTCATTATACTATCATCAATTCGTTTCCAATTGTCTTAACAACAACCTCACTCTCGTAAAATACGATGCTATGAGCTCGGACGTTTGCTGTTGGGGCTACATTGAGACGATAATGGAGAATCAACTGTTTAGGATCTCTTGTCACTACCTCTTTTTGATATGTCAAATCGAAATATATTAATCCGTACAAACTGGTGAAATTGGCTATATTCAATTGTGTCCCTGAATTAAAATCATTTTTCTATATGCATATGACATTAAATCGTTAAATACTCTTACTTTACTATCCGCATCATATTCCAGCTCTGGGTAAAATGTATTGTTACCATACTCTAAACGACAGCTTGATAGAGAGCTATTAGCGTCAGCAGCATTCAACTTGAAAGTGTCGAATACATACGGAGACCTTTCAGCTTCATCATTATTTGGTCCGTCTGTCCGCTGGAGATATATAAAAACGTGTTTAACGTTGTCGATAGCTGGACTGATTTGAAACATATTCTGGATAGCTCTGGTATTTGCTGACTGATTGTAGAGATCTCGCATATATGTCCAGGTTGTTGGCTTAAGAAACTCTGAAACGAAATTACTATACATGCTGTCTTTTGGGATTAATCTAGGGAGCCAAAGATACAATCTCTTTACTACAACACGACCACCGTCTGTGCCATTTGCCATGTGAATCATTTCACTGTATTCGTTAAGTGTAAGTTCAAATGTGAACTGCATTGGGGGCAACATTTTTTTTTCTAATTCTTGGAAAAAACTGTATCGGTTCAACGGTATCATCTCGTTAATCGATTTAGCTCCTCCGCCGCCGTTATTCTGATGAGCCTGGGTTAAAATACGACGGGCCTCGAATCCAGTATTTGTATTTGCTGTAGTTCCATCAGTATCAAGATACCAGAATGAATTCTTTCCAACGGATCGACTGAAGTCCTCGCTGTATTCAAGAAGATTTTTGACATTTGTTATTCGATGCAAATTATCACTCTCGTACACGATTTTGCCTGAAGATTTAATAACCATATGCCTAATAAGTGACTGAGATCCGTTGATCATAGTGATTCGATCTGCTTGAGCATATCCAGTACCATCTGCCTTTTTTTGAAGCTCTTTAGTTACTTCGAAATACCCATTAAAAAAATCGAACATAGTCGACCTATCGTTGATTGTGAATCTGTAACCCGTCTTTTTCTGTGATTGATTGTTAGCAGGTTGCTCAATGACATTGTCCAAATGGAAACGAACGTATTCATATCGTTGCAGATTTTCATTTGTTCTGAAACTCATTTATATGAGTAGTTTAGATAAATTTCACTTTTTATATAAACCATTTCCCACTTATTAGTCTATTTATAATTGGATAAAATTCACTTTTTAATAACATTTTATCGTCTTAATCCAGTACCAGATATAAGTCTATTCAGAATTGTGTTGTAATCTTCTTCTTGTTTTGGTTTAGTAGGTTTGGTTGGTTTCATGGTTTTATTCATTGATTGTTTAGTTGAACCATGTAATTTTCTCAGAATAAGCTCTCCGCTTTTTTCAGCTGCTTTTTTTCCCAGTTTGTCTCCAGCATGTGAAATACCAGATTCAAGCGCTTTTTTGGCAAAAGGTTTTAAAACCATTTCTGGAACTTTACTTAACACCCTTCCAACCGGTTTGAAAATGTTGTCAACAATGATCCCAGATCCTTTATGTTCATAAACAAATCGTCCAAGTTTTGGATGATAAATACGCTTGTATTCATACGACGACATATATAACTATTAGTTAGATTAATCTCTCTTCTCTCTTAAAATCAAACTGAATGAAGTGTCACTATGATTAAGATCGATGATTCTCCTCTTACCATCTGTGATATAAACTCTTATTTTATTGATCGTATTTTTATTACACGGGTTGTACTGAACTCGTCGAGGCTCTTGTGTGAATGAAAAACTTGGTGTCAAAGTACTAGTACTGAAACTATATATAATATCTGACTCTTCACCATCGACAAGACTATCACTTATCAAATCACAATGAACATTCAATATTTCTCTGTCTTGTGAGAGATTAGGAATGTAATCTCCAACATTTACACTACTTGTTAGAATCTTTTTATTGAATCCAATAAGATCATTAAAATTACTTTGAGTAAGATCTAATCTGTAATTTGAGGCTAGTGTTATTATTGTCCTGAATACAGTATCGTTAAACTCCAGAGTGATTGGATATTGAGGGTTTGATGAGGTCCCTGTTTTTGTTTTTTCTTTGATTAAATTGTCAAAATCAATGTAATTCCATACTTCAGGGTTGAATATAATTTCCGTCCAATTAGCACCACTATCTGTCGAATATCTTATTTTCTGATTATTGAGTTCTTTCGTAATGTTAAACCAAGTGAATGACATCGAAATGATTCGGTCTAGGCCGATTTCATATTGTCTGTTTGAATCTAGTATTATCGGATTACTGTATTTGATTATGAAATCCGATGGTTTATTACCACTTATACCTTTGACGGTATGACTGGATAATACAAGTTGTCTATTCATTTATATGATTAGTTTAGACTAAAATAGTTTTTGTATATTTTGTTGTATTGTGACTTATTGAGTATTGAATTTCTCAACAAGATGTCGAGAAGAGCGACACCTGTGTTTCTTAGCTCTATGCTATTATTACCAGCAACCTTTGATCCGATAATCAGTTCCAGTTTTTTCATCATTTCTGTCGGATTATTGAAAAACATTACCTGTCCACCTCTTTTTGTTTTTTTCTTCAAACCAGACCCTTTAATATTTTTTAATCTTTGATTGTTGTAATCGATATAATCAGTAAGAACCTTTCTTGTATCTTGAATAATTTTTCTTCGATATTGAGCCTCAGCTTCAGTCATTAAACCACTTTTTAATTTTTTACTGATATCACTCAAATAACCATTTAGTTTCAAACGTTGATCTTTAGCATTTTTCAAGATTTTGTTCAGATAAGCTTTACTCTTTTTATTATCCATATCCTTTTCTGTTAGACGTAATTCAACATCATTGTAGTTCGGAATATTCAATTTATCTAAAGCTTGGTTAATTGCATCCTCCTCGAGAATGTTATAATTAGGTCCTTCTTCTTCTTCGTATTCAGGTGGAAGATCTTCAGGTTCATACATAAATGCTGGATCTATATACATTTGTTTTTCACCTGATGCTAAATCCTTAAGGACATCTTCATAACTTGGAGGTTTTGGAACTAACTGTTTCTCGTTTTCAGGTAAAACAGGTTGATCAAATAGATCTTCCAATCATAAATCAGGCACTTCATCATCAATAGCTATTCCATAATCTGGAACAGGTCGCTTTTTCTTTGGTAATCTTCTCAATGGCATTTTTGGAGATGTGAGTTCCTTTAACTCAGATGTTATAGGTTTGAAAAGTTTCTCTGCCTCGACTTCACCCATTTGATCAGATATCGTTTTTTGTTTTATTGTCTCTCTTACTGTGTTAATCTTTTTACCAAGCTCGGATCGTTTCTCAGCCATTTCTTTCCATTTGAGTAAACTCATTATATCATTTGTTTACCTAAAATTTCGTATTTTGTTCGGAAAAATTAGGGTTATCATATATAAAAACGCTCGCATAGCGTGTCGCATAGCGTGTCGCCATGCGATAAAATTGTATAACATATTATCATATGAAGATTCAAAATTACGACATTCAAGATGATGAAAACAACGATTTTGTTCAATTAAAGAGTTTCATGCCAAACCGATGTTTCAGGATGCTTATTTGTGCTCCCTCTGGTGGTGGCAAGACTAACCTTTTGCTTGATATGATATATAGGCTTCTCTATTTTGATAAGATATACCTTTATGCTCGAAATCTCTCCCAAAGCAAATATAAGCATCTGTTGAAATCTCTTGAACCAATATCAAAAGAGGTCGGTTATGACGTGATAGAAGCAAGTAACGATGAAATCATCCCTCTGACAGATTTGTCTGATGAAAACCAAAAATTAATCATATTTGATGACTATTTGAATACAGGTAAGAAAAATGACGAACGGATACGAGACTACCTCACCAATTCAAGAAATAAAAATTGTTGTTGTATATATTTGAGTCAAAGCTATTACGGAACCGATAAAACAATAAGACTGAATAGTTCACATTTTTGTGTTTTTGATTTTCCTTCTATAAACGAGCAATCGATGATTTGCCGAGAACTGAACATAAATAAATCAGATTATCAGAAAGCTACTAAGGATCCATATAGTTTTTTGTATGTTGATAAGGTCAAAAAAAAGGTAGCCCGAAATTTCGATGAAAAAATCTAAACTAATATTATATGAGTTATACTAATGGTATCCTTAATCATGATGATTCTCAAGGACAAGGTCAGATAGGCCCTAGAGGGTTGCCTGGGTTACCTGGTCCTAAAGGCGATAAAGGTGATAAAGGCGATAAAGGCGACAAAGGTGATCGTGGACCTCAGGGTAGTGCAAGCGGTTCTGCTGATATTGACATGCAAAATAAGTACAGTATCTTGCGATTGAAAAGCAACCCATATCCTGTCCGCGGCGATTTGACGAAGGCAATAAGCTATCAAGATATGAGAAATATCTTTCTTTCAAAAAAAGAGGGTGGACAAATGGAAGCAAATATTGATATGAATAATAATACAATTTTCAATGTGAAAGACCCCACACAGGCAGATCATGCAACAAATAAAAAATATGTCGATAACCAACTTGTGAAAAAATTGGATAAAAATGTTGATATTGATATGACAAATAAATCAATTACTAATCTTAAATTACCATCAAATCAAAAAGACGCCCCAAATGTAGAATTTGTTAATAAAAGAATTACTGAAACACAAAAAAATTATCTCAAACTTGATGGCACAACAAGTATGTCTGGAGACTTGAATTTAAATAACAATAAAATTGTTAACTTACAAACCGATTACAGAGACTCGAAATCCGCAGTTAATGTTGATTTTGTGCAAGAGGAAATAAAAGATTTGAGAAATCTTGTCACTCAAAAAATTCGTGAATCTCAGATCAATAACTCAGGTCAAAAAAGGGACGCCTTCAGATACGTAATGGAAGACACTGATGAATCTTCGAGTGAAAACAATATCAAGGTTTTGGGTATAAACGATTTTACCAATTCTCCACATCAAATTAATAAAAAAGCTTACTTTCTTCAACTCTTGTTTAAAAAAGGCTCACCCAACCAGTACCAGTCACGCCTCGGTTTTAACTTATATAAACTTCCGGTCGGATATTACACAATGGTGGTTGAATGGTTTCCGCCGGAAATGAATATGATAAGTGTAACAGCTCAAGGAACAACGATTTCAATTGCTGATGAAACAACCAAAACATTCGAGAAGTACACCAAAACAGTTATCCACTTTCACAGATGGGGTAGCTCACCTCCACAATTCCTTTATCTTGATTTGCACGGTACAGTCAGTAAACAATCGTTTTTAACAATTGGGCATTTAATTGTCTATGGTGTTAAAGAAACACTTTCAAACGTTGACCCAAGTGTCTATGACACCGCTTTTGTTATTAAAAATGGCAAAATGGCGATGGAAACGGATCTTGATTTAAATAATCATAAAATAGAAAATTTAGGCGATCCATTAAATGAAGGCGATGCCTGCAATAAACGTTCTTTAAAAATTGTGGAAACAAAAATAAATAACATAAGTTATTATACCAAGGATCATACATATAGAACTATCTTCGGTAATGATTTTTATGATCTAGAAGAAACAAGTACGTATAATCTCGTAAATGGTGTATCCGGTGTTGTTATTAGTGGTCTACGACCTAATTTCATCCTCGGCACAAATCGTCTTATCAATTTTTATAGTCCAAAATATGGTTTACAATTAAATATAAAGACACATATTCGAACAGTTGATATATTCAATCATAATACAAGTTTTACATTCTTCATGTCTTTTTTGCACGATACAACCAAAACATGTAATATCAGTTGGTCAAACACTGTGAACTTTCATGGCAAATTCCATCCTCGATATCAGATCACCGATAACAAATTAATAATTGATGCTCGCTCCAAAATTTATGAAAAAACATTCACAACCGACTTCCAAAACAAGCAAATTTTTGTATGGATATGCTATAACGGCTCTAATAATTTACATAAATTCAGTTTGAGTAATTACTCATCTCATGTCCAAGAAACATTCGCTGCACCTGTTAACTTTCAAAGTAGACAACTTGAAATAGACTATAACGGATATGTTAAAAAAGTAGGTTTGATTAATAAATTCATTGATATAGGCAGCTTAGAATTTCATAAAATTTTATTAGAGGAAAAGAGAAATGGTTCTTATCTAGAATAATTATATAAACAAAGAATATATGTCAAGTTTCACAGACTATGAAAAACATCATTTACATAATTATGTACACAAAAAAGAAACCTTATACACTAAACAAGAGGTTGATATTAAAATGGCAGTATTCAAGTCTGAAATACGATTACAATTATCAGAAACTTTATTATGGGAATATTATCAAAGATCTGATTGTATATATAAGATAGACCGAGCTACTATACATGAGGTTACTTTTGATAATTCAACTAGAGCAGTATCAGATCTTTTTGATCAATCTCTTAAAGAAAATGATTCCAATCAAACAACACAAGCAAATAGACCAATTTTATGTACAAAAGCTGAAAAAAATAATTATCGATATTATTTGAAATTTGATGGTAGTAAACGAATGTTATCAAACATAAATTTAAATCTCAGTTCTGGACAAGATGATATAGTTAATGTTTTCATTGTTTATCGATTGAATTCATACACAGGATCTTATGCTGTTCGTAATGGACTTTTCGGACACGATAATGGAGGTTATGACAAATTTGTTGCATTCTCACCAACTGGTCATTTACTTGTAAGTGGAACAACAAATCAGCATATTGTCATTGGACCAAGTGCTTTCAATGGTAAGAATGCTATAGCACCATACCAATCAAAAGCTAATGCGGGTGAACTGAATAAATGGATCTGTTTATCAATTCACTGGGATGTACCTGGTGGTAGCAACGCTTCTGAAACATGGTGTAACGGCAAAAAATTAGCTAATTTCACAGCAAGAACATCACCTGGAAGTACTAACATGACATTTGGAGATTTGAACCCCTCTGGTGTTGCAGGTTTGAAGGGTGATATAGCTTTTTTTTGTCTTTACAAAGTTTTAAATCTTAATGAATTACATATCAAACTACACCATCACGTTCTCTGTAGATGGTATGTTAATGATTATGATCCGATTTCATTTTAATGTAAAACACTAGAAAATTATACTCCAGTATTAAGGAATCATTCAAAAAAAATATAATCATATAATATGAAGAATATATTCAATTGGAACCATGTTTCAGAAAAATTAACGGAAGATCAAATATCTGAGTTGAAAGCATTGTACAACTTCTATCATAAAAAATATTGGCTTTTCAAAATGACTTTTAAATATTTCAAAAAAGCAGAACTTGCATGTAATATTGGATCTGTTTTATTGGTAGTAACAGGAACAGTAGTTGGTGGTGTAACGCTAAACCCTATTCCTCTCGGAATAATATCTGGTTCTGGTCTCTTACTTAAAACATATTCGGAGGCTAAAATTACAAAAGGAAGATTGAGATGTGTAAATTCGCATACACTTCATATGAAAAGGTTTTAACAGATTTGCGGTCCTTCATGAGAGGACTTGAGTATGATGACAAAGAATTTCTTGATTATGTTAAAGTTCTCGATGATATAATCATTGATATGTGTCCGTTAACTGACAAATTTGAAAAGAAATATAATAAGGTGTTCATCCAATAATAGATTTTATTTTATCACCGATAAGAGACATAATACTAGCCCAATATCGATCGTAAAAAGCTAATGTTTTTTTCGATTTACTAATTGGAATATTTTTGTAAGGTATTCCCATCATCTTGAATATCTTTCTCATAATAAAATTAACGCTAATCATTCTTTTCCTTGTACCATTAACTTCATTAAGAATCTTACCTATCTCAGTAAACACTCTATCGATTTTACATTTTTGATGGTGTGATATTTCTATATTATATTTTTCTTCGATTTTCAGTAACACGTTGTTAATGTGGTACTCTCGATGGTAAACAGATTTTCTTATAAATCTATGTCTATTCTCATAGAAATCAACATATTCTTTCACATAATTATATCCTTGTACGACACCACAACTTCGACAAACTTGCATTCCGTTTTCGTTTATAACATCCTGATTATCACAGCATTCATCATCTTTCGGTTTTTTATTAGAATCTTCCAATTTTTGGTCACAAAAAGGACAAACAATAACTCCTGATTCTTTCAGTTCATCATGTAATTCCTTGTTACAATTCATTCTATACTATTATATGAAATAATATTTTTTCTTTTAAATTCTGTACGTTTCAAACGACTTAAAATTTTATCTAATTATATATATAAATGAAATTCACAAACCGAGAAGTAAAAATATTAACAACTATTAATTATAATGATGGATGTACAAAAAATATACAATATTTCAAAGTTTACTCGGACAATACGAAGACACCTATGCTCAGATATAAAATAGTCGAATTCAGATATCCTGACGGTACAATTGACGAAGACAGATCATATGATGACAAAATGATTATTAATGACTCTGAATCTGAATCTGAATCTGAATATGACACTGAATCTGAATCTCCTAATGCTAAATAAGTTAATTATTTCAGAGACCTTTTATAATATTTTTAAGATATAACCATGCTTTTATACCCCAAGGGAGAACTGTCTGATAAAAACAGACTTCCTGTTGTATGAAGTCACGCAATGGAAAATGCGTTCGTTACCACATGAAATAAAAACATATAGATTTCCATATTATTTTACAATATATATATCTCCATATTATTGTTCTTATATGTATATCTCCATATTATTGTTATTATATGTATGTCTCCATAAAATGATTACCATCCGATGGAAAGTAGTTAGAGTTGGTTCGGTTTTAGCGAAGTTTTTATAAAACTGCGCCAGAACCGCCAACTCTATAACTACTGGCGTCAACCGAAAATTATGCAGATGAACAACAGCACTCTCCGGAAGCTGGTAATAAACGGCACAGAAACAGACCCTTGGACGAGGCCAAATATGGCGGCAATTATTGAATAGCCAGAGACGTCCCAAATAGAATCGACTGGTTTGTTTCGAAAAGGAAGGAGTGCATGGGGTGGGCCGACGATCATTGAGTCTTGACCTCACCCAAAAAAACGCAAAATCAGATCCTTTGAACTCGCAGAAAACTGCCGATGTGGATCCTATCGCTTGCGAACCCTGATCCCAACCCAAACGCATAGAAAGCCAGGCTTTCCTTCGATGCATGAGAACCCTGAGGCCTTAGAAACTAGCCTGCGAGCAGCCCGGCTCAGACTCAGGGGCTGGCCCAGCCCCGCCCACCTCGCCCCACGCTCTCGCGGCTTCGCCACTCGCGTCTCGCATCTCGCGCGTAAAACCCAAACGAGAGCCTGTTCGCAGGCTACTTAGAAACGGAAAGTTCGGTCATCTGAAACGACCGAACTTTGATCCCTACCCGCTATATGACAATAGGAGTCCGTTGACAGAGCACACAGTCGGATTCTCCTCTGGCCTCTAGTAAACGAATGTTAATTGTCAGTCACACGTCAGCACTTGACGAGGCACACAGTTGGACTCTCGTGTGTTCTGTGGTAAAACGAATGTTAACCATCAGTCACCCGTCAACTTTGCACAGTGCTTCCGAAATATCGAAACATCCGAGCGCAAGAACCGCCTCGCTTCGTTCTTTTTACTTGCGGTTCAGCTTTTCGATAGTTCGCCTCCGCTTCTTCAGACATGCCGTACTGAGCCGAATAATTTATAGTCAGGCGAGGCGAGTAAACGTGACAGACAATACGACACGCAGTCAGTCCACTTTTTTCACTGCGAGATTCGGGAGGGGGAGGCTAGGTGGGAGGGTGTTATAATTTGAAATTGTTGTACGTGCAAGCATTAGACGACCTGGACTTGATGTTTTCGGTCATTTACTGCAATATTCTAGTAATGAATGGGTGAATTGGAAAAAATATATATTCTCATACCTATTATAATTATACTTCAATCAGTTTTGTTTATCATTAGAAATTAGCAGGGGTAGGGTGAGTTGACATTTTTTATTTTCTGGAAGTAAGATATGTTCTTCACTTCCGTTTACAATTCCGCTCAGTGAGTCTATGATTAGCAATGTTTGTGTTACATTGAACTGTATGAGGTGCAACACCCGCCAGTTCAGATGGATAAAAATATGAAGTGCGATCTTACATTTTGTGATCAGTACTGTTTATGTCACATCGAACTGTATGAGGCGCAACACCCGCCGGTTCACTGAGATGGATAAAAATATTAAGTTGTGTGATCAGTACTGTTTATGTTACATCGAACTGTATGAGGCGCAACACCCGCCAGTTCAGATGGACAAAAATATTACGTCGATCTTAATTCTGTGATTAGTACTGTTTATGTTAAATCGAACTGTATTAGGCGCAACACCCGCCAGTTCAGATGGATAAGTGCGATCTTAAATTTTGTGATCAGTACAGTTTATGTTACATCGAACTGTTTGAGGCGCAACACCCGCCAGTTCAGATAAACAAAAATATTAAGTGCGATCTTAGATAATGTGATTGGCACTGTTTATAAAATTTAAGTCACACCTTGGTTCTGTCCAGCGTTCTTCTTTTATTCTTTTAGACTAGTTCCTTCCATTTGGCATAGTAAACACGAGCCAGTTATTTAGCACGCGAATACGTGTCTCTTTCTTTCCGTTTTCGAATTTTCTTGGCCTCTCTTTCCATAATCCGAGACAATCGTTTTCTTTTGTTTCTTTCATTTCTTATCCTGCGTTTCTCATCGATTGAATTTTCACGAGAGCGTCGGGACATGATCGTTCTTTCGAAAGCGCGCGCTTTCCCTTCAATTCCCGCTTCCAAGGCTTGTAGCGCGATCGCTGGCTAAGTTGCCCCTGGCTTGCGTGTGTGCCTGCTATTCCATAATCCGATATACCAAATTCGAATGGGAAGCGGCTTTTCGCAAAACAATAGCGAAAATTGCTTACTACAGGGAAAGTACAACAAAGGAATTTTAAGCAAATTGATCTCTGTGGTGCAAATTACCGAAATACATCACAATAATAACGTTTTAATAGGGGTGACACCGTTGTTTTCGATGGTGTGAACCTTTTTTTTTAATTAAAAAAAGCACTCGTGTTTATTATATATCATCATCGCGTCTGCACTCGACAAAAATCGTAGTGTCTTCACACAGGTAGCGCGACCACTGAAAGATCCTACAAAAGTTCGATAAACAACTCAAGAAGCTTGAATGTTTCCCCATTTTCAGGTTTCCATCGCGGCGAAAAAGCTAGGGTTTCAAATTCGACGGGTGAAACGTGCTGGATGTATGTTTTTGGTCGCAAATCAAACTCCAACTGCGAGCATTGAAAACGGCAATCAAGATCAAATTCCCTTACACTCTATGATTGGCTTAAACGATGGATTCACTTAATTAGATTTTCGAGCATTTAATTAGATCAATGTTAGCGTGCATAGCAACTAAGGCTTCCAACAGTGAGCCAAAAAATCCTCTATGAGGGATAGATCAGTTTTTTTATCGTTAATCTAACTTTTGTGAAAAAAAAATGCGTCGTTGAAGTTCGAATTATTCAAATCTTATGCCCACGCACCAAGTGGTGCTACGTATTATTTTAGTTGTACGGCATTTGCAATTCCTCACGTTCACGTACTGAGCGTAATTGAAAGGACGACACCAGTTAAATTTTTTAACCTTTTTATTGAGTTATTGAGGGCTCGAGTCATCGGGAGCCAACTGTATTACCTTTCACGGAAACGCAAATTGACTTTGCTTATTAACAATATATACGTTGTCATGGAGAAGGTCTGACAAAACATAACGCTTATCAAGGAAGTTAAGGGGTGTTTCAGCTTCTTAGGAAAGAATCTGAGCTCGACTTCCGGGTCATAGCATCATTTACTCTGGGTAGCTACGTAAGAAAACGTCTTGTGATTAAGTGATCATTAAAGATGAACGAACTGAAAACGTCGAATGTCGTGCGAATTGTCCTGTCAAAAGCAAGAACTGACCGCGTATTCAAGGCAAACTGCTTTCGATGAAATTTTAAAACGAGCTCTTAAGAGGCCGGGGCAGTTACAGAGGAAAGTACGCAGCTTGCAAGTGAGTTTTTTTTTACAAGTATACATGTTGTTCTTTGTCTGACTTGTTAAGGCACGAAACCAGTTCTGCACCAGTTCTGTGCATTCGAACAATTTGCCTGTTTAAACTGTAGCTGAGAGTTTTAGTGAAACTAAAGGTTCGATATAAGAACAAGCACAAAGCATAAGCACGCATGCAGTTTGTGATCCGCCAGTGTAAGCACACTAAACACAATTGCAAATGACAATTACCCATGGACAACTAGCGGCTGTAACGGTACGAGCATACATATTCCATGTTGAGTCGGTTCTTGTCGGCCCTACTGAATTCCTTACCGGTCACCCACATTAGTGAAATAAGTACACGAACAGGGGAAAGGAAAAGAAATAACTTTCTTGTTTTGTGCTGTATTCGTTCCTACGCTCCAGCTATGTTCATCGTATCATGCTTTTGCCCATACGGATTTTCTTACGCTTGTTCAGCTTGTGCGTATACGCTTGTAATTGTAAGTCTGTTCATACGCAGCCGGTGTCTGAGCGGCAATTTAAGGTCTATAATGAGCTCGTGAAAACTCACCAAAGAGCCTATCTTGCTGACATGGTCATCTCGACGAAGTCAGTGACCATAGTATTTTAGTTCATCAATTATCGTTTAGAATTGTTTTGTCGCCACTGTTTGGAAAGATGAACCCGGAAGTTTTTCGCGTTCACTTTTACTTGGCAACTTTACCATAAATTTCCAGAATGTTAGAGATTTATTTTATTTTATTTTTTGCTTCAAAGGTCGGAAACGGTCGTTCCCTCGAAGCGTTTACTTTTTTCTTTTTAAATATCACAGAGACACGTACGTCAAATACTCAACACAGCCGATCTTCTCCTCGTACAGATCACTCACTCCCCGGCAAAATCCTCACGACGATGAACATGATGACACTTCAAAAGACTTCAATATTCAGACGATATCATGCATATTCTTATACATTGAATAGTTTGACTGTGCTGTGGGGCTGCGTCGCCCCTCAATTTAATATCAAATTGAAATACATATATGAATTCTACATCTTAAGGACAACACAATCAGCTCTCTCTTGACGATATCCTCTTTGAGACGGACTCCTCTAAAATTGTCATCCTTATCAACTCGGCTGTTAAATCACTTTTTTATTATTAAGAATACAATACTTTATTAGACAAAAACAACACAATTTTACAACAATTTATGAGCTTATGACAATAAGCCCGTAAACTGCTTATACAAGTTCAAAGAAAAATATATATATATCTATATCAGGGACTGTGCAATAATTACCTGGAGGAAGCTTGGGAATTGGGTAAAATACGGCTCAAAATTAAGTCCCCCCCCTCTCACTAAGCAAAAATTAACTTTAACCTCCCCTCACATACTGATAATATTAAGGTCAACCCCCCTCCCCTGATTCCTCCCCGCATTGGTTCCCTCGTACCTAGTTTACGTGTTGGATGTCTTCCTCAGGCACAAAAGTGCTTCAAATGACTCTTCACAAATTTAATACAGACACTCTTCACTTTATAACTACAGGAATTGACTAGAACATTGATAATTTTGTTCAAGATATGAAGAGAGTAATGACAAAATTTTCTGCCACTTTCCCAACATTGTCTACAGCAAAATCGTCAGGATCTAGGAAGAGAAAAGAAAGCAGTGCCAAAGCCAATAGGCGCATGATTCATGTTGCAGAGGCTAGAAAGAAGAGAGCCTGTTTCATGTTTTTGTCTTTGGGGGGCTCACCAATTGACAACGAGTATGATCCATTGATATATGGCGTTCACCAAGTTGAAGTAATTGATTATGAAACGTTTTCATTGTTTACATCTTCAACAAAAAACAAAGCTTGCTTAAGAGATCTTTTGAACTCCATATGCTCTGTTGAAGAAGCTGAAAATGTGATTAAGGAATTCCTGTCTGATTGAGCTTATTTTGGCTTACTTTGGCTTACTTATCAGCTTACTTTGCTGAATAGCCAAACTGTTAACATTTTCATAGTTCAATTTATTGCTATTAAATTCAACCTTACGGTTGGGTTTTCCATTCTCTTTAATTATAATACCCTGTAGGCTATCCTACATTGGCACCTTTCTTTTTTACTGAATAACATCATAGTGCAAGTTTTACAACGTTTAAGGGTCCCTGTTTTATTAAAACCTGGAGCCAACAAAGTAGCACTGTTTTAATATATAACAGAGGCATTCCTTTCCTACTACATGACAGATAGGAAAATATTAAATAATCAGCCAGAACACCTGGAGTTGATATTTTCCCAGTTTAATTCCATGCATGAGTGTAAACAAGTATAAGTATTTGAACTCTAATAGCTCTCCTACAACTTTTTCAGTTTGTGAAAAAGAGTGAAAAAAGCCCCCCTCCCGTATGTATAAATTTCACATCCAACCCCTCTCTCCCTATGCCCCCCCCTCTGGTTTCCCAACCACCCCCCCTCCAGGTAATTTTTGCACACTCCCCTAAATAAATAAATAAATAAATAAAGAAATAAATAAATAAATAAATAACTAAATTAATTAATTAATTAATTAATTAATATCACTAAATTTGTTGTCACAACATTAGATTACCAAAAGAAAAGAAATTTTAATGTAATGTCTCAGCCACTACAAGGCTCCCACGCCAAGACAACGAAGGAATGCGCGTCAGGGGAGGTTAATGGATTATACATATATATATAAATTCATAATGGCTTTCTAAAACACAGTGCTCAGGAGTTCCCATTATTTTGAGTTAGTGTCTGCCGTTTTGACCTCTATGTCAAAAATCGATTTGAGGCATCGTAGAAAGCCTTCAACTTCCATATGAAATATCTAGCCGCAAGGTAGCAGAAGTTAAGTTGTCGATGACTTTTTGAAGAATCCAGTATCAGTCCTAATACAACAGAGATTTTCATTGTGTAATTTTCCGGAAGGATTTGGGATAGAGTTAACCGTGCGTTTAAACAGTTCTAAATAGAGGCCACTTTAGAGCAAGACCCGAAGAGGTGTACAAGTGTTTCTGGTTCGTCGTCGCAGGAGAACTTCGGGTTATCGTTATTTCCAATTGTAGTTAGAAATTTGTTAGTTGCCAATCTTTTGTGTAATAGCTTAAATTGAAATTTAACGTACTTTTAGTACATTTAGAGGCTAGTAGGTATGTTTCACGCCAGTCATACATTCGTGGCTGTTTAGATTGCACTCCTTTATCAACAGTGGGCATTAAAAGTACATTTATATTTATGTGTGTTCAGCAGTACCTTTAAGGACAAGCGTTAAGGCCGTATTCATTTTGTAGTTCAGTTAAAGATAGGAAATTGTTTGAGCAATCTTTCGAATGTTTCACTTGAATAACGCCTTTTTGAAACCATTCTTGATAAAAAAAAAATGGGACAGTTGCTAATTCTAACAAGTGAATTGTACCGGCAAGGTTTGATCAAGAAATTGATTTTCAGAAGTTATTTCATCTTTAAGATTAACTTCTTCCCAGTTTGTCAGAATCTCACTTATAAATTGATTCTTAATCTTGCGGAACTTGTTGGTGTCTTTCGTGTTGAGATTGCTTGTGACGACCACTGCGCTTCCACATTTCTCCAATTCGAGATCGAAAAAAAGTTTCTGTTTTCCCTGGTTCTCTTTATCCAAATATTTTTTTTTGTCCTTGTAGCCTTCAGTAACTTGCTAAAAAAGTCTATATGCAACATTTTTAGACCGCCATTTTAATAATCATCAATTATTATATCTCGTTTGATTTTGTCTCCTTTATCATTCCTGAGGAAAGAAAAGAATAGTTTATTTACTTCTTTGATGGCTTTCTCGTTTTTGCGTAAGGGAGACAAGACATAAACAAGTTGAGAGGCGACCAGGCTCTTTAGAACTGCGTTTTCACCAATCAGAGTGAGTTTGCGGTAGTTCCAGCTCCTTAAAACGTTCTGAATTTTGTCTAGATTTCATTATAGTTCAATAAAACACTTCCTCACCGATGCAGCAACCACCCCAGTTTAGAACCTAAACCTTTTCATTGTTCTGCTATACGTTTTCGGTATTTTAAGCAAATTCCATGCAAGCCTTTCGTTGCTTATCAGTTAAGAAGGTTTTTTATTGACAATTTTTCAGTTGACGTCTTAAAAGTTTACATCCTTGCTAGCTCATTTATCGCTACACTGTTGCTGTAGAACCAGCCACGACTTTGTTCAATACCTGTTTAGAAATCTTTCTAGTGGATTACCTCGTTTTTACATTGCTTTGTTGACTGATAAGTGTTTGGCGGTTTTGCTCAGGATAGTTGGTTACTGCCGAGTCTTGGTTTGTCCGCAAAATCTTCACGGCCTGACCACTTTTTCACCCCATGCCCCCTGTTCTGCATTAATTTTGAGGGCTCTCAAATGGGTAGCCCTGAGAACCTAAAAACTGTCGCTTGTGATTTACGTGTTTTCATCTTTATAGATGAAGGTTTTTTTTTTGTAATAGTGAGACTTTATTTCAGGCATTGCAAAATACAAATAAACAAAGACTACAAAGTTACCCACTATACTCCCTTCCCCCTCACCCCCCCCCCCCCCCAAAAAAAAAACTGGCTAATCACGCAAAAAGAATAGAAAGAGATAGAAAAAACTTACAAGGACAACTAAGTAAATATCGAAAAAATAAGCAAAAAAGTTACAAGCACAGCAAAAGAAAACAATACATGTAGCTTTATAACATGAAAAGAACACCATTGTTTCCAGAGGTTTTTACAACTATTATGATAATGTAGTACTCAGAAGTGCATCTGGGCTGAAGGTTTTGGGCAAAAAAACTGGTGAACACTTTACATAGCAATACAGCAGTGGGAGGCTCCGGGTTGTTTTGCCTGAGTAGTAATCTGGGCCCATCTGGCACACTTTACCTCGTTTTGATGCGAGGCTTCTGATTGGTTGTTGGGTTGCCCCTAGTAACGGAAACCACTGCCCATAAGGATAGCGGGCTCAAGGGGAAGTCACATGACCGGAACCGGAAGTCACATGACCTAAACCGGAAGTCACGTGGTTTGGGATGGGAAACCGCGGACCAGTCCGAAAAATCGATCGTGGGTGCTGGATAGGGAAAAACCGCGGAGGAACGCGGGCTCAAAGTCCAAAGTCCAATTTTTACAGTGGGGGTACTCCTTCAGCCAAAGAAAAGGCATTTCTATGTTGCAAAAAAAAATATTTTAATGGCAGACATGTTGGAACAAGTCATATAATCCATGGCATGCAGATGATGAGAGTTCCATTTCACAAGGGGAAGCAGAAGCATGGCATCTTTACCAATGGAGGAGCCGATATGAGGGTTCCTTTCGAGGAGTATTCGATGAAATAGTGGAAATCCCATGTTGTAGGCATGTGGCTTTCTGTGGTTCCTTTCAATGAAATTTCCTCCCACGTTCTTTTGATGGTTCAAGAGGAAGAACACATAACGGAGTCAATTGAGGAGGAGGAGTCATTGGAGTGGACCTTTTCCATGCCGTTTTAATATGAGAGTTGCTTTTGAGATGAGTATTCCTATTAGTTCCTTTTGATATGAGAATTCCTTTTTAATATGAGTTGTCCTATTCCATGATGAGTATTCCTATTAGTTCCATGATGAGTATTCCTATTAGTTCCATGATGAGTATTCCTTTTAGTTCCTTTTGATAATATGAGTGTTCCTTTTAGTTCCTTTTGATAATATGAGTTCCTATTCCACTATGAGTGTTTGTCTTTGTAGTGATAGAGTTAGCACGTCCAAGGCGATTTTACCAGTGAATTGAAGGAGGACGACTACATTGTTGAATGTGTCGGACGGCTCCCAAGCAAGCAAGCAAGCAAGTCACAGCCACAGATGACAGTGATGGGTGGTCGTAGCCCAGCTGGTCCCGTGTGTAATCGGGGAAGGAAGGGCCACCAAAAGACAACATCAATTTCCACTGGGTATACTCTTTAGGAAAGGAGTCAGGTAATGAAGTCGTCTCTCATTGGTATCCATAAGGAAAAGCCTGGAAGGTCTTGTGATCCACGACTCTCTTATCGTATACCAGTTGGTAACGTTTGTAATCGGGGAAAGTGTAGAGCTGATAGGTTTGAGGGTCCCGGACAATCTGGTGTGTTTTGACGACTTGGGTCTGGCGTGGTTTGAGGAGTGGCTTCTGGATTTCGTCCAAGACATTCTGACGCATGACATTGTAATTCAATTGGGTTTTTCCCTCACTGTTGAGGCGGAAACCCCGCACCTTGCACTCCACTTTGCCTTTCTTTGTGGTGTAACCATAATTCTTGGGACCACCTGACACAAATTCCACAATGAAATCGTCAGGGTCCAATTCACTCGTAAACTCGCCGAGGTAATGACCCAAGGCCGGGTCGGGTTGTCCCTCGTCTGTGTAGTAAATGACGGAGTCGGTGTCTTAGTAGAGGACTCGTTCCTGCAATTTCTCCAAGGCTGCATAGAGACGGAGGCGGGCCCAACAGGTAGTGAAACAGGCGACGAAGATGTTCAGGTTAGGTGAGACGGGGATGTCTTCGTCTTGGTACTGGTAATGCACTTCGACCATGTCGTCGTTCATCACAGACACGTGTCGTACGTCCAAAGTACTGGTGTCCAAGAAACGGTGGAAGGCTTGAGGATCATCAAAGGGTTGGACTTGGGTTTTGTTAAGACGTTGCCCAAACTTGCCCCACATGGAATTGAGCATCATTTTGGCTAGGGTACGTAACCCGGGATTCTTCTCGATCTTGTCATAGTCCAGGCGAATGCCCTCATGCTTGTAATAATCTTCAATGTAGGCCTGTCTTTGTTCTTCTGTTTCTACTCCGTCGGGCCACCCACTGGCTTCTTGCTTGATTTTCAACCAGGTGTTGACGTAGTCTTTGAAGAGCCCTTCACACGTCTCGTCAAAATGCCAGACCTCATAGATGTACTGGACTTCGTACCCCAAGTCCACCGCTTTAGACAATTCCGGGCTGCACCATGTCCCAGTCAGGGCACGTTGGTGGTCCGTGTGGACGCATTCGAAGCATCTCTCTAATGGCCTTTTGGGCATCTCTTCTTCCACACAGGCGGCACAGAGGGGAAAGGTGAGTTTTTCCTCATGACGGTAAGGCAGGACAGGATGGTAGAGGTGACGTGGAGGCAGAATTTGGCATTGGATCAGACCGAAGTACTGACGGATGTCGGTGTGACCCGGGTTGGAGATGAAACGAGGATGTCCGTTGGGGTAGACAGACGTCTTGTTGACCCATGGGTACAAGGAGGTGACATCGATGTAATGGATCTTTTGAGTGGGGGTGACATGATGGTACAACTTGACAGCATTGGTACGGCCTCCACAGAAAGCGTCGCGTGGATTCAAGGGTTCTCTGAATTGAAGGTGTGCCAGAAAGGTACGGATCTCGGGTGAGGTGTCTTTGAGACGGGACCAATCACATTCCCACATTTCCACGACAGTGAACCCTTGCTCTCTAAGTTGTTGGGTCCTTTGTTGGGTGGTCTCGTAGACATCTTGCATGGTGCGTTCATAGTGGCGTAGATGGGTTTCGTGACGGTTAGGGTAACAGCGAGTACATCCGTGCCAGAAACACCCGTGAAATTCGTAGACGGTGTGGGTACTGACATCGAAACCGTTGACATGGAAGTTGGTGCCAGGGATGCGATACTCACCGGCATTGCGGGCATGTTGAATGTTCTGTTGTTGTTGGGCACACCAGGTTAACCATTCCAGGGCCACGGTGGAGTGGTTGATGGAGTTGCGCCATCCCCGGACGGGTTCACTGGCAAGACTGTTGGGGATCATGCGGTTCATGCGTAAATCCCGGTTACAGGCAGAGGCAATGGTGATGTGTTCGAAGGGGTTGAAGCCCGTCAGGGTTTCAAACAACCGTTTGAATGTCAAGCATCCTTCTTTCAAGAGACGTACATCCGATTTGCAGTAGGCCAACAATTCTTTCTTGAAGTCAAAGACCACCTCCTTCTCGCGTTGCTCTTGATGCCACGTTTCCAAGGCTTGCTTGCCTTCGGGGGACATGGTTTCGGGCATGTAGTAATCGAGGGCCGGGACGGGTCCCACGTAGTTTTGGTGGTCTGGATGGTTGAACTTGTGGGGGAAGTACCCTTTGCAGAGTTCTGTCAATCCAAAGGTTTTGGGAAAGGCTGATAGAGGCATCTGGAAGAAGCTGAGTGAATCGATGAATCGGATACGATCGTGTTGGACTTGCAAGAGTTTACACCCGTTCCGGAGCTGCTCGACCAATCGGTTGTCACCATAGTATTGATGAATGACAAAGTAGCCATCGTACCCTTGGAAGTTATGGGCAAGGACATTGACTTGGCAGGTATCGTTGAGTGTCAAGGTATCCAACCATTCGAGAAAATCACGGACGCAATGGTTGCCAGGGAAACACACGGGTTGGTCGTCGTCTTCGGTTTCGGCCACGACGAGATTAGCGATGTGCTGTTCCTGGGGTTGCATGGCTTCAATATCAAAAAACACGTGCAAGGGCGGCAGGTCGTCCCCATCGTCTTTCTCCTCTGGTGTGGTTGGAAGATCCACCCCCGCCCTACGTTTGGCGCGAGACCCTCCAGACCGTTTCCTCTTTCTCTTCTTGTCTTGAGGTTTGGGGGCTGTTTGAATAAAACATCGATGGGTTTCACCGTCCACGTACTCATGACAGGAGGGACAATCCATGTAGTAGCACCGATGTCTTTCAATCTTGTGTAATTCTACTTCCTGCTTGCCACAGGTTGGACAGCGACGGCGCTGAAAACAGATGGTGGTTTGAGGACTGGTGGCGGGTTTGCCCGCATGGTCCTTGACGAGATGCATTTGGAAACAGGTGTCTCCAAAAAAGTGCCGATGACATTGTTGGCAACGTCGTGTGGCTTTCTGGCCTCGGGGGTAAGCATGAAGAAAATCAGGGCACTCTTTTTGGCAACAGGCTCGGCAATGACGTTTGTTGTTGCATCGATGACGTCCCTGGGTGTTATAGGGTTTCCAACAGTAGGCACAGACGTAACTGGACCCGAAAAATCCGGGTAAACGCGTAATGACATCGTAGTGGCCTTGGTGGTGCAACAGGATCAATTGTTTGTCTTGGGTGTCTCCATAGGTGGTGATGTGGAACGACCGGTGAGCATCCACCAGCAGGATCTGGTAACCGGCCAGGGACGGGGCTTTACTGAAGGCCGTCAACGCTTCGTAACTGCAAGGACCGAAGGGCACCTTGGCTTCGTGATGGAGCAAGAGAGCCAATTCTTTTTGGAGGGGTCTTCCTTGGCGAATGCTGTGGTATTTCGGGTGCTGGTCCAGGCGAGCTTTGGCGACCACGAGGGCTCTGGCGCAACAGAGTTTATCGTCATTTTGGATGCGGATGACCGAGTTTTTCTTGGCCGTTAACATTTCCATGGTGGGGTGGTCTGGTTTACCACGACGGGGTTTGTCCGTTCCCTGAGGGGCATGTTGGACTTGAGTAATGGATAATTGAAAGGAGTCATCCATTTCAAATTGTTCATTGCTGTTCAAGGCTTGCGCTAAACGGTTGAATAGGGCCTGCACACGCTCCCTGTCTTCACGCCATTCTCCCGCTCGTAATCCCCAGCCCTGAAAATTATTATGAAGACGATTAGAGGTGAGTGTAAAGTAGAGACGATCTTGATCGTGGAGGTCAGGTGTGGTGGCTAACACTTGATTCACCGCTCGACGTAACCCCTCTTGTAGGGCTTCCGTGATGTTTTGATCTCGAATCAAGTTCCCCGTTTGGCGTAAACGGGTGTTGAAATGATGTTCATGAACACCCATTCGCGTGCTCCGACGGTTAACATAGGGTTGGAGTTCAAACTCGAAGGTGCCCTCCGCACTGGCATCCAAACCTCCTGCTCCACTTTGTTGAAGGAGATGGGTTTGAAAGGCACGTTGCCGTTCGAAGCGATCCAACACCTCTTCACAAATGTCATCCTCGTCACTGTCCGCCATCTCTTTGGAGCATGACTCTTCTTCTTGCTCTGAATCGGACATCTCCAGACCAAGCAATGATAACATCTCATGTGTGGCGAGGCCACTGGGCCCCGCTTCGTCCTCTTGGTGAGAGGCCATGATCAGATGAACTAGCTGGAGCTCGGTGTTCGTTTTTATAGAGATAAACGCGAAGCATGCTGGACTAACTAGGGGAGGATCCACGCGAAGCATGCTGGGCTAACTAGGGGAGGACCCATCCACGGAAAGCATGTTGGGGTATCTAGGGGAGGATGATGACCAAACAGAGCACGGGATACCTAGGGGAGGGGGACCAATCACCTTACCAGGGCACACGGGTGCCCCAGGGAGGGGTGGGAAGGGGTGGGGGACCCCCCTCCCCCCTCTCTAGTTGGGGTCCATGGTGCATCACGGGAACGAATGAGAGACTATAAAACAGATCGAACCTCGAGGTGAGTCATCTCAAGATGGTCTCTAGTCCAGAGAAGCTTTTACAAGAGTTTGAGAAATTCCAAGTCCAAGAAATTTTAGATGAAGTTAAAGAGTGGGTGCTCGACGACGGAGACATTCGGGAGTTTGGGGAAGAGCTGTTGGAGGAACGAAGGAAACGGAGGCAAGCAGCCCGAGCAGCCCAGGCAGCGCGAGCCGCCCACGTACGGGACCGATGGAACCCTGGTTGCTACCCCCAACTTACCACCGGTTGGTTCATCGAGGGCCTCGACTTCTGCTGGACGAACTGGCATCATCAATTCAAACGACCCCAGACACCCTCGCCAGCACCGCCCCCCTCGCCCGAGGCCTCTCGTAAGTTGCCAATGCGGTCACCGATGCCCCACGACCTCCCCACAAAGCGACAGCGACGATGATGATGATGATGTTGATGATGAGATCGCAAAGATCGAGGCCGTGCGAGCGCGACGGCGAGCCGCCAAAGCCAGGTACCAGGCCAGACATCCTGACCGAATAGCCGAGCAGAGACGACGGTATCGGCAGAGGTATCGGGCCGAACATCTTGCGTACCTGAAACAGTACTATAAGGCCAATGCAGAACGAATCCGGGAGTACAAAAGACAATATTACCGATCGCAAGCAGGTCAACGGTGGCAAGCACAATACCGAACGAGACTACGTGAGAGCTCGGCCCTCTTAGGTAGACAAAGAGGGTCCATGGTCCAAAAGAGCACGGAGGAGAAACGCCAAGCCTTAGGTCCCCTAAAATTGACCGTGACGCTGGAAGATTTCATGCAGGACTTTCATGACTCCCTCCCAGCCACCTCGGAGGAGGACAAAGATCCACCTTGTGCCAGGACTCTAACGGACATGGATTCGGGGAGTTTCATCCCGCGGATCTTGCCTTATGTGACATGTGGGACGATGGGAAGGGATTTTTGGACAATCTATTTGAAGAGCTCGGTGACGTTCCGTCGTCGTCATCGGACGACTCTTTGTTTGACTTTTTAACTGACATGATGCAGGAGGAGGATCCTTCGTTTGATTTGGATGACTTTGTCACTTAACCCTCGTCTTAGTATTTTTGGCAGAACATTTTTGAAATCGTGTGACTATGTGGCAGAAGATCTCTTAGTATTTGACATTTTCATTGTTTTATTTTTATCAAAAACACGTGGATCATTTTGTCTACATCACAACGGGTTCTGTAGGATTCTCCAAATGGGGTCGATTTTACCTCTTTCACTACATCCTGTTTCAGACTCCAGAACATTCATGAACCAATGAGACATTTTCATTTGTTTTTATTTTCTCAACATGTAACGGTTTGCCATTAAATTTACAATTTTAAACGTTTCTTGGCTTGCATGATTTTCTTGACCACACGTTCCGTCTTGGTTTTCTTACCAGGCAATCGATCAATGGCTTGGATCATTTTGGTATCGGCTTTCCATTTATCTTGCAAATTCTTGGCACGGCTGTAATCAATGTCGTGTTGTTTAGCAATCTGGTCCAAGCGATTGATCCCTGGATCCCCACGTTTCAGACGTTTGGCCAAATGGGTGCCAGGACCCATGTACTGATAACCAGGCCAATGAAATTCTTTGCCGGTTTTAGCGATCCATTTTTGTACATCCACCGCCCCACCGGATTGGCGGCGTTTCCGTTTGACACCCCTTCTCCTCTGGGTGGGCATGTTTAGTCACTGTCGTAATCCAACCGACGTCGTAACTTTTTGCCTCGGTGCCAATCTTCCCAACCGGGTAAAGGTTTTAATTGTTCCACTTCACGAGTGGGTCCTTTGCCTTTGCCTTTGCCTTTGCCTTTGCCTTTCGCGAAACCACTTTCGGCTAAATGTTTTTCCCAAGTCTTGCGACGTTCTCGCACGGCTTCTAAACGCGACCGGATATCCCCTCGACTGGTGGAAGGGGTCTCTTTCTTGAGAATGGGAATTTTACTGGTAGTGGCTGCTCCTTTGCCTTTCTTGGTTGCAGGGGTAATGGGAGGTTTGGGGCTCGACGGGCTGCCTTTTATCATGCGCTTCAACCATTGTTCCACAGGTCCCGTGACCAAATCCCCGGCTTCTTCCTCGCCTTCTTCACCTGGTGGTCCACCCGGCGCCCCAACCCCCACCCCGCCAGGAAATTGACGAATGCGTTTGGTTAACTTGGTTAATTCTTGACTCAACGGTTTGGTTTGAGCATTGACCAGGGCTGGGGGTAATTGGGGGTTGGCTAACAACACATGTTTTTTGGCGGCTAACGTCGCGGCTTTGTTCAACAAGGCATTTTCAGTGAGTTCTCCTTTGTAATATTGAATGAGTTGTTCCAAGTCCTGGTGGGGAATCATGTAGACCTCGTCCATGGTCGGGGCAAAGGTCTTCCAATGCACGACAGCTGTCACAACAGGTGATATTTATGCTTCCAATAAGAGTCTTTCCATGTCTTGTAACATCCACGTTAACGAACACATTGACATAACACGTGATGGAGTCCTTGAAACAACCCGCGGCCTTTTTGTTGGACTAACCACGCACGACGTTTTTTGACGGAATGTCGACGACATCCCAAATCACGTAGTACCTTTTTATAGGGTTGAAGTTTGGCCAGCATGGGTGGGGTCACAGGAATCTTGTTTTTTAAGAAGTTTAAGACCAGTTCACTCACAGCATTGATTTGATCGGCATTGGCATGTTGTAACAACTCTTGACGTTTCAAACCATTGGCTTCTTGTAACATGGACCGTAAAAACGGTAATTGACGTCGAAGACGTTGCATCCTTTATCGGTGACGACGACGATACCGTTGATTGGCTTTTTGAATCGTGTGTTTTATACGTTTATCCGTTTCCAAGGCCACGGCTTTTCCCAATCCCGCCATGGCGGGAACCAATAGATTTAAAAAACCTCCTCGTTGACGACGTCGTCGTCGTCGTGGTATTCTCCTCAAGGATACCATGGACGGTTCATCAACAGACGTTGAAGGGCTTTGTTTTGTTTGATCACGTCTCGCGACTCTTTATAGCCTTGATGGGTATTGCGTTTCAAATCTTGCCACCAGCCCCCTCCTTGTTGTCGTCGTTTCCTTTTTCTGCGTCGTCGTCGTCTTCGTTGGACGGCCATGGTTCTAAGAGTGTGGGACTGGGAGGGAGTGGCTTTTTATCTATCCAATAGTCTTTGGGTCTCAAGGGACGAGGACATCCGTCTACATAGCATAGGGCTTCCACGGGTTGGTACACAAAATGACGATGGTAATCTTGCACACATCGTTTAGGTAACGGAGGAGTGAAATCTACAATGGTATCATCCAAGGTTTGCATCTTGATTAAAAACCGTTCCAAATCCTCTAAGGGAACACCACGCACATAGGTTTTCAATTCGGTCAAGGCTTTCGCATAGGTGGTAAACGCAAATCGACTCATGGTCACTTTAAATCGGTATTGTTTAAAATCATTCCATCCTTTGACCACCGTACCCACCGCCGCCAAACATGCTACCAACGTACTGTTTTCCAAAAGCGGCCCGGCAATCATGCCTGCGGCCATCAGGAGTAACGCCATGCCATTGAACAAGGCATTGATATACTTGTAATGATTCAACATTTTTCGATAACACCACCATTGTTGATGGTAAAAAGTATACAAGGAATCCATGCGTTGTAATAATTCCGGGGGGAATGGAAGACCATGATGTTTTGATCCATTCAATAACGACACGACGGTTTGAGTCATCACGGCGAAACCCGGGACGAAGACGTTTGTACGCTCGGTGCTCCTCCCTGTTTATAACTGGTCACAATGCTATTGGTCATGGTGACATTGGCAATTTCACGTCCTTGGGCTAATTGTTCTTGATCTTGTAACATCATCCTTAAACGTCGTTGTAAATCCGCTTGACGCAAGGTGCGAGGGGCTCGACCAGAACTCCCAGACGTCCAAGATCCTCGAGGGGTGGCTGGATTGGAGGCAGGTGTCAAAGGTGAAGTGGGGGTATTTCGTCGTCGTCCTCGTATTCGTCTCGGTCGTCGTCCACGACGACCACCACCACCACCACTACCACCACCACCACCACCACCACCACCTCCACCACCACCAGCACCACCAGCACCACCAGCACCACCACCACCACCACCACCACCACGTCCACCACGTCCACCACGTCCACCACCACGCCCACCACGTCCACCACCACCATCACCCCCAGCACCCGCGGCTGTTCGAGCACCCGCTGCCAAGGGTACGCTAGGAGGACTCGCAGGGGTTCGAGCACCAGAAGACTCCGGGGTGGTCTGTATGCTACGGTAGGATTGACTTCCTGGACTTCCTACCCCAGCGGGGGAAGAGGCCTGTACAGGCATTCCGGGGTCAGGCAACGATTCCATATATCTGATGAGGGCATCATAATCACCAGCATCCTCTATTTCTTCGAAGGCTAGCTCAATGAGGGATTGGTCCCCCGTATTCAAAGTTTCTTGGATGGTCCCTGGAGACACTTGATTGCTGGTGGTCGCCCCAACACCGGCGGGGGATACGGTATCGTACGATTGCGGAGGTTGATGGTCCTCATCGGCCATGCTCTCTCTCTCTCTCTCTTTTTCCTATTCAAATGGGGTGTCGTGCCTTTATAGTCGTTTTTGATAGGTGCGAGTCCATCCTTCGTCTTTTAACAGGTGACTCAACAAACGTTGTTGATCGGAGGAGGCGGGATGTAAATCCAGTACCAAATAGCCATACGGTCGTGTAGTGGCTTGATGAAACGTCTCCAACGTGTCTTTCCAGGTGGTCGGAAACGATTGAAGCATGACATTGCGTACCCCTAATTGATCTCGGGGGTTCTTGAACGCCACAATGTAATGGGCATTGCGGGAAATACTTTTGGCATATCGACCCACGGGAAACATGTCCTGGCACAAGTACAACACGGTCACCCCTTGATGATGCGAATGTTTGGTGAATAAATCCAACACGCGTTTATCGTGACTCCCTTCATCCATTAAATCATCCAAGACAAGGACCCCATGTCCTTGAGGAAACCATTGGACCAACGCCTCATTATCGGGAATCCCTTCGTGAAACACCACCCCACGATCTTGCATGCCTTGAAATCGATCTTGCCAGGCCCCATAACAATAATGTAGTTGGGTTGGTGGGGTTTCAAACAAGTCAGGGTTGTCTACCAAGAGTTTTTCCGTAAACACGGTTTTGCCACATCCCGAGGGTCCCACGACCAAAATACTGGAGGGGGTATGAAAACGAAACGGTTTCCCCGTTTGCATGATGAGGACAAATACCCCTTTAAAAAAAAAAGGCACCTTTTTATTGGAGTCGGTGGGACTCGAACCCACGCACGACCTCCTATTTTTTGTTCGGGGATCCAAAGGCTCTACCGACTGAGCTACGACTCCGACACACACCATAGGTTGTTCCAACATGTTTTTTATTTAACAATTACATTGATGATACGGATGACAACAAAGTTGATACCATCTCGCTTCTTGACCTACAATCAATTGTTGAAGGCGTTGACCCGCTTGATGGTCATTGCTGACATAATCATGATCAGAAAACGCATTTAAAAACGCTTGCAAGGTCCGTCCACGGGCTTTGGCTTTCAAGTACAACAAGGCGTAATCACCACAACTCTTGCTTGAAATGGCTTGGAGGGACTTGCCATTGGTCACCACATACTTCCAATGTTGCACGATCCAATCTCGTAACGGGATGGCTTGCACGTACGTGTCCAAGGGCAAAGCATAACTATCCAGGACTTCACACACCTTTCTATCCGTCCACACCGCTAACCAATGTTGTCCCGGTTGATCGTGCGGGTCGGTGTTCACAATGTACCCTTGGGGTTGGGTCTTGACAGGACTCTTGGGTAAACGATCACAGGCCACCGTCCCGTAAAAGACAGGTTTCAATTGGGGGTCGTCTCGGGCTAAATAATCCAATTGCACATTATTCAAGGCCACATGTTCCATCAGTGTTGGTAAATGTTATACAACACGGCTCCGTTCCTGTCAATCTCCAACAAGTTCTCAAATCCTCCATAGACGAGCACGGTTATATTGGTACCGGGTGCGGCTCCAAATTCCAAGACGAGTTGTAAATCGCCCGTTTGCTTGGGGTTGAGGGTTTGACTGTCAGCACATCCATTGGCGACATTGTCAAACATGTACAAGGTACAAGTTTTAGCTTGGCCCCAGTCCAGCAGTTGTACCATATTGCCTTTCTTTTTACACCAAGCGCCACTGGCTTGCAGAAAACGGAAGTAGCCTAGATTATCTCGGGTGCCATCATTGCGCACCAACTGTAGGGTTTCATAAGGGTATTCTTCTCCTTTGACAATCTGTCGAATGGACGTCAGACCAAATTTCTGGAAGCAGAAAGGATCTCGGGTCACATCTCCATTGAAGGTGCGGCTGTCCAACAACCCCACAATCAATCGGTCAGGTATTCTGTTTTGAAACAGGTTGGGGATATCAAAGCGGGTCAGATTGCCTTGCATGCTGAAGGTCCGGATTTCACTACGGACGGTCGGGTAAGCAGCCACTTGGCCTTCATTGTGTCTTTTTTCAGATAAACTCCTGTAGATGGCATCATTCAATCGCAATTGACATAGATGAAACCGTAGTTTCACATCGCCTTCCAGCAATCGGCCGGCCAGAGCTATTCCATTCAAAAACAGGTTGGGGCTGTTGAAATGAAATTTCATCTTGATTTCTATGCCAGGCACCAACAATTTGCCGGTGTGAAACACTTCCAGGTGCGGGGTAAACACTAGACTGTGGGTGACACCTCCAGCATACTTGGCGGTTTCGGCTACCATGGCGGCCAAGGCCCCTTTGTGATTGGCACTGAGATTACGCCAGTCTGCATGCGGTCCAGCACTGTTGGTATTGTTGTCGGTCCATTGGGGTGGGGAATCCACTTGATTGAACCAGCCTTGGGGTCCTAACACGGTCTTGCCATCTTCTCGGTCATAATTCAGCAAGGTTTCCAGGTAAACTTTGTAATGATAAGTGTCGGATTGAGGACTGATCAACGTGCCATTCAAATGCAAGTCAATTTGTTTGATGATGGAATGGGCCAAATTATTGACGGGCCACAATTTCTCCGCGGCCACCAAGTTCCCGTTATCGTCCTTTTTCAAACTCAATTCCATGGTAAAGTAACTGCGTCCCAAATCCACAAAATCGTCCAACCCTGGCACAATGAATTCCATGGGATTGATGCCCGTGGTGGTGGGTTGGATGGTGACCATACGATAGGCATTGAGGCTAATGTCGGTGGGTGGCACCTTGAAAATCCGTAACGCCGGGTTGACGGTCCCTTCGGAACGCGGATGCGCTGGGGCAGCCCCTTCAGAGTAGGTAGGGGCTGTCACGCGTGACATCACATTCGGCATGGTTAACGTCGTCGTCGTCGTCGAGTAGTGGTACCCCGTCGTCGTCGTGAGGGATTTTTATAGCGTCGTGCTAAACGTTGTCTCAAATCAAACCCGGGGACTCTCATCACCTCGGGACTCAACCATCCACCACGTTGTTGTCGCATGAGTTTCCAAAAAGCACCTCCCCATTGAGACAACCCTCGATCACTACGAATCCGTCGAGGTCGTGAATACACGGGTTCTATGTTCACACTCCCAAAATATCTCGCGCACGTTTGGTTTGTTTGGGAAACAAAGCACTGGCCACACGCACGGCGTCTTTCACGTTCTTATGGCTCAAAGCTTTCTTGGCTTGTTTGGTGATTTCCTTTTTAATGACGTCTTCGGCTTTGCGTTTGATACCTCGTGTCAAACACGTTTCCAATCCTCTCTTGATATTACTAGGCAGTTTTAAAGGATTTCGCGTGCTTTTAAGGCCTTGGAACCCCCCCCGCAAGAGATCCGTCACCAACCCTTTTCCACTTTGACCCTGTTGATCATACCACTCGTCTGTCCGAAATCGTGTCAAACTTCCCCCTAGCATAGTGTCTTCTTTGCTGTTCACCAAGGTCTATGCTTCACGTAACCCCCCTTTGTCTTTTTATACCCCCTCTCATCGGCCTTTCTTTTTCTTGCGAGTGGTCGCTGCTTCCATGGCTTTTTTGCCACCGTAACCCGCGGCACCACCCACCGCTCCCAACGCGGCGGCTTTCCCCACAGCCATCAAGGCTGGCACGAGAGCGGCCAGAGGCAAGAGACCGCCTCGTTGCCTTCTTCTTCTTCGACGTGCTCTTGTCTTGGGCATCTTTGACTGACCATCCCCTTTTTCCCTTTTCTTTTTATGTCTTTTTGAAGTGCAACGTGACCAGGGTGTTGCCTTTGCCAAACCTGACCAACTTATCCTCGGTGCCAGACGTTTCGGTGACTTGCATTTGAATGATTTCCACGACTTCATTACGAAGCGGTAGGTATTGAATGTGCAACGGTTCAAAGTACATGGTGCCTCTGCCTTCCCGCTTGTACTGGATTTCTCGCAACAAATCGGTCACGCGATTGCCTACCATCATACTGCCTGCCACGTCCGAGTACACGTGCAACGATCGCGAGGGATCTCCCACCACCGCACGAAACGCCACATTCAAATTGGTGAAACGCCACCCACAACTCATACTCAATCGTAAATGATCCGGTGAAAACGAACGCACCGTCCAAAAGACCGGGTTGTGTTGATCGTCGTCCACATCGTTCCAATCGTTGCCAATGGGTTTTGTCATGTTGGGGATTTGATCCCCCATGAAGTCTTGTTGTAAGTTTGGTCCCAAAATCAACCCACTGCTAATTTTACGTAACCATCCCATCTTGACAGCCAACTTGGTGTAGATGTACAGGCAGGCGTGTCGGTTTTGCAATGACAGACATTGGTGTTGTCAATGATGAGATCGTCGCCTTCCCAACGAAACTTGACGTAGGTGTGTTTGCCTTGATCATTGGTAAAACGACCTCCTTGAATCGCCGTTTCCTTGCGTCGTTGTTCCAAGTGAGCAATGGTGGCTTTCATGAAACTCACCCCATCCACCACCCAATCCAAATGTTGAATGTCGTTGATGAGGGTTTGCGCGCTGTCTCTTCGCCCTACCGTTTCCCCATCTTTTCCTCCCGGTTTGGGATAGCTTTGGTCCCAGGTCGTCGACATGATGTACCCATCTTTTTGCACCAACTCGTACAAATTGACGTGCGTATCCAGTAAGGAAATGGCACTCAAACCCACTTGCCATCCACCTCCTTGTAACCGTAACGGTTGAGGTAAACGGATCTTGAAGGAATTGGCTTGGTTGTTGGGAAATTCATGTCGGTTGGCATGACTCGGTAACGTCACGTAGAACGACATTTTGTCTTCTTCACACCCCCACTTCCCTTTTAAAGTGGAGGGTCAGGAGGGTATGTCCTTCACCAAATTGGGCCAGATCCCCATTGATTTCGGCCATCTGCGTTTCCACGATTTCCACCACTTCGTTGCGTACTGGGACATATTGAATATGTCGAGGTTCAAAGTGGGTGGTGTTTTGTGGCTGGTACTTGATTTCTCGTAAGAGATCCGTGATGCGACCCCCTACCATGCTGCTGGTCCCTACATCACAATACACGTGCAAAGGACGCGTCGGAGCAAATTCCGACGAGGGACGAAAGGTCTCGTTCAAATTCACAAACTGCCAAGGGCACGATAGACTCAACTTCACATAATCCCCATCCACTTTCCAAAAGAGGGGTTTGTTGCTGGCATCGCGGACTTTCGTCGGGGTGGGAATGGTGGAAATGCCTTGAAATTCTTGCAAGAGATTCGGGCCCAATCGATACTGGCCGGGGGACACTTGTTCAATCCATCCCATTTTCAGGGCCAACGTTTTGCCCCATGACACGTGCGCTACTTGTGGTTTGTAATCCACATTGGTGGTATTCAACAACAAATCCCCTTCGGAGGTCCATTCAAAGGTCGGGTACAATTTGACGCCATTGTCCTCTGTCCATTTGTTTTTGGGTTGGGTTTGTTTCGCACGGCTTTGCTCGTAACGGTACACCAGTTGATGAAAAAAGTGCGATCCCGTCGACGAGGCCATCTCCTTTCTCATATCTCGACCGTAGACAGTGAGTTCGCGACGTTCATGGTACCACACGTCGTCCCCTTGATCGTCTGTGTCATGCACCCGTTCGTGCCATCGTATATACAACAGAGGATGGGAATCGCCCACTCCTCCCTCTTCCACGACCACGGGAATGGTGGGTAAGGATAAACTCACCATGCCCACCATCCATCCTCGTCCGACAAATCGAATGGGTTTGGGCAATCGGTTTCTGAAATGATGGCTCTTGTTCCCAGGAAACTCTTTGGTACTCGCATGACTCATCAACGTCACGTAAAACGAAGAGTTGGGCACCAACGTCATTTTTTAGTCACGTCGTCGTCTTTTGGGTGGGCTTGTCTCTTGGGTCTTTTTCCTCTTGGGCGGGCTTATCTTTTTCCTCTGGGGTGGTTGGAGAGACGTTACGTCTTGACTAGCAATCCAACTATTGTACTTGTCGGGCCACCCTTTCCACTTAACCAACCAACGATCTTTTTGACGCTTAAGTACCTTTTCGATGCGAAACACCTCGGACACATGGACTTTTTGTAAATCCTCTTCATAAAATGTGCCTTGGACGGGGGTATCATCCCATTCGTGAATCTTATACGTGGGCACGGGTCCCGGGACCACACGATGCACGACAAACACTTCTTCGGTCCAACCAGGTAAATACCCTTTTTCAAAGGTACGATGAATCTTGTTGAGACGTACACGATCTCCGACTTTGAATTTGGGTTTTTTCTTGCCTTTCAATCGTTGGCCATACAATCGTTTCCACACCGCTTCTTCGTTGTCCCATGTCACGTCTTGAGGGGCCATACCAATACTTCGATGACGGGTGGCATTATAGCCTTGCACCAACTCGGGTAAGACATCGTCAAATTTCAATGTGTTGGCAGCGGTAAAATAACGATACAACCGTTCTTTCAAGGTGCGATTAAATCGTTCCACCACACTGGCTTTAGCATCCCCTTCGGTGGAAAAAATGTTGAATGCCTTGCTCGTCAAGCCATCGTTGAAAGGTCCGATTATAAAATTTTTTCCCTCGATCCGTTTGCAATCGATTAGGGTGACGTCGTCCTTTCAAAATCTTCTCAAAGGCATGAACCAACGCCACCCCGGTTTTGTCTTTCAACGGTTGTACCCACGCGTACTTGGACAAGACATCCAAGACCGTCAACAAGTATCGTATACCCCGATTATACTTGGCCAACGGTTGCACTTCCACTAAATCCGCCACCCATTGATCATCTAAACCTCCTACGATCACGGGTACGGTCGGAAAACGACGACGTCGAGGTTTATGTAACGTATAGGCCAAATCCCGTTCCAAGACCCGTTGGGCTTTTTTCAAAGGGAGACGATGGGCTTTGGCAAACCGTTGCACGCCTCCTAAACTGCCGGGGGTTCGAGGATCGTGGTAACGATTCAACCATGATTGGGAGACCTTTTTCTTTCGAGGGGCCATACGTTCTGGCATTCATTCCATAAGGTCGGTATGGTGGGGACCGTGTGGGGATGCGCCTTTTGAATGATTCGATACCATCGCCATGCGTTCGGATGGGCTTTTAACCATAAGGCAAACACCACCCATCGATACAAGCTGCGGTCGACGTGGGTTTCTTCAAAGATCTGGAGAGGATGTGTGTCCTCGGGACAAGGGGGTATGGGGATTTTGCACCGGGTTGGTGATCATATAAGACTTGGCAAAGGGTTTGATGACATTGCCATTGCCCCAGGGACAAGACAGAATCCCACGCATAACACACAGACTCCATGGACTAAATAAATAAAAAAATTTATTCCTACTCCTTTATACATTTAAAAGAGTCGTCCACAGGTGATGGTCTCTAGACCTTTCTGCCAGTTCTCAACACTGTCACTGTACTTAGGGGGTGGTGGAGCTGGGGCTACCATCATTTCTTGACGGTTCTTCAGATCTTGAATTTCTCGCAACAATTGTTTCTCATAATCTGTCAGGGGCCGGTCCTCTTTCCTTCGGTCTGGAGGTGGCGGGCCAGGGATGTCTACTCCATGTTTGGGATATCCTTGAGCATCACGGTTGGGCGGTTCAGCGAGTGGATCGGCTTTTTTGGGGGGATGGTCATGAAACCAACTCCAGTACTTGGGACCCAAGGGTTGATCGGCCCACCGGAAGAAGCCACACTTTTTCTTGGAACAATTCAGAAACAAGCGATCGGGGTTCTGAGTCGAATGGCTCTCTTGAAGCGTAGCGGGTTCACGGCAAAAGCATTGCAAACAACACCACATGTCCAACACTTCTGGATGAGGTTGACTATACACGGCTTTCATATACTCCAGAGCTTGATCTTGTCCACAAAACAGCAAACACGGTTGCATGGGACATTTCACATAAGGCCATCCCTTTTGAGATTCTCGGGCCTCCAAACGCACGTCATGGCAAGGACATACCATAGTGTCCACCGAACTGGGAGGATCTTTGTCATACACGGTCGTCAATGTGAATTGTGGCGTCGATTGCTCCACCATGTCATTCAGTTCTTTCATCATGTCTTCCACCGCAGCTCGGGTGTCTTCTACCACTTCGCATACCACAGGATCACAGTCCACATTCTCTTTCTTTTTCTTCTTCCCCGCCGGGTGTACGCTTTGCTTTCTCTTCCGATCGACGGACATCGTGCTCAAGATTTTCACCCACCCCATGCCTTTTTATACCCATGACCCTTGGCTGTCATTGGTCAGCTTATCCTACCCATATAAAGACTTCTCATCTTCCCATTGGTCAGCTTTTCCCTATCCAACTAAGATCCTCTTGTCTTCCCATTGGTCCGTTGTCCCTATTTAAGGAGCTCCCTTGGTCCCTGAGTCGTCATTCTCAAAGCATGCCCCCCGACATTGACACGATCGGAGAACACGATGTGGATGCCTTGGAACTGCAGATTGGCCATGGACATGTGGTGTACACCGGGCGAGCCAGAGGTACGGACGAACTCGTCGAAGAACTGGGTAAACAGTTTGGGATGCAAGTAGAAGTCCTAGTCCCCCCGAACCATCCTCGAGCTACCTTCATCAGTCCTTCCACCGTGGAAGTTTTGATGCTGGCCAACCCACATCTTCACCAGGCAGCTGAGAAACTAGGCAAACGAATGCCCAGTCATTTTTACACCCTGCAATTGCTGCAACGCAATTATCAAATTGCCAAAAAAGCCCATACGATCTATGCCTTTGGCATTTTGGAACAGGATCATAAACGCGTGAAAGGAGGCACTGGTTGGACCGTGCAATTGGCCATGGATCAAGGCAAACCCGTCTACCTCTTTGATATACCCAGTCAATCATGGTACCGCTCGGACCATTACTACCAAGTCAATGAGAAGGCCGCCACCCTAGTCACAGGCAGTCAATTTGTCCCTTGGGGACCCAAAAAGCCCACCCTTCATCAAAGCAGTGCTATCGTGCTGTCTCCCCGAGAACATTGATCAATTACGCCTGGAGCTCGAAGACTTTCATTTGTAATTGTACATAGCTTTCTTTTTTAGTTTTTATTTTTCAATCTGTACATAGCCTTTTCAATTTTTTTTTACTTTTTATTTTTTCAAACTGTACATAGCTTTTTTTTATTTTTCAAACTGTAGTTATCTTTTTCAATTGTAAATAGGTGCGCCCCACCCGCGTGGCAAAGAACACAGACAACCATTTGTAAAAAACATCAACTCTTTTTTAATTAAAAATTTTTAAAAACTGACATCACTGAGTTTGCACGTGGATTATAAATAGTTGGTCTTGACTCACAGTAGCCTTGACTCACAATACAAAACTCAACAGGAATAAAATGTTCAATCTTCTAACACGCGATTCACTGTCTCCACCACCTCCTTCTCCATGTCCTCCAACCATCGCCTCTCCTCCTTTCGCTGCTTCTCCATCTCCTGCCAGCGTTCCCCCGCATGCACTCTTGGCAGGTTGGCAGCCAAGTAATGGTTTAGTTCCTTAAAGTCCAACAAACTGATTATCCAAAAGGTGTCATCCATCGTGTACACTAAACGCCGACAAATAAACGGAATGATCCTCGTAATGAGCGCCTTGTGCAACATCTTGGTGATCACTGGGTGTGGCAATCCACGGGGGTGCCCATTCTCCGTTTCCACCAAACACAGGACAAACATACGAATAAATGCCGCCACGCGATGTTTGTTGAGGGGGCGCCACGCTTCTTCCCGCCTTTCATACACCCTCCTCGTATGGCGGTCCAACGGTGTCAACTCCGGTCCCACTCTCCTCCTCAAACTGTCTCCTCCACTCACATTTATGTCGCTGGCTAGGGAGCCCAAGGGCCTTCTCGTTTCGGACATTTTCCCTCTCCTCAACAGACAAAACTTCACTCAGCACGAACTCAAAGCTAGGAGTGACGTCCTCGGGCCTCGCTTGACTTATATACCCCGATCCGCGCAATGCCTGATGGTCCATCTAAGGAGGGGGGAGGGGGGTCCCCCCACCCCTTCCCCTCCCAAAGCATGATGGGGTCTTTCTCTCATTGGACCATTCCCTCCCACGTGACCCCTTTGTTTCTCTATAAAAAAAACCCCTGTCCCATTCCATGTTTCACACCCATGGATGATCCAGTCCTCAGTCCAGAAGCCCAACAAGTGATTGATCGTCTACGAGCCTTGTTGTCTCAGCTCGAAAAAGACTTGGAGGAAATCCGCTTCAAAGCTTCTTATTTTGAACTGCTTCGACTTCATAGTCAAAAACACCTCAGTCGTAACGAATTGTGTTTATTAACCTTGAAAAACTTCTACCAGTGGTGAATGGGCGACAAAGCCGACAAGATCAGTCCTGAAGCCCTGCAAATCCTACAACGTTTGGGAGAGATCCGAAAACAAATCCACGACCTGGTCCAACCCTTGCGTTACCAACTGACTTATCAAGAATTGTGCCGACTCCGCCACGAAGGTATCATCACCCCCACCGAATTTCAACTCTTGATCAATCCACTCTTTGATCCTTTCGCCTGATGGCTTCATCCAAACCATGTGTCATCTCTTCGACACCTGTCACCAATTATGCCACGTTGAGGTGCTGTGGTCAACCTTGTCATGCCGGTTGCGCCATCGCCTGTGACAAGCCATTCCCAAAGAAGCCTCAGATCCTCACTTGTCCTAGCTGCCAACACGTCATTCCTCTTTCCGTCCTTGAAGTCACCCCTCTTCAACAATGGAAAGAAGACCCTGAGTTTGTCCAGCACGTCAAGGACACTTGGAAAGACAATCCTTTATGGTATGGCCTTTGTTATGAAACGAGGAGGTCATGGAAGGATACTGGGGAGAACTCCGAGATCCCTATGATAACCGCAAAACCCTCTACTTTCTGGGTCACACCAAAAGCCAAGCCATTGGACGCATGAAAACCTGTATCATCTTCTCGTAAAAAGGACATTGGACTCCTATTTTTTTTTTCTACTTGTTGTCAAACAATAGGAATGACCAATAAAGCATGTTCCATGACACTTTGTTGTGATCTTTATTAAATGATTCTCTACATAACACAATCGACTATTCATGTTCGTTGACTTTTTCTGGAGAGTTCAAGGGTAATGATGGTTCTGCCTTGTTTGAAAGGAGCCGGCTGTCCATTGGCTGTTTGAATGTCCATGGCAATGCTGTCAAAGATGGTTTTGCCAAGAGGAAAATACATCCGTTGCGTGGTATCAAATTGATGATCGGTATTGCCGGCATCCAAGGTACGTAAAAATCCTTTTTGTTGATTTCCCACAATGCTCTGTGCAACCAGATCCGTGTAAATCATCAATTGTTGTTGCCCTTGTTGCGGTTTGACCGTTTGGGTGCTGGGAAATGGTTGTCGACTGAGATTCGGACCCAAGAAGAAGTAATAATTGAAATCGGGGTGGGTAAAGCTGACGGACACATGACCAAAAGGTGGATATTTGTTGGCAGGACCGACGGTTACTTCCCATTTATGGCGATCGTCGTAATCCACGATATTTTTCACCAGATAATTTTTTTCTTGGACGATGCGTTCACTTGGCGTTCCATCTTTCACCAGTCCCATCAGGCCGGCCAATTTCCATTCCATTTCAAATTGCATGTTGGCTGGAATGAGTACATACAACGAATCTAATTCGGGGGCGATGCCTGTATTGGTAATTTTCACGTAGGGTTGAGCCAGGTTGAGAGCGGCTAGTTGTTGTCGTTTAGCCTGATCGTCCACGTCCATTTTGGTTATATCCATCATGACTTCCATGTGTTGTTTTTCCATTTCGTACGCGATGGCGATCCATGCTTCTTTCAAATTGTGGTAATACCCTGGGGGTAAATGGATTTGTTTGGTGACTTGAATGGGAGCCGTTCCATCCGCACGTTTTGGTATGTATCTGATATCTGTTTTCATCCAATGTTTTTGACTATCTTCTTGCGTTCAATTCTGCTTGGTTTGATCTTCCAATTGTTGATTAAACCCCGGGTGTGAGATATGAACCAAGGCCGCTTCCCAATCATCTTCCACCAAATAATGGGAATGAGGAAGTCTGGCAGTAAATTTTTGTCCCGTGCCTTGTGCTTGATCACTGATAAGGGTGATGTACAAACTCATGGTCACAATCACCACCTAACCCCTCTGGTTGCCTTTTTATACCTACCCCCACTGTAAAAATTGGACTTTGGACTTTGAGCCCGCTTTTTCTCAGCGGTCCTGCGCCCACGATCGATTTTTCGGACTGGTCCGCGGTTTCCCACCCTAGCCAGAGGATACGTCATGTCCGCGTCACGAAATGTCCTCTCTTTTCTTTATCTGAGCCTGCCATCCCTTTTTGCCACTGGTCAGCGGTTTCCCACTCCAAATCACGTGACCTCCGCATTTCCGGTCACTTCTGGTTTAGGTCATGTGACTTCCGGTTCCGGTCATGTGACTTCCCCTTGAGCCCACTATCCTTATGGGCAGTGGTTTCCGTTACTAGGGGCAACCCAACAACCAATCAGAAGCCTCGCATCAAAACGAGGTAAAGTGTGCCAGACGGGCCCAGATTACTACTTGCCTGTTAAATATGTGGCCAAAGTAATTCCCATTTTTTTGATGTAGCTTTATTTCCCTTTTCTATTTCATGGATATTTTTCAAAAGTCGTAAAAAACTAGAAAAATTCGGAGAGCATTCCTTTTGTTTACAGGTCCAAATGTGATACTTAGCAACTAAAAAAGCAAAATTTATTGGAAGTCTTAATTTTGACGTATCCTGTCTCATACCCAGCGCAGTATCTGCTCGTAACGACATGTTCTTAGTTAAAACCTGGCAAGTTTGGAGCCATAAAACGTGATTATTCCAAAGCAACTGGGTACTTTCGCAGTTCCAAAATAGATGAAAGAGAGTTTCAGTTTCCCTTTTACAGAAAGTACATTTATCGTTGTCACTAAGACCGATCTTATACAGAAAGTCGTTTGTTGACAGGCGACGACGCAAAAATTTGAAATTAAAAACTCTAAGCTTCGAACTTTTAGTACGCTCGAAAGCCAATAGATAGACAGATTTCCAGTTCATCTCATGATCCTCCTCTGGCTCCGGGCAAATCTCTCTGCACCATTTCCCTTGGCTCCGAAGATGTTGCTCGCTTTTTCTTAAAACCAGCTTATTGTATATCAATTTAGAGGATTTAGCTACTGCGCAAGAATTATGAGAACAAGGAGCGGTAGTTGCTCGAAGAAGAACCCGTGTTTTGTCTGCGAAGACATCTAGCTGCTGCAATAATTCCAAAAAAATTAAGGGGTCGAAGTTGGAGGTCATATCTGCTTTCAAAGGAAGAAGGTGAAAAAAACTTGTCGGAGTTATCAATTAAATGCCTGATTTCGGTTATACCTTTAAGGAACCAATCTCTGCAAAAAACAGGTTTTATGTCTCCTCCTTTCAACCTAAATGCATAATCCCCAAATGCTACTTTGCCTGAGCTCTGTTTACTGGGCCACAATAAATATCACACCCGTTATTGGAGTTAAATGGCTATGGGCAAATGGTGAGGGCACTGAGGCGAATTGTACCATAAGGGTGATGATAGGAACTGTTCCTTCGTTGCTACTTTATCTTCAAAAAAACTTCTGACCAGATTGCCAGAAGTTCTTTAACAAAGGGATCTGATACCCTTATCAAGTTACTTGTATCTGTTTTATTTAAATTCCCCCCAAAAAAATCGCTTTACCGCCATATTCCGCCAAGTTCCGCGTCAAAGAAAAGCTTCCAATGACCATAGTTTTCGTTATCCAGGTACTTTTTCACCCAAACAGCTTTGAGAGATCTATTGAAAGATATTATGTCAATCATCTTGATTCCTCCTTCAGGGTAGTCATTTATCATGACATTTCTTTTTATTTTATCTACTTTATCGCTCCACAAAAATTTGTGGAATAGTGAGTTGACTTCTTGAATTGCGTCATAGTATGTAGGGAGGGGAGAGAGAATATACACTAACTGCGATGCTACAAGGCTTTTTAAGACCATCACTTTCCCCAACAAGCTAAGTCTGCGGAATTCCCAACACCCCAAGATCGCTTGCATTTTCTCCAATTTTTCTTTGTAATTTTGGGAAACAGTTATCTCGGAATCAGTTGAAAGCCAGACACCAAGAGCCTTAACCTTCTTAAAGGGCCATTTGAAGTTTTTTTTTTTCTGGGCACAACCTAAGATTGCAGTTTGTTTTGGAGCCCATCCACAGAGCTTCTGTTTTACCCCAGTTGAGTTTGAGACCAGACATTTTACCGAAATCATCTAGCAGTTTCAATGATTCTCGAAGGGATTCTTCAGAGCCATCTAGGATAAGCGTCGTATCATCGACATATTGACTCAGCTTAATTTCCTCACCACAGACAGTTAAACCTCTCAGTAGGTAATTTCCTTTGCTTTACGAACATTTTCCGCCATTATCTCAGCTGAAAGAATAAACAGATAAGGCGACAAAGGGCAACCTTGCCGGACTCCTCGCCTAAGGTCAAAAAACTTGCTTTCCCACCCATTATTTAAAACACAACTTTCAATGTCTTGATAGAATAATTTTATCCATTTTTGAAAAGATAAGCCAAATTAAAGCCGAAATGCTGGAGAGTTCTTTGTATAAAAGGCCATTCTAGAGTATCAAAGGCTTTCTCAAAATCGAGAAAAAGCAGGAGCCCAGGAATATTTTTCGCTGCAGTATATTTAATTACCCCATCAATTAACCGAATATTCTCTCCAATGAATCTGTTTTTAGTAAATCCAGTTTGATCGTGGGAGATGAGTTTCTGGAGAAATGGTTTAATACGATTTGCCAATGCTTTCTTTGCAATCTTGTAGTCACAATTTAGTAACGTTAAAGGCCGCCAGTTTAATTAGATTAAGTTCCGCATCTCTTTTTAGGGATAGGTTTAATAATTCCCCGTCTTTGTGATATCGGAAGTTTACCATTTTCGTGTGAGTAATTTAATGCATCAATCAAAATATCTGCCAACTCGTTCCAAAATACCTTATAAAATTCACTGGGTAGACCATCCGTTTTAGGGGTTTTAGCAGAATCTATGTCATGTAACGCCTTAAGACACTCCTCTTTCTTTAGCAGGCCTTCACATGTAGCTTGTTCCACATCGTTCAAGGCTTTTGGACTTTCTTGCAATGGAAAAACATGACTCAAATGATCTCCGCCTTCTATTCTTGAACTGTATAAATTTTTATAAAAAGATTCACATTTGTTTAGAATCTCGTTATCTGTGTATATGAATTCGTTGTCGTTAACCTTAGGCTGAGATATCGTATTTTGTTTACAAGGTCGTTTTTCCAGATTGAGAAAGTATTTGGTGTTCTTCTCCCCCTCATTACACCATCGGATTTTAGATCTTAAGATCGCTCCTTTAGTTTGGTGCTCAATAATTTTCTCTAATTCACGTTTCCCTAGCTTGAAGTTTCGTCCAGATCCTTTCCTTCTCAGAATCGTCAGCGTGACAATCAATAATATGTTTTTCTAAAGCTGAAATTGACTTTTCGATTTCTTCTTGTTCTTCTGCCATTTTACGTTTTTGAAGGCGCCAAACCGCATAGAGTGCTCTCTAATCTTCATTTTCCCCCTCTCCTACAGAAGATTGGAATCGATTTTCTCATCCTTCGTATATTCGTCTTCAGTTTGTTGTATAACTGATTTGATTAGAGCAACATCAGGGCCGTAGCCAGTATGAGGCAAACCGAGGCACTTGCTTCACTCATTTTTTCGCTTCCTCAGTCATGTTTTTTTTCGTTTAGCACCCTAAATACCTAGGAAGGGAATTTAACCATGGACATTGCCTCAGTCATAATTTTAACCATGGACATTGCCTCAGTCATAATTTTTTCTGGCTACGGCCCTGAACATTTTCTGTATCTTCCAAGAGGGACGTGTTAAGTTTCCAAAAGCCATGACCCCTGTTCTTGGAATACAAGGAAACTTTTATAGTAATCATGGAATGATCTGTTTTGTACCCTGGTACAATCTCTGCATCAATAGTATTGCAAAAAGTGCTTTGGCTAACTAGAAAAAAATCAAGTCTACAGTTAACTTCAGGCCTTCTTTGACTCCACGTAAATTGGAGGAGGTCAGGTTGTAAGATAGATGAAGTTACTATCCATCTCAGGCGTCCTTTTAGAATTGATGATTCTTAGCCTGCTTCACGGACCGATTTCACTCCGAGGTTTGAAGAGAACTATCACGTGATCACAAATTTGTTGGTCGCAAGTTTATCCTGAGATCTGTAACGTGGAACATGCGATGGATGAATTTCAACTTGTAATCATCACAAATATCCCAAAATAAATCCGTTCTTGAATTGACATATTGTCCTGTATTACTTATAAACATGTTCAGGAAAATTTTAGGAAGAGTGTTATCTGAGAACATGACATGTATACGACGGTTAGTACAAATTCATTTATCGAAACGAAAGTTGAGCGTTGCCGATCTTGGGTCAGTAAACTTTGTCTATCTTGCAGTCAATAAACTTGTGATCACGCACTGATCATTTTCTTGAAAGCCGGGCAGCGAAATCAACGGTCCGTGAAGCGGACGGAAAAAATCCATTCTCACAGCACGTCTAAGAAGGATTAGAGTAATTTACGAAAACAGGACAACACAAGAGGCGGGAAATATAGAGACATGTGCCAGCGGCAAAATGATATCTACATATTTTTTGATCTTAAAACGATTTTATTTTTTTTGCTCTTCTAAAAATTAAAAGTGAGCAAAATTTGGCAGTTGGTTAGCCTGAGAAAACAGCCGACTTTTCGCGAGGTCGCCACTTGAGCCCTTGCAAAACGACGTATGAGTAACGAGCGCAGGAATTCCATACTGATAACGTGTCACTACCCAGATCTAGGTAGTGCTTCTGGTTGGAATTTCGTTTCAACCAGTCAAAAGCACTACCTAGATCTGGGTAGTGACACGCCATCAGTATGGAATTTCTGCCCTCGTTACTCAGACGTCGTTTTTGCGAGGGCAGAGGGTACGAACTTTTGAAGGACCCGGTGGTGTCTAGTCATATTGCATCAGAACGTTAGGAACTTTTATTCTTCATTTCACCGTAAGAAGTGATGTACAGTAATTCTTGGTTATGGCTCTACAAAATCGACGTACGGAGCGAGAATCAAGGTATTGATATAGCCACATACTAGGACAAATTGCAAGGAGCCAATAAACGTTCCAATGGCACTGAGCTCAAAATATTGAAAATGCCAATTGATACAAATTGGGGTTAGACCCACAGATTGAGATTCTGTTTAAGAATCTTATTTTTTGGCGTCATCTTCCCAAATTTTCGATGAACATGCCCTCCACTTTTAATTTTATTGCACCCCGATCGAATTTCGTGTCAAATTTGCTCTTAGATTCTTCCTTCCTTCCAATCCCTCTCTCTTTCTCTCTCGTCCTCTCCTGCTTGCTGGTTCGCCATTTCCATTCCCCTGAAACTTGTTCCACTTTCTTTCAAAGATGAAACGGCTGCGCGTTGTTGAATTGCAAAGAATTTAGATGACAAGAAACGAACAGAAGTGATTACAATGGGACAGTGGCTGTCTACTTTTACGAGGCCTGAACGTCGCGTTGCACCGGAACAACAAAGAAATCGTGAACTGGAAAGTCAGTTGAGATCAAAGGATCAGGAAATTAATCGGTTGCAGGACCAATTAACATCAAAAGACCAACAAATTAGTCAATTGCAGGACCAATTAAGATCAAACGACAGGGAAACTAGCCGTTTGAGGGACCAATTAAGGGAAGTACGACAGAGCAGTGCTCGAGCTTCCCCCAGCGACTGGGCCATCGATCGGAATGAAATTATAATTTACACCAAACAGCAGCTCGGGAGAGGAGCATGGGGAATTGTTTACCGGGGAAATTTTCATGGCTGTGATGTGGCTGTAAAAGAGATGTACGAAAAAATTATGTCTCATGAAACCAGGCGTGTGTTTGAGCGAGAGGTAAACATGGCTTCAAAATGCCGTCATCCTTGCCTATTGCAGTTTATTGGAGCAACTACTGATGAAAGACCATTGTTAGTGACGGATATCATGGAGTGCAGTCTAAGAGAAAGGCTTTACCCTAAGCAGTATAACAGAGACGATGACTTCTCCCCAGGAGAAGTTCCTGTTATCTCCCTTGATGTTGCTCGAGCACTCAATTACCTTCACCATATGAAACCCACGCCCATGATCCACCATGACGTCAGTAGTGCCAATGTATTGCTATGGCGACAGGGTAACAAATGGAGAGCCAAAGTCTCAGATTATGGCACTGCTAATTTTGTACGTCAAAGCTCCATAAATTATGCAGGCGCTGTGGTCTACTGTGCACCCGAGTCTATGACTGAAGACCGGGAACGACCGATCAGCGTGAAGGTTAGTACATACGCAAGTAGAAAACGATACCAATGGCGATAGGGGGTATCAATAGTGATACCAAGATCGATACCACGACGACACCACTTCAGTCTGCTTAAGAGTTTAGCTTCCGTGAAAATGCAAAAAAAAAAAAACACAGCTGAAAGCTTCTAACAAGACCATCTACATAGACAGGACTTCGATCTTTGTGAATATCTTCTAAGAATTTTAGTTCTCTTTTTAAACACAAGAGGCATTACTGATTCTGGAAGCGGTCACATGACTAGGGAAATGACACAGCTTGCCTCGAGTTTTCCTCTACTTAACGATCAGCAAATAGTGCGATCGACTTGTGTGTGGAGGGAGGGTCCTAGGTCCGAATCCAGTCTCCTGTCTTTCCTTTTTTTAAGTGCCTTACTCGAGGTAAACTCAATATTTGTTTGCTCACTACATTAATCTTTACTTGTTTCGAATCATGACATGTAGTATTCGGCTCGATTTCCAGCGCGGTTTTATGTCTCCGGGTGGTTGGGAGGAGGATGAAATATAGACTCACTAGGGTGGAAAGGAAGCCTAGACTGTCACTGGCTGTTGTTTTCTGTTCTGTATCACAAAAAGTGAGACTTTTGGGGTGCAGTGAAACGAGGTTTTAAATGACTCACACTGTCACTGATTGTTCGTCATAGGTTGATGTTTACAGTTTCGGTGTTCTCCTCTGTGAAATGTGTATCAAGGAAGAGCCAGACCCACAAAAGCGTCAATCGCAAATTACGAAGATGGAGTCGTTGGAGAACAGCACTTTCCAAGACCTCGTAATACGATGCACAGAGACAGACCCTTGGGCGAGGCCAAATATGGCGTCAGTTATTGAAGAGCTAGACATGCACCAAATAGAAGCGTGACCCGTGAACCGATGACCACTGTCTCTTTACACTACCAAAAATTGCGCAATGAGATCCTTTGATCCCTCATTATCTACGTTTAGTGAAAAAATGAAAAACATCATGGCGTACATTTGGCGTACTTAGGCTGGACGTTCGCAGGTTGAAAGACAGGGCTCAAAACTAGTTGTCTTTCCGTGCTCGTTCCTTAATTTCAGACATTTTTCACACATGACACTGTTTTCGTCGCCAATGCAGTGCAATATTTCAGGAGGCTCTTTAATTGAGCATGCATAAAATCGGCTATCCTCGAATATGCGCGCTAGGTACCCCACGGTACCTAGCGCTGAGCCCATGCCGGTCTCGCAGCCCAATTAAATTGAGTAAATTCAGCAGCGAGCACTGTAAATACTTTTTTAGGTGACCTCTTTTATAAACAAACCAATTGTAAATCATGGTTATTCTTAATCATTTTATGCATAAACTTGACGCCATATTTATGGATCAAGCGGCGCGGCAAAATGAGACCATGTATTTTGCATCATGTATTTTTGTTGTTAACTGTGTATTATCTGTGTTAATTTTTTACAGCTACAATAAATTTTAATCATATGTAATTTATCCTTGGCTTTTAGATGACAATTTCTTAATGAAAGCATTTTCTTCTCAGTTGATTACGCTTTTTGACTGATATTTTGGCGTTTCACAGTTTCCTTGGAGTCCTCGAGTTCCTACTTCTAGCGCTTTAATTGTTCGTTGAACACCTGTTTTATCCGTGCGCAGTGAGAACACGCGACCAAGTGGACTCGGTTTAGCTTCGGTTTGAAAACAGTTCAGGAACTTATCGATAGCTTGCAACACAGGGCGCAGAGGAGACATATTTGAACGTAATGCTGGCTAAATTCATCGCGCAAATCGATCTAGTTATTCGAAACAATGAACGTGACTGAACAAAGCGTCATGCTATCTAGTTACCCGTCTGGTGAAATTCTATCCACAAGACGAAAGGCCGACAATGGTTGCCCGAAGGGCGACGTTATCGGAAAGCGAAGCTTTCCGAAACGAGTTCGGCTGTTAGTTACTGGTGATACGCCCACAGTAACTGCTGTATGCGGTTTTCGTCTTGCGGCTAGAATTTCAACAGACGGGTAACTAGATAGCATGACGCTTTGTTCAGTCACGTTTATTGTTTTGAATTTGCGCGATGAATTTTGGCAGCTTGACAGTCAAATATTACTCCTCTGCGCCCTGTGCTTGCATGCGCCATGAACTGCCAGGAGAATTAGTCAAAACATTAATTCAAAATGTCTACAATAACTAGTGTAATTGAGTGAAGAAGGGGAAAGTTTACGAGGATTTGAGTTGTGGTACAGTAAGCGGCAGCCCCACTTTCCACTCAAAGAAAGCCAAGGGAGGAGAACACGCTAGAGTGACGCAAAAGTCGGCTGCTGTTTGGAAACGCGATCCGCAGCGGGCAGCGTCTTGGGAATTTTCCTCAAACCTCCGTTAATTCCGAGCCTGGCTATGCTCTCCCACCTTCTCCCAAGCATTTGCTTTCCTTTTTAGAACGCCGATTGCAAATTGCCACACAGTAGGGTCCGCTGGCATGTACAACAACAACAGCAAAATGACAACAACATCAGGGGTTTGGGTGAGGGGAGAAATGCCCTACCCTTTCTCAATTCCAAACCGATGCTATAAAAAATGAACTTACAAAAACATAAGTCAAAAGCCATCACAAAGGAAAGGTAACAACAAATATCAAAACAAATGCACAGGGAGCTTCAAAATACTTTAAACTCATAGTAAGGGAAATTTACTCCCTGGAATCAGGGATCAGTATTTTACGGCACAAGAAATGTTGCTAAGACCGAAGTAAAACATTTCCTAAGATTGGTTTTGTTTCTCGGATGGCCAAGGATAGTTAGCTGGTTTAAAAATCATTCCGCCAAATAATTAGTTCTCTGTGTATGCACAAAAGAATATCCACAAGCAAAACGCGCTTATTTACCGGTTCCAAAACATATCACCTGTTTGTCACCGTTACTGGAATTTAATCCATGGTACAAAATAAACAAAAATTCCTCGGGAAACGTTTGGAAATTATGCCTTATAATAATAATAATAATAATAATAATAATAATAATAATAATAATAATAATAATAATAATAATAATAATGTAATAATAAAGACTTTATTTAATGAGGGTAACATAATTTACTGGTTGCCCAGTCTAGTTTACAATATGGCCCTCCCTAATTTAACATAAAACAGAAAAAAGAAAAATATATATGACACGATTAAAAGCAGATCGAACCTAATTAACTACATACTATATTCTAATGACTAATAAATCAAAATTTGAACTTTATACTAATAAGATCTGAAAAAGGCTGCTAATTTCAAAGTGTTCTTAAATTAAATAGAAAGTAGATATTTCAAATCTGTTGCGGCTTTGGACGGTATAACGAAAAGAACAGAAACAAAAGAGAACCTTGGATCGAATGTTGCCCAGTGAATAAAGCAAGGAGAGCTCTGTGAGGTAACATCACAGAAAGTCTCCACCCAGGTCCTAAAAGGCGCGAACGTGGTCTGGACTTTGCGATTTTAGAAAGGAAGGTAGTTTTTTTTTCGCAGAAGTGGTGAGGAAAATAGGCAGATTTTATTTAGCTGGAAAGCTTGTGCGATATTTTAAAAATCTGCGAAAGACTCTAGATCTCGCCTTAATATCCGTAGCAAAGAGCAACTACAATCTCTATTAAAATGACAAAAATAATTTTGTAGATACATTACTTCAACGGCTAAAATTAATCTTGCAACCCAACAAAGCCAAAGGTGACAAAGGCTAGACACCTTAACAGCTATTTCAAGGAACGTTGGGAAAGAATAGAAAGATTCAAGCCCGTTGTAGTGACGACAAGACTGCAAGGTGATATGGGCGTTGCATGAACACATTTGCAAAATCAGAAACTCCTCACTCAAGTGAAAATCAAACAATAAGGCAATCATTGAACACTTCCATTTGTTTTTTTTTCTTCATCCTACCGCACTTACAGTAGCGAAACTTGTCATAACTAACCATATCACCTTTCGATCTTGTCGGGTAATCCGGAAACCTAAAATCCGACGTTTATGGGCTGAATAGCTATCTAACAATAGTGCTGACACAAAAACAAACAAGAATTTGAAAGGAAGATTTAAAGGTTTGCGGGAAACGCAAAATCATTCACCAATAGCTCGAGATTTACTCTTTATGGATCAGTAGGTCACCAGCACCGGGCAAAGTTAAATTGTGTCTTATCAGATATATTTTGATCAAAAGAAACGAACTTTGCATAAAACGTTCAATTAAGGGAGAGCTCTATTTTTAAGCTGCGACCAGTGGAGGTTGTCTTTGGCCTGCCACTTTTGTGTACTTATGGAAGCCGCATATATAATTGTGTTCTTTAAATTTGTTATACTCTTCAAGAAATAATACAGCCAGGCTACATTTAGTAGCGGATCTAGAACTTCCTGTTATAGTAGGAGGGTTTCCAAAAAGCGGGCGATGAAATTCTACCATATTAGTTTTCGAAAAATAATAGGTGGGAGGGGCGAAGACCCCGGACCCATCCCCTAGCTCCACCACTGAATTATTCAAAAGAAATGGTGTAGCATTCCCTTACAGTGTTACTAATGTAACGGGCAGACTGCTCTGGTAACAAATGCCTCACCGTGGGAACTACCGAGCTACTTGCCATATGACCAAAAACACCAGGGGATTGGAACGACTAAGTTACAAAATCTTGGAGCTGATGGAGCTCTACGTTTCGGAGTTGTACTTAATTTTGCGACAAACAACCGGCAATTTTTTTATGGATTTTTAATCCGTCTCAGTTCACGTGCATGGACCAAGTAATGATCACCAGATGTTCAAACAAATTCTCCTTATTTGTACCACTAGAAATATACAGAGGTCTGAGTTAGGAGAGTATGCATGTCGATCACAGGGCTTTAAGGGTGAAATGTGATACTTCTCCAACACAGGTCAAAAAGTACATGAAGTCGAAATAAACATCATTTCATTCTTGACGTAATATGCCATACTACGTCAAGAATGAAATGACTCGGCTGGGTGCACCAGATAACTTGCGTTAGTATCATGAGCTATCAGCGCATAAGTTATGCCGAAATTCTGAGATATAACTTTCAACTTCTCAAGGAAGCAAAAGGGATAAAAGCTTCAGCTACATGTTGTTTCGAGCTTAGCAAATAAGCAGTCCGGGAAACTGCACGCAAAATACAGCTTTGATCGGGCGGTGCTTTTGAAGCACATGTAAACTTCACCGGCCGGGTGCCATAAACTTCTTCAAGGGTCTCAGAGATCAATTCTGTAGAGACAAGATCCTTACTGCGATATGTCGGAGAGAAGAAGGTAAGATAGTTTTGAATGATTGGATTTTTCCTATACCTGATATCAAAAGGTTTTCTTTTCATCTTTTTGACAGCGAGAGTCTCTAAATATCTTAGATTCCGGATTCTGCTCTGTGGATTCGGGATTCCATGCCTATGGTTTCCGGTTTCCAAACACTCTGATATTCCGCATTCCAACTGAACTTTAATTGAAGTTTGGTTTTCGTTCGCCTTCCTCCATTAATTGACCTCAAAGTACGACGTTGTCTATGCATAGCAGGGAATATTATTTTCTTTTCGAGATATCAACATGTATGTATTCATATGCATATGCATCAACATGTACTTTACTGAATACAATTTATGTACCAAAGAGAAGTTATTTTTCTTTCTTTCAAACTGTTAGCAAAACCACTCTGGCCACCAATTTCACGTGAAAATACCCAGGAAATATGGGACATTAACGCATGAAAACGTTATATCTTCGTCGCAAATGAATGTCCGACCCGTTCCCTCCATTTATTTTTGTTTGTTTGTTTTTCAAAATGGGCAGGGTCGGAGAAGTAAAGAGGAGGGCAGACTATTTGAAAAGCGAGGTGTTTCAACTATTAAGACCAAAGTTAAGTTGTCAGTGTAAATGAAATGGTTTAGCGTAAACAAGAAACGCGTTGTTCTTCGCCCTAACAAGCTTACACCCTCCAACCTTTGTGGAAGTGACTGATCTGTCACTTCTTGGTGGTCATCATCAGTTGGCATCTCAGCTTCGTTTCATTTTCGCTGTCATCTTCTATATGATCAAAGGAGACTGCAACAGTCTCAGAATATTAAACTTGGATCCTCTGGACACAAGCAAACATCTTAGAAACTCACTGATCCTTTCAGAAAACATCACTTTTTAAAGCGGCTTTTAGAAATCTTGCAATTAAACTAAGCCCAAAAATTAAACTAATTACTAAAGAGCTATCACATACGATGGCAAAAAGATCTTAAACCGGGATCTAAGAACAGCTTTAGAGTTCCCTCTCTTGATCAGTACGTCAACCACACAATTAACGGCCACAATTCAGTTGTATCGCCCTTAACTGAATCATCTTGATCAAAGGGACAAAGCTTACGAAAGTACTTGGAAAATCTCTATTTTGAAGGCTAGAATAACTTCATCGAGACTTCAGCAACTAGCAGGAGTCGTGTTTCGCCTGTCATTCTACATACTACACATGCTCTTTCGGTACATGACTCTGAACAACACACCACATTATTATTTACATTTAACAAAAACTATTACGTACCTTTCCATCTTAATGAAAGCATTTTCTTCTTAGTTGATTACGCTTTTTGAAATATTTTGGCGTTTCATAGTTTCCTTGGAGTCCTCGAGTTCCTATTTCTAGCGCTTTAATTGTTCGTTGAACACCTGCAGTGAGAATACGCGACCAAGTGGACTCGGTTTAGCTTCGGTTTGAAAACAGTTCATAATAATAATAACAATAATAATAATAATAATAATAATAATAATAATAATAATAATAATAATAATAATAATAATAATAATAATAATAATGATGTAATAATAAAGACTTTATTTAATGAGGGTAACATAATTTACTGGTTGCCCAGTAGTTTACAATATGGCCCTCCCTTATTTTACATAAAATAGAAAAAAGAAAAATATATATGACACGATTAAAAGCAGATCGAACCTAATTATCTACATACTATATTCCAATGACTAATAAATCAAAATTTGAACTTTATACTAATAAGATCTAAAAAAGGCTGCTAATTTCAAAGTGTTCTTAAATTAAATAGAAAGTAGATATTTCAAATCTGTTGCGGCTTTGGAAAATATAACGAAAAGAACAGAAACAAAAGAGAACCTTGGATCGAATGTTGCCCAGTGAATAAAGCAAGGAGAGCTCTGTGAGGTAACATCACAGAAAGTCTCCACCTAGGTCCTAAAAGGCGCGAACGTGGTCTGGACTTTGCGATTTTAGAAAGAAAGGTAGTTTTTTTTAGCAGAAGTGGTGAGGAAAATAGGCAGATTTTATTTAGCTGAAAAGCATGTGTGATATTTTAAAAAGCTGCGGAAGACTCTAGATCCTGCCTTAATATCCGTAGCAAAGAGCAACTATAATCTTTCAAAATAACAAAAATAATTTTGATGTATATACAAGGCTAAAAAAGATAAAAGGGGGGGGTATAAACAATTAAAAGGAACCAAACGTTTTCGACAAGTATGTCATCATCAGGGTTAAAAGGCCGTTCGTGATTTGCATGGTTTTTATACTCAGGTTATTCCCGAAGGGAACAACTGCGCAACATAGCAATTAACTTGTTTGTTCAAAGTTGGGCTCCTTTGTTGGATAATTAGGCCCTCGATGATCTTTCTCTTAAAATAAGATCTTGCTGAACAAAGGACTCTCCACTGGAATGAGTGACTTGGGTTTTCCAAAAGGTGACGTGCTGGTTCCGAGGTGTGGCAGATATTTGAATGTTCAGTTATTCGCACTTCAAAATTTCGCATTGTTTCACCTACATAGTTTTCTCCGCATGAGCATTCTCCTTCGTAAATAACGTGGGACTTGTGAAGGTTTTTGTCCTTGAGGCTGAATAGACTTTTGATTTGTCTAGTTTGTAGGAACTACCGAGCTACTGGCCATATGACCAAAAACACCAGGGGGTTGGAACGACTAAGTTACAAAATCTTGGAGCTGATGGAGCTCTACGTTTCGGAGTTGTACTTAATTTTGCGACAAACAACCGTCTCCGTCTCAGTTCACGTGCATGGACCAAGTAATGTTCACCAGATGTTCAAACAAATTCTCCTTATTTGTACCACTAGAAATATACAGAGGTCTGAGTTAGGAGAGTATGCATGTCGATCACAGGGTTTTAAGGGTGAAACGTGATACTTCTCCAACACAGGTCAAAAAGTACATGAAGTCGAAATAAACATCATTTCATTCTTGACGTAATATGCCATATTACGTCAAGAATGAAATGACTCGGCTGGGTGCACCAGATAACTTGCGTTAGTATCATGAGCTATCAGCGCACTAAGTTATGCCGAAATTCTGAGATATAACTTTCAACTTCTCAAGGAAGCAAAAGGGATAAAAGCTTCAGCTACATGTTGTTTCGAGCTTAGCAAATAACCATTCCAGGAAACTGCACGCAAAATACAGCTTTGATTGGGCGGTGCTTTTGAAGCACATGTAAACTTCACCGGCCGGGTGCCATAAACTTGTTCATAGGTCTCAGAGATCAATTCTGGAGAGACAAGATCCTTACTGCGATATCTCGGAGAGAAGAAGGTAAGATAGTTTTGAATGATTGGATTTTTCCTATACCTGATATCAAAAGGTTTTCTTTTCATCTTTTTGACAGCGAGAGTCTCTAAATATCTTAGATTCCGGATTCTGCTCTGTGGATTCGGGATTCCATGCCTATGGTTTCCGGTTTCCAAACACTCTGATATTCCGCATTCCAACTGAACTTTAATTGAAGTTTGGTTTTCGTTCGCCTTCCTCCATTAATTGACCTCAAAGTACGACGTTGTCTATGCATAGCAGGGAATATTATTTTCTTTTCGAGATATCAACATGTATGTATTCATATACATATGCATCAACATGTACTTTACTGAATACAATTTATGTACCAAAGAGAAGTTATTTTTCTTTCTTTCAAACTGTTAGCAAAACCACTCTGACCACCAATTTCACGTGAAAATACCCAGGAAATATGGGACATTAACGCATGAAAACGTTATATCTTCGTCGCAAATGAATGTCCGACCCGTTCCCTCCATTTATTTTTGTTTGTCTGTTTTGCAAAATGGGCAGGGTCGGAGAAGTAAAGAGGAGGGCAGACTATTTGAAAAGCGAGGTGTTTCAACTATTAAGACCAAAGTTAAGTTGTCAGTGTAAATGAAATGGTTTAGCGTAAACAGAAACGCGTTGTTCTTCGCCCTAACAAGCTTACACCCTCCAACCTTTGTGGAAGTGACTGATCTGTCACTTCTTGGTGGTCATCATCAGTTGGCATCTCAGCTTCGTTTCATTTTCGCTGTCATCTTCTATATGATCAAAGGAGACTGCAACAGTCTCAGAATATTAAACTTGGATCCTCTGGACACAAGCAAACATCTTAGAAACTCACTGATCCTTTCAGAAAACATCACTTTTTAAAGCGGCTTTTAGAAATCTTGCAATTAAACTAAGCCCAAAAATTAAACTAATTACCAAAGAGCTATCACATACGATGGCAAAAAGATCTTAAACCGGGATCTAAGAACGTAATACCTTCCAAACAGTATCACAGCTTTAGAGTTCCCTCTCTTGATCAGTACGTCAACCACACAATTAACGGGCACAATTCAGTTGTATCGCCCTTAACTGAATCATCTTGATCAAAGGGACAAAGCTGTTACGAAAGTACTTAGGAAATCTCTATTTTGAAGGCTAGAATAACTTCATCGAGACTTCAGCAACTAGCAGGAGTCGTGTTTGGCCTGTCATTCTACATAATACACATGCTCTTTCGGCACATGACTCTTAACAACACACCACATGATTATTTACATTTAACAAAAACTATTACGTACCTTTCCATCTTTACAACTGATTCACTATTGACACAATGTCGAACAGTTGAAACAGTCGAAACTGTGAGTCAGAATATTAAAACACACGTACAGCTACAGCTTGAATTTCTTAACGTGTTACCCCCTTGGGGCTTAGTTCCTGGACAAAAACTTTGAACAGTTTAGCTTCGACTTAACCTTCAAGCAGGCCGAACACAACCTCTTCTACCACAACCGAATTCAACGAGAACTGAGAGAATTCAATAGTTTCTCGCATCCTGATAACCATTTCACACGAAACGACCTATCGAGACTGACAGAAATAGTGAATTCTTGAGAATTCGACTGAATCTCACATAGGGGCAAACAGGGCGGGAACTGGAATCAACGCGAAAGACAATGGAGGTGTCACAGAGATTTGATTTTAAATCTATTTCAGTCAAAACCGTTAAACACAACTCCAATTCGACTGGGACAAGAACAGGCGCAAATCTTTTCAAATATTATAGCCTCTGAACGCAGACATTCTTTCGACTTGTTTCAAATTCCTGGATTGCGTGACGGACACTGAGGTTGTCTGCGTTGGAGACTACAAGAATATTATAGCTTATTGTTACGTGTATACCTCTACACAAGCCATAAATGACTGATAACTAATTCGCGTGCGTGTTTGTCCCAGTCGGACACGGTTATTTTTAGTTATTTTTAGTTGTGATTGAAATAAATTCCTTCAGCGAGACAACACAAAACAGTCACGGTTTGAGGGGCTCGATTGCGACTGAAATTAATTCCCTGAGAGAATAGTAAGCAAGCACGAATCACATGAGCTGTTGTCAGTGATTCAGTGATGTACGTATCCCCTGGCCTGATTAGTGATATTGGAATTCTTCTACAAAAGATATCTCAGCGAAATTAGCATCAATAACTGTTGTAGATTGTATCGCAGAAAGAGTCACTTTTACTGTTGACAAAAATCTTAATGTAATATTCGCATCCTCAAGTTACTATGATGATACAAGTTTCGACGCATTCAATGCCCAATACGACGCAAAATCAGCCATTTGAAGATCTTGATTCTTTGGGGCGCTTTCGGTTGATAAAATCATTTTGCGATATCTTATCTTTTTGTTGGAAGGGGAGGGGGTGGGGGGATACACATATCACTGGCAGCCATGTTGAAGGGGATACGCATATCACGGGGATACTCATATCACCAGAAAAGCTGGTTTTGAGACCAAAGTAGGATCAGACGTTTCGGTAAGATAGAAAGGTGTTACCGCGGGAGAGATCTTTATGTTTTTTTAAACACCTGCTTCATGCCATGCTTTATATAGTATACTGAGTAATCACCAATCCTAATGAAGCGATTGTTACATATAATTTCATCAAGTATTTCTTCTTTAGAGGACGGAGTAAACAATTTTATAGACTGTGAAGCCAACAAGGCTTTATTGTAAAAGATAAAAGATATATGAGATCGAAACAGACCGCCGACTTGTTCTAGAAAGGTAACAGGAATGTGCTTCTAGCTCGCGGTAGGGTAACTGCTGTTGAGTCTTCTTATCCATGTTGCTTTAAGAGCATTGTTTGTTATGTCGAAGTCGGGCATTCCAAGAACACCTTTTCCTTTTAGACCAACTATTGTAGTTTGTTCTATTTTGGCTTTTTTTGCGCCAAACGAATTGGCTAATTAGGCACCGTCGAGGATAGAAGCGTCTTCGATCGCTCCGTCTGTTGCGATGTAATCTACGTTGTTAACTCTTGGAGCGTATTCGATTTTTTGGATATGGCAACTAAAACTGATTCGTAAGAGACAAGTAACACGTCCTCGAGAAGAAGAGCGAAAAGAATAATGGAAAAAGGTTCTCAAACAGACGATGACACCGACCGAAGAGCTTCCCAATCACGAGGAAGACGCCACGCTAAAAGACCTTGACGTCATCAAGAATAAGCTAGAAAGCTCGCTTCTTCTCAAATCAGCTCTTGAAGACCTAAAATAAGACATTACTAAACTTACAGCAGGAAACAAGCAACTGACAGAAAGTTTAAAATCGACAACAAAGGAAATCCAAGAGATGAAAAATGCTACCGCGGCGACTGAAAAGGTCATAGCTTCTTCACTCACCAAAGAAAATAATGGTTTAAAGGTTAAAGTCCACACATTAGTATGTCGTAACATACGTCTCGAAGCTCCTCAGTCCAGCTAAAGGAGTAATTTCAGAGTTTATGGTGTTAAAGATTATCCGCATGAAACTCCAGCCGAAGCTGAACAAGTATTGAGAAACGTCCTTTTCCAACAGCTTCAAATACCTGAAGAAGACGTCAACAATATGAGCTTTGAATCTCACTTTGGAAGAATTCATCGGATCTCTAATGCCTTAGTTGCTCAGTGATCAAACTAACAAACCAAAGCGTCTGCATCCGATCATCGCTGAAGCTAGCTTCTATCAAGACAAGGAGCAAATTCTCTCATACGCCAGAAACATACCAAGGGGTTCAAAGATCGGTGTCGCCAGCGATTTACCAAAAGAAATCGCCGACATGCCCAAGAAGCTGTATCTAGTCTTGAAAGCTGCTAAAGTGCAGAAGAAAAGAGCTTTCTTTAATGTCGACAAACTCATTATTGAAGGACAAGTTTATCAAGGAAAAGAAACTAAAGACCTTCCTCCGAACGGTAAAGTAATGGTATATGATTAGTTAGCTGCTGTTAAATGAATAGTTTCTTTTCTTGCTCCAAGAGTTGTTCCGTTAGAACGCCTGTTTATTTAGCATCAGGCCGTTTAAAGGGTTCTCATAGGTTTCAAGAAGAGAGTTCCCTATTTCGAACAGCTTGTGCTCTTGTAGTTGAGTGTTGAGTGTCCCAGTATAGCTGTTTAATTTACCTGTTTAGTACTCACTCAGATACTGCCATAGATGTATTTCCTTTCAGCTTAGTCTTTCATGCCTTTTGTGTTCGAAAAGAATCGCCGAATTATATTACTTAACCTACAATAATTCTTCCAGCAAAACAAGATTCGGGGCACTTGCGCCTTCCTAGCTTGTTTCTGAGCTTTCCCTTTCAATCCTAGAGTCAGTTAGTTATGGAGACATCAGTTAAGGTGATTCTAACTTCTGAATCTCTGGGTGAAATCCTGTGGTGTGATCATTCAAATGAAACCTCTTCAGCAGTACTTAAACATATATGAAATTTGGGATTCGTCTCAGTGAATTTTAATTTTAGGCAAACTTGGGAGTGAAAGGGTTAAAGGCATATTTGTGTAAGCTAATACAGGTTGATCTGTCGGGCGGTTTTAGCTGAAACTTATGGCCGCCAGAAATCTCTAGTAAGTCACTGCAATTCATCCGAATACTCCAGACAATTTAGGCCATCCGAACAGATATTCCCCGAAAAGAAACCGTTTAATGCCCCTGAAGATTTTTTGCATTTCAAAAATTGCTAGTCAACATCTTCCTCAATGAAACCTATAGAATTTTTGCTTCAGCAAATCCATGTTGGGCTGTTCCTTTCAGACTCTCCCTTTGTTCTTTAAACGTCAGAGGTTTAAACCAAGCTAGGAAGAGGCGGCGGGTGTTTAGATGGCTCCATAACCAAAAATTCCACGTTGTTTTTTAACAATTATAATCTTTCAAAATCAAGGATTCACTCCTCCTTTAGATATATTACTTCAGCGGCTAAAATTAATATTGCAACTCAACAGAGCCAAAGGCTAGAAACCTAACTATACAGCTATTTTAATTAACGTTGCGGAATCGATGCTTCAAGCCCGATTTCATGACGACAAGTCTGCAAGGTGATAATGAGCTTTGTATCAACACAAGTTCAAAATCAGAAACTGCTCACTCAAGTGAAAATAAAACAAGAAGGCAACCATTAACCCTTAACTTATCTTATGTTTTTGATCCTACCGCACTTACAAAAACGAAACTTGTTGTAACTAACCATATCACCTTTCGATCAGTGTCAGGTAATCCGGAAACTTTAAAATCGGTCTTTTATGGGCGGGCTGAACAGCTATGTAACAATAGTGCTGCAGAAAAACAAACAACAATTTGAAGGGGAAGATTTAAAAGTTTTTGGTAAACGTGAAATCATTCACTCAAAGCTAGAGATTTGCTCTTTAGAGATTAGTAGGTCAACAGCATCGGGCAAAGTTAAATTGGCATAAGGCTGTCACTTTCATGTACTTAATGGGAAAGGCATACAGAACTTTGTTCTTACATGTTATAATCTTCACGATGTGATCAGATCAAATAATACAGCCAAGAAATACTTAGTGCGGATCCAAAACTTCCTGTTATAGCCGAGGCAATTGTGCAAAAAGTGGGAGGATGAAAATCTTCCAGAATATCAAATATTTCGACCCTCCAGGCCTAATATCAGCTTTGAAAAATTAGCGGGGGGGGGGGGGGAGTCCCCGGTACCATCCTCCAGTTCACCTACTGAATTAGTGTTAAAGATCGCCGGTCAGATTTTCAAAATTTTACGTTTCCGCTCTTTGGTTAGATAAGGTATAATGTATCAGTCAATTCCAAGCGAGATCATTCCCCCCCCGGGCAACCCCCGGGCATTTGACCTCCTTTCTTGCCCAAATGGTGGGGAATTTGACACGAACAGAAGCCCGGACCGTCGGGCATTTGACCGTCGACAAAATGTTGGTCAGCGGTTAAGATTAAAAGTTATCTTGTGCTTCATATAACGCCTTCAATAGTTGTCTTTCCTTTAAATAAAGTCAGAGCGTTCGTGTTCTATTCATCACAACCGTGGATGTAATATTGTTATAACAAATTGTGAGAATAGATAATGACAGCAAAAATTTATTGTTACGAGAGGATTTCCTGTCTGGAAACCCTTGCCCTCATTAGTTAAAAGTCTGAGCGTACGTGCTTTATTCATTTTTTGCTAAGTCATGATGAACTTTGTACTTGCGGTGTATGAATAATTTCTTTGTTTGATATTCAAGTTTTGATATTCATAATTTCTTTGTCTGATATTTCTACTTTTTATATAGAAACGTTTGTAATACATTAAATCCTTTCAAGTAGAGAATCTCCCTGCTTGTCAATCAATTTATAGGAAACACTATTTAACTTTCATTCTTTAAGTTGTCTCGTTTCACGAGTGGGCGTATTTATTAATATTTAAAAGTGACTTGTACTTTGTACCTAAAACATAACAAAAATTGCCTTAATGTGTGTGTTCAACGTATCTTTTCCAATAAAATTAGTATAATGAAGCTACTAAAGAGTGTTCATCTAGTGTACACAAGAAAACCCCTACTCACAATGACATTTCAGCCCCGACTAGTGGGGCATTTGACCGTGCAACTGGCTCGCATAGTGGGGATTTTGATCGGACATTTTGAAAAAAGTCAAATGCCCGGGGGTTTGCCCGGGGGGGGATGATCTCGCTTGGAATTGACTGATACATAAATCTTAAACTTGCCGAAAATTTTTTCCAAAATCATGATATGGAAGCCCAGTTCATAAATACTTAAAGATGTCATAATTCAATAATTCCAATTAGGCGTCCAGCGGCCTGTTACATGTTGCTATCTTTCGCGGGGAAATTCATCCGGTATCTCGAATTATTGTAAATTAATATGTCCTTTTCCTTTTCCTGTGAATTTAATACACTGCTTTGTCCCAAGACTCTTTAGGGAGTTACCACGTTGTGTTCTATTGGTCGGCGGCATGACCACGTTGATAACTGCTTTAACCCTTTTACTCCCACTAGAGTGCCTAAAATCAAAATTCAAGACAAATCCTTAATTTCATTTTGAAAAATACTTAAAAATAAGTAGTACCACGTGAAAGTACTGCTGAAGAGGTTTCATTTAAATGGTGACACCATAGGATTTCATCCACAGACTCAAAAGTTAGAACGAACGATTAAGCTTCGAACTGACGGAGCCTTGACTGTTTGGAGTTGTACTTAATGTTGCGGCTGGTCTTTATACTTTTAACAACGCCAAGGGTTATCAAACCGCAACAATCAATTTTTTTAATCCGTCTTAGCTCACGTTGACCGAGTTCCCGCGTGGGATTACCGAATCGAAATGATCGTGAATACCTGTTTTTTATGTTATGTCGTTTAAGCTTTAATATAGTGACCGCTATTTAACTTCTCCTCGCAAAATCACAATATCGGATACTGCAGTATAGTAAAGGAGAAATAAGGTAATGATCACAAAGATGTTCAAACAAATTCTCCCAATTTGTACCATTAACCATGATATATGGAGGCCAGTAAAGAGAATATGTATATCGATCTCGGGGCTTAAAGGGTGAACGTAATAATTCTTATGCACACAGGTCACAAAGTACATAAAGTCGCAGATACTGTAAATATCATTTCATTCTTGACGTAGTATAATAATGAAATGACTCGCCTGGTGGCACCATAGTCAGTACTCATTTGCGTTAGTATCAAGCGCTATTACTGCATAAGCCATAGAGAAGCTCTGAGACATTTCGACTTCTCAAGCAAGCGAAAGGGATAAAAGCTTCAGCTACACGTTGTTTTGAGCTTCCAGTTAGCAAATTACCATTCCGAGAAACTGCACGCAAAATACAGCTTTGATCGGGGAAGTACTTTTGAAGCACCGGAGAATGAAACTTCATCAAAGAACTCAGAGATCAATTCTAAACAGACAAGATCGTCACAGCAATATCTCAGAGAGAAGAAGGTAAGATAGTTTTGCATGATCGAATTTTTCCAGCACGTGATTAAAAAGGCTTTCTTTTCGTCCTGTTGTTAGCAAGAGACTCTCTTTAAAATATCTTTATCCTTTTTGGAAAAAAAAATAAATGACTACACTTAAATTGTGAATAATTTATTGATTTATTGATTTAAACTCGCCTGACTCTTTACTTCTATGTCAAATCTTTACTCGAGACTGATTGGTAGAAAATTTCGAGCTGAGGCAATACAAACAATATTTCAAAAGCTTCACTAAATGCTTTTGAACTGCCTTAATAGCCAAACTGACTCTCGCTGAAGTTATTTTCCTGACGGCGGTTCAGACTGAACTCATGTAACACTTGCCTCCCTTTCCAAGATTAAATTCTTGCGATCCCAGATTCGGAGACTCTATTTTAAAACCCACAGAGACGAAACGTTAGCGTAAATTTGCCGAGACTCACCAATTTTGATCGACCACTCTACACTCCCCCTTGAACTGCAAAAGCAGTCGCAAAAAGTTCTGGACATCTGCGATAACTACCAAACTGATGGAACAGACAACAGAATAACTTTCAAGTTAAAGCCTAGATCAAACGAGGACGACGAGACCACGACAGTTCAAACTCTCAGTGCAAAACAGCGTATGAGAATCAGTGGGAATGCATGAGAGTTAGAGGCCAAACGAAAGCGAGAGTTTGAGCTTTCATAGATTCCAATAAAAATTTGAGCAGGTTGAGACTCTGAGAGCGCACGGAAGTCGCCTATAGCGTACGGAGAGTTTCACGGCAAAGAAGAACGCGACTCGAGCTTTCATTGGATCTAATTAAAATTTGATCAGATTTAAACTCGGAGAGCACAGGGGAAGTCGCGAAGTGCGCACGTTTCAGGCCACGGGCCTGGTTAAACTAGAAAACATTTTTGCAGAAGCAATTGTGTCCCTGTTTAGCCGCGCGAGAAACATTTACGTCGAATCAAGTTAAGAATATTGTTGATTCACTTTAATTTGCTTCTGAAACATACCTGCCCCAGTTTATCCACAAAGCAAACAATTAATAGAACCATTGTTTCCACAGAAGGGTTCACTGGTTTAGCCGGACCCTAACGAGCGCTTATAAAGTCTTCCAAAACCGTCTACAGCTTTCTGTGGCCTTGACTCCGTTTAGCATCTTGCATGAACTAAATACTGGAACTCCCTAACGGACAACCACAGAATTATTCGTTTAACTAGGCAATGTATTTTTATTAGTTCTTGTTTATAACATATTTCTTGTTTTGTTGCCATGTTCATTGTTTTTCGTTCTTGAAGATATGACCTCCTAGTAGAGCTACTCTGTGAATTTGCGAGGACACGAAGTAAATGCGGGGGGGGGGGGGGGGGGGCTACTCCATTAAGTCTTATATGGGGAAGCTCCACCCACAGCCTGAAACCCTTACCCTTAATTATACCAATTTTAAGCAAGACAGCAACCCTTCAATATACCTAGAGCAAAGTTGCACCCCTTTCATATACCTCAAGGACAAGCCATATAAATAGAATTTCCTATAATCGCCGCGTTTTTCCGGGGCTTTCAGTCGTTCTGGTTCAGTTAGTCCAAACGACGAAAGCTTTTATGTGTTGCGCATTGTCATTCCTGCCAAAATTTGGCACCGTTTTATATATTTCGCTTTAGGCACGATTTCTTCCACTTTGCAGCCGATTTTGTGACCTTTCATATACGAAAATGGCAATTTTCCCCACACTTTAGTATACTGCGAGCTTAAAAAGGTACCCCTTTCGGCTGGAGCCTCCCCGTATAGCCGACTATAGGGAGTACCCCCCCGGATATATGTACTTATGTAAGAGAGTTTGAATGTTGCCTATCTCGCTCCCTTTTGGCCAGGGTTTAGGAGACAAACAGCCAGTGACTGAACTGGAAATTAATGAGTTTTGCACGAGTTTTCAAACTGCGGTAACTTTTCTTGAAACGCTCAGTTAGCAAGGTGCGCTTAACTTAACCCTTTCACTCCTAGAGTCAGTTATGGAGACAATAAGGTGATCCTAACTTTTGAGTCTGTCGATAAAAGCCTATGGAGTGACCATTCAAATCAAACCTCGTTAGCAGTACTTTCATATGGTACCAGTTATATTTAAGTATTTTGCAAAATGAAATTTGGAATTTTGTCTTGAATTTTGAAGTTAAGCACTCTTGGGAGCGGGAGAAGGTTAATTATCAAAACAGTCCAAGTCAAGTTTTAGAAACTAACTGATACTTCACAAATTCCAATTATTTGACCTTTTACAATCCTGTCACAGAAATTCGTGAAACGTTCGGGTATATGAAAACGTAATTTACTGGCCGGGAGATCTTTGTAGGAAAAAAAAATGCTTGTGCCCGATGTATTGAGTACACCTTACGGAAGAGGACACAGATATTTTTCGCTGCGCGGATTGACCGCAAGACCGCTAATCAACAAATTTTGTTTTTCCTCATTTGGTACTTGGCAGTGACATATCAAATTAATTTGGTTTTGAATACAGATGCCAACATAAGCAGCTAGCACTTAATCTTTCTTCTCATCACAGAATTAGGTTGTTGGGTAAACAAGTAGCCGACATCAAGGAAAGCAGCCAAAACTGGAAGCAAATTAGCAAATTCTAACCCTAAATTAAGACGTTTTGGCCATTGCTAGGGACTGTTCGTTATTTATGCCTAAGGGGGGCGGTGTTTAGAGTGCGGGGGAGGTAAAATTTTCAAAATCAATGAAAAAGGGGAGTGTCTTTTTTAAATACAGTAGAAATAGGGGGGGTAAACTTTTAGAAACTGTTGTTTCAACACTTGTGTAGCCGTTTTGCAGACATATTTACGAAGTTGATCTCTGTTTCGAGAATTCTATTTCCAAAGAACCTGGTCTTAGTTTGAAAAGCCAAGAAAACGTGACGTGGAGTAGCGTTATTTAAAGGTTCCAATATATAACTTATTAAATCCCTTTTAAATACATGCAATCTGATATTTAATATTAGCAAAACCCACACACGTGTCATTTGCCGGGGCCAGTTGTAGTTTACAGTATTGTGGTGCGTACGTATATAGGACAGAAACCAGAACGTAGATCTGTTCAACTGGGTCCTTCTAAAGCCTGAAATACTGGTTGAAATCATCATCCAGCTTGCCACACCGCCACCTGAGAATACCCAGCAAAGAGGATTGAGGCATGACTGGAATCTTCTACAGAAGAAGGGAATGCTGACTAAGTCACTTGTGAAGAGCATCATCAGTAAAGTGCAGGAAAATGAGGAAACCATGACTGCATTCCTTGAGGAATATGATTGGATCTGCCCTTTGTTAAACAAGAAAGTCGAAATGGATAGCCTGTATGACCAAGAAGAAAAACAGCCAAACCACTTTGTTCCATCCCTGCTGCCAATGTCTGCAGATGGAGACATTCCTGTATCAGTGGCATGACGATGACGCAGATAAGAAGTTCTTAGTCTTTGTGTTCTTTGACAGGTTCCTTCCTCAGCCCTTGTTTCATCGCCTCCTGTCTCGAGCTCATAAACTCAGTAAGGTGGAATTTCCAAATGGCAAAACTATTCTGTATAGAGATGCTGGCAAGTTCTGGATGAGTGCTTGGCAACCTTACAGACTCAAACTGGTATTAATAATACCGGCGCTGCAAATTTACTTTCCTTGCTGAGTGCTTCCATGCTGTACGATCACAAATGACCTTGCACTGGATTTTGGTTTATCGGCACGCGGCCAGAACACGTGTTGTACGCAATTTCGCAATCAGAAGCACGTCACGTGCTGAGGGTAGGGGGGGGTAAAATTTTGAACCTGTCACGTAAACGGGGGGGGGGGAATTTTTTAAATACCCACTTTCGGGGAGGGGTAATTTTTCATATGCCTGAATTGGTTGAAAATCACCGAGCCCCCCCTTAGCCATAAATAACGAACAGTCCCTCGTCATATCGCGTGATTTCAATTACAGCACGTGCATGCGCGTACTAAAAAGTTGTTAATTTTAAAAAGTGGTAGGCGTAGTGTTTCAAATGTTTCATGCACGTTCTGTAATTCATGCACGTGCAGTAATAACAGTCAAATATCAATTGCAAACTGATGAAGACAAGCAATAGCCGAAACGTCTATAGCAAGTAAATGAAAACAATTCAGAGCCAAGCATTTTACCAACCTATGTCAACTGCTGACAACAACTACTCGATTTTTTGGAAGAAAATAAACTGTGCAAAACGGATTTTAATCTTATCTTTTAAATCGCATCCGGTCTTCCACATTTTTGGAGACCGGATGGATACAGGTAACTTTCATCAGTTTAAAAGTGATGCTTAACTACAGCTTTACAAAAGACTTGCCTTTTAGAGGAATAAGGACTTAAAGACTTTCAAATTTAAAAGTGTTATCTTTCTCTCAGTTGACGACAATAAGTGGATTTTATCATTTTTGACACATGTTTCAACATTTTAAAAAAACTTCAAATATTTTTTATCCATATATATCTCGAGTTCAACTGAGATCTGCTGTTTTACTCGATGGCACAAGAGACAGAAATCGCTCCGCTAGATCCCTGAACCAATCAGATTATAATTTTAGCAGGATTGGCGGGATTTTAGCACTCTAATAATCAGGTCTCAGGGTCAATTTCAGTGAGCCTGGTTGGCGCGGTTAGCCGGGATGGTGGGTTTACCGAGATGAGTTTCAGCAACGTATTACATGAGGCGAGCTTGCCCAGCAAAGTCTAAATTTAGGGGCTGTCGTGGGAAAATACCTCCAACAAGGAGAACGCGCGCATTTTACTTTTAGCATGGCTGGTCAAACAATTTCACTCAACTAAATTTCCTCTCAGCTGGGGCAAAATAGAGTACCAGTAAATCGAGGGAGCCCTCACATCAAATTGTTGTCCAGTGTCTTTATCAAGCGACGGCCATTTTGAATAATTTAGACGCGGTCAGATAGTGTGAGGTCTGGAACAGAAAAAACCACGAGGCAGAACGGGGGGGTTAGGTGATTCTTCGGAACATCCGATCGCGTGCCGAGAATAATAAACTTTTACAATAGTTAAGAAAGTTTTGCGAAGGCTACTTGGTTCCAGACCTCCCATTCAAAATGGCGGTATCGGTTCCAGACCTCACATGAGCTTGACCGCGCGGCACTAAAAAATGGCGGCCTTGCGAAGCAATAACTCTGATTAGATATGAGGGCTCCCTGTGTACCGGGGGAGCGCAGGAGCCTATCACCCTGGATGAGCGTAATTTCACGTGGGAGTAGAAGGGTTCAGGGTGAATGCATGGATTGAAGGATAGGGTTTGAACAAACGAGCGCTGCATGCACAAGTATCTAGGGGGATCTGGGGCCATGCTCGCACGCGGAAGCTCGAAATTTAGATCCTCGGAAATGCAAATCCTAGAATTTTGACTGGCAATTAGAATTTTAAAAAAATCGGCTTAATTTTAGCTTACAATCAAAAAAAATAATAAAAAGAGTACATTTGCCAAAACAATAGCTGTCATTACAGTTGAGTCTGCGTTCCAATTTCCTTTTGTTTAAAAAGGCATGCAAACGAGGCTAGTGGGTCAATACCATGCGACACAAGGCAGAATGACCCACTAGCCTGGTTTGTATGTATATTAATTGTTGATTGATTGATGAAAATTGGCAATGAAATCAGAGAACAACGTTTTGATGTCTCCATAGTGCCACTGTCAAGTTCAAATGAACAAAAGGGAAAAATTCTATACAAGGACATGCAAAAGAAAGAAGAGAGAGCAACCCTACAGAAAGATTAACAGACAAGAACACAACGCTTTACTGAACTGTAGAGTAAATCGACATGGGACATCGTTTGTTTAACTTCCGAAGACGTCGAGTAGAACCTTTGCGAGTGGAACAACAACTAGTTCGTGAGCTGGGAAAGGAAAAACAACTAACTCGTGCGCTGCAAAATCAGTTAACCATGGAGCAACGACGAGTCATTGATCAGAAAAGTCAGTTAAAAAGGGACCAACAACGAGCTCGTGTGCTGCAAAATCTGTTGACAAGGGAGAAACAACAAGCCACGGAACTACAAGAACAGTTGAACGCAAATCAGCAAGAAATGGGAACGATGAGAGAGCAACTAAAAGAAGCGGAACAAAACAGTCCTCCCCGCGACTGGGTCATTAAGCGCAGTGAAATTGAAATAATCCCCGAACAACAGCTTGGGCAAGGATCCTGGGGACGAGTTTGTGTGGGGAGATTTCGTGGGTGTAATGTCGCTGTAAAAGAATTTCGTGAGGATATTTTGTCTCCTCGTAATAGACACTTGTTTGAAAGCGAATTGGTAATTGCCTCAGAATGTCGTCATCCATGTCTGCTGCAATTTATTGGAGCAGTTACTGATGATGGTGTGCCATTGCTGATAACGGAGATCATGGACTGCAGTTTAAGGGAAAGGCTCTATATTGGAGACAATCGCGAGTTATCTCTTTCTAGAGAAGAAGTGTGTATTATTTCTCTGGATGTAGCTCGAGCGCTCAATTACCTTCACAGGAAACCAACACCTATCGTTCATCAAAACATTAGTAGTGCTAATGTGTTGCTATGGCGACGTGGTGATCAATGGCGAGCCAAAGTCTCGGCTCATCGAACTGCTAATGTATGTCAGAGCGCGAGGGATGACGTAGCAGCTGCAATGTACTATGCACCGGAGGCCCTGAACAAAGGAACAGATCAGCTAATTTGTTTAAAGGTTAGTATGTCAGCGGTCTCTACCCGGTAATATTGATTAGGAGTATACCGTTTTATTATAATGGGTAACCTTCATTTTCTCGAAAGTTATTAAGCCGTCTCTGTTGAAATTTGTACATCGTTAAGACAACTCAGGTACACAAAGGTGGGGATTTCGTAATAGCTCTTTTGCCTAAAACAGACAAGTAGAGTAATCTAAGATTAATCGATAGCCACGGATTGGCAATAGCTAAAAAAATTAACTATATACATTAATTAATGCTTATTGATGAGTGATTAACAAATCACCAAGGAATCAATAAATAATCAATGAGTAATCGATGACATGAATGAGTCACCAATGGTCTACAATTCTGTTTATTTCGATTAGTCGTTGACTATTAGAGATACTCAATGATTAATCAGCTGATTACTTATTGATCACGCATGCATCGATAACTGTCACTGGTGTCACTGATCATTGTGTGGTTCCAGAAAATATCCATACCCACCCAATGGATGGTCATTGGAAATTCCGAGGGGTGGGGGCAAAGGCCAAAATTTTTAAAGGCAATTATGATGCTAAACTGGAATTTCCGGAGGGGTAGGGTTAAAAGTAAAAAACCACCCGTGTGGGAGGTATGGGTATTTTCTGGAACCACACATTGACTACCAACGACTGGTAAAATTACCACGTGTCCTGTGGCGAGGCAAGATGAAACGACGATACAATCAAAGATCATAATACTATTATCATATTATAACTAAGTTTATTACCACGATCATGAGTGGTAATAATAGCAACCGGAACAAAAAAAGAACATCCAGTTCATGAGAACAACCGGAGAGTTGTGTGAAGAAGACATAGAGTGTAAAGTTGTGCACAAATTAGGGATTTTGTAATTCTGGGATAACGGAAGACCAATATAGCTCAAGTTATATTGTTGTTGTCAGGTCGACGTGTACATTTTCGGTGTTCTACTCTGTGAAATGTGTATCAGGCAAGAGCCAGACCCACGACAGCGAGAAAGGCAAGTAGCCGAGATGAGAAATCGCAAGTATCGAGACCTCGTGACACGCTGTGTAACGAGAGAGCCCAGCAACAGGCCGAACATGGAAGAGATTATTGAATACCTGGAGAGACTCGAGGTGAAAGAAACGGGATGGCTCGGAAAAGAACGACTAGAAATGCGCAAAGAAGAGATGCTCAATGAAGTATTGCTTGAGTGGTCGAAGAGGAAGAGGAGGATGTGGAGAGGCCGAAGAAAAATGCTCCAAGCGGTTGAAAAAGAACCGGAGAGCTCCGATGAAGAAAGCATCATGTGGAACAAAAATCCTTTTCAAAGTACATGTAAAAGGTGGCCATGTACTGAGACAATATGGATTGACCCAAGACGAACTCCCGGCCAGAGTGACGAGGAACAGTCGGAGAGTTCCGATGAAGAAGAAACAGTGTCGAAGGGAGTGGCCCAGATGTCCATATTACAATACCCTACGTGGCCATCGACGAAGACTATCTGGTGTTCCAATGAAGAAGACATGTAACGCCCCAATGAAAGAAGACACAATGTAACGTAACATAACATAACTTAACGTAACGTAACGTAACGTAAAACCTGAACACAATCCTGGAAATGTATACAGGGTGTTTCTGCACAAGAACCCTTGAATTTAGGACTTTATTTACAGAGTTAAAATTTAAGTTAGAAGCGCACTTTAACTTGCCATTTATTTGCCTTACCCCACTATAAGTCATATCGCATACGTAAGTTACACTGAAGGTAAAGTGATACAAGGGGTTCTGTATATGTTAAGCCCATTTTATTCCTCCAGCAATGTTTGGACCAAAGTTTTTGTTAAATCGATGGATGTCTTGTTTTCGATCAAACATTTTCCCCATTTTTCTTCGTTTGCCATTAAATATTTGTCCAACATTGTCATCTAACAAGTGTTACACTTGTTGACTTACAACGTTGCAACTTTTATCCGGGGCTTTAAGCAAGCTTTCCCATATTTACAGCAGCTAATTCGATCAAGTTCAGTAATTTTCAAGTTTGATCATTGTCAGTCGTACACTTACATTCCTTATACTGTACCTGTATTAAACATAAGATAAGATAAGATTCCTTCTGGCGCAGCATTTTCAGACGCAAAATCCCTTCCAAATATAAGCAGAACCATTTTTGAAGCACAAAACTCCCTCCAATAATAAGTCCCCCTCCCCCCCGCGAAAATAAAGAAATAAGCCCGTCAAATAAAGCTTTTGGACAAATATAAGCTCAGGGCTTATTATCGGAATTTTACGGTAACACTTAAATAAAATCATCATCATCATTTCCTATATAATTCCTACATCAGTGGGAAAATCAAGATTTCTGTTTGATATGACCAATTTACCTTTTCAACTCAGTTGATACATATCAAGGATTAAATTGACGTGTCGAGTATTAGGCCTTTATCAAAGCAAACGCATTACCACTGACGAAGGGTTAACGTTCGGAAAATCGGCTTTTCATCATGAATCTCTTCGAATAGCTCGTATAGGCAGGCCATGGTGTGAACACTCGACCAAGTGGGACTCGGGTTAGTATCGCCAGGTTCAACCAATACTAAACCGAGGCCGAGCCGAACATACTGAAATACAATTGAATCCATTACAACTAGCTCGAACCACCAAGCGAAATACAAAACGTTGCTGTAATATATGGAGCCAATCAGGGGCAGTTGCTTTTGGGCCGATTTAACAAGGATTTGTGAGTTGACTACAAACAGTCCCTCTTTTCGCACAGAAGCGGGATTTTTGCGCGCTCCTCAGCTAAATTGCTCGGCTTGGTTGACTTTGCCTTGCCTGTCCGCAGACAAAGAAACGGGATCGTTGCTCGCAAGCTAGACTTGAACAGATTATTCGAAGGAAACTCTTTGATAAATTGATCTCTGAAGGCGAGCTAATCTCCGAGACCGATCTACCCGAATCAGTAACCTCTTCCTGTTATCACACTAATATTGAAGATTTACTTTTAAATTTGGTGGAGAAAGCTTAGCACTCAACGACAAATACAAAAACCTAAAATGACCCTTAAATCTTTGAATGGTCTTACACCCGAGTATCTAAGAGCTCAATTTTTCACCGTTGTGACATTACTGACTATTCTCTGAGAGGCTCCGTGAACAAACTTGCAGTTCCATTGCCTCGCACCAACTTTCTGAAAAACGGTTTTAGCTATAGTGGCGCGGTGCTGTGAAACAGCTTACCCTCCGCTTTGCGGCAAGCAGTATCACTAAATGACTTCTGTCATCACCTATACTCTTGAAGCCTCTTTTTAACCCTTAAAGCCCCCAGTATTAACATCCATATTCTCCTCACTATTCTCCTTATATTTCGTATGTTACTGGTTGGCGGGATTTGATTAAAAATCCAAGACATTTGATCATTGATGAGCACTTTCTTTATTCTCATGAATTGTATGTTTGATCAAGTAGTAATACTATAAGGAGAAATTAGACGCTTGTCACTATTGGGGCTTAAAGGGTTAGGACCTCTTGTCAGTCACGGCATTCATGTAAAGCATTTTTTTAATTAATTCATTTTTTCTCATAAATTTTAGTTTGAATTTTTAGATAGACGATGGACTTTTACTGTACTGATGAATTTACCGTAAAACTATCGAACCGTCGTCCCATGCCATGCGATGGACTTAACAGCTGTATTAGGCCGTTAACTTGGTCTACATATACGGCACCGGCGCGAACGATTTTGAGGCCTTTATCGTCGGCAGTGATATTCAAAATATTTGGCTTTTATATTTTAAGCCTATCTATCGAACCAAAAGCAACCGTTATCCCACGACATAACGGCTTTGTTTCGCTCGGTATTTGTTTTCTATTTTCTATTCAACTGTTCCTTTTTAACCAACACGTGACTCAATGTTGAACCGTGGCCTTTTGACTGGTAAAAAGGGGTGTGTAAAAATACTCACCCAAAACTGGCCCTTTTTTAACCACTGCATGAAATTACAGCTGAACTACGGCTTATTAACTGGCAAAAAGGGGTCTTTAAATAACAACCACCCAAGAATGCACCTTTTTACCACCACATTACATTGATGATGGACCGTGGCCTTTTAACTGGCAAAAAAGGGCGTTTTAAAAATAACCACCTAAAACTGCTCTTTTTTAACTACCGCATGAAATTACAGCTGCATTGTGGCCTTTTAACAGGCTGTAAGGGATGTTTAGAAAATAAGACACTATCAAAATTGCTCCTTTTTAACAACTGCATGAAGTCACAGCTTAACCACACTTATTAGCTGGCAAAAAGAGATGTTACATAAATAACCACCCAAAACTGTCCCTAAGAAACCGCTGCATGACAAAGTATTCTACAAAAAACGGTCAACTGCATTTTTTTTTTCGAACAAACTCTTCAATAGAAATGTTAAGAGCTCTTATTATACTGATCAGATTACTATCTCTCACAACCTTCTTTTTTTCCGTCATCTCTCTTTTAAGTCTGTGCTCGGGTGTGTGTGTGGTGTGGGTGTATAAGTGCGTGTGAGAGCGTAATTCCACAACCAACATTGTTAATACGATTTTTAGTTTTTTGAACCGTGGTATTTTAACTGCCAAAAAGGGATGTGTAAGAACAATCACCCAAAACTGCTCCCTTTTAACCACCGCAAGAAATCACAGCAAACCCACGGCTTATTAGTTAGCAAAAAGGGGTGTTTAAATCCCAACCACCCAAAATGCATCTTTTTTTAACCACCGTATGACATTAATGTTGTAGTGTGGCCTTCTAACTGGCAGAAATGGGTGTGTGAAAAATAACCACACAAAACTGCTCCTTTTTAACCACCAGAATCGTGGCCTTTTAACTCATTTAAAACATCTCTCCCAGCTAGTGGCTATAAGGAATGCTTGGAAACTAACCACCCATAACTTTAACCACTGCATAAAATCAAAGCTGAACCACGGCTTATTAACTGGCAGAAACGGGTGTTTAAATAAAATGCACCCGAAACTACTCCTTTTTAACAACTGCATGAAGTGACAGCGGAACCTTGGCTTAAAAATAACCGCACACAAAAATGTTATTTCTGACGGCTGAGCTTGCGAATAAGGCTGAAATAAATATTTTGTTGGCACGAGAAAAACAAGGCCTGGGGTGCAGGCCAGTGCATCATAGGTAATGATGCTGAGGTATATAAGGAAGAGTATATCACGTGCTGTTCATCCAGACCTTCAGGACCAACCGTTTTCCTTGGCTCACGCCAAATTTTTCTTTTTAGGATGTAAATTATGTATTTCTACATCAGTAGTTTTAGCTTTTGATCTCTAAGGCCTCATAAGATGGGCTTGAGGCTTGAGCCTCGGTTCCTACCCAGATTTCCTGCATATGTTTCCCCACAGGGGTTTTTTGTGACAGGTTTCTTCTGGCCTGTTCTAGCCGCATTATTTTCTGTTGTGAGCGGTTGCTCAGCTCTGCTAGACTAGTCTTTTCACTCGTTTTGCGTGTAGGCTTTTTCACTTTGAATAGAATTCATGTTTGTGAATCAATTATAGCCAATATTTCCTACAGTGTATACATTTGTATCTTTCTTCAGTCGATCGTATTAAGTATTGACTATCTCTGTAGTTAACTAAGTTTCCCAACCAACCGGCAGCCGCGTGCCTGCGTCTTACTTTGGGGGTGTAGGTCTAGCGTGACTTGGTTTTTAGAATCTATTAAACAATTGTTTCTTCAGAACTGCAAGAACCCCTGCCTAACTGGTAGCCTAGCTGGCACTAAGCCTGCTTACTTGGGTATGTAGGTCAAGTAAGACCTCGATTTTCAGGATAGCCAGGATAGCCAGGATAGCCAGGATAGCCAGGAAAGAACAACACGCGATGATGAAAGCGAAAGGAGCGAAGGGAATCTTGGATGGAATGACACAAAGTGAAATGTCCATAAGGCGACACAACTCCGTTCGTAGCGTCGCACCGGGTCTTTACACGTGTCCTAAAAGGCGCGGACGTGGTCAGAACTTTGAACAGCTATATATAGCAACTCAGGGATTTCCGTAATGAAGGTAGTTTATTCGCACTGATAAGTGATAAGGACAGTAGGCAGATTTTATTTGGTCGGAAAAAAGTTTGGGCGGTGCTTTAAAAACCTGCAAAGGAATCTGGATCTCTACATGATATCCGTAGCAACGAATAATTAAACGGTTACAATTAATGTTGCAACCTAAATATAAACCTATTTTAATGAACGTTCCCATGGTTGCGGAGCCCGCTGAGCCGAAACATTTTCAAAATCAGAAAATCTTCTTTCAAGTGAAAAAGGAACAAGAAGGTCACCATTGATGACATTAATTTATGTTTTTTTTCTTCATCCTACCCACTTACAGTAGCGAAACTTGTCATAACGAACCATATCACCTTTCGATCTTGTCGGGTAATCCGGAAACTTTAAAATCCGACGTTTATGGACTGAATGGCTATATAACAAACAGCATTTTCAAGGGGAAGATTTAAAGGTTTGCGGAAAACGTGAAATCATTCACTAATAGCTCGAGATTTACTCTTTATGGATCAGTAGGTGAAGCGCATCAGGCAAAATTAAATCGAAGCCTGTCAAATATATTTTGATCAAAAGAGACGAACCTTCAATAAGGGAGAGCTCTATTCTTAAGCCGGGTTAAACACCTCATTTTGTGACAAATGGAGGTCGTCTTTGGCCTGTCACTTTTGTGTACTTATGAACGGATGAAAGGTATATACAACCGTGTTCTTTAAACATGTTATGCTCTTAGCTCTTCACGATGTGATCACATGAAATAATACAGCCAGGCTATATTTAGTAGCTGATCGAAACCTTTCTGTTATAGTAGGCGGGTGTCCAAAAGGCGGGGGATGAAAATTTACCAGAATATTAAAAACATTTCGCCCTTCGGGCCTCATATTAGGTTTTGAAAAATAAGTGGGAAGGGGGGGGGGGGGGGTGCATCCCCAGCTCCACCGCTGAATTATTTAAAAGAAATCAGGTAGCATTGCTTAATAGTGTTACTGAATGGGGGGTGGGGGGGGGGGGAGGGGCGATGTGAATGTAAAGAGATGCTCCATGCACTCCCGGGAAGGCACCGATGAATGTCTGACCGTGGGAACTATTGAGCTACTTGCCATTTGACCAAAAACGCTAGGGGGCTGGAACGACCAAGATTGGAACTGATGGAGCTTAACGTTTCGGAGTTGTAATTAATTTTGCGACCGACAACCATCAATTTTTAAATCCGTCTCAGCTCACGTGTATAGACTAAGTAATGATCACCAAAGATGTTCAAACAAATTCTCCTAATTTGTACCACTAGAAATATATGGAGCTCAGTAAGGAGAGTATGCATGTCGATCATAGGGCTTTAAGGGTTAAATGTAATAATTCTCCAACACAGGTTACAAAGTACGTGAAGTCGCAGTAAATATCATTTCATTCTTGACGTAATATGGCGCCATATTACGTCAAGAGTGGAATGACTCGGCTGGTGGGACCAGATCACTTCCGTTAGTATCATGATCTATCAACGCACAATTAATGGTGAAATTCTGAGATAACTTTCAACTTCTCAAGAAAGCGAAAGGGAAAAAAGCTTCAGCTACATGTTGTTTTCAGCTTCCAATTAGAAAGGTACCATTCCGAGAAACTGCACGCACAATGCAGCTTTGATCGGGAAGTGCTTTTGAAGCACAAGTGAACTTCAGCGGAGCCAGAAACTTCATCATAGATCTCAGAGATCAATTCTAGAGAGACAAAGGTAAGATAGTTTTGAATGATTGGAGTTTTTCTATACCTGATATCAAAAGGATTTCTTTTCAATCTTGTTGTTAGAAAAAGACTCTATAATATCTCTATCTATAATTTGCTGGAAGACGTGAATGATTAGATTAAATTGGGAAAGCTTGTGAACGACTTATTTATTTATTTGGAGATTCTGCGTCAAATGAAATTTAATTGTTTGAAGAATCTAAAACCTCAATATTAGAATATAGAGCCTCAAAACGTAAACTCGCCCGAGACTTTCCTTTGGTCAAATCCATGTCTGAGACACACTGTACTGGTGGAATGTATCGAGCTGAGAAATTACAAAAAGTATTTGAATAGCTTTACTTAATGCTTTTCAGGCTAGCTTAAAGACTATGCTGACTCTCGTTGAAATTATTTTCCTGACTGATAACCTTTTAGACTAAGATCATACAAGACTTGTCCGACTCCGATATCCAACCTTTTTGAAGTTTGAGATTCGGAGATGGTCTCTGACTCTTGCGATCCCAGATTCTGAAACTGATTTAAAACGCCGGGATGATGGACCACTAGGCAGAACTCGAAATAATTTCCGAAGAGTCTCCTGACACGATGACCGGCCAAGTTCATTTTAGCTCGGTCACGTGCCGTTTCTGACCGGTCAAACTTATTTTACTTAAACTTACAAATAACTCTTACTTACTTAAACTTACTTACTTAAACTTACAAATAACTCTTTAAACAGGGGCCCATGAACCAAAAAAGTCGTTCTAGAAATGTTATTTATTGACAACTGCCAAGAAATTTCTGAGGAAAGTTACGAAATATCTTCCTTTAAGCAACACAAACATCTCAAGCTTTTGTGTGTGGCACACAACCGAGAAGCTCTCTCCGTACATTGTGTTGTTGAGCTGTTGGAGTACACTAACAGTAAAGTACTTTTAGATATTCGAGGGCATCACTTCACACAAGAGTGACGTGTGCGTACATGCGTATGTTTAGATTTTTTTGTAACACGTTCTATGGTGGATGACAATCGCAACGGAACCAGCTGTTGTTTGAATGATTTTCATTTCGTGTTAACTCTGTAGGCCAATAATAGCTAGCAAACGTTAGAATGTTTGTCCATTCAGGTTCACGTATGTTTGTCATTGTATAACCTTTTATGTTTATTTTACGCACACAACAGATAACACGTCGATAAACTTGCGAAGAGTGGAATAATTATTGGTTTCACTTTAGTATAATTCCTTTGCATTATACTTTGATTATATTTATTCTGGGCTGAGGAATTACTTTATATGCAGGGAGAAATGCAAAACTTGAAAATTAACTAATAAAAGTGAATTTTGTGACCGGAAGTGCGTGAACCCCGATGTCTGTTTCAGTGCGTGAATTGTAAACAACGGTTCTAATTGCATTTCACCCAAGATTTCAGATCAAAGTTCCGCAATACACAGCGACTCGCTATAACGATAACAATTGAAACAACTGAAGAGCATGGAAATTTTAGTATATAATTTATTTCATTTTCAATACGATCGAATGTGACCGGACAACATGACTGGCAAGACGAAAGGTTGACCGGTCAACTCTCCAATCAGTCCGGACATTGTCCGTTGACCGGCCGTTATTTAGAGCCCTGCTAGGATACACTCCTAACTGAGAAATGAGCTGAAAAGAAACGATCAAGACGCGGATGCGATAATCGTAACTGATGGAACAATTAGAGAACGAGAGTCCACAAGAGTTCAAACGCTTTCAGAGCACATGAGAAGCGATGAGAATACATGAGAGTCAGAGGACAACGTAACGACAGTGAGAGTTTGAACTTCCGTTCAGTAAAATGAAAATTTAATGAGCAGTTTCAAATCGACTTCGAGAGCGCACGAGAATCGCGGACAGCGCACTCGGAGTTTCAGGCTTAAGGGCTGCAGAAGCAAATTCGTTCCTGCACGTTGAGGCGCGCGAGAAACAAGATGTTGCCGAGGCAGATTTTGCTTCTTGGGAACAAAAAAGCTTTTGAATCAAGTCAAAAATATTGTTGCTTCACTTCGCTTCCGAAACACACTTTCTCTTGTTCAGTCACAAAGCAAACAATTAGAAGAAGCTGTTTCCATCGCAATGTTTCCTAGTTTAGCCAGACCCTAACGAGCGCTTTCAAAGTCTTCCAAAACCGTCTACAACTTTCGTATTGTCTTATGCAGCTATTGGTGAACTACAGAACTCTCACCACCGACAACGATTTTATAATTTACTGATTAGATAACGTGTGACCTATTTAGTATGTTGTTTCCAAGCTTGTTATTTTTTGTTCTTGGAGATATTACCTCCTAGAGTTACTCTGTAGTTTCGGGATGAATGTGTGAATGTACGTTTATAATCGAGAGATTGGACTCCCGGACAACCTCTTTCCCTGTTGACCCGGGTTTAAGCAAAACAAACGGTGACTGAACTGGGAAATCAACGAGTGTTGCACGTGTTCTCAAACCACGGTAACTTTTCCTTGAAAACGTTCCGGTAGCAAGATGTGCTTCAATTATCAAAACAGTCCAAGTCACCTTTCAGAAACTAAATGATACGGCACAAATTCCAATTATTTGAGCTTTAACATGTTTAACAATCATGTTTGTCAGAAATTCACGAAACCGGTTCGGGTATATACATATAAATGTTATTTACCGACCGGGAGGTCTTTGTAGAAAAAACTGAAAAAAAAAGAGAAAAAGGGCAGGTGCCCAATGTATTGAGCACGCAATATGGCTGAGGGCACGGCAATTTTTTTTTTCTCTGCGCGGATTGACTTAGACCCACTAAGTAACGTATGTATGTTTTTCTGCATTTGCGATTTGGCAAGGAATAATTCAATTTAGTTTGGTTATGGGTACGAATGCCAACATAAGCACCTAGAACTTAATCTTTTCTTTTCATCACAGAATTAGATTGTTGGATAAACATGTAGCCGTCATCAAAAAAAGCAGCCACAACTGGAGGCAAATGAGACACGCAAAACCTGACTGAATTGCTCATAAATATTAAGGAATCTTTCAAAAATCTAGTGTAAAATTGAAAAGCAAATAAAGTGAAAAATATTTTCGTTCCAACTTCTTTTTCTAACACTTGCACTGTTCACGCACGTTGTACCTGTATTGTATCTTATCTTGTCGTTCATCGATCGTTTCCTAACTCTTGGTTCAGGACTCTCGAGGATACAAGTAACTTTCATCAATTTGATAGTGATGCTTAACTACAGCTTTACCAAAGACTCGCCTTTTTGAGGAATAAGAAGCCGTATTAAAATTAAACGTCTTATCTTTCCCTCAGTTGCCAACAAAACGTGGACTTTACATCGCATCCGGTCTTCCGCATTTTTGACACTTATCAGTCGCAAGTTCAAGGTTGAGATTTGCTGGTTCACTTGATGGCTTCAGCGATAGAAGCTCGTTCCTCTCGATCCCTAAACCAATCGGATTGCAATTTAAACAGGATTAGCAGGATTTTAGCACCCGAATAATCAGATCTTACCCAACAAGGGGCTAACTTTAGGGGCTGTCGTGGGAAAATAGCTCCAACGAGGAAAACACATCGAGTGATTCTACTCGTCGCAATGCCGGGATAAAACGCGTTCGCCGGTCAAACATTCTTAGGCTACTAAATTTTTACTCAAAGCAAAGTAGGACACATATCTAGAGGTATAACATACCATAAATCTACCTGAACCTGCACCAAACAGCTGGATTAACAACCAGGGGCTAGTTGCGTAAAACAGCGTAACTTCTAACGTCAGAAGCTCACTCCAGTCAAATTCACTCTTTTAACGTCTGACGTTAGCAGTGACTCCCGGCGTTAGGTTTTATGCAACTCGCCCCAGGATCTCCGCAAGCCGTGCCAAGACGTATCCATGCAATAGCGAAGGCGATTTTTGGTGTGCTTTTGCGTGTGTATATATTCTTATTTATTTGCTTCTTCACTGATTGATTGATTGATTGATTGATTGATTGATTGATTGATTGATTGATTGATTGATTGATTGATTGATTGATTGTAAAATAAAATCAGCGATAAAGTTAGAGGAAAACGTTTTGGTGTCTTCATAACGCCATGGTCATGCAAGCTCAAATGAACAAAACAGGAAAAAATTCTAAGGATTTGCGTATTTGTGTGTTACCTTTCAAAGGCCAAACAAAGGGAAGAAAAGAAAGCAGCCCTTCAAAGAGATTAAAAGAAAGACAAAACCACAAGTTTTACTGAACTGTAGAGGAAAATTGACAGAAGTGACAATGGGACAACGTTTGACTAACTCCGGAAGACGTCGAGTGGAACCTTTGCGAGAGAAACAACTAGTTCGTGACCTGGAAAAGGAAAAACAACTAACTCGCGAGCTGCAAAATCAGTCAGCCATGCAGCAACAGCGAGTCACTGATCAGAAAACACAATTAATAAGGGACCAACAACGAGCTCGTGTGAGGCTGAAAAATCTGTTGACAGGGGAGAAACAACAAGTCAATGAACTGCAAAGACAGTTGATAACAAAGAAGGATAAAATAAAAACGATGAGAGAGCAACTAAAAGTGAGACACCCGCAAGAAGCGGAACAGAACAGACCGCCCCGTGACTGGGTCATAAATCGGAATGAAATTGAAATAATCCCAAGTCAGCAGCTCGGGAAAGGAGCCTGGGGACGAGTTTGTGTGGGGAGATTTCGGGGGTGTGAAGTCGCTGTAAAAGAATTTTGTGAGGATATTTTGTCTCCTCGTAATAAACACGTCTTTGAGAGGGAATTGGTAGTTGCCTCAGAATGTCGTCACCCGTGTCTGCTGCAATTTATTGGAGCAGTTACTGATGACGGTGCTCCATTGCTGGTAACGGAGATCATGGACTGCAGTTTAAGAGAAAGGCTGTATAATGAAGACGATCGTGAGTTACCACTCTCTAGAGAAGAAGTTTGTGTTATTTCTCTGGATGTAGCTCGAGCGCTCAATTACCTTCACAGGAAAACAACACCCATTGTTCATCAAAACATCAGTAGTGCTAATGTGCTACTATGGCGACGTGATGACCAATGGCGAGCCAAAGTCTCGGCTTATCGCACTGCTAATGTATGTCAGAGCACGAGGAATGACGCAGCAACTGCAACGTACTATGCACCGGAAGCCCTAAACAAAGGAACAGATCAGCTAATTTGTTTCAAGGTTAGTACGTCATATCAGCGGTCTCGACTCAGTAATATTAATTGGGAGTATTCCATTAATTATGATGAGTAACCTTCCTTTTCTCGAAAGTTATTAAGCCGTCTCTGTTGAAATTTGCGCATCGTTAAGACAACTCAGGTACATAAAGGCGGAGATTTCGTAACAGCTCTTGGGCCTAAAACAGTCAAGCATTAATCCATGATTAATAGATGGATGGTCAATGGCTTATCAATGAGTGATTAATAAATCATGAATGAATCAATAAATAATCAATTAGTAATCAACGACATAAATGAGTAACCAATGGACCACTATTCTGTTTATGTTCGATTATTCATTGACCATTAGAGAGACTCAATGATTAATCAGCTGATTACTTATTGATTGCCCATTCACCCTTAACTTACTGGTGTCACTAATCATTGTGTGGTTCCAGAAAATATCCCTACCCGGGTGGGGGGAGGGTCTCAAAGGCCAAATCTTTAAGGGAAGTATGAAGCTAAACTGGAATTGGTAATGAGGCAAGATGAAATGATGAGGCAATCAATCATAATACTATTATCATATTATATTTAACAATTATTCTACGAGGGCGCGCTGGATATGAAATGATAGATTACCAACGAGGCGCGTAGCGCCGAGTTGGTTATAATCATTTGATATCCAGCAAGCCCGAGTAGAATAATTGTTTTATTAAAAACTTAACTACTATTTTTGTTTAAAAAATTCAAGAAAGAAAGAGAAAAATGAGAAAAGGGATAAAAAGGGAGCAAGAATCGATCACATGACTGAACGAAAAAGGCGCCAAAACCTTGCGAAGTGTTGCAGCGTTTCATTGCAAAGCTGAACAATGAAAACTGCTCGAAAGTGAACGAAGTGGCACAAGTTTAGGAAAAAAATGTTCTAATTATTTTTCCCGAAACATTGTTGTAATCATCGTTCAAAGCGGATTGAAGCTGTACAATTTCACCAGAGTTGAAACAGAACAAGTGTGTAATCTGTTCCCACAACGGAGCCATCATGTGCGTGTTTGATCGAAATGAAGACAGAACCAATTTGAACTTGAAGAAGTAATTTCTGTTCAGCTCAGAAGCAAGATTACTGTAGCGAGGAACATTAGAATTCACCATCATAGTTTGTTTAATGCAAAGCACAAAATGCAGTTGTTCTCGGTTTAGAGGTTGCGGACGGAATGGTAAAAGCAACATTCAAACAACTGGAAAAGTGATTCAACTCCATTTACATGGCATCCGATTTCTATCTGAGCATTTGGACCTGTTGGAACACAGAGCTACAACGAGTGCAGGTAAACCAGTGTCAATTTTGCGTGTTAAAGCCGAAAAAAATTTTCGCCCTTCCTTCGGCCTTCTTGGTAGTTTGCAGCTGTAGTTTGCTTAGTACTTGTTTAGACTGCTTTATGATTTTCGCACCGAATCGTCATGAATGTGTGACAGTTGTTATTAAATGCTTCTGCCCCATTTCACTGTTTTATTTTGTCTTGTCTTGATATTTTGAAGTGGAAAGGCTTCCTGATAAAACCTACCGTTTGTTCAATTTTAATGATCGACGTCACGATCGATGAAAGAAATTAATTGTAAACACAACGCTCAATGCTTAAATTTCTAATTTCTTTTTCTGCACAGTTTCTTCAAACAATTTTGACTTGTGTTAGACGAGGCTGTTAGTGACGCTGTTGGAATTTCTGCTTAATTCAAATTCGCTGCCAAGTGATTTTTCTTGTCTATTTTTCTCGCCGGGTTCCTGGCGAGGAAAAAACTTCCAGCTCACTTTGTTCATTTTGTAGTTGAGTGTTCATTGTCCATATTTGGTCACAGCAGATATATGAGCTGATAGCCTGGATCCGTTCAGCCAATCAGAATGGTAGAAATCCAATATACCTAGTCCAGTTTTTAATAATATAAATTAGTTTATTACCACGATCATGAGTGGTAGTAATAGCAACCGGAACAAAAAAGAACATCCAGAGCGTTTAGAACAATCGCAGAGTTCTGTGAAGAAGATATAGAGTGTAAAATTGTGCGCAAATTATGGATTTTGTAATTCTGGGATAACGGAAGACCAATATAGCTCAAGTTATATTGTTGTTGTTAGGTCGACGTGTACAGTTTCGGTGTTCTACTCTGTGAAATGTGTATCAGGCAAGAGCCAAACCCACAACAGCGAGAAAGGCAAATAGCCGAGATGAGAAATCGCAAGTATCGAGACCTCGTGACACGCTGTGTAATGAGAGAGCCCAGCAGGAGGCCGAATATGGAAGAGATTATTGAATACTTGGAGAGACTCGAGGTGAACGAAACGGGATGGCTCGGAAAAGGACGACTAGAAATGCGCGAAGAAGAGATGCTCAATGAAGTATTGCTTGAGTTGTCGAAGAGGAAGATGTATAGAGGCCGAAGAAAAATGCTCCAAGCGGTTGAAAAAGAACCGGAGAGCTCCGAAAAAGAAAGCATCAAGTGCAACAAAAGTCCTCTTCAAAGTACATGTGAAAGGTGGCCATCTACTGAGACAATCTGGATTGGCCCAAGACAAACGCCCGGCGAAAGTGATAAGGAACAGTCCGAGAGTTCCGATGAAGAAGAAACTGTGTCGAATGGAGTGGCCCAGGAGTCCACAGTACTATACCCTAGGTGGCCATCGAGGGGGACGATTTGGAGTGCCGATGAAGAAGACATGTAACGCCCCAATAAAAGAACAAAAGAAGACCTAAGATGAGATAAGTTAAGATAAGATAAGATAAGATAAGATAAGATAAGATAAGATAAGATAAGATAAGATAAGATAAAAAAAGATAAAATAAGATAAGATAAGATAAGACAAGTTTATTGGATTAGTATGATTAGTATTCAGGTATTAGATTTTCATAGCACTATTAGACTTGTTTCAATTTTAGTTTTAGTATCCAGTTATTTTGTGTCCCCAAATTAGTATGGGGTTTTCCCAGGCTATATGGCATTGATACGTAAATAAAGTTTTTATCTATCTGTCTAAGAGAAGAGAAGAGAAGAGAAGAGAAGGAAAGAGAAGAGAAGATAATAAGACAAGGGTTTTAGAAGAGTGTTGTTTAATTGAAAAGGGCATTTTAGACAGTGATAGTTCGTCGTAACCTTTTCGATCTCAAGAACTCACGCAAAAACTGCACAAAAATATCAAATTTGTTTTCGAAAAATGTTACGAATCTACTTTGATGCATTGAACGTGAAACTCGCCTTTTGAGCATTGTGAATGAATTCGTTGAAAATGGTTAAACTTGAAAACAAGCCTAGAAATGTACAGAGGGTCTTTTCTGCACAAGGACCTTTGAATCCAGGACTTTATTCACAGAGTTGCCATTTACATTTGCCTTACTCCCGTATCAGTCATATCGCACACGTAAGTAGCATTTAAAGGTTAATACTAGGAGATCCGTAACTAGTTTTAGAAGTATATATGTTAAGCCCCATTTTATTCGTCCAGCAATGTTTGGACCAAAGTTTCTTGACAACTCGATGAATCCCCCATCCATCAAACATTTTGGCCGACAATTTTGTTTAACGTAACAATTTTCAGTGACGTTAAGCGTTCGTCCAACATTGTCATTAAACAAGTGTTGCACATGTTGACTTAAAACGTTATAACGCAAGCTCTCCCATATTTGTAGTAACTAATTACAGTAGAAGGCGTAGTGAAGAAATAAAAAAATAAATAAAAATAAATAAATAAATAAATAAATAAATAAATGGGAATTAGCAGTGACACATCCACGAGGTGACTCTTCGTCCACTGTGTCCAGATCGAATTAGAATTTAGAGATGTTGGTTTTTGAGGAGAGGGGAAAACCGGAGTATCTGGAGAAAAACCTCTCGGAGCAAGGACGAGAACCAGCAACAAACTCAACCGACATCTGACGCCGAGTCCGGGACTCGAACCCGGGCCAGATTGGTGGGAGGTGAGTGCTCTCACCACTGTGCCATCCCTGCTCCCCAAGAGCATGTTCAAGAAATAAATTGTTGCATCAACTATTTCTAGTACCTGATCTAAGTACAGACTTAGCCTAAGTCATTTTTAACGAGTTTTTAATCGCTCTGTAAGGCTGCGTTTACTTATCTTCATATCATTTAGAAAGCTCGTGTTCTATATGATCGCTCGTCTAAATGTCAGAGACAATTTACTATAATTTTGTTCTCTCGTAACCAGTAAAAGATATACTTGATGCTTGCAGGTGTGCATGTTCTCTTTGTTTTGAAGTGGTTATTAAAAAAAAACCTTGGGTATAGTTTATCATGGGAATATGGGTATTCAGCCACTTATAACTCGAGAAAACTTGAAATTAACAGAAGGTACAAACTTGCCATCATAAATGCCAAAAGATGCAGAACTGAAATCTTTCACTATATCATGCTGGCCAGTGCGGGCCAAATTATAAATATTTCTGTTTTTGCATATTTTATATCGTTATGTCATACATTTTTTCGCTTTTTATAAACATTTTATAATTAACTGTGCATTAACTTTTTTTTTACAGTTACTATTCATTTACATCGTATATATTTCAGTACTCATACTGCAGGATGACGGTTTCTTAATAAACGATTTTAGAGTTATTATTTATTCGATGACCCTTTCTTTTGATAGTTTTAGTGATGTTTCTTCATTTTTTGGAGCTCGAGTCTTCCAGTTCCCATTTCAATCATCTTTAATTCACTTGAACACCTCAATTCTGCCCGAATTGTGCAGAAGTTAGAAATCATTTCCTATATAAACTGTGGTGCTGCATCAGTGGGAAAGTCAAGACTTCTATTTGATACGGCCGGTTTATTTAGTGAAATACTTCTTCAACTCAGGTGATATACATCTATTTCAATTAAGGTTGCTTCAGTGATGTATGATGCATGATCCTTGTTTCATAGACCACCAAGCATCATGTTTGCTCCAAATACACTCTTTTTTTTGTAAGAACCATTTTTATAAGAACATTGAGGCTGAGATTTGCCCCAAAATTTAACAAAATGTATGGGCTAAAATATGAACATCCTCAGGCTCAGCCAAATTTTACGCGTTCTTATAAAAAAAAGAGTGTAAATGTATTGATCACTTTTGTCGCAAAAGGCACTCCAGGAGAAACCAAATCATAAAAAAATAGACATTTGCTCTTGTTTTAGGACTAATAGCTAAAGAAAAGCAGCCATAAATTATACGAGCATGATGCAATGCATGCAGTCTATGAAACATGCGTCACTGAAGCAACCCTTTTTGAAATAGGTATATATCAAGGTAAAATTCGCCACCGTATTAAGAGATTCAAAGCTAACGCGTCGAGCGTTAGCCCTTCGTCAGGGCAAAGGTATTAGCACCGACGAAGAGTTAACGCTCGGAAAGTCGACTTTTGATCATGAATCTCCTTGTAGAGTTCGTATAGGCAGGCCACCGTGTGAACACTTGACCGAGTGGGACTCGGGTTAGCTTCGGTTAAACTGATGGTAATCCGAGTCCAAGACGAACATAAATACGACTGAATCCCGATAGGTCGAGGCACCAGGAGAAAAACAAAACGTTACATAGCTGTAAAAGATGGAGCCAATAATTTGCTTTTGGTTCGAGCTGAGGAGGGTTTGAGTTATCGAAGACTAAGTGCTGTCCGTCTTTGCGCATACGGATAGTCGATACTGAGACAAGAACACGCGAACGAGAGCGAAAGTTGTCGGTCGCGTGGAAAGGGAATTTTTGCGCGCTCGTCAATTTGACCTTGCCTTGCCTGCCCGCAGGCAAAGAAACAGGGGATCATTGCCCACAGGCTAGACTGGAACGGATTACTCGAAGTCTAGAGTTATCAAAGTTCTTTTATGGTCTGATAAATTGATCCCTGGAGGCGAGCTCATCTCCAAGCCAAGTACCCCCCTCCCCCCCCCACCACAACTATCACGCACTAAAATGCCGCATTTACCTTGGATGATGTTTCTCAGTAAATTATTTACTCCCGGCAATCTCCAACTCTCGTTATTGCGTTTGTCGAATTTTGCCGGTTTTCCTTTCCGTGTCGGAGAGTGCCGAACTCTAATGCAACTCGTAAGTGTGTCGGAATGGATACTTAGATTGAACATACATCAGGGTTTCTCCTCTTCGCTCTGGCCGTTATCCTTTTAGAGGATCCTCCCGCAGCAGGCGCCCAATCAGGTTTCATCCTGTTCACGAGTGGTTGACCAAGGGGAGTTTCATGTGCCGGAGCTTTAGAAGCATGATTTAAATCCTCGTCGAAGCGTTACCCCGGAGCTTTCAAAACCTGAGTTGTCCCCTGCACCACGTTGAAGCATCTCCGAGGAGATGGCAGACTGCGAGGTCCCGAGCTTCTCCGACTTCCGCTGAGGACTTAAATCAAAGAACAGGAAACCTGAAGACAAGTTCCTAACAATCCGTACTCTTTCTGGTCGCAGTGACTTTTGTACTCTGAAGATGTATTATGCCCCTTATTCCATGGCAATTAGTTGCCTTATTGCATATCGGTCATACATTTATAATATGTGGAGGTTTGCTTTATCACCGTTTAACGAGAAATTTAAGTTGAACTCTTTGAATACATTAAATCTCACCGTGCCGGGTTTCTCTATGACGATTCTGTAGCATGCTTTTACTGTGTTTGTGGAGTATAGCGCTCCCAATAGCTTTGCTTGTTTACTGCTGGCCTTTGTTCCTAGTTAGGATCACTCCTGGTGCTCGGCTTTCCACCCCCCCCCCTCAATCCCCCACTCCCCCCTCTACCACTCTTCCGGTAATTAACGTCGACCATTTCCAATTGAAAACTTTAATATCATGCCTCCAGTCGCTGAGGAGCTATCCCGATTACCAATTTTTCTATATGTTGATATATGTAGACTCTTCTGTGCATGTGTATTACCCCAATTCTTAAAAGCCAATATAAAATTGACAGAACTGACAAACTGCACGTACTTTTGTTCTCTGGTCGGTCGAGGACCTTATTAAAAAATAAATTGAAAAAAAAAGAATAAAACGGTTGAGTAAGATTTTTACATTAATATTCCTTTAATCACGCTTACATTTACGAAGAGATTCGAGCCAAAATAGGTTCAATCATTTGCTTTTGCTATCAATAGATCTCAATAGGTCTTCTTTGTTACTGTTTGTTTCGGCTGTCTGTTGTCTAGACCACCCGCTGCATTTGCATACGGTATTGTCAAAATTTCAGAACATCCTGTTGCAGAATATAGGGCAAGATTACAAATATAGACTCAAAAAGTAACAGTTTAGAAGTAATACTTCAACAGTAAAAATAAAAATCAATAAAAATCAAGATAGATATGTAATTAAGTCCTCAAATCTCGAAGCTAACCAATGACGTCACGAAATTAGTGACTCCCAGTTTATCAATCAAATTTTACACGAAAAACGAAACCTAAAAATAGACTATGTCTTGTACACTTCGGTAAAATCCTCTGGTGTATTTGAAATGTTCAGTCTTTTAAGTTTTTAATTGAAGTTTTGGTTAGTTTTCCCAAAACTCAGTCGATTTTTATCATTTCGTGATCCAGTCTAGCAAGGTACTGTACTAGTAATATCCCGGGAAGCATTGATGTATAAAATTAAAAGGACTTTAATTAATTTGGAAATTGTCCAGACAGGGTTTCGTTTTGATTGCTCCTTTGTCAGAGGAGCGTTTTTTTTTTGTTTTTTTTTTTTTTTTAGCAAAGACCATACAATTCAATAGAATACAATTACAAACGACTTACTGAATAAATTCTCTCTTTTGAAATTATTGTACCCGGTACCCAGGTCTCGCTCCAAAATTGCGAACGAGGCAGATAAACAATGTTTTTTTCTGACGTAACGCGGCGCCAAAACAGAGTTTTGATCATCAAAATGATGTTCGAAGGAAAGATATGAAGAAAAGACAATGACAATGTGAGAAAAATTGAGTGCAAAAGCTACCTAGCTTACTTATCTTCATCACTGAAGATCCATAAGAGCTTTTTGTAGCTCTAAACGATGTCTGTGGAGTCATCTGCGAGGAGAGTGTCTCGCGGTGGAGGACTAGTTGTTCGACCTCAAGCTATCAGGTTTTTAACCATTCAACAAAACATTTTGGCTTGTGTCCTCGATCGTAGGCTTATTCAGTTTTTTAACGATACCGATTTGGTCATTTCACAGCGACAAGTCCTACGTGGAGAGTGTGGTGAGCTTTCTACACGATGTCGTACCGCAGGCAAGTAAAAAGGCTTTTGTTCGAATTTGAAGTTCATTTCCATAACGTCATTCTGTAAAACAGCAATTTCCAGCTATATTTATCCTTCCTTCCGTCGGGATTACAATTTGAGTGGTATTTGAGCTTATTTGAAGACCGAAAACTAGAGGAAATATTTTATACTAGTTGAAAAATGCTCCATTGGTAAAATCGAATCGAGAAAGAAAAGCTTACGTGACCACACAGTCATCATAAGCTAGGTGTGGTGAATAATTTTTTAAGTTGTATATTTCTTCTTTTGAAGAGACTTCAAATCTTAAATCTGCTCTGCTTTCGATAACAAACTACAACAGGATTCAATTTGATCTGGTGGTGTTGACGTTTTTGTTTTGGATTGATTCTAACAAGCATAAAAGATGTAGAAGTTTGCTGCATTTGTGGATCCTGTTTGTGAAACTGGGATAACACAGCTGGGAGTTGAATATTTAAAACGTAGCGTCAGCAACTTGCTTTTTCGATAAACCTTAGGGAAATACAGCCCTAAGTTGACGATCGGTTCTCGATCGATAAAATTCAGGAGATATTCAAGACGAAAAACAACACGTTTTTCCTAGCTCGTGTCAATCACGCTTATGCAATTGTTACGTGACAAATTATCTTGTACTGAACTGAACCATGTGGTGTGTCAAATCTCTCGTACGTGATTATGTCCGATCAGGTTACCACTTATAGTTTACCCGTTTCTACGGAGCTCCTTGTTATAAACAATACAGCTGATTTTGATAGTGTTCCATATAAGGAATAATTTACATTTCTTGAATTATTAAGTCAATTTTCAATTATCTAAATAGGAAAGTCAACAAATCAACAGTGCTGTTGTTGTCTGATTGGCTTTTATAGTCAAAATACTCAGCGCGTTCTGCTTATTTAATATTTGGGAATGACTTACATTAATCGGGAACGGATTGTGTTATTGGAATCAAAATTCCACTTTCAGATTGAATATTGTAATGTTACAACGGTAGCCTCGTTCCAAATAAGGACTGCTGATTGGTTTATTATTGACATGAGGCGAATGTTCACGTGCAAGTAGCAGACTGTTGGCGGCTTGACCTATCTGACTTGATTTGTGTTCGCTCGACAAAATATTAATCGCAAATACTTTTAAAAGTGAAGAAGCAGTCTGTTGCTATAAAATCATGAAGAATAATTTCTTAAAAACAAGTCTACTGTTCATGCACAAGAAATGTTCCTGAAAATTGAGAAAAATTCCCTGCAATGTCAAACCGATTGAAACCAACAGCTGCCAACGGTTTCGTATTTGACGTGTGAACTTTGGGTGTCTGTAAAACCCGGAACACCCTGGAACACCCCGGAACACCCCAGAACACACCCGGAACACACCCGGAACACCCCCGGAACACCCCGGAACACCCCCGGAACACCCCCGGAACACCCCAGAACATCCCATAATGCCCCGGAATACCCTCAATACAGCCAGCAGTCAGACTGCTCACGTATAGACTGACCTGAGGATCTCCAAAGATGAACGAAGATTTTCGAAGACTTTTGCGGATCACCCGAAGATTTCCGAAGCTTGTTATCTAGCATCGAATTTAAAGTGCTACTATGATCAAAAAATCACTTTTATTTTTTCTTCGGATTTCGAAACTATGTTTGTTAAACACTCCCCAAGCGAAATTATAAGCGTTAATTTTGAGAAGAAGACCGTTAATTTAAACTGCAATTTTCCGGTTTAATGGTCCGCCATTATTACACCAGAAAGGATACAATGACATCATACACGCAAGAGCTGTAAAATGTAGTGTGTGAATGCGGCTTACAAATTATGCAAAACACGAGTTTGAGAGTGTGAAAGCTCAAAACTCCCGTGCTGCATACTAAATAAGGCACTTTCACACACACTGCATTCTACATCTCTTGAGTGTATGACGTCATTGTATCCTTTCTGGTGTAATAATGGCGGACCATTAAAACGGAAAATTGCAGTTTAAATTAACGGTCTTCTTCTCAAAATTAAGGCTTATAATTTCGCTTGGGGAGTGTTTAATAAACATAGTTTTGAAATCCGAAGAAAAAATAAAAGTGATTTTTTGATCATAGTAGCACTTTAATGACAAAAATAACATTCATTTGGTGTGTTTGATTTTGAATGTTTCAATTCATTCATTGAATTTGTTGTAACTCATGCGAGATTTGCTTTATAACTCTCGACAAACAGATGTGACGTCATGGATATAAGTGAAATTCTGGGGTTTGGCATCCCAAATAATAATTCAATTCATCATATAACGCGCCACGGTCGCAATAACTTACTCTTGGGCATTGCGTGACTGATTTTGCACGCAGAGTGCATTTAACTTTCAATACCGCGAAAAAAATGTAAAACATTATGTATCCACATTTTCACTCTCATCATTGATATTTTCCTCTTTGTTTATTGAATTTTTTCTCTTAAAGTCTAACTAGATCGGGTTGTGACAGTAAATAAAATACTTGTTCCTTTTCTTGCTATAAGAGTGTAAACTCCTTTTGCTCCCAGATTACATTGTGATATCCCACATTATAAGCCCTCGGATACCTCTACAAACTTATAGTGAGTACTTTTTTGCAGGCGCACATTTCTCCTACTTATTTATCTTCCGAGCTATGCTCTTTTGTTAACCAAAAATATATCCAGTCCCAATTGCAAAAACGTTGTAATTTAGATATGAAAAGAGAAAGCTGTGAGATGGGAATTTATTAGACATGGAAACTACGTTCTTGGATTTTAATATTCCCGAAGCACTCTGCGATGTGGTATGATACTTCAAATTAATATAAACTGAGTTGATAAAAGGTGAATTGGCCATCTAAAAGCTCACGTTTTGAATGTTTTCAAAAGCTAAAAATGTGAACGCTCGTGAGTGTTTTTTTTAACGCTCAATTAAAATTGCTCTGCGTCAGAGCGAATCCTTCAATGTAGTTTGCATGCCTAATCTATTCCTATTTCTCTTTTTTTAAAATTTTTATATGAAATGTTTTTTTTTTAATTAGCTGTATATATTAGTGTAACCGAACCGGCAGGCATTCCACATTTTCCATGCGCCTGTGGTAATAACACGATGACGATCCTGTGTGTGTGCACCTCAGAATAATGACCTCATAACATTGCATGACACTCTATTATTAGGCTTTGTGTCTTTGAGGTCAAACCTGAGCGTGATAATGCAAACTTCGCACGAGAAATGCAGAATTAATAATTCAACTGTCCCCTTTTTTGTTTTTCACTAAAAATCGTAAGCTTGTTGATATGAAGGACACGTGTATAATCAGGAGCCCTGGTATAATATATTTTTCCATTAAATATTGGTTCTTTCGCTGTTCTCAAAAGCTTCAAAAATATTCCGAAGCATTCTTGAAATGCTCGGAAATCTCAGGCTGATCCGCAAAAGTCTTCTGAAGAATTGGGAATCTTCGGAGGTATTCGGCTTAGTCAATTCGTGAGCGTCTGACCGCTGACCACTATTTTGGTGTTCTGGGGGTATTCCTGTCTGTTTCGAGGGTGTTCCGGGGTATTATGGGATGTTCCAGGGGTGTTTCAGGGTTGTTCCGCGGTGTTCCACGGTGTTCTGCGGTGTTCCGGGGGTGTTCCGGGAATGTTCCGGAGTGTTCCGGGTTTTACAGACACCCGTGAACTTTTGGTTTACGTAAGTGACAACCCAATCAACATTCATTATTTCGAATGAGTCTACTGTTGGAAGATTTCAATCTTCAATTTAAAAATGGAATTTTGATTCCAATAATGCAATCCGTTCCCGAGTAATGAAAATCATTCCTAAATAATGAGCGGAACGCGCTGAGTATTTTGACTATAAATGTTATCAGCTGTAGGGAATTAATGCAAGATTGCAGGATTTTAATCCTGTTGTCAGGCAATTAATATTTAACAATAATTCACCAGAAAATAGTGAACCAAATAAGAAAACATACTCAAGTCTGCATTTTTGTGTTTGGATTCAGTTAAAATGTGATGCCCTAATGGATTCAAGTTCCCCCCCCCCCCCCCCCGCCACCTACCATAGTTTTAAATGGGTTGTTTTAAATATAAGAAGTGATTGCCTTGAACCCAGGGTGTTATATTGAGATTTGCGATGTGACACTCAGGCTGTCACCGGTGGACAGAAGCAGGAAGAAAAGGAAAGAGTGCTGTGGGTAAAGTTTGAAGAGGCAGACATCAATGGTAAGAAAAAAAATGCATACAGTTTTTGTTCTGTTTAAGAATACGAAACTGTTTACATGCCATATTTTAAATTCAAGTAGCTCTTGCCAGGAGTATTAATAACTCCCTTCTGGATTGGTGCAAGTCCATCACAGGTTAACTAAAACTGCCCCCTCCCACGCTTACCCAGTTGTGCACGCTGGCAGAGAAAGACAATGCGGTCAAGTACATCATTATTACTAAAGAGAACTTAAAACACATCTCACCCGTGCGGCTGTAGGACGAGAAATGGAACTAACCCATTTGTGGATGTTTTTATGAAAAATTAATCTTTTGAGTACATATTAAATAATTTTTCTCAGAATAATTTTTTTCTACAGAAAAAACTTAAAAGTTGCTTCAGAATTTTTGATAAACAGTCCGCTATCAATTTTACAATGCCCATAGGAGTCTTCCCTTCCCCTTTCTTTATCAACATCAATAAGACGAAGTCAGAGGGTTACAGTAAAGCATGCAATTTATTTCTTGTGTCTGAATTATGCCCTCTCAGACAACACACTCCGCCAGGAGGATGTTTCGTCAGGACTGGCTTTACCGCTACTGTTGATTCTCGGTTACACAAATGGGTTTCAAGTGTGGACCATCCCTGTAAGTATCAATTCCTGATTGTGAGCCATCAACGAATGCAATAAATATTGTACTCCACTTTAGTTATTTCCCTCAAGTAATTCTCTCCCTTGAATTATCCTCCTCCTTTGTACATGTACAGTACCTCCAGACACTTGAAAAAATTAATAGTAACCTTGTGGCCTTTCATGAATTATTCTAATTGGTTCCTTTTAGAGCAGTTACTAACATTTTAATAAAATAATGGTCCATTGGTAAATATTATGTATCAAGAATCAAAACAATTCATTATAATTTTAACTTAGCTATTATACACATGTTAGAGCCAAACCCAACAGTGTTTAGACATAATGTCTGGATAAGCTTTTCTTTTAAATACTGATGATTTAGTATTTTACAAACACTAAAACATTATTTTTCTTTATCAATTTAATAATTATTAGTCAACAGGTGAAGCACAGGAGGTGTTGTCTCTTCGTCAGGGGCCTGTGAGACTTGTGCGCATGCTCAAGACACCACTGGAAGGTACAGTTCATGTGCTTTAAAGTGCAAAAATCATCTTTTGAAATAATAAATTAATTATGTTTCTCACTAATATGCAACTTATTTTCATCTTCTTATTTACAACGTAGGAGCAAAGACTAAGGATGAGTTTGGAGATTCAAGACCTCTCTTTGCTGTTTGTGATGCTGCAAGGTTCTTAACATTTATTTATTGTTACCTAAATTTGCACACTTAAGTGTATTTAGTCCCCATTAGATATTATTAAACCAGAATTTATTTCTGAAGCATTGTAAAAACTTAAGACGGATTCCGCTCAACGTTCGAGCAATAAGTGCAAAAAATATTTACCAAAAAACTACTCATAGCACGGTAACATTTTAAATGCTATTTGAAACATCTCACTCTAGTTCACTTGCCCAAGTGACCCCGCGATGAAATTCTCAAGCATTCTCAAGAAAATTAATTTCAAATCTCGTAAAAGTATGCTAAAAACGGGCGCCATTTTGTTTTCGACTGACATGAAGCGTCTTTTTAATTGAAATATGGATAACTTCAAATCCAATTTTCTCTCCCGGGGTCAGCTTGGGAGCAAAAGTAACGATAAGTTCTTCTTATCTGTTCTCAAAATGTGACAGTGCTGCAAGTATTTTTTTGGTAACTTAATTTTTGCACTTACTGCTCGAACGTTGAGCGGAAATCATCTTAATAGTCTGATCAGTGGTAATTTGCCAGTCCCCATTAGGTTTCTTTAAGAAACCAAGTTGAACTTTATTTAGGCTTGACTTGCACTACACATGACTTGGCAGATTGTATCAAGTCACATTTCACATTGCATACTGCCTGGTAGGAAAAATTCTTCCCAGGATCTTAACAGGATCCTAATAGAATCCTAACAGGATCTTGTAGGATCCCAACCCAGGATCCTGATAAGATCCTACAAAAGTTCCTGTAGGATCCTGTAGGATCTTGTTTAGGATCCTACAGGGTCCTGTAGGATCCTTTTTAAGATCCCCCTGGTGAAAAACCTCACAGGATCTTCAAGGATCTTTAAGGATTGCCAAAGACCTGCCAAAGATCCTTAAAGACAAGGATCTTTAAAAGATCCTTAAAGGATCTTTGAACGATCTTCAAAGATCTTTATATGCAAAATCATTTGTTAAGATCCTCAAGGATTTGACCAAGATCTTCCAAGGATCCTACAAAGATCCTAGTAAAGATCCTAGCAAAGATCTTTGCAAGGATCCTTCAAGATCCTCAAGGACTAAACAAGGATCTTTCAAAGATCTTAAAAGAATCCTTTCAAGGATCTTTTAAGGATCTTAGCCAGGATCCTCAAGGATTTGGTCAGGATCTTTTTAGGATCCTTGTCAAGATCTTCACAAGATCTTTGCAAGGATCCTTCAAGATCCTCAAGGACTAAACAAGGATCTTTCAAAGATCTTAAAAGGATCCTTTCAAGGATCTTGTTAAGATGTTAGCCAGGATCCTCAAGGATTTGGTCAGGATCTTACAAGGATCCTTGTCAAGATCTTTGCAAGATCTGTGCAAGGATCCTTGGAGATCCTCAATGATTTAATGAGGATCTTTCAAAGATCTTAAAAAGATCCATTTAAGGATCTTGTTAAGATCTTTGCTAGGATCCTTAAGGATTTGGTCAGGATCTCCTCAGGATCCTTGTCAAGATCTTTACAAGATTTGTGCAAGGTTTCTTCAAGATCCTCAAGGATTTATGAAGTTCTTTTGAAGACCTAACAAGAGGCATAAAGATCTTAGAAAGGATCCGTAAGGATTTGATCAGGATCTTGCAAGGAATCTGTAATTTTATGCCAATAATTATTTATGTCTTTACAAGATCTTAGCAAGGATCCTGCAAGATCCTCAAGGATTTCAAAGATCTTGAAAGTATTCTGTTAAAGTTTTTGCTTTGATCTGGGAATCATACAAGGTTCCTTCACAAGATCCTTGAAAAACTTGACACAGTTGACAGAATCTTCAAAGATTTGATGAGGATCCTTACAAACATCATTGCAAGGATTTTCCTAAGATCTTTGCTGGGTTCCTTCAATATCCTCTTTGAAAGGACTAAAATAATGAGGATCTTGCAAGGTGGTGAGTATTATTCTAATGTCTGATCTGCTGTGTGATAAAAAAACAAAACTGCTATCACTACAAAGTACATGTATCCAACACAATTTTCAGACTTTCAGATAAGCATAAGTCTTAATTTCTGCTTGGAATGTTATGCTTAGTCTGTGCAAGAATAAACCATAAATCAGAAAAAATTTATTTGTCGAAAAATAATCAGTTTCACTTTACCTTGTTAATTTACATGATCATATTTGAACTGTTCAGCAGTAGTTGCTTAAGCTTATATTTTTGTCTTAATATTCATGCAGTCAGTTTCAGCAATTTAACGATGAAAATCCTTGGTTTTTGAACTTCTGTAGGGGTAAATCTGTTCTAAGTCTCCATAGGTCCCAAAAAAAAGTGACTTCTTAGCAGAAACCAATCCTTAAAGTGAGCAAGAAAAACGAAGCCAGGAGCAGCCGCCATTTTGGAATCTCGGAGAGACTGGTAATGAATGAGTCGCTTTTGGTCAGCAGCCTCATCATTGCGGGCTCAGAGAAAACAGTTGAATTCATCAATTTCGAGTTCGTGTTAAATGGTCAACATATGTTTCCTTGGATTTCCTATTATTTCAAGCTTAAATGATGCCTCAAGTCAGCAAAAATTGGATATCTACTCTTAAGAAGGAGGTTAGTTCAAAAGAAAATGATTTGTAATGAAAGATGAGCTTCAAAATTAACGATTCTAAGAAGATCATGTTCTTTCCTGTCTTCTTATATCTGCTTCCATTCGAAACTATATAATTATAAGCTATAGGCTTATATATTTACATGTAACTAGTTACACTTGAGGCAGGCTGAATTGCGAGTTTATTTAACTAAAGAAGCAGTTATGGCATAATTGTGCAGTTTATAGAAAAGTTAAAATGAAACATCCAATACAATGTTCTCCAGTGCTTTTCCACTGTAGAGTGTTTCCATCACTGTAGTTAAAAGGACATGCACTAACACAAGGTAACTGATCTGCCTTGAGTTTACAATGTCTTGATTTGAAAGCAATAATAGAGATCATCTTCTAGAGAATTGAAAGAACGGAACTGTTAACTGAATACAAAATAATTCAGAAATGATTTTAACCACACAATGACGAATTTGTTCTGTTTTGCTCTACTAGGAATACATTCAATTCATGATCAGCTGCTGAGCACTGCAGTGTCAAGTCAGGAGTAGCCTGCTCTGTGCTCAGTATTAAAGCTAAGTCACTTTTAATGAACATAGCAGTCCAGTTTACTGATTTCCCTTTCTGTGAATCATACCTACTCAAACTACCAGGACACAATGCAATTGTAAATGTATTGTAAGTTATCGCTATAAATCCACTCTAAATGAACACAGCAAAATATTTTGAGAAAAAAGACAATCAAGACAATGTTGTCTGATTCACGCTGTGTATACTGATGAAGCTTTTTGTAAAAGTAGTTCTAGGTGTACAATTCAGAATAATTATAATATTGTAATTTTCCCAATGTTGAATTAACTTTTATGTATTTAGTGATGTGAAATTCAGAGGACAATACATAGGTCATGTACATAGGTCTGAAAAATATGGTATTTAATATGTCATAATTTTATAAAAACTCTTGTGAACTTTATAGAGATGTTATTTTAATCACAACTGCACTGTGTCAGTACTCGATATAGTCTCCAAGCTAGTTTCCAGAGTGCTGAAATTGTGGTAAATTACAGTCAAAATACTCAGCGCATTCCGCTCATTATTTAGGAATGATTTTCATTAATCGGGAACGGATTGCACTTTTGGAATCAAACTTCTATTTTTAAATTGAAGATTGAAATGTTCCAACGGTAGACTCATGCGAGTAACGAATGTTGATTGGATTGTTACTAACAAAAGCCAAAAGTTCACACGTGAAGTACGAAACCGTTGGCGGCTGTTGGTTTCAGTCGGTTTGACATTACAGGGAATTTTTCTCAATTTTCAGGAACATTTGTGTGCATTTACAGCACACTTGTTTTTAAGAAATTATTCTTTACAGTTTTACAACAACAGACTGCTTTTTTACGTGGAAATGTGCCTGCAATTAATATTTTGTTGAGCGAACACAAATCAGGCCAGACACGTCAAGCCGCCAACAGTCTGCTACTTGCATGTGAACATTCGCCAGATGTCAGTAATAAACCAATCAGCATTCCTTATCTGGAACAAGGCTACCGTTGGAACCTTACAATATTCAATTTGAAAGTACAATCTTGATTCCAATAATGCAATCCATCCCCAATTAATGAAAGTCATTCCCAAATAATAAGTGGAATGCGCTGAGTATTTCGACTGTAATGCTCTAAATGTATTCACAAGAAAGTGTTTTAAGGTTTCATAATAAAATTTTCATTTAATCAAAACAATGTTGAATTTGGTGGCCTAAAAGAAAACTTGTGAAGAATCCTTACAATTCTTGCAATAAATACTTAATCAACTTTAAGTTTGTTTGTTGTTTGATGTACATTACATCCTTATGTTTGCTATTCTCATTAATTCCTAGGATCTCAATTTTTTCTCAAATTTTATCAATTCTCTCATTTTCCTAGAAATTTCTTCCACGCTAATCTAAGACCATGCGAAGCTTGGAATTCGTAGGAATTCCTACCTTCATTTTGTAAGAGCTTGCAACATCCTTAATGGTCCTCAAAGATTGTTGTGGAACTTGAAAGAACCAAAAAGATCTTTGGGAGATTTTTGAAGATCTTTTCTAATCTTGCAAGAACTTGATGACCTTTTGAATATCCTTGAAGATCCTAGCAAGAATTGTGGAGAAATGTGAAGATAATGGGAAGAATTTTTAAGATCAAAAGAGATATTGGGAAGAATTTTGAAGATCAAAAGAGATATTGGCAAGAATTTTGGAGATCCGTAAAGATCTTGGCAAGAACATTGAATATCTTGACAAGAATTTTGAAGATCCTTAAAAATCTTGGCAAGAACATCAAAGATCTTGACAAGAATTTTGAAGATCCTTAAAGATTTTGGCAAGAACATCGAAGATCTTAACAAGAACTTTGAAGATCTTGGCAAGAACTTTGAAGATCTTGAGAGGAATTTTGACAATCCTTAAAGATCTTGACAAGAATTTTGAAGATCCTTGAAGATCTTTGCAAGAACTTTGAATATCCTTGTAGATCTTGGCAAGAATTTTGAAGATCTTTGTAGATCCTTGAAGATCTTGGCAAGAAATTGAAAGATCTTTGTAGATCCTTGAGGATCTTGTCAAGATAATAAAAGATCCTTGAAGATCTTGGCAAGAACTTTGAAGATCCTTGAAGATCTTGGCAAGAATTTTGAAGATCCTTGAAGATCCTTGAAGATTTTATAAAGATCTTTGTCAGGATCCTCAGTAGGATCCTCAAAGGTCCTCATGGAGATCTTTACGGATCCTTGAAGATCCTTCAAAGATTTTCACCAGGGCCTATACAATCCTAAACAAGATCCTATCAGTGTTCTCCCTAGTTTTCAGGGTAACAGGTAAGTCAGTTTTTCAGACCGGTAAAGCAACTCTGTTGAAAATCTTTTTCTACCCCGGTGTGGAATTGTCGTCATGAGACCCGTAATATTGCCCGCATGACACTAGGCTCACACACGTCTCGAAAACCCTTCAAAACGGTTGATGTTTGTAATTCCTGTCACATGGAACGTATTAACGTGCAGACAAATATCGAGAAGAAAAAGCTCACAGCAACCTAAAAAACGTATTGAGAAACGCCTAGAAGATGCGACATAGTCCCTACAAAGGCACAAACTTTGAGGATAGGAAGAACTTCGAGGAGAAGACAATACTAAGAGTACGTTACAAACAAACCTAAACAAACCAATGTATGGATATAGACATCAAGAAGATAACACTAGTACCTTACGACAATGCTAACGTACGGAGATACAACTAACAACATCTAAATTACGAATATACTAGCACACGGACAAACGTTGAGAAGATAACAATATTTTTAGAATGTTTTAACGTACAGAGAAATGTCAACAGTCAAGAAGATAAGACCTTACACCACTGACGAACACACTATCCCATGGCAAATGTCGACTAATACCTTAGGAATGTACTAGCATAAGGAGAAACATTAAAAAGATACGACTAACATCTTACTAAGGTAGAAACGTGCCGAGAAACGTAGAGATGAGACTATTATCTAATGAACGTAGAAATGTCAAGATGATACAACTACATCTAATATTGTACAAACGCATGGACAATGAGAAAAGTTACTAAAACTAGACCCACGTGGTACACAGTAGCCTGTGCCCAGACGTAATCTAACGGTCATATTTCGTCTGCGGCGCAGGCTAGATACGAGTATGAAGGACATAAACCTTTTCATAATTCAATCTGATAATAAATCTTTCACGATCCCAAACTGTTGGATGTTTGTAATCCAGGCCTTTATCTGGTTCCGGCTAACTGGTAACAAGGGGTGCTACAAGCGGTAAATTTTACCGGTTACCGCCTGATAAGGAGAACACTGTCCTGTGCGATCCTACAGGATCCAACAGGATCCTAAACAGGATCCTAGACAATCTTAAGCAAGATCCTGAAAGACATTACAGATCCTGAGTAGGATCCTGTAAAACATGGTTAGGATTATTGCCATTTAGGATCCTGGGTAGGATCCTGTTTGAACTTACAGGATCCTGTAGGATCTTATGGGATCCTAGAAAATCCTATAGGATCCTGCATAGAATTTCTACCAGGGCTGTAAGATACCTTACAAAAATCACTTGTGAAAAACTACATCTCGCTTCTCATTACAATAATTCACAGTCAAAAGCTCCATTTCACATTTTTGCTTTTAAATCTGCCTGTTTTGCAGCCCGTCCTTGCCATTTTCCACAGTCAATCTGTGGTCACTGATGTCTGGTGAGCAGGTTCACTCTATAGGCTTCACGTCTGAGGTGTATGACGTGCTGTGTAACAGAAGGTAAGCATTTGACATGAATAGGACAAGGGTCTAAAAGACAGTTACACCGACACTGTATATGCCTAATACATAAATGACCATATCACCATTTGGATTGAAATAGTTGCACCAAATATTGTTACTGACAACAGATCAGAGGGCTTTTATATGATTTATAATTGCAAGTAGTAATTAAGCTTATGAGTACATGTACCTTTAAAAAATGTCAAGATTTGTACATTAATTTTGTTATCATTTGCCATTTTCCAGGTTGATGGTTGTAGCCCTGCAGGAGAAGATAGCAGCTTTTGATGCTTGCACATTTAAAAGCTGTTTCTGCATTACTAGTGAGTGTTTTGTGCAAGGCAGTACTGTCCTATGTTTTTCTTATTCTGTGATTATAATACCAGTAACTTTTGGCATTGAACCAAAAAAATGTTGTGCACTGTTATGAACATTACAGTGCAGTCCATGCCATCACTTAATTTGTATTTAGTAGGCTGGAGTGTTTATCTAATAAGAGATTTTTATTGCTCATTTTGAAAAGTATCTACTGGAATGTTAATAACTAATAAATTACAAATTATTATAAGAATTACTGGGGTGAAAGTGATGCTCTTGAGCTCCGATCAGTCCACTGCTATCACCTGCATTGTTGTTTTAGTAGAGTGTAGAGTCAGGCATATTATAGTAATGAAAGTGTGCTTTTCTAAAGGCTGTTACCCAGCCCCGAGCCCTAACCTCAATCCATTGGCACTGGGAAATAGATGGCTGGCATATGCAGATCGCAAGGTTAGTGGACTTTCAGTTAAGTTTCAAATGACAATGATGGTGATGATGATAGTGCAGTTAGCTTTGTGATTTTTATTTCAATTACATTAATTTAACATGGCCATGTTATTGCATAAAAACATTATTAGGTAGATATGTGAATGAAGCCTTTGTCCATAAAGTGATTTGCCTTGAGTGATTCACTTTGAAATCTAAAGACAACTTGCAGACTACAGATTCAACCATAAAACAAACAAAAAACAACCACCCTAAACTGCCCCTTTTTCCCCATGCATGAATATCAACCACCCTAAACTTCCCCTTTTTCACGACCCTAATAACCCCCTAAATTGCCCCTTTTTAACCACCCAAAATTGTGCTACATGATAAATAACCACCCCAAACTGCCCTGTTTTAACCACCTTAATAACCACCCAAAACTGCCCCATTTTAAGAACCCTAATAACCATCCTAAACTGCCCTGTTTTATCCACCCTATTAACCACCTAAAACTGCCCCTTTTAACCACACTAATAACCACCCAAAACTGCCCCTTTTTAACCATGCACGGAAAATAACCACGCATGAAAAATAAGCACTCAAAACTGCCCCGTTTAAACCACCCAAAATTGCCCCTTTTTAACCACACTAATAACCACCTAAATTTATGAAAGGATAGTGATCGGTTTAGTGAAATTTGTAAAAAAAGAATGATAATAGCCTCTTTTGTGGCAATTTGTGGCGAGCATCTTTAAATTCTTTAATGCAGGACAAACACATTACAACAAACCGATTCAGTGGGTTGATGTTATTTTATTATTCTTCTATTGTGTCACTTTGCACATAAGAGCAAGAGAACATGCAAAATATGGGTCTTGATCATAAGGCTTCTAATAATGTGTCAAGTTATCCATCCCTCTTGGTCTTGGAATCACTTTGTATTGACATATTATACATTAATGTGCTTCTTTAATTTGTTGTTGTCAGCTGGTGCCCAACCATCAATCCTGTGGGGGAGTATGTGGGGATAATTCTCAGTCTTACACAGCCACAGTCATAAATGCTGCTAAGGTAAATGTTTTCACTGCTCTCATACTGTATTTCACTTTTATAAGAGCTGGTTACAAGTACATTTCAATAAGGTCTAAGTTAGATTTTTTAGTCCTCTTATTTTTTTTTTTTTAATTCAATGTAGATATTTTAGTTTTTAGTATTAATCTTTGAGGTCCTTTTCGAAAACCACGTGTAAGTGAAAAAGTTTCCTCAATAAAGATTATTATTATTATAGATGACTACGAGATTAATTGTGGAATTCCATAAATCAGAAGGGAAGAAAAAAAAAACGAGGTTTTGATTAAGTCACAACTGACAATCTGCCTGTGATGCCCTACAGCATAGCACTACTTAAACAAGATGCATGTATCCAATGTCTAACAAAGTTATTTTATAAGTTAGGTGTTTTATTAGGGTTGGTAGTTGTACAAAGTATGTTCACATGGTAGCTGTTCTTTATTACATGTAGTGATGCAATCCATTTTTTTTTTTTGGATTTTAGACTCTCACCAGAGGCCTCACAATGTTTGGTGAGAAAAAGTTGTTTTGAGATTAATTTTACTTTTTTTGACAAAATTTGTTAATCACTGATGTTTGAGTTTCTAATATTGAAAAATTGCATTTATTTCAGGAGAAACAGTAGGGCGCTGGACAGGAACGGAAGTATCCAATGATTATGGAAACCAAGTGAGTTGCTGGAACAGTTCTGGACACAATATTTATTATGTCAGTAAATATTATGGACAAATTATTAAAATAATAATTATTTTTTTTGTGGTGGGGGGTGGGGGGGGGGCAGGCTAACTGCTTACCATTACATGTACTGGTAAGTAATAAAAAGTCTGAAGCACTTTAAATATATCTATAAATTTATGTCCATTTTGACACAGACCAGGTTGAGGTTCCATCCCAGCCCAATTACTGTAAGAACACATATCTCTAAAGCAACTGTACCAACCTCAGTCAGCTGTAATATGTATGGCAGTAATACCCTTTTAAAACTTTGAATTTCTTACGTTCAACATATTTGTCATTGTTTTTTGTCATCAGAAGAAGTGTGTGATCAGACCAGGAGTTGTCACCATTATAGACACACTGAAAATTGGTAGTGGAGAGGTAAGCGAAGCAGGTTTCAGTTGGGTGCACATGTGAGAGATGCATCCTCTGGCACTGTGTGTTTACTTTTAGGCTATTCAAAATAATTAAGTTGATAGAGTATCAGACATACATGCACATGACTGTACCAAAAACCGCTGTTGATCCAAATTGTGCCACTAGAAATCATGCATTTGCACATGAGGAAGATGTAGTATAATTTGCACATCAAATGAGTTTACAGGTTAAACGCTTCATGAAAATTAAAAGATAATTAAAGACTTCACTATAGAGTTTGGACCCAAGTTTTTCAAACAAATCAAGATAAGGCAGACATAGTTGTCAAAAAATTATTCAACATTGAATTTCCATACAATGTGTTGTTGTAGAAAATATCCATACTCCTCCCACAGAGGGTTTTTTGTGGTCTGAGCCCCCCACCCCTTCCTCCTCAGAATTTTGAATGACCCTCTGTGGAGGGGGTATGGACCACACAGTTACTGTAATTTCTGACATGTTTGCCTGCGGTGGTGTCCAAAATTGCAACAGCATCTATTTTACGCATTTGTATGGTTTTCTATTGAGAGCATTATTTTGACATGTGTTGGGTATGATTAGGGATCCAACTTCCTTGGGATTAGGGTCTGTAGTTATGTGCTTGTGACAAACTGAATACAATTCATGAGTACTTACATGTATTACATCACTGAACTTAACATGCACCATTGCTTTACTTAAGGTTTGTTTGATTGATTTCAGTTCGCTGTACAAGAGGATGACCATGAGGGCTCTGGTATAGTGGCTCATTTTCCTGCCCATGCTGGGCAGCCCCTTTCCTGCATGTCCTTTGACCCCAGGTATAAACACGTCTTATATAATGTACCCTGGGAAAGACTCCCTTGTATAAATGATAGCTACCCTCAGATAGAATTTACTTGACTGTTATTACTTATGGGGAGTTGGCCCTGATGAGGGGTTTCAATTTAAAAGTAATTGTCAGTGAATTATTAATTGGAGTGAAAAAGCATGGCTGTTTTAAAGTGCCTGTTGTGGGGAGGTTTGAGTAAAGTTATGTGGGTCTAAGGACAAAAAAAGGCCATTGTAAAGGAGTGGCCGTTATTTGGAGGTACATACATGTGCATACATTAACTTTATTTAGTGTCGAATTTACGGAGTAGCATTTCTGCTAATTTCTTCGAGCTAGCAGGAAGCTAAAGTTACACAATGAGTAAAATACATATAATACCGAGGTGGACGGTAAGAGTAAGGCTCGACTCTATCTTGTTACAAAGGGTTTGATTTTGGAGCCATTTTTGTCTGATAGAGATACCGATATGAAATCGGGTATGGAATTGAACCATTTTCATCTGAAATAGGGTACAGTTTTTCGCCATTTTGGCCTGAAATGGAGGAATGAATTGCACAAAATTTTGTTTCCTTGAACTCATTTTGAGTGGCTGGTAAACCAGGAAATATTAAGCTCATTGCATACTACCTTTAGTGGGGGTAGGAGCTATACAAACAAGGTATCATCAGTTAAGTGGTATTGAGCAGTACTTTCCTGTGGTCATGTTTGTTTCCAAGTGTGAAAGTTTTCAAAATTGTATTCGAGCCAAAGAGTGAACCATTGCATCGCTTTTTGTGTAGTACAAGAAAATTAGAACCCACAGCAGCTACCTCTACCATTCTTTTTTAAATATTCGTCAAACGGACTCACCTTTTATTTCATTTTTAGTGGTTCTATGCTGCTGACTGCAGATGTTCTTGGAAACAACTTTCACGTGTTTCATGTTCTTCCGCACCCTATCTGCCCATCGCTAAGCGCTATTCATCATCTTTACACGCTTCACAGAGGAGACACCACTGCTACTGTAAGTCTGGTCTCTTGGTTAAGTTATAGCGTTGAACTGAGAGTAAACAAAGTTTTTTTGTCATTTTAGCCCGCAAACTGCAACGTTGTTTTGTTCGATAAACAGGCGCCCTCTGAATGTTGAATTTATGCGACTTGCCGCTGACCTAACGCCACATCTGCGTTTATGCCCGTAAAAGATCCCGAGGGTTGTGGGGTCGGGAGTGGAGCCCCACGGAAATAAAGAGCGCGTTCTTTTGGGACTATTCCGGAATAGGAATACTCGGAATAGACGGTATCTGTATTCTTTTGGGGGCGATTCCGTTTTCGGAATGAACGGAATATCATTCCGTTCATTCTGCTCCCGATAGCAGAATGAACAGAATGAAAGGAATACGGTTTACTCGGAATAGACAGAATACGTGTTCTTTTGGGAAATTTTTGGCGGGAAATCCTACGCGGCCGCCCGCGCGTGTGCAGAAATAGTGGTTCTCAGGTCACCTCTGCCATGGGTATTCCGTTTTCAGAAGAAGCGTTCTTTTCGAAATTGAAATTCTGCGTATTCTGTTATTCCTAAACCGGAATAAGAATAGCCAGAATAGTCCCAAAAGAATGCACCCAAAGTTTAGCTCAATTTGTGTACAAATCTAGTTAAATGTAATGCTCAGGAAAAAAAAACAAAAACAAAGAAGAAAAACAACGACACCAGCAAACAACTGGTATGCGAATGTTCACACCTTTTTACTCGCGCTGCAGACTGTCTGCGTGTAATTTAACTTGAGTGTTTTTTTTCCTCTTCAGGTGCATGGAATAGCATTTTCGTTCGACAGTCGGTGGGTGGCGGTATCTACTGTGCGTGGAACAGTTCACGTGTTTCCCATCACTTCTTACGGTGGTATGTACCAAAAAATGGAGTTATCAAAAAACAGAAAAACAATAATGACAAAACAAACAAAGAAACAAACAAAAGAGAAACAACCAAGCAATGTGACTAGCGGTTCAGAAAGTGAAAACAAAATTCAATGCCAAAATGAAAGCTTGTTGTCATTTCCTCACCTTCTTAAGCGATTGCACGATCAATTGCGATCATTGGGAACTAGCCTTACCGTACCTCTCATGTGCCGTACCAAATAAATTTTCACTCCGAGACCGTATTAAGCGGCAAGTTTTGCCGTACCCTGAGATTTTGCCTTGCCTAATTGAAATCTGTCGAAAAAACTGATTTGGACACCGTACCACTGCCAAATAACGACGTACTACTTGGCACGGCACATGAGAGGTACGACGTCTGAACTGGGCCTAAGTTGTAAGATTGTTTTCTTGGTTGTTCCTTTTTGGACGCAAACAATCTTGCGCTCTTATCACTTTCGTACACCTTCAAGGAGTTAAAACCCTGGAATCTCCTTCAACTCTCTTCAACTCTCGTTCCCGTGCAATCCCGGCCTTACTGTAATCCCAATGAATAGAATACAAATTATAGACTAGTTAAATTCTACATTAAGCCTGTACCTGTACCTATCTACTTCGAGCCAAAGTGGCGCATAATGCCTCCACATTCATTCTCCAACGATTCTTGTCTTGTGCTGAAGTATGCACCTCACTCCAGGACTGCCACCCTGTTCTGGACTTCTCCCTTTCCACTGTACGTCGCCACATTGTCTTTGGCCTACCCCTCTTTCTCTTTCTCTTTCCCTCCGGGGCCCATGTCAGGGCTGTAATAGTTAAGCCGTCTAATCTAAAATACTCCCAGATCGTCAAATGTAAACGTTAACTTGTTTTGTTCATTTCTTTTCCTTGAAGGGCCCATAACAGTCCGCACCCACTCCTCCCGTCGTGTGGTGAACCGAAGCAGTCGTTTCCACACCAGCGCCGGACTAGATGACCTGGATCAAGCGTCCACACCAACAGGCCGGCAAAGTCCGTGCAATGGCACAGGACAGTCTTTGTCGTGCTCGCCTAATGGCAGTCCGCTCAGCTCCACAGGAACGCCAGTGGCTAGAGACTCTCTGACTGTTGCTTCGAGCAATAATGGTCTTGTCAATCCTCGGCTGCCTCCCCTCCCACACGCGTATATGATTTATCCATTGGCACAGATCAGGACACCCACTGGTCCAAGGTGTGGCGGACCCTGCTGTACGGGACCACCCCAGCACTCCAACAAGTGTAATGGCCGAGTAGGACTGGAGTATTCGATGGGTGTGGCGATGAAGTTTGCTCCGTCTAGGGGATGGCTAGGCGGGAGTCCAAACCCCGCCAGAGCAGGTAGGTTCACGGTTTGATATATAGTGAGGTTAATCCCCGGGGGAGGGGGAGGTACTCCCTTTTCTGGCTTTAACGAGGACGTGCCGCCCGATAGGGTATGGTTTTCAGAAGGTTCTGTCTTAAACGGGGTGTTGATTTCATCAGTTTTTGTCTTAAACGGGGTAAGGGTATACGTAATCACCACAAGCAGCTCAGTCACTCTATAAAGCTGTAAATAGATTTTTAATTGTCATTGGATTCAAATCGGAAACAGTTTATCCTTTCTCCATTCCAGTCTAAAACAGGGTATTATTTTGGGTTTAAATGTCTTAAAGAAGTTCTGAAAAAATCGAAGTTCTGTCTTAAACTGGTTAGCAAAGTCAGCAATCTATATCTTAAACAGGGTCAGGGATTGAGCACCTGGGCCGCACCTCCCTGCCCGAGCATCTGTTGAGTACACCCGGGGGTTAATTCCTAGCTAGTTAATACGTCCGCTTATAGAGAACAAATTAATCCGGCAATCTCTAACTGACAGACGTTGATCGGCCTTTTTCATGTGAGTAACGAACATCAGATGTAATCGAGCACGAAAGAGGTTTCACGGTACTGAGGCGGCATACTGACTTAATTTACTGTTGGTTGTGCATGAAGTTATATTCTTTCCTCTTAACATTAATCAGGGAGGAGTGTTTACTGGCGGGAAATCGCAAAAAATAAAGAAAAGTGCAACTGTGAGACAGTCAGTCTCAATATTACTGCTTGACATACATTTCGTTTGATGTTATTTCTTAGAATTTGGTGTTACAACAAGTAAAAAACTCCTGTTCGGCTTTAGCTATTCCCTCACCCGTCACATCTGTTTAAAAATCAGGGGTTTTAATAGGAAACGAGGAAGGGATCACTCATGTTATGTTATTTTGTCCTTAAGAACCGTCCAAGACGTCTGCTGTTGACTCGCTTTTCATACTGGATCTCCATGGCAACTTGACAGAGTATGTGCTGGAGCCACAAGGAGTGAAAACTGTTCCACAGAGTGATGACACGCCCCTGGAGCTCATTACTACATCAAGAGCACATTGGACTCTAACCAGGTGCGCAGACCAAGCTGTGAATGTTGTGGGTCTAACATTAGTGGAACATTGAGGGTCCGACATTAGTCCAAGATTTATCCAACATTGAGAGTCCAACACCAGTCCAACGCTGAGGGACCAATAATAGTCCAACATTGAGGACTAATGTTATTGCCAACATTAGGTGTTCAGCTGTAGTCCGACATTGAGCTCAAGACTGGGGTGCGAAATAAGTCCAACATTTGGGTCCAGTATTAGTTTAATATTGAGGGTCCAACATTAGTCTGGCGGGATGCAGGGTTGCGGGATTCTAGGACTTATAAAGACGAGATAAACAGGATGAACACACCGTGGCAAAAATCAAACGGTCATCCGTACTTGCGAGAATCGAAAGATCATGGAAACGACAAAGTTACCTGGTTTCTGGGATCAAAACAACTCGAGACTTGACTGTCGTCTAAGAAAAAAAAGTCAAAATCAAACAAAATCAATTCAAACGCCTCTTTTAGATACACAAACTGAACGACCTGTATTCCCAACTATAGTGTTTGTAGGGAATATCCGGTTTTCATTTGTGAATTTTATGTGAATTGACTAATCCGTTTATTTTTGTAATTCTTTCTTCTCCTTCATTTTTATGTATAGATGCCCAACGTGGCCTGAAAGCAAAAGTCCTGTGGTCAAAGACTTGTCTTTGTTAATGGGGCGGTCCAAAGTGTTCCCGAGTGAGCTCAGTTCGCGTACCGAGAAACAAGGTAAGCGAGAGGAGATGGGGAGCTTTTCTGTTGTTATTGCTCTATTTATGTTCCTAAATCTAACAAGGCTTAACCCTTTCACTCCCAAGAGTGCCTAAAATCAAAATTTAACACAAATCCCAAATTTTATTTTGTAAAATACTTAAATATAAATAGTACCAAGTGAAAGTACTGCTGAAGAGGTTCCATTTGAATGGTCACACAATAGGATTTCATCCACAAATTCAAAAGTTAGAAACACCTTAATGTCTCCATTTACTGACTCTGGGAGTGAAAGGCTTAAATCTTATATCTAAACTCTAACCCAGACATCAAACAGTTGTACTGAAAGAACTTGAATCGAAGTGATCGGTTACCCAGTTGCTCTTGAAATCCCTTTGCCTACCCGAGTGCAGTAATGAGCGGGGAAGATGCGTCACGAGTGTACTTTTTGGCTGTTGCTTGCTTGCCGTCTATATCGATGAAGAAGCAAAAATAATTACATTAAAAGACGGTGTTTGCAACTGATGACATTATATTTTAAACTTTCTTCAGGAAAGATAACCATGGAAAGTGAATCCCTCATCACCTTCCCACCTAAAGAAGAAGCCAATTACGATGGCTGCACCACGGACGATCAGTGGCTGGCAAACATAGATATGGAAACTCATGCTGCCCCTCACAGGCGCCTCTGGATGGGCCCTCAGTTCTCCTTCAAAACGTACCAACCACCAGGCTCCTCCTCGGCGTCCTCCACACACAGCCTAGGGGACTCCAGATCCGGGGGCTCGGGGAGCGGGGCCACTATTGCAGCACACAACAGGGACGCTCATCCAATGGACTTCTACTCCGAAGAGCTTGATTTGCAGAGCTTGCGCCTGCAACCTGTTCGCTCGGATCCAGTGCCCACTCCGCCAGGACGGTCCGCTTTTACTGGGTACGCGTCACCGAATCTTGGGGGGAGCATGCCGCTAATTGTCGACAACGGCCCCGGGAGTTTGACGGAACCGTGGCCGGGTATGAATAATGGGATGTTTGAAGACAAAGAGGAGCAACTCGTCGAAACGTTGGCTGAAGCCATGAATGACAACGCAACTCTGCCGGTGAAAAATGGCAAGAAACGAACGACTTCGATCAACGGCGAGAATCAATTCCAGTTTCAGTCTGATTGTCTGGGGGGAGGGGTGAATGCGTTCGCCTCGTATTCCCCCGCGGAAACAAGTCCCTTGTTCCCTCCCGATTGGTCCTGAGTACATCAGGGCGAGTTGTTCGTCTTATGGGATGTTTCAACTGCGATTTGACACGCAACGCGAAATATACAATTGTGACGCAGAAAAAAAAAACAAAAAAACAAACAAACAAAAACAGGACAGTAATTTATCTGTTTTCTTGGTAAGATATTTGGTTAAGGTTTCCGAGGAGGATTGTGTCCTTAATTACAAGCTAAAATAGCTAAATTTAAAAAAAAGTTATCTACAACGATCTTTTACAATCTTTGAAGCTATTTGCGAACAGAGATTAAAACTAAAGAGTCGCCGTAAAAAACAAAACAAAAAATAACCTTCTGTCATCCGCTAAAAGAAATGAAACTTACGTTCGTTATTTATATGTCAAGTATTGAATTCGCTTTTCAAATTGTATTGCAAATTTGCCTAGTGCATCGCTTTGGGAAATTAAAAATAGAAATGGATTTTTATAGTACTTTGCGTGAAATCATGCTTGTTATATGTTGCTATATTTCTACTTCAACGAGGTGCTGTTTACAGCACTTGTGTAACATACGGGGTGTAAAGGTCAGTACGAACAAAACTATCAAAATAAATGTGAAAATGTAAAAAAAATGTATAAAATGCAAAAACAAAAATATTTGTTGGATTCTGACTGGACCTTATATGTGAGCTAAGAGCGATTTATTTATCTGTAAGATGATGTATAGCCTGTTAAAGTTAAGTTCTGTTTTCTTGAAACTACATAAAGTATATCAACAGAAGTGATATTGTATGAATAATAGTTTGATGTCAATAGAAAAAGAACTAATGTTTAAATTCTATCCTGTAAAGTTTATAAGTTATATAAATCGTATGAGTAGAAGAAATGATCGAACTGAATCTAACACTTGTAAAAATGTTTAGTCCTTTCTAGATGTAAATACCAAGGGTTTTGTAATCTTTTCTCTGAATTTAATTTTTTGTGAAATTACTAGTGGTAATTTCCTTGAAATGGTTTCGAAGGGTTAATTTTTAAACCTGTTATTCGTGAGTTTCTGTAGATAACAGAATCCAAAGAAAAAAAAGATTGTCTTTATATTTTTAAATATCCATGGGTGAAGAAATAATAAACCTTGAAAACGTCCTACAATGCTTGATCATTATTAGCAGAATTTATATTAGAAGAAACTCGTCTTCGGGGAAAGGCCCGTCTTAGACTGAATCTGAGGACGGCAAAACGGACGAGCAATATCAACTGAAGACGCCAAAACTAATAAGCGAGGTTAGTACACTGAAAACAGGTCATTTACCCATTTTATGTGTGCCGTATTTAGGACGGTTTTCCGTCTGAGACGAGTTTCCCGTCTCATTTTCCGTCATCGGACGGGATACAAATTTGAAACGAGAAGCTCGTCCTTCACCGAATTCACACAAGACATGTTTTCCGTCGTCAGGCGCATATCCCATGTAAAACAGTTTTCCGTCACTGGTATATATGAATTCGGTTTCCGTTCGTGGGGTGATGGGTGCCCTGCTCCTACACTCCTTCGCGAGGTACTGCGATTCACGTATTTCTAGCTTACAAAGATGAAAGTGCTGCTATATACCGCCTATATCGCACGACCCGTGGCGCTTTACATACCTTTAGAATGAGAGTAGAAGTCAACGTGTGAGGGTGCACCCTCCCTACCCATAAACGAATGGATGGATTTTCACACCAAGAGCGAATTTTTCCCATGATCTCCTTAAAAGATAAGACAACCTAGCGAACTGGGTTTGAGAGGAGGTGAGAAAATCGGGAGGTGAAGAATAAGCTTCTTGCATTTTTCATATTGGTCTGAAAATGTGCAACGTTTTCCTCGTTTTAAGAGTATCTATCAAGTAAGGCAGATCGTTATGAAACTTCTCGCACGAATCACGCAAGTATTGTTGGATCGAGTTTCATTGAAGGTTTAGTCACGCTTAATCACACTACATGTACTGAGTACTACTGCACGCCAGCTACAGCCCCATATCATGATGGCACCTACAATAGTCCCAGGTATAGTACATTAATGCGAATATTTGTAATTCTAATTAATTTTGCGCCTTAAAATGACTCCGTACATTTTCGGGATTGTAAGAGTTCGATGCGATCTTTTTACAATCTCGTCTTTGACATATGTACGTATATAAGCCTTGTAGGAGTCTAAATCCTGAAGGTTTGTGATCGACTTCGATGGATTTCCTGCCTTCAATTAATGAAAAGAGGTCTGAAAATCGAAGATCTGATGTACACTCTGACGGTATTTTCTAATTATTCCATCCTTGGCTGGGATTACAATTAAAAATTTTAGTACCGGTATTTAGTACAGTATCGGCTGTTTATGACCTCATATACAACCTCACGTGATTTACCCGTTATTTCATCGTAAATGTACGTTTTTGAAATATTATTTCACAGGCCAGGAGCAAGGAAAAAAGTGGAAATCGTTTAGTACTAGGGATAAAAGCGCTGTAAGAAGCAAACGGGTAACTCGGAGTCAAAAAGAGGCTCATTCGAGTCACGCAACGCGGCGCAACAAACCAGGCTTGCGCAACAGATTTTACAATTTGAGACCAACCAAATCTAGACAAGGTTAGTGTATGTATTTGTAAAGGGTTACATTAATACTGACGCACCTGCAATCTGAGGTGCTATCGAGCTGTGTACAGCCAATGTGTCTTACAAAGTGGTAAAGGAAAACCCCTTCACTTGAACTCCAAAGATCAAAGACCAAAACAGGGAACATTTCTAAAAAATCATTTTGTCTATACAGTGATAAATGGTGGCCAAAAAAGCACTGTTCGAATGCTTTTGTTTGATGTCTTGAGTGGTAACACCTAAGTATGCCACTTACATTCTCAAACACCATATCCACGTATCTCAATGGCCTGTGTCCACAGCATTAACCACTTCTTAATAGGATAGCAAGAATGAGAAGTCAAGAGAGTATTATATGTAACAGTACATTTATACAGTAAACTCCTACTACTTAATATTCAACCTAGAGTATTGATATGAATAACTGGTTTTACACAAAAGACGATGTGTTCGAATCAACATATCAAACACTCAGCAAGTTAATTAAAAAAAAGCGACGTATACTATTTTCACAGGAACCCTGGAGCATGCGTGAATTGAGTTGAGTTGCGTGAATTGACTTCTTTATTTTGTAACACCTTCAGTGTGGAACAAACGCACAAAAACCATCCACTTCGCAAGGAAACAGTGTTTTCTCCACGTCTGTTTTTCTGTTCTTCCGTTTGGAAATTCCTGCGTTCACCCAAATCCACCTTCCGCCCTCATTAAAGGTGGCCAAACTGCTTGGTTTCTGGAGGTGGGGCGGGGGGGGGGGGATTTTTGATCCACCTTCTTGGATTTTTAAATTCTTTCGTGGCGACAAAAGTCACCTTTTTTCCGTCAGATAAACGGATTTCACGAAAGAGTTGTCCTAGGTCGGATATAAAACCAAGGCAACCAAGTCGATGTATTATCGTGAGCCATAGTTGGAATGGAAGCGGATGATACGTTCGGGACCACTCACATGTGAGTAAGCAAAATAAGGCGATATTCGGAACCAATCAAGTGCGACAAAGAAAACGAAAGCGAAATTCGGAACCAATTGTGTGCATTCTCGTCCCCAGAGCTACGCGGCTTTTTTTAAATTACGTGTCTTGTAGCTCTGGTAACGGCCAAAAATTTATTTTTTTTTTGATTGGCCGATTCAAACTGTATGCGCAATAACGTAAAAATTTTTTTGGCTTCTACGCATAACGTTTTATTTCCGATTGAATTAATCAGGGCATTAATTAATATATTGACTTGATCAATTTCCACGCACAGGGCACAGGCACAGGGCACAGGGCGCAGAGGAGTCATGTTTGACCGTAATGCTAGCTCAATTCATCGCGCAAATCGATCTTGTAATTCAAAACAATGAATGTGACTGAACAGAGCTTCACGCTATCGTGTTACGCGTCTGGTGAAATTCTATCCGCATATCAAGTTGTCGGCCTTTTGAGCTAGCATTACGGTCAAACATGACTCCTCTGCGCCCTGTGCTTAGGGCAGATTAAGCGACCAAATTTTGAATTCAAAGTGTTGAGATTGTCGCTAAATGCCAGCGATTCTTTCCTCGCCACAGCATTTTCTACAAAACTACAGCTTGTCCATAAATAAACTTGCATGTAACTGTCTCATCAACGTTTGTAATGACCTCTTGATGTCGATGTTTTAAAACTTGGGCGCCAAATGCTTCTGGAAATTTTCGATGGGGTAAAACGTAATACAGTATAGCGTTTAGGGGTAGCGAAACGAAACGTACACAGTTGACATTCTCAGACAACAGAAACCAGACGAATGTAATAAAATAACTGTACAATTCAATATAACGCAAATGCAATAATAATATACCTTTAATCAGGCAAGATACAAATCCAAAACCCGTGAGCAAAATGCAGGGACAATCGTTCTTCTGAACAACTACGGCACGAAAGGCAGCTTCTTAAGTTTGTTCCTTTTAAAGCTCCAGGTTTTCTGCTAATTGCAGGAGATTAAGAGGGTCCCGAACAGCTTTTAGTCGATCCATAAAGCACCACAACTCGATCGATAGGAATTCAAATTTCTCAGCTGTCAGAATTGTCATGCCCAGAGCTCCACGGACGAGAACGGAGCAGGCGCAATAGCACCTTAACGAATTAGACATGCCCTACCGGATGTCCATTCTCATCCGCAGAGCCCACGATCCTTTTGGTCTGCGCTAAGGATCGAGACCTCTGGCATCCTGGCACGGACCGAAGCCAATCTCGTACCCAGAGTCCACTGGCTTTTTGGTCAGCGGGAGGGCGCCAGTAGAGACTCTGGGATAATGGAAAAAATCTATTTTTTTGATTGGCTGATCATAAAACAAAGGGAACGGCGGAAATTTCACTGAACCGGAAACCTAAGGAAAAATATAATTTTTTTTGATTGGCTGATTGAGTAGCTTGTAGCCAACAAACCGGAAGTTTGCGACCAACTCGGTTTCATTGAAAGTTTGATGGTAAATAAAGCATTTTTCGGACGGGCACCAGTCTGAATAACTTTCGCCGTTTTTGTGCGGTAATTTGCTATGCAATGCTGTCGTCTGACGGTGAATCACCGTGAAAATACAAGCAGCTTCGATGGAAGATCATTACCGCGGCCGTTCTACTCATAGCTGACTCGATCGACGGAACACGACATTGACGTTTTACTGGTTTGTAGCAACTCCAATTTGTCGATCCTGTCATCAAATAAAGGGGATAATTGAAAAGGTTGAGACTTTTAACAATATCTACAATAACAAAGAAAGGGAAAAGAAGAAAAGTAGCTTCATGTACAATGACTGAAAGTTAAAACTACAGAAGAACCATCGCGGATCGAAGTCCTTCGCACGGCTTAAAACGGAGGAAAATTGAAAACGAGCACAGAGCAAAAACGAGGGTCTGTCTGTTCTTAACCAATCTTTCTGAGCCTCTACAAAAGCCTACAGACGCGGAAGATAGTTATGAGAAAGTGGAGGTAAATCTATCCAGACATGTAATAAATATTATGCATCAGTCAATTCCAGCTGCGCCCATCTCCCCCCCGGGCAACTGCGGGGCATTTGCGTGTCTTGCCAGTCCCGGGGGTGGGGCATTAGCAAATTTGGCACGGCCCGGGGGTCGGGCATTTGCCTACCCCCGGGCTTTTGACACACATGTGGTTTCCAACTCGAAATCCAAACATGGAGGATTTTATCGCAAAGGACCAGCAGTTCGTCGCAGATTGGATCGTCCGTTAAGGACTGGACAAGCTTGTGGAGATTTTCTCGATTTTATGCATTTCTTCATTGCTTATCAAGGCACAACTATCACTTTATATAGCGAGATCGGGAACGATCAACGTGAATCGACCTACGCATGCTCCTTTGAACAAGGATTTAAGCAAAATTTGGTTGCGATGCCGATTCTTAAACTATTACGATCGATTATTGAATTCTAAACATGTGTATAGGGATCGTCGTTTTATACTTTCGCATATTATTAAAATATTCACAACAGACTTTTATAATGTCAAGATTTTTGTTTACTAGCGAACTGTTTAAAACAAAACAGGAAAGTAACAATCAGCTTCATATAGTATTGTTGTCTGTGAAGTATTAAAATATCATCGCTTGGCATTTATACTAACTTTCTTATTACGTTAAACATCAGATAGTTCCATTACAAACAATAGAAGACTGAGAGGCAGGCCTACAGAAATGAAAAATCACACATAAAAAACGCTGAAAGTGGCATTATTGTGCAATGAATGAAAACTTGCTGCAGTGTTGATTGGGGACGTACGATCCCGGGGGCGGGGCATTTGCCGTCTTCCTTAGTCCCCACCACGGGGCATTTGGCAGCTAAAGTGTCCCCACCCCCGGGAATTTGCCATCCAAGAGAAAAAATATGCTAATGCCCGGGGGGGCATGGGCGCAGTTGGAATTGACTGATGCATTATATTGCAAAATATTTTAATCAATTTTATTGCAAAAGAAAAGTTTTCCCAGTCCAATATAATAAAGATCAAGCTCTTTTGGAGTACTTAAAGTTAATATAAGCTGTACTTTTTTATGACGGAACTAAATCTTTCGTCGTCGAAACATTCTAAACAAATCTTACTTTTGTCAAGATTTATTATAATTAAACAGCTGTCTGTTATCATTTGAATGTTCAACACACGTTCTTAATGCAAAAGGATAGCGACACTGTATGCAACTATAAAGTCAGCTTTGAGAGACCCGAGTGTCGAAATACTAGATTCTTCCAAATACTTTTTCATTGAACATGTTAACTCCGGGAACAAATTAAAGGTGAAGCTGTCACTGAGTGTGTAAAAAGAAACATGGAAAACATGGCCCCTCAGTTGTGCACATTTTCAGAAAAGAAACAAAACCACTGTCACTGAACTTCACTGGGTCAGTACAATGCATACACTTATAATTGAGGACATGAAAAAGAGAGCTCAGGACTGTAGTTCTTGATTTCCTTGCCACAATTGTGTTCCAGTTGTCAAAAAGAAGAAAAAGATCAAATCATAAATCATAGCATATGGAGATGTGGAAGGGAGCTCAGCCTTATCCAAAAGGTCATGACCTTTATCCCTGGAACTGAACACCTTAATGGTAAGGTTAATCTATCTGACATATTGATGTTTTGTTTAAGTAAGTTCCAGTTACAATCAAGCTAAAGGGCCCATGTATTCATGCACGCTATTTTGTTAATCATAATTTAAGATGTGAAAATAATATGTGACCAGGACTATCAACCTGGTACTTTGAAGTGAGTATTTTTGTGAATCTTTAAAAGGCAGAGCTTCAAAATTATAATAAAAAGAAAATTGTCCATGTCCCTCCACAGCTAGCCTTACAACCACTGCAAAACATACAACCACTACAAAACAAATCTGAATATAAATGATTTTTTTGATAATGTTTGTTAGCAGTGGAGCTGATCTGGCAATCTCCTATTTTTTCTGTGGTTCTGATTATTTGCCTAGAATTTCCTTTGAAATATGAACATTACAAGGATGTATATAGCTATAACCGACATAACTTTTTTACCTCTACATCGTGTGGATCCAGGAAATACCATACCCCTCTCAAGGAAGGTTTTTGCATCAATTTGGACTCCCTCGCGCCTCTGGAAATTCCAATTTAGCTTCAAAGTCTAAAGGTATACAGCCTATTTTTTTCCAGATTGGCTAAAAAAAACCCAAACCCTTTATGAGAAAGTACTCCTTCCCCCCCCCCCCTTCCCCCACAGACACTGACAGCTTCCGATTGCAGGGGGCTTAAATTTGCATGTCTCTATGTCATATATGCTTAGATGCCTGTGTTGTCCTGGAAATAAATTGAACCTATACTCTGACTAGCAATAACTGTTAGGTAATAAATGTTGTGAATGTGTTGTGCAAATGAGACACATACTCATGTATTTCTCATTTTAAGGCTGGGCCCTGAATAAACACTGGCATCCTGAAGTGGAAAGTTCAATAAATTAGAAAATGCAGTATTTGCATTGCCATACGACACATATCATTGAAATCTTTTCATTTGCTGTTCTGGCAGCCAGTATTCAAGATCACTGGATGTTTTGGATGACAATGTTTGGTCATACTTTTAAGAATGTCTAATACCTTCAAAGCTTTATAACCTACATGAATTTGAATTGTATTATTGAAATACAATGTTTTCTGGGGGGAGGAGGCACTCCCTTATTGTGTCACTTAACAGGGTATGGTTTTCAGGGTCTTGCGTCTAACCTTTTAAGCCCCAATAATGATCAGCATCAAATTTCTCCTCATCATATCAGTGTATTATAACACATACAGGTCATAAGAATTTGGCAAATGATCACCAAACATGAACTGTCTTGGTCTTTAAACAGGTTCCCCCAATAAGTAATTAGTAAAATCTACGGAGACCAGTAAGGAGAATTTGTATAATGAAGTTGGGGCTTAAAGGGTTAAACAGGGTATACAATTTTACTATTTAGCACTATTTAGCGAGAAAAAATAAAGCTTATGTATGTATGTATGTATTTCTGGACTGAAAGCGTTGAACAGGGTGTGAATGTTGGCAGTGAGCGGTCTACATGTGTGGTGCCAACAATTTTTTAAATCTAATTCTACGATGTCATTTACTTAAACAAATACTTTCTGAAATAAATTTTTTCTGGTCACAAAAGAAGGTCTCTTGTCTTAAACAGGGTAGCAAAATGAATGGATTTTGCCTTAAAGAGGGTCAGGCTTTGAAGGCCTTGGCAGCACACCCCCACCCAAACTTCCCTTCAAGTGCCCCCCCCCCCGTCGGAATGTTTACCACACAAAAAGGAAACATTTATTACAACTGACTACACTGGTTTCACCAATCGTGATCGATAAAATTGCAGCCCATTAAAATTGTCGTACTTTGGGGACGGGCTAATTTATATAAAGTTACCACCATTTTCACTACTACGCGACTTTTCTTTTCAAAACACTTCTGAGCACTTTGCAATACGCTTCCGTCAATCATACCTTATGTGGGAAGTGCGTGATGTTACCGCAATTGAATTGAGCTCGAAGGAATAATGATGGCGCCAAATTATCCCGTAAATTTGCGCTGGCGAGTCATACATTGACTAGTAAGAGGCTTTGGAGTCGTTGATGTTGCAAGAATACTTCACGTTTGGCATATATTTGCAAAGAAATTTCGACATTTTTTCAGAATTAAATGCCCGCTCGGTGGATTATCCTATGCGGCGGATGGTAAGCGTGCGTTTAAACTCGTGAATAAGCTAAACCGAAGTGTGAAGTAAAAATTCTAGCTTTTCTGACCTGAAAATAGCACACGACATGTTATTCACCACGAGTATAATCTGGCAAAATCGCGAAGTGTACGAGGACGAAATTCAGGAGTGGATAGAGTTTGCAACGGGAAAACGGATCATGATCGGCGTGCGATCAACCGATTCGTGAAGAAAATGGGTTTGACAAGAAGAAAGGTACGTATGCGGACTTGTTGCATTTTTTGGAAGGAACACTGCAAATTCTAGTCACCTATCACTCGAGGAATGGAATGAAAGAACAAAGCATAAGCGCTTTATAACGTTTATTGTTCTACGTGAATGTTAACGCTGTGACATGATAGCAAGAAAAATCTGAAAAATCGTTATTTATAAAAGCGGGAACGGGGAAATATCAAGGAAAATATTTAAGCACAGTTTCAAGTTTACTTCTTCGTTATAGCTCACTGTGATTACCAAAGAACGTGATAAGCGAAACAGAGCGATATACCATTGTAGGTCATCGCTAAATTTCACCGAGAACAGTTGCTATTTGACCGCTTTAAATTTCGACGCTTTGGTTACGGTCTAAGAACTGTTCGGACTTGTAAAGATGGGAAAGCACAGGAAAGACAGGTAAGTAAAGCTTTTAAACTATTTTTAACTTGAACAGATTTCCAAACCATAAGCTTACAACAACGACGACAACAACAATAAAAATCGAGAGTTCTTTTCTAATCGATTTCTAAGTGTAGTGTTTGAAATCTAAGTAGATCCATGCATCTTCGCCATTTGACCGCTAATAAACTCATCCGAAACTCATGTTGACTTCAGTCTGCCAGCGAAACCAAATAACGCTACAGACAAGAAGTCACAGTGAAAGGTGAAAAGGATAGCATACTATTTTTCTGCAATTGAATGAACAATGATAGTTCACAAGCCTCAAAGTCGATCTCAAAGTAGACTTGAATCGAACTTGAAAACTTTTGGCCCTTCAACTCTGCCAACTAACGAATCTAAACATTTTTATCCGTTTGTTAACTCACATTGAAGCTCACAGATTCCACGTTGGAAAACAGAACACCACGAAAAAAATGTTTTAATTGCCCGGCTTATCACGGTTTTCTACGCCATCTTGACAGGTAGGCAACGCAGTTAGAAATTATAGTGTGTGTATGGAAATCCGACGGCAATATTTTTTTCAAAAATTGAATTCTGGACAACTTATGAATTGTAAAGTTAAAATGCTAGGCAAAAGTTTTTATTCACCAAGTTTGAAAGATGTAGCTTGGCTAGAAAGCGTTTAGTTACGTTTTTAATTTTCCATCCAGTTGTCTATATTTTCCCGTAAATTGACGCGGTTCGCGGGAAAAAAATTATAGGCAAATGTATGGAAAACTAAAAACGTAACTGAACGCTTTCTAGACCAGCTACATCTTCCAAACTTGGTCAATAAAAACTTTTGCCTAGTATGTTTACTTTACGATTCATAAGTTGTCCAGAATTCAATTTTTGAGAAAAATATTTGCCATCGGATTCCCATACAAACACTATAATTTCTAACTGCGTTGCCTACCCGTCAAGATGGGGTCGGAAAAAAATTAGCCTTTTTTGAGCAATGAGTCACGTGAAGGAACTCGAGGAATGTATCATTGTAGATACTCTTCTTGTAATGAGATAAAAATTTGCGGCGCATTAGAACCTTGGCTGCTTGGGCATGCAATGTTAATCTGTGTATCGTTCTCCAGAGATGCCAGGAAAAAGGGAAAAAGTCATAAAAAGCAAAAAACCAAAGATCGCGAACATCATCGTCGTCATAGTCAACACGTTAAAAGGTATGCCTTTATAATACTTACAAAGTATGTGTTTTAGCAGAACGTTCACCTATTGAATTGTGACATTGTGCACTTGAAAATTTTATTTTTTTAAAAACTATTACAGGACCCAACGTCTTACGCGTTTTTACTGTTATGAGACTGGTAGATCTTAAGAAGTCGTGAATGAATATAGTATCGATTGAGCAGTACTAAATACTTCATATACTTTTAAGGGGTGGGAATGAAGAACGACGAAAGCGATCATTGGCTAGCTCATCAAGCGAAGATGAATTGAAATATGAACCAATGAGGAAAAAGAACAAAAGAGCGGAACACTCATCAAGTGAAGTGGGAAAGAAAAGGTACTTATGGATGTTTTACAAATAGTTTCGAAAGACCTATGTTATAAAAACGTGGTTAATGAGAGATTTCAAGTCTTATTGGTGTGTTTAACTAAGGGTTTAGGCATACTTGCAGTAAAAATGATCAATTTTCACTAAAAATTGTATGCCTTTATGATACTTATAAGTATGT